>OX384040.1:17233333-17917500 GCA_947534325.1 Agonum fuliginosum
GGTGTACCCATTATTTTGACCTTCCAACATCCATACTTATATTAGTGTTGTTTTGTTGAAAATAAATATAACGTATGACAAAAGAAATTCTTTAAGATACTACTACATTTATACTTGGCAAAAACCAGGTTTTGTATCAACTCTATATTTTTATCTTCGTAGAGTGCACTGGGCTATTAATTCTATTCTCAACCCAAATAACATTTTTAAAAGTTTCAGTGTAGCTGTGATAAATTAAAAGTGACGAGAAATCCAATTCAAAATTCGTTCCAGTTTCCAGGGGATTTCTCGCGTAATGAAGATAAACGCTACAAATTAACTTTAAAACAAATAAATGTTATTCATAATAAAACTAGGTTATTTTGTGCGAACCGTTATTTCAATGAGCAAACCAATAAATAAACGCAAAAGCGAGATTTGTTCGAAACCAAAGGATTTAAAAACATTTAGAGGTTAATCCTGTTAATTGAGGTTTCCACTAAAACGTGAAATGCATCAGCCGGAATGGCCTTAAGCCGAATATTTATTACAGCACTTTAGCAGATTAATCTAATATACGGAATCTCTAATGGATATTCCTCGATTGCGAAAAAATCATATCCGTTTTTCATTCCAACTTTAAATGTGTACCTAATGTTATATTTTTATGCGTTTTGTTCAAATCTCAAATTATTAATCCAGCTTATACTTCAAATTAACAGGGACGTAACTAGGATTTTTTTAGGTGTGCCAGTAAAAAATTAAAGTGGATTATACTTTTTATGTATGCCGAGGGAAACGAGTCGAATTTTTTTTCACTGCTAAAGAAATTTGACTTTGTTCCTCCTGAAATTAATTTTGGTAGAAAAACAGTAGGTACCCATTTAAGAATATGATAACAAATATGTATGCATAGATAAAGCTTGCACGAGCACGACAGACAAGCTAATACATATCTCCGAGCATGTCTCTCGACATATCTATTCAAAAATGCAACATTTATCAGCAATAAATCTTTACCCGTTTATACCTATCCGCTATCCATATTCATAAACATTTATTTTTTCTGAATTAAGTATAAATCTATATCTTTTGCCTAGTATTATGTAAGGCATTATTAAATATTTTAAATATAACTCTTCCGTCAACTAATGTAAAAATATTGTAAAAAATATTTATAATAAAAATTAAAAGCTTAATGCAGTGACCTGAGTATTAAAAGCCACAGATGATAGCAGAAAATTTCTACGCAGTGCATAATTATAACTTGGTTAATTCACAATTTAATTGAACCTAAACACTAGCCACCTACTAATTAATTAATGACAATTAAAACTTTATTACCAAAACCAGCGTTGCACGTTGTCCAGGGTAAGCTTCTCCAAAAATGATCATCTCTTATGATATAGAATCCATAACAAATGAATTTATCAGAGGGCAGCTGTCAAAATGGTCTTTTATATGAACCAAAAGAATGAATGCACATGTGAGATTATAAGTGAAAATTAAATCTCCGAAGCTAATATTGAGAGTACGATCTTACAAACCATGAACCACGAAGAAGTTTTAAGAGTAAACCAAAATGTCGGTTATACAAGTAAAAGAATAAATAATGTTGGTTGACTGATATTTCGAGTAATTTTGCACCTTACAATTATTCATAATCCTTGTCGTAAACACCGGCAGGTTAAAGAAAACGAGGCGATTAACCGGTTAAACATCGCGATCACGGGCGGAAAACAATCCAGCTGTTCTCGTTCAAGTTGTTCTCGTGAAAGAACGCGAAGCCGTTCAGCAGGAACGAACAACGACTCCTGCATCCTTTCCTGCTGTCCCGCGCAACAAACAACATTAATTAAAAGTTGGCTCGAGCAGAACACGAACTAATGATAAAACTTTATTCATCTGTGTTTAATTCACTAGTGCAGGATTGTATAATTACTTGTTCCGTCAAAAACTATAGATTATCTTTGATCTGGAATTTTTCAATTTGAGATTTTTTACGTTTTTGCAATTTTACAGTTTTTAACTTAATTGCTTTTTACGAGGAGTTCACAAAGAGTTTGGAAGAAGTTGAGTTTTATTACAAAAGAAAAGTTAATTATTTTACTTCACGTTTTAACTCATTATTTTAGTTTTATTATCTGGGTGATATTGCTCAGAAAATGAGAGTTTTATTACTTTTTAATTGCATTAAATCCGGGATCCACCTACACAGGAGACACTTGCAATGGTGGATTCAACGAAATAATTAAAACATTTTACAAAATAGATAGATCCTTATTCTGAAATATAGTATTAGATTACAAACAAAACATTACGGATAGCTGAGTGTGTATCGTGACAAATCTATAAATAGGACGAGCATAATGGCGTTCATTGTAGGCTAATCATTATAATGAATCCATTATGGAATTCAGTACCAAAATGATATAACAAGGAACTTAAGGAATGTTTTAAAAATAGCATATCTATATTGGAAACCTCGACTACGTTTCGGTCTCCAAACCTTATCCTCAACCGGTAAACTGCAAATACCGCCCTTGATACTTAATATACTATTTGACAGTTTTGATAAACGTTTTTTCACGGTTATTGAAAATGATTTAAATTTTAATGAATTAACAAGATTTAATTAGAATTTCGAATTAAAATACAGTTGTAAAAAAAATTGTTTGTATTTCGAGGGCGAAATGTTTTAGTGCGTTCGAATGACTTATTTAACTCGATAAGCCTCGTCAAATAAGTGACACTCTCATGCACAAATAACTTCGCGCACTTAATACAAAAATAACTATTTAACTAAAAAATTTGACTGTAGAATCCTTATAACATAAAAGATTATTTGGATATGATATGATAAAGAAGTTCCATTGGTAAGTTACCAGAATTCAAAAACTTAATTTTTCATTGAGTAATATTATCTAAGAAAGAAATCCGTCTTGATAGAGATCAAGATTATGACTGAATGCTGAATGACATCAACATTTCTTAGAGTCTGCAAACAAATTGAGCATCTCAATCATAGAAAAACTTTGTAAAATCGTAAATTAATCATGTCGCTATAACGGTGTCGGAGCAGAAACGAAAATAGTACAAGAGTATGAGATAAATTCGCGGTGAGAGATCAACCAACGTGTTCGATTTATCAAATTCGATGACTTTATAATGGCTTTTTCTCGACCCATGCGGAAGAGCCGCCGTTTTTATCGCATTATTGAATTTCTGTCGCGCGGAAGACGACAGTTAAAAAAGTGACACTTTTATACTCTTTTTGGTGCTTTGTTTTGGCGACTTGCGGGCCGTAAATAGCTTTAATCAATCTTTGCGGAGCGCGTTTTAAGCGGGAACCTCTGGCTCGTGTAATAATTCGCTAGGAAGGATCATGGGCGCCGCCTGGGGGAAGGTTGGTTTGGTTTCAAGAAAACGCAGTTAGATTAATATTTTAATGAATACAAATTGTAAAGTAAATGTTTTATTTAAGCAATCGTTGATAAAACGTTGTATTTGGCTTGCACCTAATGGCTATAATTAACTCGTCTTCAGCTCGTGCATAAACTTTCATACTCTTGAATTATAGCCTAAATATTTTTTGCTTGTTAAATAATATACAAATAATGTCTTAATTCATTTTCCCTCCTTGGCAAATTTTCTGGCGGCGCCAATGGAAAGAAACCACAGACGTTTGGGACGTTTTTATTCTTCTTGTAACTGAGTTGTCAGTTTGAAACATGTTACAAGTTCTTTGTAATTCTATGCTGGGTTATAGTTGAATTAAAATGTAATTATAAAGTTTTGACAGCTTTTAATTTACTACAGTCCAATTGTAGTTTATTAATGTTCTTTGTATTACATGCAAATAACAAGTTTTTGTTTCAAGATTTTTGCTGTGTAAGATTAATTTCACGAAATTATTGCAAAGAAGAAAACTAAGATTTATGTTTTATTTACCCGCTATCTCTCTATTTGGATTTAAATTAAGTTATTTATTATGTAAATTTAGTTGCCCACCCAAAAATAGCTTTTTATTTATGCATGGGTCTTGCAAAAATGTTTACCTGCGGCGCAATCTACTACTTTAAAATAAGCCTGACTCCTATAGTTGATATAAAGACTGCTACATTGTTACCCCAATAAACATCTAACTGCCTACCTAACAATATACATGGTTTCCCAAGTCTCGAGCTGGAGATATAGTTTTGAACGAGAGAAAAAAAAATTGAGAATCACAAAAACGTTTTGATCATTGCGACACCGAAGAAGGTTGACAATTTGAACATTTGTTATAAAAATCGTAATAAACGTGCAAAAACATTAAATAAAATTCTTCAAAGAATTAAGATATCGAGTTTTGGTTTATGAGGTTTTATGTTTATTTTGTCATTACCTTTAAAATAAAGTGAAACTCGGCAGATGTTGCAATTTAAAAAAGTGGCCATCCCTTAAAAAAAAACTCCACGTTGTAAACCATAGTTGCAAACTATCTAAGAATGTAGTTTTTATTTTATGACTCTTTAGTGATCTCTAATTTTTTTTCAAAACTTATAGCTCCGTCCCGGGACTTTTGGGTATACAACCAACTCGTGCCCACCAATCAATTCAATTCTGGCGCCGTCCCTGAGAATATAGCAATATAGAACAGGAGAGTTTTCATCATAAATGCACTCCATATTACAATATTCTGGTAGTAACTACATTCTTCAACCTTCATATTCCACTATATTTTCAATAAACTCCATCTATTCTTCGCTCTGTGTAGGTATCTCTGATCACGACTATCTCTGATCGTGACTCCCGTCTGCAAAATCAGAGTTCCGATCAGAATAAATGCAGATACCTCTTGTGAATACATATCCCATATCGTCACTTGGACGCGAACATCGTATACATCGTATATCGGGAACACGTATCCAGATTGCGTATTTCAGAGGGATAAATGTCAGGATCTACACGGGAAATGTGTACGCTGTACAGCACACGGGAAATACGAGTTATGTTACTCTTGGAAGGAGCTTTGTTTGATGTTTGCCATTTTAGAACGAGAAGAAGAATGTACCTTGAACTTTAATATTAGTTGGGTAGGTAAGTACAATATAGATTCATTTATTTCAATTTGATATACCTACAACATTAATGTAGATTTATTATATGTTTTGCAAATGTTTTTAGATTATTTAAAAGAGTTAAATTTATTCTAGAGAAAAGCATTCTTATTCTAACAATGATATTATTAAATATGTTACTATTAATTCAATTAAATTCAACAAAAATTTAAAATAATAATAAATGTATTGAATATTGA
The DNA here is from genome assembly GCA_947534325.1 of Agonum fuliginosum. Taxonomy (NCBI): domain Eukaryota; kingdom Metazoa; phylum Arthropoda; class Insecta; order Coleoptera; family Carabidae; genus Agonum; species Agonum fuliginosum. The sequence goes on from OX384040.1 coordinate 17,238,615, forward strand.
ATATAGGTATGTATTATTAACTTACATGCAAAAAATTTGCAACACTATAGTTATGGTATAATGTAGGTAAGTACCAAGCAAGTCTACCAACACTATTTTTTGTGTTTAATTTTACACAGGTCTTACTTTTTAAAGTTGTTTCAACATAATTCAGTAAAGTTTGTTCAATTTTCATTTGGTTATTAAATTTCAACACTAAAAAACACGGAGTAATTTCACTAAGGTTGTTGCCTAGAAATAAATACAATTGTTATAGGGCATTTATATGATAATAATAGGAACACTTCAAAATAAATTATTTGGACAATCGTCAGTTTCGTTTGGCAATTATGCGACTGTAAAGTTGATATCTTTTACATTTCAAGCATAGGAAGGTGACTTGAAATCGTGCGTTATTAAATTAGTGTCTAAACCAGACTAACACAATACTAATTGAATATAGAAAAAGATTGTATTAAATATTCAAGAGAATCGTCAGTTTCAGAAAAATAATAAATAATTTTAAAATCAATTTATGGAAGAATTCAAGTTATGAAGTATCAAAAAGGCAATGATATTACTATTTACTAAACATTTTAAACGAAAAACTTAATAATTCCTCACTAATACTATAATACACACATGTGCATCTCTGGTGCGGTAATGTTAAATTTGATTTCTTTTTTTCTAAATCTCTCCGAAATAAGCTACACTTCATGAAGGCTACCGTTCGATGTCACTAGTTTTACTAGGCAACAACTTTAAATTCCTGTTTCGCAATTATTTTTGAATTTTATCAATTTCGTCTAAAAAAGAAAACTGAAAAAAACACAAAATTTACAATACTACAGAAAAAAATTATTACTTTTCACCTACTAACCCGACTTCAAATATACCTTTTCTTATTTATAATAACTTAATGTTTGTTATGAAGTTATGAACTGATGCTAACAAACTTACACACCGACTGCGCCATTTCATAATAATTTATTTACATAAGTAGGGTCGTCAGCTAGCAAACATCAAGACAAACACAGCCCTTCCCAATTTAGAATTTACGCACCTTTTTTCTTGTACATATTTATTTAGCTACCTGGCCCTTCATGTTTCGCATCCCGCCCTAGAATTTCGGAATTCAACGTCACGCAGTTTATGTCATAAATTTCATTACAAAATCATAATAAATTCAGGACGCGGACTCTAACGCAGTTTCCTCAACTACATCAAAAACAAACGCACATCGCACAGCGCCGGTCCGCGTAGGCCTGGCCGTCACATAAATGTCACCAGGGACGCCCCAAAATCTGTGACACGGGTACGTTGACAAGATATTCGTCGGCGTCGGCGCCATTGGCATTTGAACATCCCGGTGGACGGCGCTAAGTGCTCTTCATAGTGCCCCGTACAGGGTCGACTCCACAAATTTCACTTCGACAGCGATGGCAGATCGAATTTTAATCCCAATCGAAAAAGTGAAAATTTCTTGAAATATCAGTCTTACAACATTTCTCACCTGATCATACATACAAAACTGATGTTTTGGTTTACTCTTAAACCTTCTTTAGGGTTAACAAATTCAAGGTAAACTATCATGTGTATCAGATGCATTGATAATCAAACATTAAATTGAAAATACTTCGTAAACATAAATGAATTAAAGTACTTTAAACAAAAAATGACAAACGCTATTTAAAAAAATTTAATCTTCAAAAGAAGACTTTGAGACGTTGAGAGTCGAGAGATAAAGTATTTTACTGCATTCCAGAAAAAATTCTTCTGCCCTACCTACTTTTCTATTTCCGTGTTTAGATAAATAACAAAAACTATTTTTATATGCAATTTACTTTGTCTCATAACAGAAATCTGGATTAAAAACTTACTTAATAGTCCAGTCAACGAAGGATCATTTTGGGCAAATGACGGTTCAAAATCCGAAAGTTTTGAAACTTTGTAGCATTGTTCGGGAAGGTCTAGTTATGAACATATCAAAAGTCCTGACCCGTAGGTGGTGAGCGGGGGCGTGGGGGCCACAAAATGGCTGCCAAAATCTGTTTTTTCTATAATATCTCGTTATCGCTGCATTGTAGAGTACAAGTACTTATTACAAAGTTGTAGAGAATAAAATTTGGTACAATTTTGATATAAAACAATTTTTCCCCAAATCAATGGTTCGCAAGTTATGATAAATACAAGCGGATCGTTTTGTTTGCTCTTTGCAAAAATGTTGAATTTTTCCTATTGCAACTGTAACTTTCAAACAGATGAACATATCGACTTCCGGTTTTAAATATTCAATTTAGAAGACATTTTTCTATCCAAATTTTGGGGACCCTTGTATAGCAACATTTTTAACAAAGAATGTAAATAATTTTTAATTTTTTACCTCTCGCCTAGAGAGGTATAGGGATCGTGAAAAAATTCGATGTCGAGATTTTTGTCAATTAGCACGTTTTAGCACCTTTAGAACCTATTTTGACTATTTTCGCGATGATGTCTGTGTGTGTGTGTATGAAAGTCTGTATGTACGCCTACTATAGCCTTTCGTCCCGGTTCATTATCTCAAATTCTACTGAACATAAAATAAAAGATTTTGGTAAAAATCCACCAACCGGAAATGGTACTTTTCTTGTAGCACTATAACATTTTTTGCAAAAATTGTATAAAATAATGCGATTGTTACAATTTGACATACCACACATGAATGAATAAATTACATTGTACAATATTAAATCTTACTTGTTTCTATATCTTTAACCAATAAAGAAATATAATTTTTTTAAATATATAATTTTACCTACCACGATTTGTGAATCCCGAAAAAGAAATAAAATTTAAAACAAAAATAAAATTGTCAATGTGACAGATAAACAGAAATAATATAATGTATGATTATTTTATATTATTATATCAAATGTTATACGGTGTTGTTGTATTTTATTTAAATTAAAGCTTAATATTTGGTTAAATACGAGGTTAAATAATAATACTTCAATGTCAAGGCGAGAGGTATTGTAACGGCCACGTCAGATTTTTTTCTTTAATTTTTGTGATTTTCTTACCATAATTTCTGAACTAATTGAGATAATGACCTCCGGTTTCCGGAATTGAATTTCTTAGACAATTTCCTATAATATACATTATATTAAAATTTTTTATAGGCCTAGGTCAAGCTAAAATTTTAAGTTTTTTTCGAAGAGAAAATGGTAAAATTTTGGCATTTTAAAAATTTCTTGTGTTTAATCAGCTCTATATCATAAACGAATTGAGATATCGACTTTCGGGTTCCGGAATTGAATTTCTTAGACAATTTCCTATAATATGCATTGTATTAAAAAAATTTATAGGCCTTGGTTAAGCTAAAATTTTAAGTATTTTTCGAAGAGAAAATGGTAAAATTTTGGCATTTTAAAAATTTCTTGTGTTTAATCAGCTCTGTATTATAAACGAATTGAGATTGAGATTTCATATTATTGATGAATAAAATCTGAGTAGGACTGAACAATATTACAAGGCTATTATTGACTGGACTATAATATAGAGCTGATTAAACACAAGAAATTTTTAAAATGCCAAAATTTTACCATTTTCTCTTCGAAAAATACTTAAAATTTTAGCTTAACCAAGGCCTATAAAAATTTTTAATACAATACATATTATAGGAAATTGTCTAAGAAATTCAATTCCAGAACCCGGAAGTCGATATCTCAATTCGTTTATAATATAGAGCTGATTAAACACAAGAAATTTTTAAAATGCCAAAATTTTACCATTTTCTCTTCGAAAAAAACTTTTTTTTAGCTTAACCAAGGCCTATGAAAATTTTTAATATAATGTATATTATAGGAAATTGTCTAAGAAATTTAATTCCGGAAACCGGAGGTCATTATCTCAATTAGTTCAGAAATTATAGTAAGAAAATCACAAAAATTAAAGAAAAAAAATTAAAAATTATTTACATTCTTTGTTAAAAATGTTGCTATACAAGGGTTCCCAAAATCTGAAAATTTTAATTTGGATAGAAAAATGCCTGCTAAATTGAATATTTAAAACCGGAATTCGATATGTTCATCTGTTTGAAAGTTACAGTTGCAATAGGAAAAATTCAACATTTTTGCAAAGAGCAAACAAAACGCTCCGCTTGTCTTTATCATAACTTGCGAACCATTGATCTGGGGAAAAATTGTTTTATATCAAAATTGTACCAAATTTTATTCTCTACAACTTTGTAATAAGTACTTGTACTCTACAATGCAGCGATAACGAGATATTATAGAAAAACCAGATTTTGGCAGCCATTTTGTGGTCCCCACGCCCCCGCTCACCACCTACGGGTCAGGACTTTTGATATGTTCATTACTAGACCTTCCCGAATAATGCTACAAAGTTTCAAAACTTTCTGATTTTGAACCGTCATTTTTCCTATTTTGACTGGACTATAAGCGACGTCGTCTATACGTTCTACGAATTCCTAGAATACTTTCGATTTTACATATTTCACTCCCTTCCCCACAAATAGACACCGAATGAATCGACAGAATGTGCCTTTTTAAAATTTTAAAAATTTTCTATCATGAGATAAACCGTTTAAAGTTTGCGTAATTTAGAAATTTTCATGAATTTTTCAATATTTATAATCATATACAATTTTTTTATTAAGATTTTACAAAGGCAAAACCGAGGGCAAAACTGTCAATATATAATAAGATAAATAATAAGATCATGGACGTGTGGATAGCTTCTGGTCTAGGGACGTGTGCTGCTTTATACTAGATACGGTCCTGCCAATCCACTCCCCATCCCCGCGTGCAAGGGTAATAGCTTAGTATGAATTGGAGAGTAGCTTCCTTGAAGGTTATTGGATCAAATAAACCGGACCTCTTGGACCTCTGGAAGGTGATGTGGGTAGTCGCAGGAGGCCTAGGACGCTTCAAATGAGAATATTTTATTGTAAATGAAAGTATTATAGTAGGATGGATGCTATTCGAAACGCGTTAGAAGTAACGGTTTTTCGGTTAGTAGAAAAATCAAAGGTAGTTTGAAATCAATGTATTCACCTGATACAAACTGAATTTAACTCTAAATTCTGCTATACTGTTTCTAAACTAGAAGTAAAGTAAATAATCAGGTAACTTATCATACACAAAAATACACTCTTCAGAATCCAGAATGAGTTTATAGAATTATTGTACAAGATCTTACTTTTTGTATTTCAAAATCTTTATTACTTTATATGTAATTTATTACTTACTTTTATTCCTTTAATTATACTAGAATCAAATTTAATAATCTGATTTAAAAAAATAATCACCTAGTAGAACGAATTTTCCAATGACATTTTGATACCACAAGTATATTATTCAATAATGAATTCGAATGAATTATTGCCATATTAAGGTGCCCATCTACCTGACAATCCAGCATAAAATATACTTTCGTGGCGAGTGTTTTATTGCCAGTACAAAAATTATTGTAATAGGTATTTTATTTTAGCATGGATTATATACTTAAAGGATCAATTAACAGTTGTGTAATTTTTAAAATTGCACATCATTATAAAAATTATGAAAAATTCTTAAAAATTTCCAATATATGCAAACTTTACACGGTTTATATCTAATGATAGAAATTTATTTTTAAAATTAAAAAAGGCACATCTGTAGATCCATTCTTTCTATATTAAATGTTTATAAAAACATTACCATGAGGTCAAAATAATAAACTGACAGTTTATTCGGAACGAAAACACTTTGACAGTATTTTTCTTCTTCAAAATTACATTGCATAATGCGGTAAAGTACGAATTTCGGGTTGGTTTCGGGCAGCCGTAGTAGTGAGGAAGAGAGATAAATAGAAAAATAAGTAAAATCGAGAGTATGAGAATTCTAGGAATTAGCACGAGTAGGATACTGTACTTTTCCTGCATCTGAATACAAAAATCCCGTTGGTTAATTTTCCAAATTCTACTGAATATGAACCCTCAGGTAAACAAAATGTTTAATTTTGTTAAACTCACCCAAAATGTTATGATAATACATTTTCATTTTTATCTCTCTAAAATAAAATAAAAATGATCACATCGCTATATTGAATATAATTTGGGAATTACACTTCGAAACAAACTTTTATCAACAGAATTATCCCAATAAAATAATCCAACAAAACAAAGTTGAAACACAAACATAATAACCAGCTTTAAAAATTTCCCTAACGTATTTAACACCAACATAAATTATCAAAAATATTCAAAAAAAATTAAAAAGCTTTTTATAATTCCCTCCACCAAACAGTTGCTGATCAAAGGGTGTTGCGACAAACATATGACGATCACATTCGGAAGGTGGGGGGGTTATATATAGCAGTGAAACAGGCGCAAATAAGCGGCATGATGTGAAAAAATATTAGCGAGCCGCGGTATGCAAGTGATGAGTGACGCCGCAGTAGAATAATAACGAATTATTTCCGCTTTGGACAGAGTAGTAGGTAATTGCCAAATGCGAACGCACATTTGTTAACGAGAGGCTTATTTGCATAAATATGAGGAATGCGATGTGATATGCAAAAGTATTTTATTACATGATAGTTACTATTAGAGATTAAGAGCCTCAGAACTATTTTTCACAAGAGGTTAGTATATAAAAAATACTATAATATTAGGTGTGTACTCTAAATATGTTATATAGGAAAATAACAATAATATTTTTAAATTTTGTTGTAGTTTCTTATCTATTCATATTAGCAACGATAGAAATTAAAAACTATTTACAATATTATTTATTAGTTCTCGAGAAAAAATGTTAAATACTTACCCATTTACAGCATTATTTCCGACAGATTTTTTTATACAAATCAATATTACCATTTTATTTTAAGTTAATATCTTTGCACAATTGTTATTAGACGTGTAACCATCCAGAAAGGAAATAATAATAATAAAAAAATGAATGAATGCTATAAATGGCTATTTTCTTTTGCGTTTTTCCCAAAAACTAACAAAGCAATATGTTTAACTGTGGTCTGACGTTGTGTGGTTTTTGATTTTGAACAAGTTTTGTTACAGCTTTCATCTTATATCAATAGCTAAGTAACAACAGCATAATTTAAAAAATAACATTGCTTTTCCTATAACAGATTTTAAGTAGACACTCGGTATAGATATACGCATAATACAAAAAAAACAAATTTACCTCAGTAAAACAATATCTCTAACTAAATCTCACAAGTAATATTTCTCAGTAAAACATTTCAATTAAATAACGATATCTCTCTTCGCTGCAATGTAATTACTACTATCATGTAAATATTACAATTTAAAGTACCCCCTATTCGTGTAAGCATACGCTTATGTCTAATTTAAACTAGAACAAACTTCATACATAGAGATATGTATCATCCGAGTTCATGTAGAGTAAATTAGAGTTATACTGTTACAGAGAACGTGTTTTATTGTTCGATATCATCTTATTCCCTCGTATGGTAAGTAATTTAACATTTAACCCGCACGTAGAGGTAGGAGATATACCGACGCAGTAATGAAATTCACTTTTTGTAATTAATTGCTTTTTAGGATATCAGAGACAATCAAGGAATAAGTAATGGTTATTATTTTTATATGTTGTCATTTTACTTCAGAAATGATTTACGAGTATGTTATTTGTCATTAATTTTATTTGATATGACTGAGAACTAACATTTACTAGACGTAATCATATTTAATTATTTAATTATGATAAATCTATCACTAAATGATAATGTAAATTAAAATTTTATTTTTTGAGCAACAAATGAAAATCATGATTCTTCTACATCGTGTTGAGTTACCGATTTATATCACATCCCAATTTATCCCATATTCTAGATTGCAACTTCAGCTTTGTAGCTGCATTGTGGTTTTCGCTATTTATTTGACTTATAGTCAAATTATACAATTAAAAAAATTACAGCAGTAGCAGCTTATACTTAAGAAAGTTGAAAATATCATAAACTAGCATGATATGAATATCGTGTTAGCAGGAAAAATCGTTTTTGTGGTCGTCTAAAAATTAGCGTTGATGATTCGTTCGAAAGTAAATATCGTATTGCTCGTGTGTTGCCTCACTCGGTTGCACCTCATCATAAAAAATTTTGATCGTCAGATTTGATCGCTTGGATCGATCGATCGATCACAAATTGATCAAATCCATCTCAACGATCGGTCTGATCAATCTTAGCGATCAAGTCGATTAAATTGATTAGTTCGATTAGATCGATCTAATTATTTATTTATCTGCACTAAATATTGAAGGACTGGTAATCTTATTCATAAATTTTTGTATAGGTATTAGCAGTAAATAAATTACAAAAATTAGGGAATTATATTCAAATTGTCGATCAATTAAATCTTATAGGTCATTCAAATGATTACATGTGATGATATTAATCGATGTTTTTTCGCAGCCCTAATCGTGATATCAGTAAGAGTGCAATTTTGTAACAAAATTTCGGTTAACACACAGTTTTTGATGTGTTGACATTTTTTACTAACGGTAAATGAAATATGTACCATTTCTGTACCACAGTACTGTACTCGTCAGGGCAACAATTTGTACCATTATTTCCACTTTTACAAAAACTCTAATCTTATTAGAGTCACAATCAATCTGCACAAACCGCATGTAAAACATCCCCAGTGAATACCACTACTCATCAGCCTTTAATCAAAAAATCGTTCCCCCCCTCTTGAAATTTCTCCTATCGCCCCTTGCGCATTGTTGTCGAAGTGTAATCCTATTTTTCCGCAAGTTGTAGTCCTGAGCCCCCTTGATCCAATTACACGCTCTTATTAATTCAAACTGTCTGGGGGGGGGGGGGGGGGGGTTTGGCTTGCAATGTGAGACGCTGTGTAAAGGACACATGCTGCGTAAGCGTAACGTAACACTTGAATCTAATGGTTGATGTGCGGGTGAATATGATGCGGTTGGAAGCAGTCGTAATTTCAGAGCGGGCTAATTTGGGTATTTAGTGAAACGACTTTGTTATGAACTAGCTTTGTAGGACTGGGTTATAATTTATGTTAGCTCATACACATATTACAACAAATACAATTTCCTTAATGGCGCGCTTAAAAGTGAAAAAACCGTAACACGAAGTAATGTTTTTAACACGATAAAGTCAAAATCTTATTATAAGTCATAATTTGATTTAATTTTTTTTTTCTGTTTCTACAAGTGCCACGTCAACGACACTTTAAAACTTTTACATGGCTCATTTTGCATAAATTTCGGATAAACGATGTAACCTACAATGAAAATTAAGTTACACATGAAAATATATACATTCCTAATTGCCTTATTCTAAAAATTATGTCTAATAATAGTTTTGCATAAAATTCATTGCAATTATTTCATGAATTTTGATTTTGCTCTCTGTTCTTTCATATCTACTGCAAATTATATTTATTTTCAGGTATTCTAATATACCATAAGGCAATCTAGAAACTCTTATGATTGTATTGTTATAGATATTATTTTTGCCTATTGCTTGCTTCTATTTGATAACGGTTTCAAGCGCGATCTTAATATCAACATGAAATGATTTCATTAATAATTTTTTTGGCTAAATTTGTTTAAATAATTTTGAATTTATTGATAAACAGTATTATTTACCGAATTTTAACTATTACAAATAATCATAAAAGTTTACTATAAGAGACGCAGACGAGTATAGTTATCATTCGAATGAATAATTGTCATATTTAACTTTAGTAGATGACCAATTTGACAGAATAAAATCCCCAGAATTTTTCAAGAATGTGATTATCCCGGCTTGTTACTTGCTATTTTTGCTCTTTAACATCCTATTAATATCCTAGCGATTGCTAATGTCCGCCCTTAGTCACATTTTCAGCTATAATAACCCAAGGACATTGATAATTACGAAATAATTTTGTGACATTCCGAAAGCACGTTGCTTGGTAACCGCCCGACGCCGCAGGCGGAGGGCTGTTAACCTAAAAGCAACGTGCTTGAGGTAGCTGTCACAAAATTATAAGTACTTATCAATGGTCGAGGGTTATTCGGACAGAAAATTTTAATAATAACATATTTGACATAAGTGATAATGTCCCATGGGTTGCTATCAGTTAAATGTTGTATTCATTGGTCAATTTCGTACACGTGATCAGAAATGAAAGAATTTCATTGGATATTTAGTAAACCTAAAAATTTTCAATGAAATATCCCAGTGTTCATAATTTAGTAATAATATCCCATTTTTGCATCCCATGTAATTCTGAGATGTTTGTATTGAGTATGTAATTTTTGATCGTACTCTGGATGTGGCTAGAATAGACTTATGTAATAAAACTTACGAGGACAAGAATAAGATATTTTTAAACAACCCATGGACGTTTCATTTCAAGTGGGAAAAAATATTTGTGATCTATAAAAATTGCGTCAAAAAACGCGAGAGCGCGTACGAAGATGCGAAATTTGTCATTAAAATGTTACCTTTTTCGAATTGGGTTCAGGGGGGAAAGGTTAAAAAATTTCTAACAGATTTGAGACGTTGTAGAGAAAGAGACAGTTTCATGCAGATATGATTAAAATTGTAAAAGTTATAGCGGTTTGAAAATTCAAATTTTGGTCTCGTCCAGGGTGGCTTTTTTGGTCGGCAGTGTGTATGTCGAAATTCTGATCAAACGGTATTTTAATTTTTCAAGATTTTAATTTGTCAGGATTTTTATCAGTTCCCTATTTCCATAATGTAAACAACAGACCCCGGATACAAGTTGTTATATTAATACACAAAATTTAACAGATTATCTGTACAATTTCACTCCCTTCTGATTTTATTTCATTAAGCACAACTGCACCGGATGAAAAATACTTTACATCGACAGCTGGATACTTAATAAATAATAAATCTACTTCAAGTACATCAGGGTATTAAAAATATCCTTCACGAGCACGAGTACTCTTTCTCCCCTTTCCAGCTAAAAACGGCCAAAAAATGCTCGTAATAATCACAGGGGGGGAGGGCTTACATCAGCAAAATTCACGGCGTAGATAATTCTTACCCTCGTATTTTGCTTTACACCACATTTATTATAAAATGATAATAAGAGAACTTTGCGTAATTTCCACTGGGACCAGAGAAGAATTTCACAAAGGACGGATTAATGCATCGCTTTTTATACCAACTCAGTCAATTTTCATATCCTTAGAGTTGCCACTAAAGCCTTCTATTAACAGCGTAATTAAATATTTGCAAAAAAAACTATTACTCTACGGACGTATTATGTTGCTAATTAACAAAGATGCATGCAGGAAATTATTTTAAACTTTTAGTTTAGAGGTTGTTTATGACATGCAAGTTTGTGCAGGGAAAATTAATTTAAAAACCTGGTGGGTTGCTCATTAGAAGATTAATCAGGTTTTAATATCTTGTTAATTGTTTATTAAATGAACATGCAATATCAAATTGCAATCGGAAATTCTTTTGCTGGATTTAATTACAAATTATTTCAAACTATAATAAGAAAACTAAAGTACATAGTTGTTAAGTTGCGATATTAACATCTGCTGTACATGGAATAATAATTTTAAAATATCATATCAAAAATAAATAAGTAGATGTTCCTGATAAAATAAAATTTACTTATTATAGTTGAAATTTTTTTGCAGAGGAGTCATGTCATCAAAACTTTACAAAATTAAAAATAACTGTAGTAATGACCGAGTGATGTTAAATGAATAAAGTAAATACTACTTTTTTGCATACTATAAGAATAGCGCATTTTCATTAAATTTACAATAATTTTAAAGTCGAACATAATGTTTTTAATGCATTTTTAATTTATTTAAAATAATTGTAGTTTGTTTTTCACCACATATTGGCATTACTGAATTAAGAATTGTGTTTTGTGTTGTACGTTTACATGGCATTCATATTTTTTCTGTAACGCTATAGAGCTGTAACTGGAAATACACTCGAGGAAAATAAAAACGCACCACTTGAAAATGCACCAAAAATGACAAAATTTCAAAGTGCGATATCTCGGCTGCATTTCGACGAAATTGAATGAATCTTCGAGTTCTGAAAACGTTGAAGTCTTATCTTTAATGATTATAGCAAATGTTTAAAATTTTTATTTCTTTAAACACCTTTATTTATTAGATGTTTTAAGAAATAAACGAATTTGGTGCGAAATAGGTCAAATTATGGGCAAAAAGCACAAAAATACCAATTTTTTTCAAAAATTCATAACTTCGTGCCAAATTATCGCACGTACTTGAAATTTTGAGAAAATTTAAGTAAAAAGATTGAACTTTATTGTCCTGTTGGGCAATTAGGTCCACGATTTTTTTTATTCACGCTACAAGTTGCTACAGTTGAACATTTTTTTAGTAAAAAACATGTTTTTTTATCCGGGGGTGGCAGCGGGTGGATCGGGTTTGGCGGCAGATTAATTTATAGGGCCGAATAGAGAAACCTTCAACGTTCTCGGAAATCCAAAATTTATTGATTTTCTTGCAAAATTCGCCAAGTTATGGCCAAAAACGTGAAAAAGGCGCTTTTTTTTCAAAAATTCATAACTTCGCGGCAAATCGTCGTAATTACTTGAAATTTTGCAGACCTTGCAGGAAAAGTCTGATCTTTATTACCCTGTTGGCCAATAAGGTCCACGATTTTTTTGTCAGTCCGTATGAGTTGCCAAAGTTGGACTTTTTTGGACATCAGATACATTCGTTTTTCTTACAGGGGAGGGAGAGGGTGGAGTGGATTTTTTTAACATTGGCTATAATCACATTAAAGATAAGACTTCAACGTTTTCAGAACTCGAAGATTCATTCAATTTCGTCGAAATGCAGCCGAGATATCGCACTTTGAAATTTTGTCATTTTTGGTGCATTTTCAAGTGGTGCGTTTTTATTTTCCTCGAGTGTATATTAAATTTTACAATGATATTTAAATATTAATCGTCTAATAATTCAATTAAATTGATCGCAAAACTTAGCATCGCATGTAAATTCAATAATACAACACACATTACATTTTTTTAAATTAAATTAGTATACTATGTAAATCTAGTATTCCGTGACGTCATTATCTAGTTCCATGACGTCATTATCTAGTGACCAACATTGATGACGTGACTCCTCTCCACAAATTTTTTTACGATACTGTCAGGTTCGTATTTTATAACATTTTATTTTTAAAATGTCAAAATTTTCGTATGTGCGTTTAGGGTGTCGACATGCATGTATTTGTACATATTATCTATTAATCTTTTTATCCATTTGTGTGTTACAGTACAGCCTCACATATTGTGAGTCACCACCAGTATAGACAAATAAAATACCATGTGTGCGGTTTTTAGTCGTCAACTGATGGATATTCATGGTTGTTAGTGGAGAGTTGTGTGCAGTAAACTGAAATAATGTATACTTAACTGGTTTCGAAATTCGAATAATTGTTAGAATTACAAAATTCAATTTATTATATTACCGATTATGTCTGTGTGCATGTATATCGTTTTTTTGTCTTCGATAAGTATCACTAAATTAAATTACAAGGATTTTTTATTAAATGAACTCAGTACTTTTGTAGCAATTTATAAACTTATATTTTACTTTTAGCTTAGTATGGTACTAGCGTCAGGCCCCGCTACGCGGGCCTTCGGCTAGGTCGCGCTGCCGCGCGACAAGGGGGATTCGCCCGCTTCGCGGGCTCAAGTTACACGGACCCTGCGGAGATTCGGCCCTTCGGGCCTCAAATAATTCCAATTTCATATTTAGTTTAAAAATTTTGAATTTTAAATGTCATTTTGACATTGACAGCTGTCATTCTGACATAGACAGTTGTTACTTTGACATTGACAGCTGTCATTTTGATATATATATATATATATATATATATGTATATAAATGACTCCTCTTAGTCAGATGTGCAGAACTTGATATGCACAAATGTCCAGCAAGAACCACGGGAAGGTAGGAGCTTATATCTTGCCAGGAAAGGATGGGATACAAAGGATATATGGGTTAGGAACAAGTTTAGGGAAATAAAAGTATATTCTGTGAAGTACCTAATAAACAAAAAAGAATTATTAATTAATTTAAAATTATTATTAAAATCCTGAAAATTAAAACATTTAGATTGAAAAATATATAATAATTATATCTACATGTGAGTAATGAGTAAAAGTATTATTAAATAATGTTACCAGATTTTTATCAAATATATTTTGTTCCGTAGCGCAAATTATGGTATATATAAATATATTTTATTTTGCAGTGTAAACTGTGGTGAATATTGAATTTTATTTCGTATAGACAACCGTCATGTGAAGAACATATTTTGCAGTGAAAACTGTGTTGTATATTGTAATTGCAGCGCTCGCCGAAATAGGTTTTGGTTTTGCGTAATATTGCATCAATTACTATTGTATATATTTACCGTTTTTATTTTAATTCGTTTACCGTGGTGCATATATTCGCAGCGCCCGCCGAAGCAGGTTTTGGTTCTGCGTAATATTGCACCAATTACTATTGTATATATTTACCGGTTTTATTTTAATTCGTTTACCGTGGTGCATATATTCGCAGCGCCCGCCGAAGCAGGTTTTGGTTTTGCGTAATATTGCACCAATGACTATTGTATATATTTACCGTTTTTATTTTAATTCGTTTACCGTGGTGCATATATTCGCAGCGCCCGCCGAAGCAGGTTTTGGTTCTGCGTAATATAGCACCAATGACTATTGTATATATTTACCGTTTTTATTTTAATTCGTTTACCGTGGTGCATATATTCGCAGCGCCCGCCGAAGCAGGTTTTGGTTCTGCGTAATATTGCACCAATTACTATTGTATATATTTACCGGTTTTATTTTAATTCGTTTACCGTGGTGCATATATTCGCAGCGCCCGCCGAAGCAGGTTTTGGTTCTGCGTAATATTGCACCAATGACTATTGTATATATTTACCGTTTTTATTTTAATTCGTTTACCGTGGTGCATATATTCGCAGCGCCCGCCGAAGCAGGTTTTGGTTCTGCGTAATATAGCACCAATGACTATTGTATATATTTACCGTTTTTATTTTAATTCGTTTACCGTGGTGCATATATTCGCAGCGCCCGCCGAAGCAGGTTTTGGTTCTGCGTAATATTGCACCAATTACTATTGTATATATTTACCGTTTTTATTTTAATTCGTTTACCGTGTTGTATATGATATTCGCAGCGTCCGCCGAAGCAGGTTTTGGTTCTGCGTAATATCACACCAATTACTATTGTATATATTTATTTTTCTATAAGCTGCAGTATTTTTAGATACTGGTTAACTGGAGTAGAGTAGTCTTTTAATAAATGTTTATTTACATTTCTAAAATTTCTGTAAATACAATATTTTTTGTGAATCCTTCGCCGTTTTTATTAATTTCTTCATTTGTTAATTTTATTTTCAAAGTTTCCAAAGATCTAACTCGCGACATTGCTACATATAACTGACCGTGTGTAAAAATTGGTTTTTCTAAATTTATACCGACATAATCAAATGTTTGTCCCTGGGCTTTATTAATAGTCATAGCGAATGCTAATCGTATTGGAAACTGTCGTCGTTTTAAAATAAATGGGAGATTGGAATCAGTTGGTATTAAATCTATTCTAGGTAAATACATTCTAGATCCTGAACTTTGTCCGGTTAACACTTCTAAATCGAGAAAATTGTTTTTCATATCTTTTATGATAAGCCGTGTTCCATTGCATAGTCCTGCTTTCGGATTCATGTTTCGTAATAACATCACTATTGCACCAACTTTTAACTGTAATTTATGGCGGGGCAATCCAGAAGGTGTTTGACTGTTTAAGAATTCTATTGGGTAATTGATTGTATTACTTTCATCACATTCCGCTGTATCTGCACTATAATATGTTCTAGTTAGTCCAATGATTTTATTCAGAACAATATCATTTATATGCATGGTATCTTCATTTTTAGGTGCTAATATAGCCCTGTTTGTATAGGCATAAATATCAACTGGTGATATTGTGTTTTCTCCGAAAATTGCATTTTCTAAGGAAGTAGTTACTATGCATTGTGATGGTATTTGTATGGTTTCTGCTAGTCCATTTCCTACATTTAAAAGATATTTAGAAAAATCGATTTCTTTTTTGTTCACCCGCATGTTTTTTGTTAACGCATACTTTTTGAACAACGGCCAAAGATGACTTCGTAACATGGATATTTCGATAATAGCGGTTCTGTGGTTCGTATATTTTACTATAGGCAAGCATTGTCTGAAATCTCCACCTAATACAATAACTTTACCTCCGAATGGTAATGTATTGTCCATAAGATCTTTCAGAATTAGGTCGATAGCTTTTAGCGCATGAGAAGGTGCCATGGTAATTTCATCCCAAAGTATTAATGATGCCGATTTAATAAATTTTCCTGCATTACTATTTGCGGTGATTTTGCATACGCTCGATTCGTTGACGGGTACTGGAAGTTTGAATACCGAATGTACTGTTTGGCCACCTTTTAAAAGAGTTGCTGCGATTCCGGTCCAAGCAACAGCTATCACAGTTAATGCTTTACCTCTCAAACTGCTAATTAAAGTGTTGTATAAAAATGTTTTACCTGTTCCGCCAGGGCCATCTATATAAAAGTACCTATTTTTCTCTGTTGGATCATTGATTGCGTTCATAATTTGTTGAAATATATCTGATTGTTCTGTATTAAACATTGCCCTATTTTGTTCACCTTCTTTTTCTTCAAGAATTCTGTTATATGTGTCATCTTCTGCGATATCATTTGATTCGTCAGGTTGAGGTAGACAAAAATCTTTTAATTCAAATCTATGAAGTAATAATATGCTTTCAATATCATGAAGACACTTGTTTTCGGCTGTAGGTTTTGAAAATCGATGCATATAATCTTCCATTAGATGTTCTTTGAATTTTTTCCATAATTCAAGCGCATTAGTCGAGGTATGAAAGCAAATTAAATAAGCGAATAGTTCTCGTAATTGTTTGGGAAATTGGTTTAAAATAGCTTCCTCCAAACATTTTTCGCATTCGTCGTCATTGGCTAACAGTCCTTTGGCCCGCGCTGCCTCTTGATATGTGTTGTAAAGTTTTCCGTCCACTGTTCGCAAATCTTCAAAACTTGTTGCTCCTGAAGCATGTATTAGTATCAATCGTAAGTGAAATCTTTCTATATCTTTTGGACTAACAGATATCATGCGACCAATGGGTGGTTTAATTTCTTTCTGTCTCGCTTTCCACATGTTGTCATTTGAAAACACGTAATATTTCGGTATGTCCATGTATAGGTATTGGCGCGCTATTGTATCATTTTCATTAAGTTGAAACCAAGCAGTAAGAGTGGTGTTTCTTGTTTTGGCGCGTTCTACTGCTTGTTTTATTTGTCCAGGCTTGAATACAACTGTTTGTTGGTTTCTTAAATGAACTGCAAGGTCAAAAACTGCGTGAGACTTGTCATGTAGATGATATTCTAATAAACGCCAACAACTTTCTGGTGCGGATACATATCTGGCGTCTAAGTAACCGCTAATTTCATCCCATTGTACAGTTTTGGAATTATCTATTTGTCCTAATTTAACGCTAGCGCAATCATGACCTTTGCATAGGTAGTCGCATATGTATTTAATACTCTTAACAGAAGAGCAAATTTCAATATTAATATGTGCGCGATATTTTTTACTTAAATACGGGTTATATGGTACGATCCATCTGTTGTCGATAGTATATTTGATTGTATTATTTTTCCATAAAATGTACATTTTCTGATTATTGTTGCGTCGTCGATATAGCGGATAACCATTAACATTTTCGCGTGTTTCATTGTGGAAGTCTTTCGGATAATTTTTGGTGCATTTATTGTCGCTCATGCATGGTGAAGTTTTATTTAATATGCCGCAAGGCCCGTGAATCATATGTGTTTTAATGATTTCGTAGAGTTCGGGATCATTATCTTCGTCTGGTATTTCTGCGCTTACCACTGCATCAATTTCATCTTTATTTCGAATTTTGTCATTTTCCGCGAGAGTAAGTAATAAATGCATATGTGGTAATCCTCGTTTTTGAAATTCGATAACGTAAATATATGCAATAACTTTACCAAAAATGTTATCGTGTAAAAATTCATGTAACATATTTTTAATTTTACCATAAAATACGCGAGCTACAATGTCGGGTCGATCGGATGCGTTTTGTCCTACATGTAATTGTTCTGTTATTTCCCGCCATTTTGGATTACATGTTACGGTTATGAAAAGATCAGGTCTGCCGTATTCACGTACAATCGCCATCGCGTTTTGATACATTTTCTGCATAAATCTGTTTCCACCTTGGAAAGAGGAAGGTAAAATAATCATAGTACCAGGTTTTGCACCCTCGTTTGCTGCAATATTGTTTATATGATCCATTAAACCGCTGTATAATTCTACTCTCAGTTTTGGTTGATTTTGTCTTATATATGTTAATCGTTCGGATTCAACTTTCACATATGCGTCTACTATGTATTGTTGTGTTAACTTACCAGCTTGTAAACATGGATTAAAATGTCCGCGGTCCGCTAACCTATTCATATAAAATTGTAAAGGTGTTTGCCGTTTAATGCCGTCCGCTTGTTTTAAATGGATGCCCCAACCTGGCTCTCCATGAGGGAATAACAAAGGGTATACCATTGGATCGCAGTTTTCGCTATACTGATTAATTCTAACACTACTCTGACCTCTTGGATGGATACAAATATCTCTGTTTATAGGTGGTTCTCCATCGTTAGATGTGAAGACAACAGCTACCTCGTTGCATGTAGGAATATTGTACCTGCGTTTATCTTTTCCTCTATCATTCAAAATCCATAAATTAATACTGGGCGCAACTTGATTTGTTAGCATGGCTTTTGTAGTTTCAATATCTTCCAATTCTTTTAACATCATGAATGCTTTAAAATATGGATTACTTTCGCGAATTATTTCATCTAATGTTTTCATAATGTGTGGGTTACAATTTTGATTATGTTTATTATTCATACGTTTAGTAAGTGCTTCAGTCGTGTCAATGACGTATAGCTGTGCGAATTGCTCTGTTTCACCATTTTCTGGATAAATTGAAGAAGTCCTGTGATAAATTTGTCCATGAATGCGAAATGTGTATGGTCCTCTACCGTGCGGAATTTCAATTTGGGCCCCCATTGATGCAAAAGCTAGAGCACTGTTGTATTGACGAATATTTTCTTTAAAGTTTTTATTTTCTTTTTCATTTTCAGTCATTAATTTTTTCAAATATTGTGGGTAATCCTTTAATGTATTTGAAATTAATTTTCCCTTTCTGCAGCAGTGTGTGAATTTTCCATCGTATGGTTTTTCAAATTGGAAATTTTTTGAAGAACACATTTGACAAATAACATCCATAGGTCCTAAATAATGTTGTTCAATATTGTCTTTCAAGGTATTTCGTGCTAGATAACTATTTTGGATCACCTTTTTATGTTTTTTGGTACTTTGTTTTTTTTGTGATTCTTTATTCCTTTTTAAACGTTCATTTTTTTGTATCGGTGTTTCTTTTGCAGTGTGTTGTTTCAAATTTATTTTCAATTTTTCTAATGTTCCCAATTTTTCTTTCTCGGGTTCCGTTATAATTTTTGACATATTATACTTCATTTGTTTATTTAGACGGTCCTCTTTTTCTTCGTTTGTCTCGTTTTCTATCTTTTTTTTGTAGCATTGCCTATTTTGTTGTTGTTTCATAATTGGGAATGGCGTAATTTGTTTCGATGTATAAATGTTCGCAAGATGTGTTCGCATTTTACTTATATCATAAGTAGTATTTTCTGGATCTTGACCGAACATAACACTTATAAAATTCGCGATTGCAAATAACCCGCAGTCGTAGCCATTGGTTTGTCGCTGAATTTCCGCGAATTTAACTGGAGGTTTAAATGGAAATAAGCGATTTAAATAGACTTCAGCATCCGGATGCATAGTTTTTCTATTAAAACTGTCATATATTATTAATGTCGTTCCATCAAAATACGCACAAATCCAATGTCCTATACCAAATCCGTAACCAGTTAAATATAAAGTTTGAAGATGTCTCGTAGTTTGAGCAATTGGCATAATACGATTTGGTGAATGTAAATAAAAAGTTGGTTGCGGTCTAAAATTAGAAATGGCGCGAACTAAGTTGAAAAAATGGTCCATGTGAATATCTTCCAAATATCCACGCGGACTTAGAACAGTATTCATATCTATATTTGTCATATTACATTGAAATGCTTGAACGGTTCCCGAATTATTGTTTTCAGTTGTGATATTAATATTCGTTACGTTTTTTAATTTATCATCTTCGATTTCATTGTTTAATTTGATATTATTTGAATATTTTTGACGTTTTTCTTGCCGTTTTGTGCGGTCTTTTGAAGGCATTTTGATATATAAGATAATTGATAATATATTACTGGTAATCAATATAATAATAATACAAATTATTACTATTACTTATGTTATATAAAAATAATTTATTTTTATAGTACTTACTTGATTGTAGTCTTGTCTGTATCTTATTTGACTGTGCAAATATAATCTTACCTCTGTTTTGGATATTTACAAATTGTAAAAAAAACTTATACAGATTTTACTTCTTAACTTCCAATTAAATACACTTATTTCAGTAGAACTACTCAATTTTACCACAATGTAGCAAATATGAACACTTAGTACGTACTGTGCAATATGCAGTGCAAAAAATTAGTTTTCGCACTTACCACTAGATGACAGCTGTATTTAATAAATATTTCAAAATGCAAAGAAAAATCGCATAATGATACTGCGCAAGTACACAAGTGTACAAATGTGGTTAAAAAATTAATTAATATATTAATAAAATAAATAAGTATTTCCGTGATTTTACATCCGCACGCGCAGCTAGATACTTATTGTTATTATTACTCTTATCTTATATCTTCTTATATACTAAAAGTATTTCCGTGATTTTATATGCGCACGCGCAGCTAGATTCCTATCGTATTTTAATAGACGATTTTCATTTAGAAATCGATAGTGGCGCCAGCGGTTGCTGGCTGAACTATTCTAACAGCAGTATTTAATAACGCTAGCTAGATTTGATTAGTATTTTGACGGTGTAGGTTTGCATTACATTACAATAAAGAATAATACATAAATTTTATTGTAAATGTTAAGTTTTTGAATCTTTCGTTGTGCACACGGTTTTTCAAGCCATCGTTTTAATTTAGCTATTGAATGTTGATTTATAGTAATGTATTTTAATTTAGCCTCGGACATATCATCTTCTCTTAAATGTAATATATTTTTATCCATAATTATATATTAAAATTACAAATATCAACAAACAACCATAACCAAAATCAAAGCTATTGTAATTACTGTCAGAATAATTTACAAAACTGCCACAGTCAAATGACGTCATAATGGAAATGGTCTATTGTTGAGTGCTGCATGAAAATATTTGTAATTAGCATATTAATGAAATTCGTACTTTTCTTTCGGAAAATCATGTTTTTTATTCAGAAAGAGGAATCACGTATTAATATTTATTGTACCATAATTTTTTTGAAAATACTATAATTTTTTACCGTCTGCATCATAAGTTTACATGCGAGAGTTGGCAATACTGGCTCTGTGCTACCTATGCTAAGACGCAAAGGATTTTATATTTTTGGCTTTGAATTCCGTTTTTACCTGTGTGCTCTTATTTATATTAAATATTATGGAGAAATCTGTAAGTAGTTATAATTGGTATTATTATTATTATTATTAATTATATGTACTAATTTTTATTTTCTTAATGAAACGTATTTTTATTAATTTATTCTAGATTTATCTTAATTATCAAATTGTTGGTGCCAGTAATATGGTACGATTTTGTAGTACAATATTGGGCAGTCGTGCTATTAAAAATAAAAATGTGAACAATGGCAGTTCAACAATTAATTTATGTATATCTGGGCAACGTATTCGTAATTTAGAAGTTCGTCTTCGAAGAGAACACAAAAAATTATCTTCACACATCATTATATGTATAGGGACCAATGATGTATTAAGAGTAAGTTTATATAATGGATATTTATATTTAAACAAATGTAATAGAGACTACATTGGTACATTTATTATTTTAGATGAATCCTGTGAGAAATTTTAAAAAATCAGTAAATAAAATTAATAAAATTTTACGCGGGAAAAAAGTTGTGTGGTTGACTATACCACCCATTTTGAAATTACAACACAGTGAACTTCATAATAAGCGTATACAACAATTTAATAAAGTTATTGCAAAACTTGGTAAAATGTTTATAAGCCTCGTTAATATTCATTCATTAACATTATATAATTTGTTATAGCCAAAATACCGAATTCGGCAGTTATAGATTTGTACCAGTTCTGCCATAACAAAAATGGGAACATTAGAGAGGAATTATTTTCAAAGTAAGGAATGTGTTGTCCGTCTAACTGGGTTATTATTGTTTTTTTTAGTAAAAAAATAGAAATACTCTGAAATAAATTAATAGATTAATGTAAGTTTTACATAGTTGCAAATGAAAATTATAAATCAAATACCTATTTTATGTATTTGATCTTTAATTTATGAAATATTTTCAATACCAATAAAATAATTTTAAAGACAGTATAATTTTGTACTGTTTTTCATTTGTTTTTATTTATTATGAAATAGAAAAGTTAGCAATTGCAATAATATCCAATTTTTATTGACATATGTACTTACTGAATTATTTATTAGAATTATTAAGAATATGTTATTTTAGATTCTATATCAGACCGCGAAATAAGGCTCACCTTCCGTGTCGTGAAGATGGAATACATTTTAACATAGTAGGTTTAAGAAAAATTGCAATGTGGTTGAAAAGAATACTGCTGCCTGTATAACTAATATAATTTGTTATTATATTATAGTTAACCGTATATATAATTATATGTATATTTTTATATATTCAAATTTATTGTATTAGAAACAATAATTGTTGTTTTTGTAAGTTGAAATATTTTTGGAAAAGCTCAACGGTATTTCCCACGCGTTGTATCAGACTTCTAAGTATGGGCATCAGGTTTTGCTGTTAAAATATCAGTTTCTAAAATTTACGAGTTTTGGCATTTCGGTAGATGTCAAAATGTGAGATACGGAAACCATTTAGTTCAATGAAAAGTATTTCAACTTCACTTGGAAATGTTTGAGTGTTTGAGATTTACTGTCGCCACGGTCAGAATTATTTTTTGAATCAGGGGATAGTTTTGAACTATAGTTTTGTAACATATTTTCGTTTTTAAAATAGTTAGTTTTAAGATTTCAAAGAGAAAGACGTTATTGATAATTGCAAATGAGTTAATTTGAAGATTTCGAAAGAGAAAGACGTTTTTAAATATTGGGAATAATCTGTCTTGATTTAATTGTTTATTTGTGCTCAAAGTGAATCTCAATACTCTCCGTTTTTATTTGTGAATGTGAAACTATGTATTTTTGAGTAAGTTGATATTTTATGTTTTTATGTTTGTTTTTGTTATCTGTGTTCTTCGTAATATATTAGTGGCTAACAAATTTTTTTCCAAAATTCATCACGAACTTTTGTTTAAGGTTTTTCCATTTAATTAATTAGTTAACAAATTAATTAATGGTTTTCCTGAACGCTTAAGACAAATGTCGAAAGTATCGTTTTATTAAATTTAAGTATTTTATTTAAATATTAGTTTTTGTTTCTATTAATATAGTTAATCCTTTAATTACTACTGTGTTATATTTTATTAAACATTCCCATTCTTATATATATATATATATGTATATATATATATATATATATATATATATATATATATATATATATATATATATATATATATATATATATATATATATATATATATTGTTAAATTTGGAAATTTATTTAAACGTATTTCCCGCCTTTAGCTTCCACTCCTTCTATTCATTACGTGTGCACCTAGATGGCTCTGCGGCTACAGGAAGTTATCAAATTTATGTTTCGGGCGCCAGATCTAAATTACAACTTACTGAGATCGAATTTATTTTAATTTTAAGTATTGATCTTTATTATCTTGGGATTCAGTACAGTGAGAGCAAGATGCTTAAATAATAACTCAATTTAAGGTTTAACAACATGCAAGATTTATAAATTAAAACATGATAACAATACAAAACAAACATGAATAGTGTGGGGTGAACTGCCGTAATCAAATGTATTTAATTGTGTTGATTACAAGAATGTTCGTTGTGATTTCAACAATGTAAATAAACAATGTTACAATCAGTTGATTACAAAAATAAATTGATTATGAAAATCATGTTGAGGATTTCAACAATTGCTTTTTGTGTTAAAATGAAATATACTATTACTGTTAAAGTTTAAACAAAAAAATCCT
This sequence comes from Agonum fuliginosum, assembly GCA_947534325.1. Classification (NCBI taxonomy): domain Eukaryota; kingdom Metazoa; phylum Arthropoda; class Insecta; order Coleoptera; family Carabidae; genus Agonum; species Agonum fuliginosum. The sequence continues at coordinate 17,263,029 of OX384040.1, forward strand.
TTGCGGCTTCTGCACATAAATAAATTAACCAGAGTTTGAGCGAATGTAATTCTGAGTGTAGTGTAACAGCTAGTGAAATTTGTAAATTAATATGGCGTTTCATATACTTTTGTCAACAAAATAATTGCAAATTGAATAATTAACGTTTAAAATAATACCAAATTCACTAGGTTAACCGATTTTTGAGCTCGTGGCAAGTTTAAAGTTTTGGAAAAATCGAAATAATTTATATTTATTTAAAATTTTAATAATTGCAATTGGAAAAAAGGCGGGAGGCTTTGGAACGATTGTTACGACACTCAATGGGTAATTTGGTTTGTTAATTAATTAGAGCTTTAAAATTTTAAGTAAAATACTGGGATTTATACAAATATATAGTATTAGCCACGGATATTTGATATATAGGTAACTATTCCTAAGAAATCTACGTCTGGTGACAGTTAGTGGAAGCTGTCAAATAGACATTAAATCTTGAAGAACTACGCTTCGTTATATTTATCAATATTATCTAAGTATGAAAACAAATATAGAAAATTAGTAAAATACTACAGTTTGTCACAGTGTAAATATTGCAAAGTTTTGTTAGGTACCTAAGTAATTATAATTGAACATTTAAACTTGAGTCAAAATATGCCATAAATATAGTAATAAATAAATAGCAACATGAGCAACTTGACAGTAGTGCGTTGTAAAATTGAATAAAAATTTCAAAAATAATATTATTTCAAATTTATACAAAAACATTATACCTAGGTATGTAAACATAATGCGTGCTCCATCTTTAAATACTCAATAAAAATTTCAAAACACTCTTACCTTACCAAATATGAAAAAGATATCCAAATAAAATTTCAAATTGGAAACGTCAAATCTGACAGTAGACAACAAAATCATTTTTATCAAAAAGAAAACAAAACTTCCATGGCATGCTCCCATTTGCGTTCCGTGCATTTTGCAGTTTTTTCTTAATAACTTTCTTAATATACCCAATATTGGGTTGAAACATGCATAGAAATATAGTCAAATTCATCCACTACCTATATGTCAAATGAAAAAAACAATCGAATAAAGTATAATGCCCGTATCCAAGGAGTCAAAAAAATCACTGTTTTTCAACTCCCCTGCGACTACCACGCCATCTACAATATTCATATACCCAAAAGGCACTACTTCACATGAACCTTTATCAAATAAAAAAAAGTTTATAAAAATCGGTTCACCCGTTTAGGCAGTAGGCGAGTCGAAAAACGGTTGCTAAGCTGCTGAAAATGATCTCAAGCCTTTTAGTATATAAGATTTTTTTATAATTACTTGATAGGTACATACTTTATAATAAAGATATTTGTGACAATGGCAATAATAGTATATTTTTTAACGAGCTCATTATGTATAGGCTATAATTCCAGAGGAGGAAAGTTTATGCCCGAGCTGAAGGCAAGTCATCTACGAATTTTTAAATAAAACATTGTGGCGGTCGCTCCTACTCAGACCGAGTACGCACCACTAGCTCAACAGCTACAGTGGTCTAACGGTCAGCGCTTCTGACTACCACCGTACGGTCCCGGGTTCGATTCCCGCCGCCGCAACTCTCCATCGCGTCTAAGGCAGGGCATGGCTTACAGCCTTACTGACGAGTCCAAGTAAGCATGCCCGGGACGAAACGCAAAAACATCTCAGGCTCATTGGCGTGCCGACCCACAAACGCCAAAACATTTATTTACAAATTTGTATTCATTAAAATATTAACCTAACCTCACATTTTGGTGCGATGACAAATGTCAGTTAATGAACTCATAATACAATAGTGTGTCTTATGGAAGGGGTATATCCGAGGGTATATCTTACTAAAGTTACCTACATAATGTATCTATTATTCAATGGTCATAAATAAAAGATAATAATGTATAATCTGAATATATTTTTATTTTGCTGTAAACCATTCAACAAGATTTACATCCAATTATATAGAATGTTAGATGTTATATAGTGGAATCCAACCACTTCAACCGATTCGTCTTGGAGCAGTCAAAATATTAATCTGTTCGACGACCTTCTAATTCAAAGCGGCAATGCAGATATTCTGTTTGCAACCAGGGCTACATTTAAGAAGATCAAGTGGTCAGCTTGAAGCATGCGATTTAATTGCTATACAGTATGAGTTTATTTTAACGTGAAACATGGGTTTATCATATCCATAGATACGAATTTGACAGCGATGTATTAGAGCGTTCTTTTTAAAATGAAACATAGGGAATAAATTTGAATTTGTTAATAATTGGTATCACAGTGCTGCTACCTGGAAATACATTTTATACTTTAAACATTTAAAAGTCTATTGCAGCTACCCAAATATCTTATAATGTTCAAGAATAATACAGTTAAATTGATTCCCAATGTTCCATTTTAAAAAGAACGCTCTAATACATTGCTGTCAAAGTCGGAACCATATGAAAAATACCATGTTTCACGTTAAAATAAACTCACTGTATTTATTCCATTTGTTGTCAATTCTTCAATAGTAGGTACAAGAAAAAGATCATTCCAAAATTGATGTTGTTTACTTACAGTTGTCACTAACGAACTCATTGTAATTTCTGTGGGACATACCTGCAACAAAGACAACAAATTACAAATTATTCATCAGGAACAATCCACCTCAAAGCAGATCAAATTCAGGGACAAACACGTCATTGCTCATCACATACAATATGAAATTGGACAGTAATTTAAAAGATGAAAGCCTCGCACCGGCATTTCATAAGCCCCTTGTGCCGCTTTGATACCAGGATAACAGGCAATCAGCCTAGGCAATGGGGAGTCCTGCACTTGCCTAGATGTCGCTGTCGGTAATATAGCACGACGCTCGGCACGACGGGAAGAACCACGACCGACGCGACAGATGCAACAAACTGAGAGTCGCAGAGAATCTAAGTGGATTGCTGCTAGTTACAGGATGGAGGATGACCACATGAAAACGCAATTATTGAGGGAGTAATTTGATTAAGAGAAACGAAAGGTCAATGGTTAGAGGAAGAATGTTCACTTGAGTAAAAGCAGATTTAATAAATAGCTGCAATGAACAAACAATGTCAGGTCGTCTCGTCATAGTTATTTGTATACCAAGGACTGAAAGTAGTTTTTTGTAGATTGTACCACGAGCGCAGCGCGAGCTGTAACTAGTCGAAATTTGCAAAATACTTTCAGTCAGGATATATACATTTTTTCTACGATTAATTTATATTCATTAGCAATTATTTTTCACCTATTCCATCATTTATCTACGAAACTAAAATTTTGAATATAGAAAAACAATACAATAAACATAAATATAAATAAACTTGACATTTAGAAAGAATTTTAATTGAAAATTGAAAAGTATAAATTGGACCAAACCTTAACAAATTATTTATGTGAATACTGGAACAGATTTTTATAAGCAGCGTTCTAAAAATATTTTCAGACGGTCACTATAGCAATTGTTAATTTCCATGTAACAAGATAAAGTCCAAAAAACCTAGGTACTATTAATACCGATCGAGAAAAAAAGCGATTAACTAATAAAAGTGCCAAAAAATATTTTAATAAGTCACAAATATTCAAAAACCTTCAAGATTTATAGGTATCTATATAAAAATATACTACCACTAAAATGGCGTGGACATGCTGAACGCTATAGCTAGTGTTTAATGGTACACTATTTTCACTTTTAGTGTTGTATCAACATTTTTTGGATTAGTCCTAGCATATCAGCACGGATCTTATTTCTGGAATATTATTTTTTTCTCCGCAGACTTTATTAAAAACATATAAGCTTCATCAATACATATAATGATATTAATGCATATGGTGACAAATAAATGTAAGGGTAATAAAGATAAAATATTACCTATGGCCTGTGGTACATATAATACTTTTTGTTTTATTATTTTACTTAAACAATTCTAATTTGGAACGAAGGTACCTGCAGGTATTTTAAGATCTTGTAAATGTTACCAAAATAATTTCTTAATGCTCTAGGGCATAAAATACAACATACTTAATCAATAAACAATGTACTACAAGATATCAAATTTAATTTATTTTTTGTTGTAGTTTACATACATTTAAATAAGTATATGTTTCAAAATTTTCTATAAAAAAATGTAGGTTAGGTATATTAATTTCACGTGCAACCTCAAAGGAATCCGTTTCAAAAGCTCCAAAAATGATTCCCACAAAGTCGTAATTTGGTTCGTGCTGGTTTCTTTAATATTAAAACTGCAATTACAGCAACTCAAATATCAAAAACAATTAAATTCTTCTCGCGATTTAATATCAAACAGAGCATTGTGGCTTGCCTTGCAAAACACAAAATTACTAATGTTTAACACCGCCTGCAAAAAATAAAAGCCGAAAACAGGGGAATACGGCGAAATTACGCTATAGAGATCGTATAAACTTTAACGGAGGAAAGCGAGAGCAGGAAAAAAGATAAAGAGAGATGTTTTCTTTCGACGTGCATCGCATAGCCGCCTGCCATTTGCATACGGTGCTCGGAGAACTTTATTTAAAACTAATGAAAAATTATGCACCCAGCAAATAGGCAGGGTCGGACTGGCAAGTCTTGACCCACCGGATAAAGTATATTTTCAAGTTTTGGCACACCAGGCAAAATATACATATATATATATATATATATATATATATATATATTTTTTTTATTCATGTATTTATTAGTTTTAGGGTCAGACTGTAAGACATTGTATTTATGGAATAGGAAAAATAAAATATGCCGCAGGCAAAATTGTTTTTTCACGACATGCGGAGAAAACACAATTTTCTTCTCGTGAAATAGTGAGGAAAGTAAGTTTTCCCTCTCTAGAGAGGAAAGTAAGCAGTGTTACTACCAATGTAATTGTACGATGAAATATTTTAAAAATTGTAAGTAATTTTATTGAAAATCTGATTTTATATTGATATACTGTAAACTATTATTTTACAATAAATTATTATGTTTTATACTTTCTTTTTCTACAATTTCACGATTTTACAACTTAAATTTAATTTGGCATATTGGTTACAGTTAAACATTCCATTGCTTTTAAACGTTATTCTGACAGGTGGCAGTTATAACCTAACTTTTAGGTATGTGTTTCTGTTACATTTACAATTTTTTTAATATGTCGTGAAAAAAATGTTGTGTCTAACACGAGAGGAAAGCTCATTTTCCACTCTCGCTCGATTGCCTCACTCGCTTTGCTCGTGACACAAACTTTGAGCTCGAGTGGGAAAAAGAAGCGCTTTCCGCTCTAGTTGAACAAATAACTATTTTCATTCAAGGTCAAATGCCTTATAATTAAAGTTACGCTTTTTATGAGATGTGAAGTTTCATCCATGAGTAAAATTATTTTTTTTAAAGTTCAAAGTAAAATTAGTATCTTAAATATGAACTTTCGGTAATAAAAAAGCGCATGTTTTACTCTCTTTCAGGTAGTTATAAATGTAATGTAACCGGAATACAATACCGGAATTCGGAAGTCGATGTCTAAATTGTTCAGAAATAAGAGTTAACTAAACAATTACTCGTATTTTTAATACTAGAATTTTTTATTTTGTATATTAAATTGTGGCTAAACCAGACCGTCCTGAAATATTAATAATAATATGTTTGATAGAAAAATTTCTGTGGAATGAAATCAGACATCGATATTTTTATCCGTTCGCAAGTTACAGCAGTTTTTGTGTTAGGAAACAAAGTTAAGGCATGATTTAATTAGCTTCGTACTGCTACTACTACTCGTAAACTCGCGTAAACTGTTACTTCTAAGAATGTAAAAAAGTTATAACATCTTTTTGTAGGAAATTTTATAAGCTTCAATATTATAATATCAATATTTTATTTATCGAGTTTTTTTTCAAATTTTTTATTTTTTCCCCAATATGGGGACTCGAGCACACCTTGTGCTGCTCGAGACTCATCGGCATCTTGAATGTTACATTTTTTTGTAACTCTGCAAATTTTCAGAAATCTCCTACCTTTTTTGTTGATTTAAATTTATTATCATTTGTAATTTTAATTATATTACAAAATAAGTACCTACAGTTTTTAATTTCATTTGGCGCCCATTTGTTAAATCGTTTGCCCACCAGTTATTTGCCCGGTTGCCCGCCGTGCCAGTCCGACACTGCGAGAGGTTATTTTATTCTAGTTATTCTTTCTCTTCTAGGCTCCAAATCGACACAAGTGAAATAAAACTGCAATTCGTTCTAATCTCCGACTTCAGACTAATTAATATGTTGATTTATTCCGTAATTTATTCGTCAGGGAATAAATAGAATACGAAGTAGTGCACTTCTTTCAAGAATGTAAATATCCTGGAAGCTAAATCTACTTTGTAACACAAAAAAAATATTGAAGAAAATTATGATTTTTTTTTCTCTCAACACATTACATAAACCTAGGCACAGATCTCTGCATATAATTCCGTGGTTTAAGCCTCTCGACCGTCAGTGTGTAATTGTCGTTAAATTGTAAAAACATCTTGCAAATAAATCGAAATCGGATTTTTAAAGCTGACCACTTGATCGTCTTAAATGTAATCCTGCATGGTTGCATAATCTCTCCGATGCCGCATTGGCTTTCGAAGATCATCACACGTATTGAGATTCTGACTGCAGCAAAGCGAATCGGTCTAGAAGTGGTTGGATTCCACTGTATTAAATCATGTTGAATGGTTCTCAACATCAAAATTAATAAAGCAGTTTTGGTTAATGTTTAGGTAAAAGGCCGTTTTAGACGATAAAATATTGTGTTACTACTCTTTTCAACATGAATCTCTTCGAACATTTAAGCTCAACCGTCAATCAATTCTCGTCTAATATTCCTATCGTGACACACTTCTTTTGCCTCGTCTACATTTATTTAATTCTTCTCACTCAAAATCGTTCGCACTCGCAAATGTTCACCAATTTTTACCAATTTTCTCTCTGATATATTCGGTTTATAAAAATATATTTAATTGATATTAAAAATCTATGCACAATTTGGAAAAACTAACTAAAAATATGTTTGTAATACTTCTTCTTGTATATTAATTTAAAAAGAAAACACCTTAAGGCTTATAATATTGCCAAACAAAATATTGTTTTCAATAACAAACTTGATAAAAAAAAAACAGTCATATTCCTGGATTATTTGGAACTCACAAGGGAAAATACGAATCTAACTCGGAAAAAACAAAACTCGGAAAATTTTAATTAATTCCAGTAAACAAAACATCCGCAAATACCGCTTACATTCATCAAAATTTGCCTGTTTACGTCTGAAAAATTAACTCCCATAAATAATGCATAAGGTCAAATTTGTAAAGGGGAGTTTGCGACACTCAAAATAAATGACGAACGTGCCTGGAATAGCACATCAAAGCTGCAACACATACACACACGAACTAACATACGCACAAACAAACAAGCAATGTATAAACAACACAAACACAAACGTGGAGTAGGAGATGCTACATTCGAAGAGGTTGCTGCAGGCAACTCTCGAACCGGAAGACTTGGATCTTGGAACTTCCATGAGTGCAGGAGCATTTCCGCTTGGCACAATAAGGAGCAGCAATATTGACAATCAGGAAATCTAACTTAAAATGTAGTAACCACGAAGTATAATATAAACACAGGAGTGGACACTCCGTACCTTAGCAATACTGTAAATTTGTGGCATTTTTGGTTACCATGTGTGAGAAAGATCACTAGGCCAGTGCGTTACCATCGTTACCGTTGTTTATCGTCATAGAATGCATGATTCAAGCTGGCCCGTATTTTCTTTCTCCCTTAAAGTTAAACAGAAAGGCCACACTTCATTCGCCCTAGTGTCCACTCCAGTCATATATTATAATTCGTGGTAGTAACCTACCAAATTTTCAGAGTTTTGTTGTTATACTCTGTTTGAAATAACGAAAGAATTTTGACACATATAATCTTATGATGCTATACGTGCTGTTACGAACGGTTTCAAATGTTATGTCAATAATTATTGTCAATTCTGATTTAATTCTTCGTAAGTGCTGCGCGTTATTTGTTGTTGTTTTTTCGTTATTTTTTAAATATTTCTGTGGATAATTGGCGCTTAAGCATCATTAAACCAAATTTTTTACTGTCAAAAAATTGGTATATGTATACGAAAATAATTTAAAATAATTATCATCTCTTCTGGTATTATCCTGGATTATTCATCGTTAAATAATGAAGCCAATATAGTGCTTATACGTCATCGATATGAACCAATCAAAATCTGATAGACATATAATTTGCCTGGATAATTGAAAAGTACTTACCGCCATAACAATATTTTATTTGTTATTTTCATATAAACATCAGTTAATTGTTTCAATGTCAAAAAGAGGTACCTAATAGTTATTTGTGTATTAAGTACTGAGTATTGTATGTTGCACGCGGTGAGAATTTTGTTGGGTCGAGTCGAAGCCGAGATAGACGACTCGCCAAGTGCAGCAAACAAGCTCTATCCGACGAGGTACACACAATATTTTTTCTACAGTCGCATAACGTCAAAATAACTATTTTAAAATTATTGTTAGGCGTGCTTATAATTATAACAATTCGATGAAATCGTGGTTATCATCTTCATGACAGCGTTTATATAAACAAAACAAAAATGTTCAAACAAAGTGTTTACTATCGTAGATTGAGACCATTTTAGGCAAATTTAAAATTACCTATATGTTTTTGTTGCTCAAACAACAAATTTAATAATAGTGTTCAAAATCCAACGATTGTAGAAAAAATAATTGTTTTAAGAAATATAACTATTTTTATATAGGTAAGGTACAGTTATAAAATATATTTAAATACCATTTAAAATTTTAAAAATTACTAACTAAAATAACCTTCGACCATTAGTTTCGTGGAGATAGTAACAAAAATTTTGGTCGAATACTTTACGTCAACAACAACAAAAATCACTTCTCGGGATATAACCTCAGAATATTGTGTGCTTCATGAATAAATGCAGGAATGCACCCAAACATAAGTAAACTCCTTTTCATAAGGATTCAGGGTAAGACAAAGGGTGAAAATGAGGGAAAAATGATTAATAAAATTCCTGTGCACAAATTCAATTCATCGTCTGGTAAAGCAATCAGTCCGCTTGCCGCTAACAACTACAACAAACAGGGTTTAAATTTGTGTCCCTCGTAATCTAACCTCAAATGAATTCCCATTTGCATCCCATCAAAATACCTTGACATTACATTCAAATTGAAAGCAATGCACGGAGGGTGCACCCCGATGCAGCCTTAGTACACACCAATTACAATATATTGTCGGTAAATTACACCGGCTTTCAATTGCTAAAGAGGACTTCGTGTCCAGGGGGAGAGCTTTTGTTTGCTGCTAGAAGAGCAACGTGGAAGCACGAAGCTTTCCATGTTAGGAGAAAATATAGGAAAGATCAATTTGGAATGTTGTTTAAGGTTGTTGCCTAACGAATCTAGCGACATCGGACGGTAGACTTCATGAAGTGTAATTTAGAAGTGTAATGTAGAAAAAGTAAACAAATTTGGCATTATCGTACCACAGAGGCACATGTATTTATTATAGTATTAGTGAGGCAATCAGTTTTACGTTTGAAAGCCTAATAAATAGAAATATCGTTGCCTTTTTGACACTTCATAACCTCAATTCTTCGATAAATTGACTTTCAAATTAAACATCATTTTTGTAACACTGATGATTTCCTTGAAAATTTAATTCTATCTTCTTCTATATTAAATTAATATTTTGTTACTTTTTAGTTAAAATCTGTTTGATTTGGAGACACTAATTTAATAATGCACGGTATCAAGTCACCTTCCTATGTTGCACTGTAAAAGAGTCACCTTTACGAAACTGACGATTGTCCTAATAATTTATTTTAAATTGTGTTGTTATCAGAGAAATGTCCTTAAGTTTTAACTAAGAGCGAACTTACTGTTACCAAGAAAAAAACTAAATATGTATGTTTTATAAACTTAAGTGTGAATTTAATTGTTCAGCAATGCAGCTAGTTCACATATTACGCAATTATTTTACATATTACAACAATATTAAAATACAAACACAAATATCTATTTTAATTGACACGCATATAAAATTTATAACTCAGTTACTTCTGCGATAATAATTGATACATTAATTATTAGATAGCTAAGTACCTATTTTCGCAAGAAAATTACTGTAATATTTAATTACTGGTTGGGTTTATAATGTATGTTAATTTATTCAATATTGTATGAAAACAAATGTTCAAATTTAAGGCACATCGCCTTTGATGTAGGTTTGCAATTTCAGAATATGAAATGAATGATTTCGTTATAAAATTTTATATGAACAACACAGAGAAAAATTCGCAATGAAGTTTAAAATTTAATGAAATTCTGCAGTAATTTTTGACAGCTTTATAAAAAATTGCTGAACGAAAACTCAAATCCAGAAATTGTACAAACAGAAATTAAATTTAGGTACCGTTGAATTTATCGTTGAATGATAGAGATTACAAATGGTTAATAACAATAACCCCATGGTAATGAAATATGAATATCCCGGACAATTATTTCAGTTTTATTTCAGATGATTAAAGTATCCAAAGTATCTAATTAATTTTCAGTTTTGGGTTAAATAATAGCTTTTAAATCACATCTAATCAATAAATTTAATTCCAAATGCGATAGATTAAATCGTTTAGTCAAAGGAATCTAGTGCAAGATTTCTTTAATAGAGAATTACTTTTGTTAAAACGTTAAAAGCTTTCAATGTTTTATTCGAATGAAAGATTTTTAACTTTAAACGCATGCCTTAACAAGAAAACTGGTAATTGGAAATAGTTTCTTCAGACTAAATCCAAATATATGTAGGTAAGTAGGTAGTACCTACTTCAATATTATACAGAGTGTTTCAGATAGAGTGTACAAAACTTTAACAGCTTATTCCTGAGATTACTGTAAGTAAATATGTCATTGAACATAGGTCCAATTCTTTAAAATACAATAAGTTGAAGTTTTATTAAAAAATTTGATGACACATGACCTCTCGCCTAATTCTGCTCATTCTATTAATCTAATAAATAATTATACTTAGGTACATTATAACAGTTTCATGTTTATGTAATATGTAAACGATAATGAAAATTTGGGTATTAAAGGTATCGTGGACGAAAAATCGTCACATAAGTTCATATATCCATACGCACACACACATACAGACATCATCGTGCAAATAGTAAATTCGTATTCAAAAGACCCTGAAGCATAATATCCTTCAAAAACTCATACTCGAAAATTTTGAACAATAACAATACCTCTCTTATAGAATTATTGAAAATCAAATTAGTTTGACAGGTGTCATTTAGTGACATTTATAATTCGAGATTAAAATGCATTTTTTATAAATTAGGGAAATAATACAGCAATATTGAAATTATATTAAGAGGACCGTCTACTAGGTACCTAAATTCCAGCATAAAATTTACTAACGTAGCGAGTGTTTTGTGGCCAGTACAAGAATGGAAAAATTGTATTTCAACAAGGATTTAATAGAAAAATAATGAATCTACAGATGAAAAAATTGTACATGAATATAAAAATTCCGAAAGATAAAAAAAAAATCCTATTTTATGCAAAATTTACACGGTTTATCTCATGACAGAAATTAATTTTTTAAATTTTAAAAAGGCACATCTGTAGATCAATTCTTTCTCTATTAAATGTTTATAAAAACAATATCCTGAAGTCAATAATAACAAAACACAACAAAAAACACACTTTTACAGAATTTTTCAACTTCAAAATGACATTGCATATCTAGGATGCGGCAAACTACGAGTTTCGGGCTGGTTTCAGGCAGCCCTAGTAGTGGGGAAAAGAGTGGAATGGAAAAAAAGTAAAATCGAGAGTATTCTAGGAATTCGGTAAAAACGTAGACGAGCCACTTAAATATTTATATAAAATATTATTTCTATAACATATAAATAATAAATGCATTTGGTATCTAATTGTAAACCTCACTAAATGACAGCTGTCAAACTAAGTAATTTTTCTATAAAACGATTTGCTTTTCAAAAGTGTCTTTATTTAAAAAATTCGTGTTATTTATAAAACTTTCACCTCTTGTATTTTGTTAACCAGAAGGAATTGGACCTATGTTCAATGACATTTTTTGCTTAAAATAACCTCATGAATAAGCTGTTTGTTACACTCGACCTGAAACACCCTGTATATGAGCTTGGATAGGGCTTGAAACACAAATAATTAATTTCCAGATTGAATTTTAATTCACAAAAACAAACTTTTCCTTGAAAAACGGCCATTAGCTAAAACCGCGAGACTACGGTATCATTCGTGAGTTAGTGCCGCTTCGTGTTCACATTACGCATTAAAAGTTACAACTCAGTAATGTAGAAATTATTCCATCAAGTTGCATGCATATGCACTGCGAGTAAACTACAACATAAAGCTTGTACATGTGCATGTACCACTGTAATGTTGCATGAGAACTGGAAGTGCTCGGTACATTTTTAGAGGTTAGCGGTTAAACTCAGAAATGTTGCGAAAATCTCAAGGGTTATTCTGGAAATTTGAAACTGGTCATTAACCCAGATGCCGGTTTGCGGTGGACTTCACCACCAGGAATTTTAATTACTGTTGGACGAGAATTCTTCAGGGAGATTCTATAACTCATATGGAACACGGAATTAAACTGTTACTATTTTTATAAGACTGCCACCTTTGAATTTCTGAAAGGAGTTCTATATCACTATATCACTTCTATAAACTTTTTTACTTTTTCATTTCACATTGATGTTCGATCAATATTTTTTAATTCAAAAAAATGAAAGATGATATATTATTATCAACAATTTTTAGCATTTTATAAATTGTTCTGTTATAGTACTCTATTAATTAAAGTATTATTTATAATTTATAGTATGAAACTTCAGTATCTTAGGAATACTGCGCACTAGCGATTTTAAAGTTGACCGAATTTAAAGTTGTTATCGATTAGATAATTGCCGTGGACATGTAGGTACTTGTCAGTTGTCATCTTTAATTGATTATGACAGTGACCCGGTGACTAAATGAACTAAAATATATTTTTTGTAAGTACCAACCTATATCTATATTTTGATTTGTATAAATACTCGTAGTAGTAAAAATAGTAGGGTATGGCAGGAGGTCTTGTGCTGACCACATCAGATTTTTATAATGTTTTCACTGAAAACATCCTCTTTTTTTAAAGCCTCCACACGGGTTCTTAAAAGTCGGCGCCTATGCCTATAACTATCTACACAATATTGAAATTGCTTTGACATGATGAGTCTCAGTAAAGAAATAGTATATTACATTACAAGTCATGAAAATGTTTCATTGCAGACGAGGAGTCAATGCGAGGATGCGCAGCGTCCGAGCATTTCTTCAAAGCCTCCGAGTCAAGCAAAGACATTTTTATGACGCGTGATGTATTCTATTTTTTTTAAATCGGCAATTAAGCTTAAAATTATAAAAAAAAATTAGGTTTGCATAAATCATCAGAGCTGTGACAAATCATCAGAGCTGTCACAAATTTTAGAAAAAGTTGTCATGACAAGTAAACAAAGTTGAAAGTAAAAATGACTAGGCATGGAAATAAAATTTTCATGCCTAGTCATGAAAATCTTACTTTCATGCCGCAAATTAGTCTGGAAATGACGATTTTCAAGCCGATTTTGAAAAAACCTTATTTATTTACAGTAATTGAACATCCCTCAATGTTTGAAGACACGTCACAGAAGATTTTAACATGAAAACATTTCCCTCTCGTCTGAAATTGCTCCATTATTTCAATTTCCCTGTCAAAGAGAGCTATACATATTCAAGTTATTAAGTTTATCAGTTTCAATTGCGAATTCAACATGTTGAACCCGGCAGCAAATGATGACATAAAGGCAATAACTTCCACACTGCGGTGGTTCAGAGAACGAAATGTTCCGATTAACACATTAATCACTTGGCTGTGCGACTATCCGGTGTCTATGATCGTGTTCGATTCGGCAATGAATAATAAATAACCCAGGAATTATTTATGTGCCCAAATACATAATTATATAGCTGTTATCAATACGATATGATAGTATCGTTTCGCTTAGGGTTGTTGTTTCGGAGAGTGTATTATGATTGAACTCGTAAGTTTTCACTAACGCGTAAATTGAATTATTTGTACTGATTAATATTATATCATAGGACGTACCATTATCATAAATCAATTTGAACTTATAGATACCTACGTGGCGCATAAAATATTGTGTCAATTAAACTGGAATGCGTGCTGATTGGACACAAACCCGAGATGTCAGAATCACAGTCGGTCACAAAGCGCACTCAGCTATTTAATTTAAGACTGCTATCAAAGTGTCTGAAATTTGAAGCATACAAATCTATTGCACTTAAGGTGTACGTCTACCCTAAAATTTTCCATCGTTTGAGAGGTGTACGCCTTCCACGTTTACTTTAATTATAATTGAAATATATGATGCTTTTAACAAAGGACGTCTTAATGCTTCTATATTTTTATTTTTTGTCTTTGGCTTAAGAATTTGAAATAAAATAAATTTAATAATGACGTTTTTGTGGTTTTTTGTCACTATTTGATGTAATTTTTTTCGGTCACTATAAATGGCAAGAAAAGTTAAAAATGCAAGAAGCATGCAGGTAAGCTGCCTTTTTCGAATAATTTTTGTTTTACTTAATTTTTAATACTCGTACCTACTTAATACAAATTGGAAAACCATATCTCTCTAAGTGCAATAGTTATTTCAGACACTTTAAACGCAGTCTTAATAATAAATATCACCAAAAATGTGAAAATAGTATATAACAATGCCTTTCTTACACGATCAATAAATTGACCAAGTTTTGTTTAAAATTTATTTTTGTGTGTAATACGATTTTTTTTCACCAATAAATTGATCAATTTATTGACGAAATAGAATGTGTTCTATTTTTCTACAATTTTTAAGAGATTTTATTTTAGTTTTGTCGTTGCCAAGCTGTGAGTTTACTATTTTAATTTTATTAAAGGTTATGTTCTCCTGACGTTTACGAGTTTACCGCATTTCATCCAGTTTGATTATGCTCAGTTAATAGGATATAAAATAAAATTATTAGTTGTATTGTTGGCAGCATATCAGTAAAGTGACAGCTGATATCGGTAGGTTGGTACTATTAAAATTTTCAAAATATAGTGAGAAAAGTTTGATGTGTGTAAAAAGAACCAAAATATTTCTCTTCTTGGTAATTTATTGATCAAGAAATTTATTGATTAATAAATTAAGTCGTATAAAATCGGCTTTACACAAAGAAGTTCCAAAAAGTGATGTTTTGCTGTTTGAGTTACAAGCGTAGCAACTAGCAAGTAGTAAATCTAGATTCAGAACTACCCAATTATAAGTAAGCGCTAGTTGGGTAATTTAGCACTTATACTTATAATTGTGTAGTCTGAATCTAGCTTAAATCTAAATCTGAAATATAATTAATATAAAATACACAATACACTGCAATTGCAACCTGAAAATAAACCACAGTCTCATCATCATCACTGCCAATGTCACCCTTCCTCGCTTCTGCAGCCCGTCTGGTATTCATCTTCTTCAGAGGAATATTGGAGTAAAACACGACATTCCACAGAGCTATCAAATCACCAGAGTGACGCGTCGGTTTAATACCGTCTCGCCGGTAGTGGAACTGCGGTTCTGGATACATATTTCATTGCAGAGGTCATACACTGTGGACTGCATGTTTGACACTGGTCGGAGGTAAATAATCCGAGGTAGTTAATGATGAGAGGACGTAATTTAGTAGGTATTGGGGAGAGGTAATGCATGATTTGGTGTTTGAACTCGGGAATAAGTTTGGTGAAATACTATTTTTACAATAAAATTATGTGACAAGCTAGACTATTCAATTAGAGTTTAATGATGGTCATTACTCAATAGAATGAAAGTTTATTACGCGAGTCGAAGATGAGTGGCGTTATCATTCGGGTGAGTAATTGGCATGTTCATAGGCGTAACCAGGAGGGAGTTGGTGGTTAAATCCCTCTCAGGAAACTAATTAATTCAGAGATCTGTTTTTATTTTTTGAACAAAGCGCAATTTCGTAAACATAAATGAACATTTATATATTTTTTAAATTTATTACTTATTTTAATTTTTATACGTCAAAGAGCGAGTCAAAGAGGGAGGATAAAATATTTCTAAAGCAATATTTTATCCTTCCGGTATATAATTATTATTTAGAACAAAATTCATGAACCTAATTCTCTCCTCCATTAATGTTTCATGTGAGAATGTTTTCTTTGTCAAATATGAAATTCAGAATTCGAAACGACAGAAATGTGTAACGTTTTTCACGTTCATTATTCATACCGCCCTGTGCGTTTTGCCCCGAGAGAGACATAACTTTACGCATGTATTAAAGTGTTATGACAATGCAGTGAAAACCTGGGAATTAACCCCAAGTTCTCAAGAAACTGAATTAAATGTTGATTTAGTTAGAAGGATTTAGAAGTTGTTTTTATTGCGCTTTTAGAAGATGACTACTACAGAGAAGCTACATTGTTGCCTGAGTAATATAATATAACATGTTTATATTTAAGAAAATGTTAGTCAGAAAACCCTACTTAAATAAATGTATGCTGGAAGTAAAACATAAAGACAAAAATTTAAATTATTTGGAAATGAGAGCTAACAATAAAGAATCTAATAAATTATCTTCGAATATCAAAATAATTTATCTAATAGACAGATAAAATTTGTTTGTATTCTCGGGAAATACGTTTAATTTGAACTCTACTACCAATATTTTAATGGTTCTTCCTTATAGAAAACTGAGCAAGTATTGAATTGTTTACCAGGAAGCCAATATTATTATTCTATTAAAACAAATCTAGTAAAATCTTTTTCATTTCCATTTAAATATCTTACATATAATGGCAAAATTAATTTTTATAACCTCTATAAAATCAAGTGTGCAAACATTTGTTAAACGATAATGTATTTGATATCAAATTGCACAATTTGATCTTCTTTGATTATTTCTCTGTTATATTTTTAACGATCTTTAATGTTAAAAACTCAAAGGAATGTAAATTAAACAAAAAATTTACAACATTCTCATTTGGTGTCATGTTGTAGTACAACAGGTACTTATACTTTGCAAGAAATAATTTATAATCAGAAAGATCTGTTATCATTTAGCAGACAAAAGTAGACTATTATTTCTCACCGTTACCCCGTAAAAGTCAATCACAACCCAATGAACCTTCCTGTCGACAATTCCACCCCAAATAAAATGCCCCCACCCCTCTTGAATTTTCACAATAAGTTCAGTTTCTTGTATGCCTCATGTAGCTACAATCACATCAGCCGCCGCAAGATACCGCGGCAATGAATCCATCGGATCCGGAGTTTCCGGGGACCGCGCCGCTCCGGGCTCCGGTGACGCGCTCACTAGACTCCGGGGAGACGTTCATCACCGGACTTTGATTTTCTCAATGCTGTAGTTGGCTGTGTAGAGACGATGATTTGTTTTAGATGGCAGAGCGCGGTTTGGATTATTTTATTATTTACACGGAATATGATTAAGAATGCTTGCTTTTCTCGAGCGATGTTTTTAATTTAATTTTAATGTTCAATACTGTAGTCTGTTTATTATTATATTAATGTTTACCTTGCAAAATTAATTTCGAAAAGACAATTTGACAGAATACATACATGACTTCAGCCAACCACAAGCATATAAACCTTCCTAGAAGTTTGTTTTTACTCCTTTTAGTTTAAACATAGACTATAAATAAAATTTAAGATTGTGTTAATAAATTACACTGTGACAACATTGACCGACTGGCACAGGTTCGAATCCAGTCAGATGGATAGATGAGTGCTCTATGTGACCGACTATGATTCTGACAACTCAGATTTGAATCCAGGCTAGTACATATTTCACTGTGTTATATAAAAATCTTTCTTGTGCTGTAACTGTCCACTAACAACCATGAGTTGAGGGCTGGTAACCGCACACATGGTATTATATAAATCTATACAGATGATTCATAATATGTGATGTTCAAACGCTCAAATTAGGTAAAAGGCGTAATAGGTAAAATAGTTGTAGCAAAAAACTCGTTATATCATAAATTTGTTTTATGTTTTATATTGATTTAGTATGCATTCGAATTCGAAATGATTATTGATAAAACAATTAAGTACCTAATAGTACCCAATTTGGTTTATCTAGTTTATCTGCTTTTGATAAATTACGAATTATTATTTGTGATTTGAGGTAATAAAACAAAATTTGGCTATTTTCTTTGATCAATATTTGTTTTTTGTTTTTTTATTAGAAAATGGCTAAAATAATATTTAATTGTAGTATTCATTTAAAAACCTATTAAAATATAAATAATTTATTTGATACGCAAACAAATTGAAACATATCCATCTTTTCTTTAACATTACAAAAAAATCGTGAGTAGCTTATAAAGAAATTTCTTTAAAATAAATCTCAGTTTAATCCATATACCATATAATAAGAATTTTTTAGAAGTGCGAAAATTTTAATCTAGATCAAAGACACTTTTAAATTTCGTGACGAAAATATAAACCAGGTTCTTAAGCACTTGAAAAAAATGAAGCTTTTTAGAGCTAACGAGAAGGAAGACTTTTAAAGAAAAAAGTTTATCCAAGATTATATTATATTTGTTCCGATTTGTTCCTTGTGAAGAATATAGAATACTTTAATAAATTATTTTATTTCATAAATATATAACTTATTAGCTGTTAATAAAACAGCAAGTAGGTTAAAAGTATCGAAGTTATAAACAATTTCTTGATAATTTCAAGTCGATGAAAAACAATTTATTGACATCCATATAAAGCAAACAAATTTAAATTCCATGCTAAAATCGGAAGAAAAATATCAAGCTTCCTTCATTCATTATACATTCGTTCAAAGATAACGTTTTTCATTCTCTTATTCTATAATGGAACATGGGACATAGAATAACAGAGTACACGCCCATTAAGCACGAAAAATTGTCTTAGAAACTTTTCAAAATAATACAGTCACATTTCGGAAGGAAGCATTAATAATTATTTTTACAGTGAAAAGAAAAATGGAACAATTTTTTTTTTTTAAATCATACCAATACTTTAAATTATTATTTTTTAAATTGTAGTAGAATTACTACAATAGAGCAACATTCGTAAATAACAAATTCATTTTGTATGAGCTAAGCTACGTTTCGAACTCTTAACATAATTATTGTTTTAGTTTTATGACATAACCTTAAGATGTTTAACCTAATTTAATGCGGCTAATCCGAGGGCTAATCGTTTCCATCTACTCTTTTAAACGTTGCTATAGTTTTTGTCCGAGATAAAAACGACCGGCCGAATTTACTTATGTCAAACATCGTAATGTTATGTTTTAAAACTAAAATAGTTTTTATGTCAAAAAGTCGAAATAGACATTCTGACACTCGGAATGAGTGCAGGAAATAGCCAATTCTAGCACTAGCGCGGAAATTTTTGTTTTGTTTTACTCAATGTGCCGTGTAAGCAACTATCATGATTCTTAAAAATTAAAGATAAACTATACAAAGTTGTCCAAGTAGTTACATATTAACTGTCAAAAACTTGAATTAATTTTTAATATAAGGTTTCTGAGGACAATTGCAGAAAAAGTCTTGTTTGTAACACGTGCGAAAAATGTGATTCTGAAACTCCATGCAAATTGCATTCGTTTCAGAATAACTCATTTCCCACACAATCGTGCGGGAAATAGACATTCTAACACTTTAAAGATAAACAAAAAAGTAAAATAATATATACCTATCTTAATTTGTTATTAATATTATTGATTTCGAAACTGGGTAATTTTAGCAGATATTTTTCTGTTGTACAGTATAACAACTGTCCAGTTACGCTATATTTTTTCTTATTTTGTCATCAGTATACATTTTTCCCTTTCCATACAATGTTACCAGTTACCAGGAAAGGAAGTCAGTAAATTATTTATGAATAGGAATAAATGATGTTGATATTTCTTCCTCGAGATCAAATATGTCATCCGTGGACTGTGATTGGGATTAATAAGTTTAGAGCAGTGTGAAAGGACTTCACGCTTTGAGTGTTGTTCGCCTTTCCGTGCGATTGGAAATCGCGAAGATTGACGCACGAAACGTAATTTCCAGATTGAAATATTGACATTTCACAAGAAAAGAAATTTAATCTTGTACTCCAGAAATCAAACAAATCTGACAAACATTTTACGTTCTATACACAGATAAAAGATTTATACGAATTCCACAAAATGTGGAACATGCAGTGCAAAGTAATAAATTATATATTTTGATTTAGAAATGACTACAACTTACAAATGCATATTCAAAATTGAAAAAGTTTAACGTATTTTCAGCAATTGAAATGGGTTAAATCTATATACAACTAGATTTCAGAAATAGTTTGAAATACTGGATTCTGGATTGCATTGAACTTTGTGTGATTATGTGATCAATCAAGATAAATTGAATAATACAGTAAATATAATTTTAAATAGATGTATTCTATTATATATAGGTACGTAGCAAATTGAATTCAATTTAAATGAATAACGTTTTAATATTCTATTGAATCCAATACTCAATCATTTGAAATGATATATCTTTTATCGTGTTTTAGTAAAAATATAGACACCTATTTACAAATAATTTACTTACATGAGTAGACTTGAGCCGGATTTATATAGTTTTTTTAGAGGGTACATACCTGAAACAAAAAAAGCAAATTAGATTTTATAATTAATATAATATTCAGCAGGATAAAAACTGCTGTTACTATTTGTAGTACAATTATTAAATTTGATAAAGAAAATTAAATTTCTTATCAGGAACGAACATTGTCAGTAATGTAGGTAATATTCAAGAGGATGAAAGTTTATGCACGAACTGAAGGCGTGCATAGCCATTATGTGCAAGTCAAATAAGACGTTTTATTTACGACTTTTTAAATGAAACATTTCTTTACAAATTTTTTTTATTATATATTAATCTAACCTCACATTTTGATGGGATGACAATGACAGTAGTGTTGAATAATGGACTCATAATACAATAAAATTGAATTATTAATTCATAATACAATAGTGTGTCTTATGGAGGGGTTTATCTTGTTACAAATATCTACATAATGAATGTATTATTCAATGACCGTAGATAAAAACTATAATTACATAAGCGTAGCTAAAGACAAGGGGTTTATAATATTATATTTTATAATGGATTCGATGGATTCGAGGGACAATTTATGTACGTTTTATACAAATTTTTTATGTATTTTTGTATTTCACACAGCTAAGCAAATCAATAACAATAAACAACTGCCATGCCAAACAGACATAATCTCCTTTTACGCCATTAAAATAAACCTCCCCGTAATTTCACACCTTGCATCCCGTTGCAGTTTTCAGCTTTCAGCGATGATTAAGCTGCACATTAGCTGCACTAGCACTGTCAGTTGTCAGTGCTACCACCCTACAAAAATATCACTACCCTGCGTGATCTGGGATAGTAAATGTGGAGAGTAATATCGCTTGACAGACCGTTGCGCGTTTCCCTAAACGCCATAAGTAACACAATGGGGTTTACAAGATTAAAGCCGTGTCATTTGTCCCCACAAGCGAGAGGCTTCATTGGGAATTCCCTTTATTATACGCAAAACAGCTATGTGTGTGGGAGTGTGCGTGCCACGGCCTAAACACACAACAATGAGCCAAACGCGCCGGGTAATGGGCCGGTGTTGTTTAAGAATTTATTTCTACTGCTGTTGTTTGTTGTTGAAAATTTGTTCAGGATTTTTCGCCCATTTGCAAAAGTTTGACTTGAAGATTGTTTTAATTTTTAATGTTTAGACCGAAACGTAGATATTATAGTGATCATAAATGATTGACCGTGCAGTATCGTTCTGATTTTATCTTCGCCGCCCCGATGTGATTCCATACTGAACTAAAAAAAATACTTAAGTAGTGCAACTCGCTTAATTTCTGCTTTACTGAAAGTAAAAAACATTCTGATTAGATTAACTCCAAATTTATCGTAATGGCACCAGGTACATAAAACTCGTTTGACAAGAATCTTTTCTGCGAGGAACATAGTTTTGATTAGGTACCGTGTAGAATAATAATTATTATGCATATGAATTTGAGTTATCCCAAATTTTCACTTTTTTCTATTCTCAACTTTGAGGCTGCATAACTAAAAAAATAAACGAGCTATCGAATTGCACTTTGTAGCATTGAATATTTGCACCAAATTTATAAAAATTTATTTTAATTTAAATATTCTAGTCCACAAAAAGTAACTACCTACCAGCTAAATATCGAATAGAAACACTGATTCAAATTTGATACAAGTGAATTCGTCACTTTGAAGTATGTGTGTACCAGTTTTCCGCTAAAAATTTCAACTGATATCTACATGGTAAACAAACTAAATTTTGCTTATATTAAAAATGTTATGATTTTATTAAAATTCTTTGTATGACTACTTGAAATTTTAAACTGAAACTAAAAATATGGCGCTTGTAAAATATACTAAATATGTAAGTATTTTTATAACTCATAAAATTATATCTCTAAATTTGTACGTTCGTTCACGTACAAATTTATAGATATTTTATGAATGTTCGTATACATCGATTTATTATTATTAGACAAGCGCCATACAATATTTACCTACATAGGTATGTACTCATATTCTCAATACAATACTAAAACCCTAACTTTCTTGTATAAAAATTCAAGTACCATATTTGCTTACTTATTTATAAACTTTATAAGATTTATACAAAATTTTCAATCTAAACTAAATAAGTAAAAAGTAAGTACCACTTGATGTAAAATCACAATAGAGTTACTGGTACCCTCAATTCCCTAAATATGGTTTTCTTAATACTTAAACCCTAATAAATCTTCTAGCATAAAAGTTCAAGTATCATATTTGCTTACGTAGGTACTCAGAAACTTTAATATTTACTACAAAAATTTCAGTACATATCTAAACTAAATAAGGAAGTAGGTACCACTTGAAAAATCACAATCGAGTTGCTATGGTTCCTCATGAAAAATACTTGTAGATTCACAATACATCGGGTCTCCACTTTCCGTTTTCACTTTCCAGATAAAATTTTCAAATCCAGCAATAGAAAAGTCAAGTGAGCGAAGGAAAAGCCATCATCATTACATCAGGGAACGCAGCTGCGGATCTATGAATCCGTATGAATCCACTCCGCGGTGGTCCCGAGCCATGAAATTTATGGAAGCGGATATTTCGATACTCACGAACCCGGAAACTGACCAATAAGTTAACTGTCGACTCCGTCACATGTCGTTAGTCTTCGGGTATTTATGGATCGCGTCTAACCTATGATTTTGTTAACGAAAAATTGATGTTATTACCGAGATGCTGAGGTGATAAGAGATAAGATCCAAGGAATTGTGAACATTTGTTCAAGTCAAATTGCAGCAGATAATTGCTGTTAGTTAGGAGATATTAATGGAGGGAATATTTCATGAGTTTTCTTATTTCTACCTAGATTTCTAGATTTGCTAATGCAGTTCTTGTCCGTATATAAGTAAGGACTAATTTCCTTTGCTATTTATTCTGCCATCTGTGGCTTTGAGTCCCTTTAAAGATGGGATTATAAAGTCAGGAATATGAAATTTAATAGAAGTACCTATATAAAATACATAAGTGGCTATTATCAGATACCCAATTCATAAGAAACGAAGGTCTAGTATTAGAGTATTCTAATCAAATAAAACATTATGTTCTTTTATTATGTCGCAGGCTAATTATAAAATCAGCCGTTTTATAAAACACCTTAGTCGTTATATAAAACGTCTTGTCGTTTTCTTACTAACTCGGAATTTATTAATACCATATCATTTCATTACACAATATGCCGCGGCATTTGGTAGAAATTCTGAACTGAAGTAAATAAACAACCCAACATGCCCTCCTTGAATCCCGCAGACTCGGTTTTGGTAGACACTCTGATTGCACTGAGTTAAATAAAATTTCCTTTCTTGAGTCTTAAATACCCGGTAAAAACTCTCACCGAAATGAACTAAATAAAAAAACCCAATAACCTTCGCGAGTCCCACATACTCAGTTTTGGTTGATTGAACTGAACTACTTAAATAAAGAACCTAATAACCTTCTTGGGTGAAATAAAATGTTTTGACATTTTTGTTATAATATGCCTACATGCCTAGGCTTTTAATAAAAAGTCTAATTTTACAATCTGCCTACGATGTATACATTTCTGACATATTTATTCACATGAATTTTATCCGACTTATGTATTGTAGACTCACAAATTTATGAGTCATCAGCATAAATATATTTTACCGAGTATTTTACCGTGTGTGCGGTTACCAGCACACAACTCACGCTCACGACCAGGGATGTGAATAAGTAAATTACCGGGTAAATTACGAAATTAATTAACGTAATTTATCGAAATTTACCAAATTTTATTACTGTAAATTACAAAGGAAATTACGTATAAATTACCAAAAATATAACAAATTATACGTTTGAACTTTTTGGCGCGCTCTAGTATGAAATTCATGTATTTGTATGTTCATGACTCACATTATTTTAGTTTACTATATCTATTTGAAATTTAATTTTGTATAATTCGTTCTTAAATATTTTTCATTGTTTAAAATTTCCACGATATTTTTTTGGTTAAGGTGTGTTTTCGTTGGCGCGTCTAGCGGCGGCGTTTAGCGACTGCGTCTGGTGGCGAGCACTGCTTCAATGGAATTCTATAGAACCGTTTTGGTTGCGACGTACAGCGGGTGCGTCTGAAAAACGAACGCCCGGTGGCTGCGAACAAACTGCTCTGTGAGCAGTCAAATCGCTAGACGCTGCGTCTGTTGGTACTAGGAGCTCCACAAATTAGACATTCAAATGCCTTTTAAAAAATTTTCACCGGAATTTGATGAGCTTAATTGAAAATGTCAGAAAATATCTTGCTTTGTATGATTTTGAATCAAAATATTATAAAGATATTCAAATCAAAGATGAAAAAATAAGTACAAACATTAAAATAAAAGTGGTAAGTAGAAACTACTTATTACATTAAAATTTTGTATAGCTATATTTAATAGAATAGTTTATTTTTCAAAAAACAACTATCTTCGAAATACTTCGTGTATATATATATATTATAATAAATGAAAATAAAATACCTATGTTGTGATGCATAAACTTTTTAAAATTGCTAGTTTCTTGTCGTTGCAGTAATTGCAACATATCTTCTTTTTCATCTTCAAGCGCTATAAATGCTACAATTGACTTTTTTATAGCTGCCATTATGCTATACTAACTGCAATTCGACAAAAGTAGTAATGTACTGAACTCCGCAGCACTAAACAACTAAAATATAGACGCTTGACGGTTGACGCAGACTTTGAACGAAAACAGTACAAGCGAACGCTAGCCGCAGCCGCCAGACGCAGCCGCTAGACGTTGCCGCTAAACGCGCCAACGAAAACACACCTTTAAGTCTCGGTAAATTACAGCAATTTCTTAGTACCTAATTTACTGCAATTAAAAATATTTTTCAGTAATTTATATTTTTTACTTACCCGGTAATTTATATGGTAATTAATAAAAATCGGTAAATAACCAGCGGTAAATTACCAAAAAAATAAATAAAAGTAATTTTACATCCCTGCTCACGACTACTCAGTGTTGTGTGTAGTCAATCAATTCTATTTTATGTCACATAAATAAATAAATTTTGACTTTCACACAGGCCTTACTGATGACATTTTATGTCAAATAAGTTGTATTCACTACTTATTAGAAGTGTAGGAATAAAAACAGTATTGTTTTTTGTTTGCAAAACGGAAATAAATCATTGGTGATAGCTGCGTTTAAACTGTCTTAATTAATTCGAAATGTCTTCCTAATATAATCTCCAAAATATCAATTTACAAAGATAACAATGTCTACGTCCCTCAAAGGGATTTGCGATCTTGAAGAGAGAATAATTAGAATTTCATAAATTCATATTTCGTTAAGTAAACTTCAGGAGAAGACAATTTTCATAAGCAATGATAAGAGCTGTCAGAATGATTTCAGTAATAATAATGCAAAAATAAGTTAAAAAGTTGAAGACACTTGAAAGTTCGCTAAGCATCTCTTAAAACTTCCGAGTAACAAAGTTGTTAATGAAGAAACATGATAAAGACCACAAACACACCAGATTCCTCTAATGATACGATGACGAGACTCAGACATTTGCTTAATTTGTTTAAAATTAACTTCTTTATTAGCCACTAATTCCCAGCGACAGACCAACGTTATTATCTTCAACAACTTCAAACTCTGCTACACTACACATGCAACATTTCATTATTATTTAGAAACTTATTCATATATTATATTTTTACTTAAAATATTAACTATTTGTAGATATTAATCGTATTAATCTGTATTCTGTTGTCCAAATTTATCAAAGAACTTATCATATTCATATTAAGTGAAAATTTATTTTGTTGAATATGCGAGTATATTTATGTACCACGTGGTACATATTTGACTAAGTAAGAGGCTATCAAATTATTGATCACCACATGTTACATGTCATCTGTTTTAATATATTAGTTACGTACGTATAGAGATAAAAGAGCAGAAAACACCAAATTGATAAGGTAAACAGAGTTTAAAACGTTTTGACAGCTATTGAAGATACATTACATAACCCAACACCTGAACTCGTTCTCCCCAAATATAACTCGGGCTATGATTAATCATAGGTGATAGCATACGTTAAGTCTTCAGAAAATTGAACTTGTGCTGCGCACTCAGTCAATTTCATCGACTTTATTTGGTATATTTCAAAACTTATTACTGTGATTAAAAAAAAACATGACGAACTATAGTGACTTTGGAATATTTTGAGGATTGTATTGTTGTCACTTTACAATAATTCTTGGTTGAAGAAAATTAATTTTATGGTGTGGTGTATTAAACATGGCGAGATAGCAAAATTTTCATGACCTGTTTTGGATCGGTATCTATTCTCGTCAGCATTCCAAGTTGGAATACAATTAACTTGTCAACCACAAATCTATCAGGCACCAGCTAGTGATTGTAACAAGGACTTGCGCGAGAGGAGATGGCAGAAATGCTTTGGCTGAATCTATCGCTCATTGTCCGGAGGCAATTAAAGTAAATTTTAAAAATAGTTGGTGTTTTAGAGGAATCCAGCCACTCGGAACAAGTGTCATTTTTATCGTTTGCTATGGTTTAATTCGTGATTGAATCCAATCTAGACTCAACCATTGTGCAAATTTTAATGAAACTGAATTGTAATTTAAACGATTTATACTTTGTGGAAAATCTGAATTACTGTACTGAACTGAATATCTGATATATCGTTTTTATTTCTTGTGTCTTCCTATACGTATAACCAACAGTTTCCGGTTACAATCTCCAATGTCTTCTTGTCTTGTTTTCCTTGTGACAAATTCGAGTTGGCCACCAATACATCAAGTTGGTTTCCTCCAGAAACAAACTCACTTATCTCTTCTGCAAACAAGCGCAACAAAACTGAATTGAATCCGCGATAAGAACGATTTAAAACGAATCCACGAATTAAACCTGTATATCTTTGTATTACGCCGATAAGACCCGATCGGAGCGAATCAATTCGTTCAGAGTTTGGTTCAAGCAACGAAACCACGTTGTTCGTGGTTGAGCTCGTGTTGTCCATCGAAGTGGGAATTTGTCCTGGGTATTATGTCCGTAGCAAGGTTTGTCCATAATTTTCTGCATTAACAATATTTCCAAACTCAGATTAACAATAATTGACATACATATTTAAGGAAAATTAAAATCGTAACAAAAATTATCTTCCTTACTACCACTCACGAAAAATTATAGATTAAGACCGTTGAATTCTTTCCATTTAATGATAGAAAACAGATTTTATGATAGTAAAAATGTCAGTTTATTATCAAAAATATATAATAATTCAGGTTAGGTTACTAATAATGTGATTGTTTTGTTTAAGTACATATTTCATCATTTATTTCATAGATAACTCGGAATTATTCGAATTGTTTCTGTAATATTTTAAATATTATTTTACTTAGAAATCTGCAACGAAAAAGTAGCTTATTATACATAGTTGTACTCAGAATTTTATGTAGAATCAAAATCTTAAAAAATATACGGGATATTCCATTTAAAATAGTTGATGTCACTTCCGGCTAAACAGGAAGTAATAAAAATTTATTATTTATGTAGTTTAATGCGCCTGTGAATGTAGTTTATAAACCTATATTATAAATGTAATAGACTTAAAAATACAATTTATTTGGAGGGTAGGCCTGTTTCAGGAAACTCCCGGTAGAGGCGATAGAATACGTTACCATGATCTAAGTATTTTGCATTTTATTTAATGTGCCCTATAACAACTTACCCCCGTAACATCTAACCTCGGTTTTCCGTTCTTTTCAATAATCGGGAGTTAGTAATGTATAGTGGTTATCATCATAACCTTAAAAAATAAAAAATAACTATCAAACTACTGTTGTCATCATCTATCTATGGCATATTAAATTTAAACCAAATAATATCCACGGACAAATCCTTCCGGAGGAAACTCGTAATCCTCTAGTGTTTTTGTTTCCATATTGGCCGGACACGTAGATGCACTTGATCACCAGGTTCCAAGTATCCAAGCGAACCAGATCATTACTCTGTGGCGGGCCACGCACACCACGATCCACCAACGCCAGCCAAGCTAAATCTACACGACTTACAGATATCGAGATCGCTGCTCTGTGACGTCACTAAAAACTATTGTTCTCCTGGTGCGCTTTGATTTTGAACGTGCAAGGAAAACTAAGCGAGGAAGAGTTTATGATTGTTTTAGTTTTGGAAGACAAAATGATTTGCGGTGGATATATTTTGAGTTGTATGTCAAAAATTGTTTTTGACTAAACAAATTATAAAGGCAAGCATATTTAACAAGAATTTGCATCCTCATTATCATTACTTAAACCTAGTGGTATTTAATCGGTGACCGGTGTATTAACAATCGCTTGCACGCTAGGTACATCTACTACAATGAGCTACTTCCATGGTATTTAAAATGAGATTTTTTATCAATATGAACCTAATCGAGAACCTAATGTTAGGTCTAAAACATTGGTAAAAATAGAAATTTTATTTTAAAAAAATTCGTACTGAGGAGTAAATTTAGAACAAAAATTTGCTGAGAAGTCATTATTTTGTATAGGAGATATTATTAAATTTTGATTAATTATTTTTTGGCTCGTTGATAAAAATTTTTTGAAATTAAAAAATACGGATTCCAAGTTTTTATCTCTTTTTCAAAAATATTTAATAAAAAATCGTGCAAATACCCCATTGTCTAATGTGCTATCACTGAATTAAAAAATTTTCTCAAGTTGTGAAAACCTATTAATTTTTTCGAATTTTTTATTCATGAAGTCATGAGATTGATAATTTAACACATGGGCCGCAGATAAGTGTCTTAATCATTTAATGAGTTATTACCAGAATTTTTTTACGACTTTATTTATTGAATATCCTAATTTAGTTTTTCGCCGATTGACATTAAAAGTGCTATTTTATTGACAGCTGACACGACAGTTTGTAAAATGTCACTTTTAGTGCCTAGGCAATTTAATAAAAATGTATGTATGCTGTATAAATAACAAATTTGTTTTTTGCAAAGCAATTTATATTAATTAATAACAATCAGTGAAAAAATAATATGTTTATGACAAAAAAAAATACAGACTTTTACTGCCTAAGCTAGATTCATAGCCTCGGCTTCGCCTCGTTATGAAACTCCAGTCGCATAAGCCGCGGCAATAAATCTATTTTTTTGCCTAGTTAAACAAATAACTATTTTACGGTAAATTATAAACAACTGTTGCCAGGAAAATTTTTAATTTGATCTTGCTATAAATATATATTAATCAAAAGTTCTAATTCAAGAACTTTTTGGTCATAAAGCACGATGAGGAAATTATTGCATTAAATTAAACTTAAAATAAGTATATACATACATACATAATCGAAATACTTAAAATAAGTATATAACGTATTATAAATAATGAAATTAATCTATTTTTTCAACAAAAATTTCTTCTTGTAGTGTTATAAAGAACTGTCGTTAGCAAACAATAAAGAGTATAAAACCCAAGCAGATTGAATTACATATACTATACACTATAGACTTCAACAACAAAAATATTATCCATCCTCTTTGACAAAAACTTCAGACGGATATCGTCCTCGTGCATTATTCAGAATCCGCTTGCAGTTATTTGCATTCATCAGTAGATGCCTTTGGTGACGGTGTGACGGATATCCAAATTATGCACCCCATCCCCAGAAGGGGGTGGGAGGTTCAGTTTCACCCCAACGCTTTTGTAACTACTGCTTCCCTACAATCTAATGGCGCATTACAATTTTCGATTGAGTATGTGTTTGAAACCACCAAGTCTTATATGAATTACAGTAGTTGGCAAAGTTGTTTTCCTTGTAATCTTGTTATTATGCATGATATCTAATATTGAAATTTAATGCGAACGGCGCTGCCATTAAGTTTGGAGATGGGGTTAGGTTAGGTTAGGTTAGGTTGGGGTTCACTCTAGATATAACCTACAATAGTTTTGAGTTAGGTATTATTATTTTCAGTGTTCAAGTAACATACATAACTTAGTAGATTTATCGTTGAATACTGAATGCTTAAATATAATATTATTTGACAGATGGTTTAACCAATCATATTGCGTAATGATGACGTAATGCAACCAATAGAATTGAAAATATAAAATGACGTATGTGACTACTATGTAGATTAGATTTTATTTAGTTACGTTAGTTACAATAAATAAATTAGTAAGTATGTTAAATTAAACGTCAAAAATGTTTTGCAAAATGAGTCGTTTTGGTAGTGTCTGTTAACAAGAAAAATATTCCTCTTAAATTCCATTCGAAATAACAATTTTTTGAGAGAATTTTTGTCAATTCCACGCCAACTTGCAATTTCACTCAACAAAACATCACGGAAAATTTCCCTCAATTACGTTTCGGGAAATTGTCAGATGATATTTTGTGTCGTGAAATTGTTAGAAATAAGTTGCCATGGAAAGGACAAAACAATTCTCAAAAACTAAAAGAAGATTGTTAAAATATATTCTAACAAGTTCCTCAAGAGGAATATACATTTCTCGACAATTTCATGAGTGAAATATTTCGTGAAAAGTAGAACTAAAAACTATTTTAGTCACAAAGAGCAAAGTTAAAAATCAATAACACCAACCTTCTCACCCTCTTAATGCTGCTGGTATTAACACAGCTCAACATTTCATACAACACCATTTTAAATATTCGGAAAATTTCAACACGTCGACAATATTAATGATTCCGATTCCCAGTTATAATAAAATGGCAGAAAAACGAACAAGACGACGGCTGCACTGGCGACATCTGCAATACGAGGCCTCGGGTCTCGTGCCGTCACACGAGGCATGTGCCGAGGCTTGCGATATGAAATGCATAAATTCATGATGTGATACGTATTAGTGAAATGAGGTGAGAAATGTGCAAGGACTTGCAACGTTGAAGGGAGACGAATATCTAATTCGGAATATCGTGGAAAAATGTGAGGTTACGGATTAGAATGCAATAAAAGTGCAGTGGTTGGGTTTAGTAAAAAGATTAAGAAGCCCGTCTATCTTCTAAAATTCAACATAAAACGTACTAATGTAGCGAGTTTTTTGCGGCTAGTACAAGAATGGTAAAATTTCATATTAAAAAGGATTATATATTTAAAGGATCAATTAACAGTTGTGCATTTTTAAATTTTTTTTACATGATTATAAAAATTCCGAAATATTCATAAAAATTTCCAATTTATGCAAACTTTACAGGGTTTTATCCCAGGATAAAAATTTATTTTTAAAATTTTAAAAAAGCACATCTGTATTAATCTGTACTTATATCCATTCTGTCTCTATTAAATGTTTATAAAAACATTACTAACAATTTACTCGCAACGAAAACTTTTTTACAGTATTTTTCAACTACAAATTGACATTGCATAGTTAGAATGCGGCAAAGTACGAGTTTCGGGCTGGCTTCAGGCAGCCGTAGTAGCGGAAAAAAGAGTTGAATATGTTTCGTTTCAAAATTAACAGCAGATAAAAATCAGATAAGAAATTATTTTTTTTCACGACATGCGGAGAAAACACAATTTTCTTCTCGCGAAATAGTGAGGAAAGTATGTTTTCCCTCTCTAGAGAGGAAAGTAAACAGTGTTACCACCAGTGTTATTTTACGATGAAATATTTTAAAAATTGTAAGTAAATTTATTATTATTTATTGAAAATTTTGATTTTATAGTGATATACTGTAAACTATTATTTTACAATTATTATGTTTTATACTTTCTTTTTCTACTATTTCAAGATTTTACAACTTAAATTTAATTTGGCATATTGGCTGCATTTCGTTGTTTTCAAACGTCATTCTGACAGATGGCAGTTATAACCTAACTTCTAGTTGTGTTTCTTCTATATTTACAATGTTTTTAAATATGTCGTGAAAAAAATGTTGTGTCTAACACGAGAGGAAAGCTCTTTTTCCACTCTTGCTCGATTGCCTCACTCGCTTCGCTCGTGACACAAACTTCGAGCTCGAGTGGGAAAAAGAAGCGCTTTCCTCTCTAATTGGACAAATAACTATTTCTTCTACTGATTTTAATAGAAGTAGGCAATTTGGTAGGTACATAATCTGTTACTGCACTAAATGAACTAGTTTTCTGAAGGATCGGACAATATATCTTTAACATTCATCTGCATAATCCTTCTTCTGATTATTTCTACTTTTAAGCCCGGTTCACACAAGGATTCATTAATGATTCTGAATATGGAGAAAAAGAATCATGGTTAAAATAGTCTCTCGCTGACAAATTGAATCTTCAATGAGTCTAGGAAAAGAAGAATTTCTAATTCACTGTTTGCTTAAAAATTTGATTCAGAAGCATGAAAGAATCCTCAAAGAATCCATGTGTGAACAGGGCTTAACGTTCAATTTAGAGCAGATAACTCAATTCATGTGAGGTTGCTACTTTTTGTACAAAATGTACCCATTCTCACCTTAGGAAATTTGTGTTCTATATATACTGATAGAATAAAATGTATTATGTATATTGTTTTGATTCAGACTTAAACATGTAGCTCATATCATTCATATCATATCATATCACTTAAGTCTAAGAATTCCTAGCAATTCACTCTTTATCACCACATTCATCAATTCAAAGTGCAAGTTAATGAATCGCTTGCTCCTGGCAATAACTCCATCCGAATCTAAACCGTCACAACATTTCACATTTCAGTGACAGTAAATTATCGCGCATAAAACTAACGAATCCCAGAGTTCGCATCAACTTCACAAGCTCATAAATTCTGCAAAACATCATCAGAACTATCTACAATGTAGTTAGCGCTAAGATTCATGTAACTCCGCAGTTACTGTCTCTTGTGTCTCGGTTAGTTATTGCTACAAGCCCCCAGGGCGATCAAGATGATGTGCACAATCGAAATTGTCATTGTAAATAGTTGCCAAAGATGAGAATCAAAGTTGGGATGTACCAACAAAACTTGGATAACTTCATTTGCAGAATATGACAACAAGGAGATTATAATTGTTCTGGTATGACTAAAAGGAGAACTTATGAGATTACTAAGGAAAATTAGTCAGTTTTCTTAACCTTAGTCTAAAGATTTTTAAATTGTATTTTGATAGTAACCATTCAACCAGGGTTTAGGTACTCCCATATATGAAATGGTAGATGTTATTATAGTGGAAGCCAACCACTTAAACCGATTCGTCTTGGGGCAGTCAGAATCTCAACCCGTGAGATGACCTTTGAAATTCAAAGCGCAAACAGAGAGGTTATTATATGCAACCAAGACTACATTTCAGACGATAAATGGTCAACTTGAAGTATCCGAGTGCGATTTAAGGTGATCCTCTATCAATAGCAGAAAACAGTCAAATACATTGATTCCACACGCTACTCTATAGCGTTTATTGTTTTGTTAAACAAAGAAATAACAAATAATTTATTTTTGAGGGGAAAAATTATTTTCGCACCCATATTTGGAAAAAAAACTGCAATATTTGTAAAAAAGACGGTTTTCGCGCCACTGTATAGCTTTCATTTATAAGTGAATTAACTTAAAAAATTATAATATGTTGTCAACAAATCTTGAATTATTTTAATTCGTTTTAAAATAAGATATTTGTGTTTAAATAATAAAAATTATCAAAATTCAAATTAACATATTTCCATTTTAAACCAAAATTTTAAAATTCTGCATTGACCAGTTTGTAGATTGTACTTCTACTTCAACAATATCTTTAGGTTATTATATTTAACAAAACAATAAACGCTGTGGAGTGGCCTGCGATACAATGTTTTTGGATGTGTTCTGTCTTAATTGAAAGATGTTTTTGGAATTTAACGACACTTACAGACTCACACAATGACAGCCGAGAGACTTTAACCGAGGAACTCCAAGTTCGTACGTCAAAACATTCAGAGAGGTGTGCTAAAACTCGTGCAATCAGAAAACTTACTTGAAGACAATAATGACAATAAGTAGTTTAAAGACTTATCTAACATCCTCAAGACTTCAATAGACAATTACATTTGAAGCCGTCAGATCCAAGATCTCGACAATCTCTTACTGCATCAGATCTAACTTCATATGACACATCTCATATCGGCATTGTTCTTTCTCCCCGTGGCGTATGTCTTGTCACTCCCCTAGACAGTAGGTTTTGATTGGTTCTGAACTTTTGTCAATACGCAGTGTAATATCAGTGCATCTGAGTCACTTCTGTGTACACTACAGTCACAGTGAGATGTTCCTTGCTGCTTGCTTCTCTGCAGTAGATAAAGGAAATATTGGATTTTTATTGCAAACTTCGTAACGCAATAACAGTTGTGAACAGGGGGTGAACACTGAATGGGAATCAAGATTGCGATAAGGAAATTGCAAATGTTATGAATTTGGAAGTTACGCTAAATTATTATTGTTATCTATTTAGATACGTATTCGATTTGTATTGGATGTTTAGATAAATTTTATTAGGTATTTATTTTTTATTCTTTCTATTGAACTTTGCAAATATTTAAAGAAGCAGACTACAATAATTAGAGTTCAAATAGTGAAATACTTAGTTAATTAAGTAAAGTTTGTAAATTAAACGATGTTGTGAACTAGTAATTAGCACATTAACATGTTCATGATAATTAGAGTAATTGTTTTCCTTTCATTCTTCTGAGCAAAATGAGTTATCCGAGGAGTTATCGTTCTTGTTGATTAGCCCAATGGGCTACTTGCATGGTATTGAAAATGAGACTTCTATTACTATGTACCTAATGTTAGGTCGAAAACATATGTAAAAATATAAATTTTACTTAAAAATTATTTTATTTTTTGTGACGTTATTATCTTGAAAAGGAGGAGGGAAGCATTAAGAATGTAACCTGTGGTTGGCGGTTGGCCGTTTTAGCTTACTGCACGAGCGGATGTTATTTTTAAAGGTTTATTGGAAATATTAATACAAGTTCTATGCATTTTTCATCATTTTATCATATAATTTAAAGCATGCAAAACAAAGATTTAGTGAATTGCCATAAGAGTCCATGTAAAACGAGCGAAATTTTAACATTCAATTACTAAAAAACCCGATAGACGAAAATTTAAAAAATATTTTAGAATCTCAATAGTGTAATAAAGACACAAAAGCACTATATCAATTTCAGCCTCTCATCATCATTTTAATTATTGACACCAACCTCCTTAATCTATATAGGTGTTCATTAAATTTATTTTTTTAAAAAATTACTAATTCAATAGGTAGGTTTATCAAGACTTTAAAATTTAAAAGTAGCTGGTAAGTATATCTAGATACTAGAAATTATTATTTATTTTTCAATAAAAAATTAGAATTTGAAAACTCTCTTTGATTAATTAAATACTTACATTATATGGCAATATCAGCAAAAACATACCTTCATAATATAAAAGCGCATAGTAACTTTTTTAATAACTACCTGATATTACAAAGTATCCAAAGAACTAACCTCATTAGAGTCATTCACGAAAAGTTCCATAGAATAATCCAAATACGACATCGGGTTCCGAAAGCCAATTACCGTGAAATAAAAACCTAATTACGTCATGTGCAAGCTTCGCCATTCGACTACAATGAATCGCTTAAATCTCAGGGTAAAAAGCCCAGTTCAGTCCACTAAAACCTTCGTCAAAAATAATTTAAAATGCGCGGCAAGATTAGGAAGTTCCAAATGTGGGCCAGTTCATTTGTGCTTACATTTGCATATCTCCCGTTGCATTAGTAAAATCTCTGGCAGTGGTGCCACCACAGAAGCCCAAAACAACTAAAAACTTTCTCATTACACTCCTGTTCATTATAAATAATATACCTACTTTACGCAGTTCCACGTAAACTTTAATTCTAATTTTTACGCCTCGAACAACGCTGTTAATTATTTGCAGTGTGGTGGGCATTAAAGCGCGAAGAATTTATTTTACTACAAGTTTTATGAAGGAGTCACCGGAAACATTTCAAAGTAACTACGATGAATTTGTGATAGGGAAAGTATAAAAAAATACTCATATATAAGCTGAATCCACATTAGCATTTAGTTTTAAGGTTTACATAAATTCATTGAAGTTTTCAGACTCATAATGATAAATGAATTTTTTATTTGGTTATAATAGTTCTCTACGTTTTTATTTATTATTTAACTTTTCAGGTAACTTTGTGTTCCCTTCGTCAGGTAATAAGGAATATGTTTACAAAAAATAATAAGCAATTATTTTAAATACAAGAGAACTACTATGATCTATAATTATACGAGTACCTACCCAAATAAAATATTTCGATTACGTTTACGAAGTTCCAATACATCTAACAAAATCTGAGCATTCACATTACTTCAAAGTGGAAAGTGTAAATGCTCTTATTAAGTTATATGAATTTAAACTTTTTTAAACGTAAACATAAATGTAAACCTTAAAATTAAATGCTTATATCAGTGAGGCTTTATCATAACCACTTTAAATTAACCGTGCAGATGAAGACCTCGGACAAAATAATAATAATTATGTAACAAGTGTGGAATGAAGCATATATTGAGCTACAGAGGAAAGTTTGGCACGACCTATGGGCAAGTTTCAAGGTTCAACGACAGCGGAATATCCACTCCAAAATTTTGAAAATTTTAAAAATGTTATATTTTATAGGTTTAATATGGGATTAATGAATTGTTAAATTAAAACGTATTTAAACTACGTAATGAAGCTAACGAAAAATATAAAAATTTAGTTAAATTATTATTACTCGCCACATTTAATTCCATACTATATAAAGAGATAAAACCAGTCCGAAACAAGTGATAGAATGTAACCATTCCATAATCAACAATTATGTCTATCACAAAATATAATTATGTTTTTTTTAACAAATTAGGTAATATGTTTTAATGCCTGATAGTAAAAAAATAAAAAATAACCAAGAAATCTATAAAATTAATTATAAACCTTACGTTTCATGATGTATTTGTAAGATATTTAAAAACTTTTAATCTACGACTATTAAATAATAGCTTTGACTTTGTTAAATTAGTTAACGAAGAAGCTATAAAGTTTGAGTTAGTATGTTCATCTTATGTTTGTTTACAATATATCGAACAAATTATAAATAATAATCTGCTTTGTGACCAAAATATTGCGTAAAGGTTATTGACCAGTAGAACTTCTAGTACTATATCATATTCAAATACAATAATCTGTTGTTCAGTATCGTTCACATAATATTTAAAAAATATAATGATCCTG
Organism: Agonum fuliginosum; assembly: GCA_947534325.1. Classification (NCBI taxonomy): domain Eukaryota; kingdom Metazoa; phylum Arthropoda; class Insecta; order Coleoptera; family Carabidae; genus Agonum; species Agonum fuliginosum. The sequence continues at coordinate 17,301,101 of OX384040.1, forward strand.
CACGATATAATAATTATTTCGTTTTATATTTAAAACGAATGAATTATTCAATAGTCGAGTCGTAAATAAAGTATAACCGTTTAACTTTCGGTGAACAATGAAATCTAAAAAAAAATACCTATACTCTTATGTGCATCCAATGGCACCATAAAACAATTTTTCTAAAAACCGTATGCATGGTATCTCTTTTATCATGTCCGATCTAATGAAGCCATTCTCCCATCAGCAATGAAGTGCAGAAGCATTTTTATTTGCTATCGCCCCTTTTCAAACAAATACATTCAGCGCATACAAACAATTCTATTTAACGTATCATTCGTTTCAATTGAAGTCTCCCTAACATGGGTCCCATTTTTATTTTGATTAAAATAACGCATCCAACCCTCACTTACCAAATGGAACAAAACCCGAAATAGAAACTATAACACAGTAATCTATGAAAATCTCCGGCCCTATGTGTTTCATCAATTTATCGCATTCCCGTGCGTAAAAAACGACCAGTGCTGGAAGCCGGACATTACCCCTAAAAGGGGGTGATGAAAATGAAGCCTCATGTGTGGTGGAGAGTTATTAGACTCGGGAGGATTCGTTCGCGGATAATTTTAGTGCGATTTTGACCCCACCTTGTAGGAATTACTCTGTCGTTGCTATAATTCAAGTAGGTATACTGAAAATTAATGTCCTTCGACACAAAGTTGGTAACAATTCCCAAAAGTTTTTGATCAATAAAGTAAAATTAATACAAGGCAGTAGCTGTGCGATGCATGTGATGACGAACGAACTCGGAGTTCGAATTCAAATATATCTTAGAAATTTGTTTTGTATGCTCTCAACTACTTTGCTATGTATTTCATATAGTGGGTTCCAGATCAGCGAGCAATACTCTAGTTTAGATCTCACTAGAGAATAATAAAGTAATATTATTATATTATTACTCAATTACAAAATTGCAATATTTTCCCATGGACAAGACCCCCCGGTGGGATTCCCGCGCACCCATGTGTTGGTGTTGTCTGCGGCGCTAAGCTTTATTTAGGTCGGTGTGAATGATGCTGGCGGCTAGCGCCGAAAAAAACGGATTTTCACTTGGATGCCGTCCGCCGTAAACACTGGCATAAATATCCGGGGATGTGCCACCCCACCCTGTCTCACGCCGGGGATGAAACCCCTAGAACTTGACTAACTTCTTCATACTTAAGTGAAAACCATTCTCTTTATTCTGGAATGGTGTTTTAAATTTTAGGAGCGGGAAAGATTAATGGCTGTATTTACATTAGATATTCTTTTAACAGGTCTTTAGATTATGTAAAAAAAATTTGATGTGGCCAGCACACGATCTCTCGCCATAGTTAGTCTATTCTTTTTACTTATGAAAATATTAATATAGATACTACTGTTACTACTCACAAATATATTTAAGTCATTCTTTTTAAACTGCAGAAAAAGATATAAACGATATTTTACTATTGTTACTGCCACTGTCTATGTCATTATCATTTAAATTTTATGTAGTAACAAACAATGTTAAACGATCATGGACTACAAGATAATTATACTTAAATGATAGGTACTATACTATATACAGAAAAATTTATAAAATATCGATTGTAGATAATTATGACATAATCTTTCATTTAAAATAATAAAAAATGGTCTTAAATTAATTATTTATCGAAATATTTTAAAATACTGCCTACTACTTCCAGTTTGTAGATTGAAACCAAAATTATATTGGATTATTAAGATTCGTATTAAAACCATAAATTAATATGAAATAAGAAATTTTAATGTTTGATATTGTTTGAAACGATAACGTTTCCGAAAAAGTTGTAGCACACGGCGTAACAAACGAACACGCGCGCACACATACAGACATCATCTCGAAAGTGTTAAATTCTTACTTTAGGGACCCACCAAAAACTCACACCCGAAAATTTCGATCCGTCACAATAGGTAGGTATCGCTCTTATAGAATATGAGGCGAGAGGTAAAAAGTTGGTATATTATTTATCCAAGTTCAATTTTTCATTATGTAATCTGAGTTCATTGTATTGAGAATATTTAATTTTGTAATTCATTTCTTGTTCTGTAATAATTTGTTGGCTTATTGGATCAAATGGAAGATATGGATCATGTTATCCAAAAAGCCAACTTTTTACCATACTATCACCAATTTAAAAATTTAATTTCGTCATTTCTCAGATACATATTATTGCTTTAGCTCGAGAAAATTTGTTCTGATTACGAAGTATAAATATATGACAGCAGTGGCCTTTATGTTTACCTTGTTAAAGAGAGACAGAAAATACTGGTTTTTCTATGACGATAAACGCACGGGTCCAGAAGTGATCTCTGTGTCTCGCAAAGAGTCAACAAAAATGCTACGAATCTACCGTATTGCTAAGATACGAAGTTTCCTCTCCTGTGTATTAATTATTATTATTATTTTCATTTTATTATTGGTATTATTATTATTATACTTCGTGGTTTTGATACATTAGTCCACAAAAGCCAGAACATAAAATACGATATTATTGAACTAATGCTGCGATTCTGTGCAGATCTATAAGTTTTACAGATCTGTAAATCTGTAAATATTGAACAAAATCACATCAATGTTTGTTGACATGTACAAACATGTTCATATGATTATAGATTTCACTGCAATTTTAAATAATATTTAAAGATTTATAAATCTGTAGCAACTACAGATTTTCACAGAATTGCAGCATAAATATGTTATGTTATATTGAATCAAATAAATATGTTTGTTGTTTTAAATTTGTACACACTATCACACTTAGAAATTAAAATCGGTGCAAATAACCATTATGAAATTAAGCATTACGTATAAACTGCATTTTTTTTTATAAATTAAAAGAAATTCTTAACAATACTGGATAAAATTATTATTCCCAATGTTTGCATCTTCGGTATATTCTCTGCATATACAAAGATCAATAAATCGTAGTAATTCTCACACCCCCGGTGTAAATTCCACTGCACCGGTGCGCGTTGCGTACACGTATATTACACCGGGTGTTAGTTTTACTTCTCCGGCAAGTGTTCATGACACTGTGTTAGCGACTTGAGTGCAGTTTCCGTTTCCCACGGGGCCATGGGCTGGCGGGCGAACTAAGCCAACCTTGATCACTTGGCTCCAAGCACCGTGCGCGAACTTCACCGCGAAATTATACCTTGCATTGCGGCGAGAAACACCGAGGAACTCCAATCGATATAGGGAGATGAGGTATAACCACACGCGAGAGAGGATGATAAATTTCGTTCATTGATTTAATTTTATTTATAAGATGAAGGTAGGTTAATTTGTTTTTTTGTACAAAAATTTAAATAAATATTATGATACAAGTATAATGTATTGCGAGATGTAGTGTATCTTATATGTATTGACAACTGCAATACATTTTATACAATATTAAATAACATCAACAGCCGAAACTTTATGGAACCGAATAAAAAAAATTAAAAAATCTTCCTAAGCAAGGACAAACAAAGAATTGTAACGCAGACTGTAGAATATTTGGGATTTTTTCTCCATAAATGTATGTTTAGGACTTGTAGATACTATGCCACAACGAATTGAAAAATTAAGGTGGAATTACACAAGGGTAAAGTCGTTTATAATTAGAGCGAACAATAAAAATATTTGTCAGCTGTATAGGTAATTTATTATCTACGTTCTAAGATGTTTTTAAAGTTTAATTTACTTAAAATATATTAAAGATATATTTATAGTTCCTGTAACTTTAAATATAACTTACAGAATATTTTTACAACTGTTTCAATTCATAGTAGCATAGTATCTGCGAGTCATAAATATATACTGAAAATATATTGAAGATATATTTAAAGTTCGTGTACTTTAAATATAACTTAGAGAATAAAGTATACAGCAGACAAATTTTTTGTAGTTAGCCTCGTAGTTAGCTCTAATTATATAAACGACTTTACCCCTGTGTAACTTCACCTTCATATTTACAACTGTTTCAATTCATTGTGGCATAGTATCTAAACATACCATTCTGGAGAAAAAAATCCCAAATATTCTACAGTCTGTATCACAATTCTTTGATTGTTCTTGCAAAAGATGGTTTATCAAATTTTTGTTATAAAAGAAATGGTGAAAAAGTGTACAGAAATTCACGTTTACCTATCTGATACAAAAATAGGTACCTACTGAACTATGTCTGCATGTCAATAATTTCAAGATGTCAGAGTAAATTGACACACTGTGCTTGTTTATAAATGAAAATGTGAGTTAATTTCAAGTCATAATATTTTACCGTGTGTGGTAATCAGTCGTCAACTCAAGTAGGTATTTATTATTGTACCTTCATTATAAATTATTGCAGTTAAACTAAAATTTGTACCTCGGTCTCAACTCTGTTGGTTGTGCTGAAAGAAGCTACTTCAGAAACTTTTTACACAATTGAACTTGTGAAAGTATTTTCAACCATATAAATACGAATACGACTAATAAAATATTGGAAACAACTTTCCAATTTTTCAAATGCATCATCTTTCCACTTAATAATTACCCGATCAATTCCAAACTTCTCCAAATTACACCCTAAGGTTAAACTAAGTTCATCCACAGTACAAAAAACAGTGCATTGAAACACACTCATACACTCCAAATTCACATTGTCTGCCATCGGATACCGTTCTCATTCCATTTTCGTTCTCGTTGGTGGTTTTTCTTCCCCGGCGCCATATCCGTCTTGATAATTCCGACGCGTCGCGACGGCGGGCTATTGACCAGCAGTGAAAACAAACCGAATCGCCGGGTGATATACGCGAGGGGTGGACGACGCGACGATGTCTCTCTCCGTGTAATGTATGAGAGGAGAGGATACAGAGAGTGTGGTTTTTACTCACGCATGTTGTTTATTAAGCAAAGTGATACGCTTTGTGAGCTGAAAGGGAGAATGCTGATGCTTTTGTTGAAGTAAAAGGGGTGGAGGGGTTGAGGTTTCGGGTTCGTCACTTGTAAAGTTCACAAAGTGTTTATTATATGCATTTCAGAACAACATCTGAAGAACAATTTATAAATATTTAAAACAATATGGAATCATTAAAACCTTTATTATTATTATTTATAAAACTTGTTTTATAAATGTACCTAAGTTATAAATGAAAACGATACGATTACAACCGAATTCATTTTCTCACCATTCAATTCCTCGCGTCCAATTACAATAAGTTTTCAGCCTAAAATTCCAACGGATACAATTTTTATGAAGGATTGACAATCTGAGAAAATTTCAGATTTCACAAATCCTTTGCAAAAAATGTATCGATCAGAATTTTTTGCTAATCAAGTCCATATCTCCAACATTTTTCGCGATATTAAAGTTTATTTGTGACAACTCGAAGAATTTCAAGATTTTCAAAAAACTTAAAATTTTGATTAAGTCGAATTGAGTATGAGAAATACAATGCAGCAAACTGCAGCATAAAAAAGAAGAATTAAAGTTAAGAATTGGGAAAATGTGATAAATTGGAATAACTCGACAAGTAAAAGAGCAAAAGAGGTATCCGAGGAGATATCGCAGGGCTTAATTAATATAAGACGATCCTCTACCGTACTAGAAAACAGTTAAAACGTGGGTTTTGCCCGCCACAGCACAGCGTTTATTGTTTTGTTAAATATAATAATCTAAAAATATTGTTCAAGATAAAAGTACAAAATCGTCGCTGCAGAATTTTAAAATTTTGCTTTAAAATCGAAATATATTAATTTGAATTTAGATAATTTTTGTTATTTTTTTAACACAAATATCCGAGCAAATATCTTCTATTAAAAACAAAGCTTTGTTGACAAAATATTAAAATTTGAAGTTAATTCGCTTATAAATGAAAGCTGTACAGTGGCGGGCGGAAATATGATAATAAAATTAAATTTTCTCGTCAAACATAAATTATCTGTTATTATTATTATGTTTAATAAAACAATAAACGGTATAGTATAGAGTGCGGAATCAATGTTTTTGACTGTTTTCTGTCATGGGTGGAGGATCACCTTAAATTAAAATTTATAAAACAAATTTATTTTCTTAAATAATAAGTAAATACCTACTACCTACTTGCAAATACCGTAAATTCAGGATGCAGAATTCGGGCTTTAACTGACGAAATTCTGAAGACGTAAAGCTGTCGCATTTATTGTTTCATTTACGTTAAATGGTGCATAGATCTAAACGACGTTATTACTCTTACTGGAATTCACGTCACGTCGGTATTTATAAAGACAACAAAATTACGAACATAATGAAAAACGATCAACCTAAATTAACAGTCTTGCGTGAAATACCGACTGCATTTGTAAACGTAATGCGAGGCCCAGATTTACAAACATAACACAATTTAAACACTTTAGCGGAGTATATCTCTCATCAAGCACGTATTCACTATAAATTACAAACTATAAATACATCTCGAGTAAGCTCTAAGTGCATAAACGAACTAAACATTTCTGTTAGTGTATTTTACGGAGTTGCGAACGTAAAGGATTGGGGCTTATTCGGGCTTATTTCATCTTGCTGAAGGCTTTTACAGAATCATAAAGTTATTTGTAATCCAAAGAGTTCTGGTTACTGAGAAACCAAGTTGTTCATCTACCACATTAAGTATTATTTTCTACGTCTACACGTAAAGTTTGCATAATCTATGTAAAATGTAGACAATGTAGACTTTGGGTAAAGTATAAAAAAAATTCAATTGTCAGAAAATCTAACCTATAATTTAATTCATTTTCGATGTGATTTGTGCTTTGTCTACATTATGTACACCAGTTATATTGTTTACACAGATACTGTATGCGTATAGATTACGTGTTTGTCTACGCAAAAAATTACACGTAATCTACATCGCGTAGACTACGTGAACAATCGTGCTAAAAATTATTAATCTAAAATGGACAAATGGCGTGATAGATAATTATACGTATAGGGTATAGGTATGTATATTTTTTGCATTTCCGGGATTAAAAGTCTTCTTTAGCCTTTATTTTTAAGGGCTAAGAAGTTTTATTTAAACCCAAGAGATTTATTCTCGTATTTAATCACGTTATCAAGTTTATACGTGCTGTTTGTTACACAGTATCTTTCTTAAAAAAGTATACACATATGTCATAAAGTATGTATATTGTGAAAATTACAAAATGTGTCTTCTTTTAAACTATTATGCAGAGTGAAGTGCAAAAAATATCATAGGTATATACGATAGGATTAAAATACGTATAATCCCACAGGTGATAATTTCCCTCACATTCGGCTTGATAAATAAACTTCACCCTCAAAATTAAATCATGTACCTACTTTAGTCCCTTAAAATATAATATACAGAGTGATTGACCGTTATGTGACTTGAAGAAGTCAGTTTTTTTTTTCAAAACTGTTCCGTGGAAAAAAGTTAGTACTCAGTTCTTGTTAAATCTGTCAAACGAACGTTATGTTGTACTATTACGATAAATTTGGGAGTTTATCTTGTTTTTGGCATTTATAGTAAGGCAGGAAGCAAGTGAACAACACTATTATAAATTAATATTGAAAGAATACTGTAAATTTTTGACATTTTAAGTTTAGGATGGTGAGCATTGTTTAGTAGCAATCACAACGATGTGCCAAAATAAAATCAAATTGATTTGGCACGGTCAATCATTTATGATCACTCTATACTATTTTTTTTTAAATTTAATTTTAACACTTTTCCTGCAACACTTGAATAAGATAAGTAAAGTATCATGAAGAATGGTGAAAAATTACTGGGATGCAGTCAACAATAAAATATATTTCTCAATCGACTAGTTTCTACGTCACATACGTCATCCTCAGGAGCTACACATTAATGAAATACAAATTTAATTTTTTTATAATAATTAATACAGAACAATAACTTACATGAGAAATTTAAATTTATGTAATTTACATGAAAATATCATTGATAGGCAATGTAAAACATTAGGAATTATTTAAATTGCTCCTGTGAGTTATTTTTCTTTACTAATTAGTATAAAATATTTAAAATTATTATTACATTAATGTAGCTCCTGAGGATGACGTATATGACGTCGAAACTAGTCGATTGAGAAATATATTTTATAGTTAAGTAAATTGTTTCATCTGTAAAGTATCATGTTAAAATTACACCTCACTATCTCAACATGAAAGAAATTGTGAAATTTGTTTTCTTTTTGGTGCAAACGTGTAAGCAATCTATTAAGAATATAAGGTCTTTGCTTATGAGTTTCTATAATAAACAAAAACAATAACAAAAAATCCCGGAGTGCAACTCGTGCTCCTGTGAAATATGACTTCGACGTAGTGCGCTGCGCACAATTAGATTTCGCTGTGCCGCGTTGATTGGAATTTCTCAACTGGCGTCTGCTTTAATTAAAATGAAGTTTCGTTAATTAATTAAGTACATATTTTGCATATTTTATGACATTCACTCTCGCAAAAGCATCGCCTTCAAGCTATAATAAAATGAGACCCAACCATTAACGCTATAAATTGTAATTCTATAAAACACACAAGTTGCAAAAAAACTTCTTGTATATGTTCATGTTTTTATTGCATAGATAAAATATAATATTTATGAGTATTGGAGTGAAAATTATTTTAAAAGTTTGCACTTTTCATTCATAATTTTATTCATTAAGTATCGTGGGTCTATTGCTATGATGTATTTTATTCATACGCACACAACTATAAAGCAAGCAAGCATAGACAACCATCAACATCAAACGTTAAACGTCAAATACTTCACGCGATTTGTGAACATAACATACAAATTTTAAAATATTAAAACAAGAAATTTAGGTTGCATGTACACTGATAAATATGTAACTTATTGATATAAATACCAATAGCAAATAAAATAGTGATAATAATTCAATATTTCAAAGAAATAGCGTAAATAAACATAGTTCAATGTTTGTCCGATAGGTTTGTTAGTCATCGGGACTCCTTCGAAATGCTTCGTAAAGTATGAAACATACTACCAAAACACGAAGATTGGTGTATAAGATACGGCACTCAAAGAAGATTTGAAATTTGAAGTCATTTTTTTAAAAATCATACCTCTTGAACTAATCACTTATGGAGCATAAAATATACCTACACCTACTTATCAAGTTCGACGTATTCTTTCAAGAAAAAAATAAATCAAAAATTTTAAAACAACCCCATTATGGTTACTATAGCCAATAAAATTTGAAATAGTTTTTCCTTTGACAATGAAAATATTTAAAGTAAATTATTTTGAGTAAATTTTAATTTCGTTTTACATTGTTCCATTTTGTTGGCAAAGCAATCAAGAACTCTTTAGGTTTATCTAAATAGGAAAGACAAAAGTTTATTGTTCAAAATTTAATAACCCATTAGATACAAAATTATAATCAACTCTAGTCTAAATGAAGTCTAGACTTCATAACATTCCAAACCAATCTTCTGATAAGCAAACATTATTTCCTTCCTGAAAAACTTCACTCCTTTCAAAATAGATTTCAGCAAAAACAATATCTGAAAACCACGACCACATAACACTCATTGAATTTCTTAAAGCTTTAAGTTAGATTCACACCCACCCAATTATAAGTATAAGTGCTACGTTAACCAACTAACAACAAAATTCCAATTTCAATTATAAGTGCGAACGTTCAGCACTGTTGGTTAAGAGTATTGGCTCCACGTAGCTCAAGTCCTATGATGACGTATGGAAACATTCGCCTAAAATACGTAAAAGCAGTCTAGCAATTTTAAAAATGCTCACGAAGTTTTACAGATAAAGCAAAATTTCACAAAATTATTTACAGGCGTAGAATTTAACTAGGTTTATGCCGAGTTACATTTTTAATAAATATCGATTTACCTATGGGTAAATTTATTTAAATACAAACATTTACTTAAATTTATTATAGTCTCAACAAATCATTCTAAAAATTTGTCAATTCCATAAGGCTTCATCTTTTTGAAGTTCAGGTTTTTATTTTTAGTGAAGATAGAATCAATGAAATTCTGAACCTATTGCAGTAAGAACTTTTGCCAATAAGTGACGTGTCATTAAGAATTTGGCAGCGTAACTAACACAATTATTATCTGGAAATATAGATTGTCACTTGAACAATATGTCATCAAGTAGGCTAGTCATCCATCATAATTACGGAGGGGTGAATAGTGTATATTATTCTATTATCCAGCTATGTTTCATTTTGGACATGAAACATGTGAACTGCATTACGTTTGATATTTTGATAAACAATTGATATGATATTGAACAAAAATTTGTTTAATTATAAATGGGCTGTCAATAGATTCAATAAATTAATTGCGAAAATCAGTCTAAATGTTGCTTTAATTATTGGAATATGTTATACTGTAATAAAATTGTTTGAATAATAAAACATTATGAACTAGAGAAGTTAAAATTAATTGAAATATTTTAATTATTAATTATTCATTTACATCCGGATTTTATTCAGTCAAATATTGTTCATAACAAAATTATTTAAATGAACTGACATTACTAAATGTCAAAATCAATTAATCAATATTAATAGAAATGCAATTGAATTTTTTATTTAAAATTCTAAACTCTTCAAACTCAGTTATGATTGTGACAATGTATTGTGATTAGTTTTCTGCAGAATTAAAAATAAAAACAGTTGAAGGCACGTCATTTGCAAACAGCAAAAAATTGATCAAATAAAAATAGCTCGAAATGGTATTGGAACTAATCTAGGTTACATTGAATTTCGATTGAATTCATTAAATAAATACCTAACTGTTTAAAAAATATTATCTTTAATTGGGATTGAATAAATAAAAGCACATCAGACTTAAATTTGAAATACAATATTTCAATATTTAAAATAAAATTTAAGGTCTGTCTGTATAATAAATAGGCAATTAATAAAAATATTTTGTTCTACGATTATATCTAATCTAAATCTGAATTAAGTTAACTGATTAAAGATCGATATCTTATACATCTTCCGAAAAAGTTCTTTTGCTTGGTTGTTAAATCATTTCAATCAGTTAGAATTAAAAATTGTCATATGATTAAATTAAATGAACCTAAAAGAAATAAAAGTAAGTAATAACTTAACCAAAATGTTGTATAAATAAACAAATTAATTAATTTTCGATAATCTGGCATTTAAGATCTATGTATGTATCCAGCGGTACGAAAAATGTCGGTATATTTCATTTAAAGTGCAATATATTTGGCAAACTTTGAAAAAAGTATGTATAGTACTGTCCATGCAGCCAGAGTTGATCGGAGATGTAATGTAGAGAAATAATCTACACAGACCTGAGTCAAAGTTCGCCAACAATTTATTACTTGTCTGAACACAACTGAGTCAAGAAAAAAACCGAACTGGATGACTTCTTTATACACTATTTTCAAGGTAGCGAAGTGGTTTCTGCCAAAAAATTACTGGTGATAATCTATGGCCTGCTCGATTATTATTATTGTCGTATAGTTCGGCCATCTCTTATTTCGCGTACTATATCTGCTACTTAATTTTTTTCTGAAGTTATGAAACACTCTTATATTAAAATTAAATACGAAACTAATGCTTTAAAGAAAATTATTATTTGATGCGGTATTATTTTAAAAGCAAGATAATGAGTACAAAATGAATACACTTTTTGTGTAGAAAAGAGAAAAAATAAAAACATTTTTTATATAAAACTATTCTATTCACAATAATTAAAACCCGCGAAAACATTGTCTCTCGCATAAAGCAATTAAAAAGTCCTAACAATTTTCCATCTTCCACATGTTACTCGCAAAAAATTCTTACAAATTAAACAAGCAAAACTTGAGTTCCAACAAATATTGACCCTCCATAGATTACTCCTTCTAGGTGATCACCCACATGGGCCACTCTTCCACCCCCATTATTAGTTCCCGTGTTTCCGCCACCGTGTAATGACGCTGCAGTCGCTGTCCAGCGTGTTCGTGAAAATTAAAAACTGTTCTTTGCACGACGAATATTAATTTTTTTGCCAAGCGGCTATGAAACTTGCAGACAGAACTGTCAGTTTTTATTTTTAACGCAGTTTAAGCCGGGAATTTATTCTACCAGAGACTATAGTTGTAAAAAGTTTTAGTTTTTTATTAGCAGCTATCTGGAATTTGAATTTCTTGCGAGTTTACATTTTAAGGCTGCAGTTCTGTTGGCATTTTTAATTACATATTTATGGAAATTATTTAGCCGGAGGAAGAGGTTTGCATGCTCTCTCTGTTATAGTCGGAAACAAAAAGAATAAACTACCAGGTCACAGAGTTCTATAATGAAACATAGTTTCCGACGCAAATTATATTTACACAATAGTTATTTCAAGTAAGTCTGTAAAGAAAGATTTTTTATGACGAATGTGAGTAATAAAAAATATTTTACAGCAGAGATATACGATATATTATATTATTTATGAAATCAAATAATAATAAAAACTGGAAAAACGCAGAGGTAAATTTACGATTATCTTACGAAATTAGCAGCATAGTATGATTCAAGTTCTGACATTTTAACAACGCAATCATATATGACAAAAATAGATTCTCTTTTATATGTGACTTAAGCGGAACGTCTACGTTTGTTCTAAATTTCTAAAATACTCTCGATTTACTTTTCTTGCTATTCCACTACTACGACTGTCTAAAACCAGCTCGAAACTCGTACTTTACAGCATCCAAACAATGCAATATCATTTTGAAGTTGAAAAATACTGTAAATGTTTTTTTCATTACGAGTAAACAGTTATTTTATTATTGACTTGAAGGTAATGTTTTTATAAACATTTAAAGAATGAAACTACAATTTAAAAATAAATTTTTATCAGGAGATATAACCGTGTAAAATTTGCATAAATTGGAAATTTTTATGATTTTTCCTGCATTTTTATAATCATGTAGGTACATACAATTTTTTTTATTAAAATTTTAAACAGACACAACTATTAATTCATCCTTTAAGTATATAATCCTTCTATACATACAATATTAGGTACCATTCTTGTACTGGCATTCGCTACGTTAGTACGTTTTGTGCTGCATTTTAGGAAGTAGCCGGGCCTCTTAAGATTAGCTTATACTAGGCACAAAGTATAAATAATCCTCTTAAAATTGAAGAGATTCCATCCTGTCATTTTCATAATTAGAGTATAGCACTTTTCGTTGAAGTGACGTTTTGCGGAACTCTCAAACTAAACTACAGAGTGCATTACCCGGTGCATTATAAAATCATCGCATGGAAACATCAAGCCTTGCACTTTCCACTTTCCTGTTTAGTGTAGATTCGTGTTCTTGAACCTAACTACCTCATGATTAATAGTTCAAGTTGTTAACTATGTTTTGCTTTGAAAACAATTGATTTCTATACGACGTAGTATTTAAAATATCAAGATAATTAGTGTGAACGCTTGATTGAAATTTCCTATTTAATTATTTATGAAGATAACATCGGGATCGTTAACGGGTACATGCTTATATTGTATCCTAAGGTTGCGTTTTTCTTAATTAGATTTTGTAAGAAAGATTCTTTCTTTTTAATCACTCCCACACAGAAAAGGCATCTCATTTATTATTTATTAACAACGAACATGTCTACAAGAATATAATTACCTAACTATGTTACAGTTGCGCGTACTGAAACAGACATTTTTAGTTTTAAAATGTCGGGTAAATAAGGAACGTTATTTTCGTTTAGTCCAAGGTACATTACAACAGGTCAAGTATTTCTAATTTTTTGATATGTTATAGACTGGTTTTAAAGTTAATGTCATAAATTTAAGGGTAAGTAATAAGCCACGTGTAGATTAAGAAACAGAAATAATTTTTTTTTAATCGAAAAATTAATTTCCATGTCTCCCAGTAAAAAAATTTTCATTGTCACTGGGTGGAGTAATTTATAGTGTCATTAAAAATAATTAAATTTTGTTTGTTTATTTTACTAATACCTATTATGTAATTTAAGATGTTGATTATCTATTTCTATTATTTGTGCTAAATAGGAAAACGAATCTAGTGCAGTACTATAAAAAATGCTGCAGGTAAACTACCCTTGATTTTTCGAATTTAAAAAAATTCTTTCTGCTTCGTAATCTCGTACTACCCTTAAATTTATGACATTAACTTCAAAACCACCCTGTATAGGTCGGTTCCGAGATTAAAAATGCAAGTTTTCGACCTCCTAATTCTTGTGCGTTCGCCGTAGGGAGCCAAAAATCGTGAAAATAGTTTTTGACAATTTACAAAGAATTTAAATATAGTCGTAATTGTATCCCAACTTCTCAACACAGAAAAATTGTTGCCATTCCTTGTCGATTTACAGTTTTGACTTCCGGTTTGCAGCATTCGATTTCTAGAACACGTTTTATAAAACACATTTATTTATTTAAAATGCAGAACTCCACTTTAAATACTGTTGAAATATTATCTCCAAAAGAATATGTTAAATTTTTTCTAAATTTCGTAACTAACTGTAACTTCTGAACGGCTATAAAAAAATATCGACTTGCTCTGGTTTTGCCAAATATTAAAAATTTTCTCCGAGATAAATAAAGAAATTATAGAATTTTTTAAAATTATGTGTTTAATCAATTGTAACATGCGAAAGGATTAAAAGATCGACTTCCGGTTTGAAGCATTCGATTCTCCGAACATTTTTTTATCAGAAACATATTTATTTATTTTAATGGGCATTACAGTCGAATTTTAAAAATTTTCTTCGAGAGATAAAAATTAGAGTTGCTAAGTAGCGTGATAATTTTTTTTTTATTGATTTTGTAAATTTTTATTGAAAAGTGATATTTAACTAGCCGGAAAAATATTTCCAGTTGGCTGGGAAGTGTAGTTAACAATTACTCGCTTCCCAACTGTCTAGAAGGTTGGAAACGCACATATTACTAACCAATTGTAAGTAAAAGATATGTAGTATCTTAAAAATTGGCGAGTATTAAAAAATATAAAACCAGAAAGAAAACAACAAAGCCCAATACGGAATTGGATTTGGATCTTTGATGCATCTCTAAATATTTAACTCGCAATTGTTCTCCGAACTATACTCCATCTCTCGTGTAACGAGAGAAAGAATCCCGTTTGTCAGCTGAGTTTAATTTCTAAATAAATTGCAGGGCATTCGTCGGCCGCCAGCTCTCGACGGCTGCAATCGCAGCCTTGCCTGGCCTACTGCGTTCCTCTGCACATTGTGGATTTTATGTTTTATGCAGAAGGCAGAGGTGCTGCTGCAATATATTCAGCAATTTATAACACGGCTTCTAGCTTATTTTCCACGAATCTCTCGGGGATTTTTATTTTGTAGTGTTACTTGCAGTGCTAAATAAAATCATGGAGAGATGAATTTTAAGTAGCGAAGTTACACTTCGCCAAAAGATTATTAGATATTTATTTCCATATAAACCAAATTCCACATACCCTCCCTGTAAAAGCAAAACTAAATAGTAATTTGAAATAAACACTACAAATTTTTACCTTAATCTTGTCCAAGTCACATAAGAAATGTCATTATATTTTCATAGCAAGCTAAACCGATCCAGTTATAAGTATTAAGTGCTAAATTAACAAAACAGAGCTTCCGCAAAATACCAATTTCAATAATTATAAGCGCAAACGTCGGGCGCTGGTTGGTTAAATTAGCCACTTACAGTTTTAATAATTGGGTAGGTTGAATATGTCTCAAATTCAATGAATATCGTCCATTTAAATACTTACTTATTACAGAGATTACAACAAATAAAGTGTTTTAGGTATGAATAATGTACTTTCTGAAAAATTCGCACTCAGTGCATAAAATGAGTGTAGAAATTATTTTCACCACTCAATGTTTCAAAAGTCTACTTTCACCATCAACATGTGATTTTGCCCTTTCGTAGAAAAAGATAATTATATATGCCGTTTGTTTATTTGTTCATGATACAGATTATCATGACCAGACTTCTTTCATCTGAAAGACTACTCATAAAATTGCACCACAGGAAATTTTTTTGGCAGTTCCCAGTTTAACTGCCAAATGTGTGCTTCACTGGATTCGAAATTTAAATTATTAGGACCACAGTCGGTCACGTCACTCTCAAAATGAGTTCGTCCTTGGCCTTGGCCAGATTTTATTCGAAATTCCAAGTTATATGAAGCTCAATCTGTAGCTAAATGTACCCGGCATTTTACTCTGAAAGGCTGTGAAAATGTTAACAATTTTCCTGTTGGAAATAGCGCTTTTCCTGGGCTGAATCGGCATGGGAAGAAAAAGTGGAAAGAAACCCCGTCATAGCGGGTTTCTTTATATTGGCATCCGCATCCGGACATCATTCGAAAGCATTTCACTGGAATTTCTATATAACGCGCTTTTCAGCGCATTCAAAATGGAAAACCTTTGAATAGCGCGAATTTTTAACATTTCTGTTATTACTATTTTCGTAGCCATTCTCAAATGTTTTTTGTGTCAAGTTCACAGTAAATTGTAAAATGTGAATAGTTCTCCGGGAAATGTATTACGTTATGTAAATTTATTATGAATAAATTCTGGGCTGCATCGAGTGAGACGAGGAATTTACGATTTTTTTGCGGCATTTTCTAAACAGACCAAATGGCTTAAATATTTTATTTCGAAATTTTTTAGAATTTTAACATTTTTATCGTGCATTTAAGATGTTGTCTTATTTATTTTTAGTAGATATTATTTTTGAAATAACTGCTAGATTCTATATTATATTTATCATTCCAAATTTGGACACAATTAAAATATAAAATAATTGTATAGTATAGGTAGGTACATGTAAAACTTGAACAAAAAAATATTCAGCTATATTAAAATAACATTGCACATTATTATAGGCGCTCGGTTATATTAATTAATAAAAAACAGCGCATTTCATAAAATCGAATTGATCATTTAATCGAATGTTTATAATACATTGAGATAAGTGTAGATATTTATTTTTGCACTGTCTTAGAACTCAAGCATTTTAGTAATGCCATATCGGCCATATCCAATAATCAAGATCAAAAATATTTTTCTCGCATAGGCTTAAAAATAGAAAATTGACCTCTGAAACTAATAAATTTTTTTAAACTTCGTATTTAAGGGAAGTTTCTATTTGTCTACCAAGGTACCTGTATATCTGTACTTTGTACCAAGCACAGCTGAGCTGTTAACATAATCAAAATTGACCGTGTTCACTCTATAGTATAACCTCATGTGTTAAATTTTGACTGTTCACTATAGTGGATGGTTCATATAATGGAGCTTTTACATAACCGAGCGCCCAACTGTATTAGTTTTTACAGCTCTGTATGACATAATTTTGAAACTAAGAACTGAACAAACATATTACATTTGTTTTGAAAGTTTTTTTTTTATGTTGCATCTTTGCATATAAAATTATTTTAATAATACGCGGGCAAAAAATAGCATATATACAAGACTGTCTCTTATAATATAACTGATGCTCACAATCAGAGACAATATAATAAACTTATTATCTAAAAATAGTATCTACCACTGTTAGTTCTAGTTAATTGTTTTGTACATGCAAGCTAATTATTTAATTTATTCTTCTAACTAAAGCTTGAATCTTATCTAGTTGCACTAAGTTTACTAAGAAAACAATTACTATCTGCTAGATTACTTAACGACCAGTAAGATTTAATAAGTTTCAATTTTCTGTCTAAAGAACATAAAATAATTTTTCCACCAACTCAAATACGGAACAGAATTTAATCTGCATCCTCAATAATAGTTTTTCCGACTGCTAAACGAAAAAACAAACTTCCAGTTTACAAACCACATCGTCCATTGTCCAATTGATGCGAAGATAAAAACTCCGCATAAAATACCAGCTGCAAATGAATCTTTTTTCTTTCATTTCCTTTGTGAGTTGAAAAATGCATTTCCATTGCGATCGCATAGCTGCGTGACTGGCGCTTCGTTCGACATCTAGTCGGGCGGCTTTGCACGCAATGATAACAACTGAATAGCATTAACTGCTGCATGTTGTTAACGCTAAACCGATAGCAAAGCAGATCCCACGATTGGATGCGGAATCGGTGAGAATGAAAATTTGTAACGCACAACAGAGACATTCCGCGTGTCAAAGCGAAAGCGATGTATTTTGATGTTTAAACTTTGAGCTATCTATTGGTATCTAAAAAGCAGAACGCCATTTTCATCTTTCATCTTTTTTGTGCTCAATTTTTCTGCTTGTATTTTTTTAAGGTGATACGAGCGGTTCAGGCTGGTCAAATCATGGTTTGAATATAACTTTCTATTGTATCTTCTAAAAATTAAAATATGTTTCAAACATTCGTAAGGAAGAATTATAACAATATATAGTACTATTTTATATAATATTTATTTGCATGTGGTTCAAATCCTGCAACGAATACTATTACTACTTACTACTAATAGAATTAGCATTCATGAGCTGAAGACAAGTGTCACAATAATAATCGAGTGAGTAATTACTATGTTAAACTTAAGAGTGTCGTTTACCTAAATGACCAAAACATGCTTCGCACAAGTTTGTGATTTATTTAACAACAAACCACGTAATAATAAAAAAATCGCTTCTACCAGACCATTTTTTCATGTCTGATTTATTGAAGACTACGCTTTATGAAACAAAATGTGTTTATTTAAACAAGATACTTGGTTTGCCAATAATTACCAATGACCATGTTAAATAATTCATTGTTATTATATAAGATAAATTTGCAAGATCTTTTATTTTTTAAATTTGTGTATAGGTACGTTACCTAACAATAAACTGTTATGATTGAATATGCTCCAATACAAGAAGTTGTATTCGTAAAAAGCTTTTATTGGTAAAGCTATGTAAAACAAGTGAGTAATGTGGTGCATAATTCACTACAAATATCTGATTAATCGTGGATAAAATAAAATAAAAAAACTAGTCGAAGTCTGCAAAAATACTTTCAGCCAGAAGTATACACAACATTTTTTCTACGATTAATCGATTTTTATTAGCAATCAACAGAAATTTTGTAATTTTTCATCTAAATCATCATATCTTCGTAAGCTAAAATTTAGAAAAACAATAGGTACATACAACAAACATGATTGTAAACAAACTTGACATTTAGAAAAAATATGGATTTAAAATTGTATTTTTAATATATATAAATTTAACCAAATCTAAATAAATTATTTATGATTACTGGAACGGATTTTATATATAGCAGGCTAAAAATATGTTCAGACAGTCACTATTAGCAACGGTCTACAAAGATGCATCGGTCTGCAATTGTTCATTTTCAAGAAACCAAGTCAAGTCTAAAAAGCCTACTTTTAACACCGATCGTAGAAAAAGTTATCTGTACACCAAAGATTTTAAAAAGTCGAATGCAAAGTGGGGTTACCAATTAAAAAATTAACGAGAAGACAAATGAATACCATCAATACAATTATAGGTATCCTCTAAAAATATATTCCTCTTCGATATGTAATTCTGTATTCTGTAAGAACCAAGACAAGGAAGAAGACAACGACAACGACAACGCAAACTACAATCAGATTCGTTCTATTTGTATTCTCTGCCGGTTATCTGAGAATTTGTTCTTCGCGAGTCTGTCTTATCTCAGTCAGCTCTTATTCAATAATACCGCGTATCATATGACGCCTCTTCACTGTTCTCTCTTCGACTTCGCAAATAATTCGGTCACGTGATACGTTCCAACGAAGATTAAAAATCGAGGAACGCGGAAAACACATCAGCGGGCGTGGTTGGTAAACAGAAATAAATACGCACAAGAGTGAAATAAGCAATACAAATTTTTTTGTAGATACATTGATTATTTTAGAAGTTATCAACAAGATTTTTATCGTAACGTAATGACGGTTTCTCTGTTCCGATGTTTGTTACAAATTTTGTTAAAGAGTTGAAAATTATAAAAGATCAACTAAAACGGCGATATGGAGTAGTGGTTAAGACGATCCTCTATCACGCCATAAAACAGCCAAAAAACATGAATTTCGCACGCCACTCCACAGCGTTTATTGTTTTGTTAAATATAATAATCGACAGATATTGTTTAAGATAAAAGTACAATCTACAAAATGGTCGATGCAGAATTTTAAAATTTTGCTTTAAAATCGAAATACGAGTATGTTCATTTGAATTTTGACAATTTGTGTTATTTTTTGAACACAGATATTTTCTATTTTAAAACGAATCAAAAAAATTTAATCGGATATTTCGCAGTTCCAAGCTTTGTTGACAACATATTAAAATTTGAAGTTAATTCATTTATAAATAAAAGCTCTATATAGGCGCGCGAAAACCTTCTTTTTACAAATATGGGTGCCAAAATTATTTTTCCCCTCAAACATAAATTATTTGTTACTTTAAAGTGTTTAACAAAACAATAGACGTTATAGATTAGCGTGCGAAATCAATGTTTTTGACTGTTTTCTGCCATGGATCACCTTAAATGTTGAATGTTGAAATATCTGTGCAAAATAAATTCGTTGAGCTGAAACTTTTAATTGATTAACTCTCAAGCGTTGTACAAAATGACTTGTTTTAAAATATATTAAAATGAAGTTTTCAATTGAATTTGAAAGTCCTGGCACTTTTAAACTTGGAATTATAAATTCTGTTCCATTCCCATTCTAATTTGTATTCTGCGACGATAAATTTAAACGGATTTAAATATATTTCATTTCTCCTTGGATTTAAAACTGAAATTATGTAAGGTGGGCCGTGGGCCGCGATTCCGCTGATTCCGCGTCTTTTGATAACGTCGTCAATGGATTAAATTTTTCAACTCTTTGATAAAGCGATAGCGAGATTTATTACAATTTTCGGAGGCAATTAATTCTTTGAAAGTTTCTTGGCTTTTAGCCAAATACTGAGAACAAAAATATTAATTATACTACCAATAACGAAAATTATTATTAATTACCTACTAATGCATTTACATACAAACAACAAAAGATCTACAGAATACATGGACAGATTTTAATTACTCAATCCTAAGCCTTTTACCTTTAGATGTAGGCTGCAGATTTTAATAATCATTTTAATTATTTTTTATTGTATAGTAGTAGAGAATAGCTGAATAATAAATTTATTATGACGAGCAAATCGAAATAAAAATGATAGAGACAACAACATGTAGATTAGGTTTCATTTAGTTTTGGTAAATAAATAATTTTATCTAGTTTCGTTTTTATTTATTTCATTGATTTGCGTTAAGTAATGAAAAAAATTTCAAAATTTCATAATTACATAAATAATTGCACTTATTAGAACGAAAGTAGAAAAAATATTGTATGCAACCCGTAGCTACCATACTTAATACAAGTATGTCACAGATAAACTTATTATTATTTATCTGAGCCTATGTGTTTACAGAACTCGGCTGCGCCTCGTGCTTCAAATTTTGCACACGTAAGGTAACATACCTAAGGTTTCTTACTTGTTACATAAATAGCTATTATTTTAATTATTTTTGTTCATACTTTTTACATCAATAAAATAAATAAAATGAACTTGTATAAATTTCGTAATTTACTTAAAAAATTGTGGGTAATTACCGTTTTCAAAGTTCTTGACATTTCCAAAACTAAGCGATGATAACATCAATTATTAACAAAGAAAAGTCGGACTAAAATATAAATTTCACCTTTCCTTGCATGCTACTTTGCTGTAAAAATATATTTTTGTTCGCAAGTTCTAGTGTTGCACGTAAATTCCTTATAATACTACCTAGCGACTATACTCTATATTTTACACAAGAATTTATAAATTATTACTTACACCTTCCATAAAAATGAATAAAAAGTTGAGAAACTGGGACATACCTGAAAAAGAAAAAACAAATTAGTTCTGGAGAAATAAACGCTTCTGAACGCTGTACTTATTTACAAGAAAACTAAGAACAAAATGAAATATGTTTTTTCTCTATGCAAGCAGCTATGATAAATTTATTTCATAGAAATTTACACAGAAAAACAATTATAAATGAAATGTCTTTATCGATGACAATTCAGTGGCGGATTTAAGGGGCATAAGGCCGTGAGTAATAATAATAAAATTAAATGACAGATATTACATGATGTAGGTACCTACATAATATACATAGGCTACAGCTGCAAAATGTCTGTTTAGAGCTCGACACAATTTTTGGCCGAGGCTTACAAATTTTTGAGGACACTAAACACATTTCACAGACGAGTTGAACACAATATTT
Source organism: Agonum fuliginosum (assembly GCA_947534325.1). Taxonomy (NCBI): domain Eukaryota; kingdom Metazoa; phylum Arthropoda; class Insecta; order Coleoptera; family Carabidae; genus Agonum; species Agonum fuliginosum. The sequence continues at coordinate 17,323,364 of OX384040.1, forward strand.
TTGTGCAACTGCAATGCAACTGTGAAAAATATCTGACATGCACTTGTTTAGGTTTTTTTTTATTTTGTTGTTTCGATACATCAACATTCACAGGTTATTATAGTATCTCACATAAGTATTTACATCTATGTTATTTATTCTAGTTATATCATGTTTAGGATTTTAAAGCTTTAATTTACAGCAATTTACTTACTTGTTTTTTTTTTACTGAGTAAAATAGTAAAAAATAATCATTCAGATTTTTTTCGGGGTTGGCCCGAGCCCCTGTGCCCCCTCCCCGCCTAAATCCGCCACTGCACAAATGTTTTACATCGCGGCCTGAATTGCGTACGGCAGTGTCAACTTTTTTTTCGACAGTTGAGCAATTTCGTAAAATGTAAGTTGTGTTTTACATGAAATATAAAAAACAAAGTCACGAAAATGTTTCTTCATGTACAGTGCTGTGCTACTAATATTGCGGGTTCAAAAACATTTCTTTTTTATTTGTGATCAGTCAGTACCTCTACTTCATGTAATTTTTATACTGAAGTTTTGAATCACCCTGTATATTTATGAGGGTGACAATTAATATATTCTTAATTTTTTTAATAAAAAAAAATCATAATCACCATACACACTACTCTAACGCATGCAAAGTTATGATACAGCCTGTAAGCATTTTATTCATTATGTACTAGATATTTTTTTAAATCATTCTGTTTGAGGAAAATCAAAGAAATAATGCGTATTGCTTAAAATTGTCATGTGTCAAAAAGTTCTATGCCATTGTCAAAAGACAGTATTCTTCTCAAAATAAATTTATAATACAGTTTCAGAACTCATTACAAAGAAAGAAAGCCTACTCAGTCTTTAAAAATATTCTCGTATCGCCGCGAAAAAACAAAAGACACCGATATCTGATATTTATTCCAAGTCCTTCAATGGTTCTCTTCAACACAATTTCATAAAACGCCGATTTCCAACCGAGTGTATTCTACCGAACGGAGAAGTAAAAAAAGATAATAACAACAGACGGTCGTCGCTGAACGGAAAAGGAAATGTTTTTCACAGCCTACTGTTCGGCGGCGTCTGTTCGCAGATGTATTGATTAAGTAGAGCGCAAGGAATTCTCTATTATGCGATTGAATGGTTCGCGGGCCTACTTGGATACCTCTGCTATGTGACGTGAATGCCTAGGCTATTATCCTGCGTTAACACACTCGTGGTAAGAGTCATAGATGTAAAGATGTAGATTTGATGGTATAGCATCGTAGGAAGAATTGTAGAAGCCTTGACTTCCGGAATATAATGGATTTCGTGTTCTATGTTTGTTTATTTTATTTCTTTATGTCTGCAAATTATAGACCTGTCGAAATTTCGCCGCAAATAAGGTGATGTCTGACAATTTTGCGAAATTTTTGCCATGAAATAAAAATACTAAATATACATATTTCTATCTTGTATAATATACGGTTTCACAAAAGTCCCGGGACGGAGCTATAAGTTTTGAACGAGTGAAGAAAAAAATTTAAAATTTGGGGATCACTAAAGCGTTTGGATAATTGCGAAACCGAAGAAGGTCGACAATTTGAACATTTGTTATAAAAATCGTAATAAACGTGCAAAAAATTCATTAACAATAAATTTTTGAAAGAATTAAGATATCGGGTTTTGGATTATGGGGATGATTCATTTTACATTACCTTTAAAATTGGGTGAAACTCGACAATGATTGATATTTAAAAATGTTGGGATGGTCATCCCCTAAAAAACTCCACATTGCATGGAATATCAAAATATTTATAAGAATGTAGTTTTTGTGACTCTTTAGTGATCCCCAAATTTTCAATTTTTATCTTATTCACTCATTTAAAACTTATAACTACGTCCCGGGACATTTGGGAAACTCTGTATAACCCGGTATAACCTATTGAAGATTTGTGCACAGCTATAGAAACTTCCTGTACAGTATACTCTTACGTATGTAGGTACTCGACAACGTCATGATATTATCGAGAGTGTACACTACAAAAATGCGTGAAATTAATTAATAAAATAAATTTTTCAGAATTTCATTAATATTTTATCATGCTGAATAATTTCTATTTTTGTATCCAATATCGGAAAAAATAACTTCGTATAATTTGATTGACATGTTTTGTCACCTCCGGAACCGTTATTGAATACTCCGGATTTTTGTGTGAAAAATTTCAAAATTTAGAGGTTATTAACCCTCGTCAGTAAATCATCACCATAGGTGACAAATTTCCTGGGCACGTGATAAAAATACCAAATAAAAATTCTTGCTGAAAATTATTCTAGATGTCGCTGTCATCAGGCCTGCAAGGGTGCATAACATTTCACCCCAAGCAAAATACGTGCATTGCATTGCTGCAGTGGCGTAAAAACCCCCCTCCCCCCATTTAAATAAAAACCTATTTTCTAGTAGTCGTTGAAAAAAGTACAATATTCTCATTGAGTTTCATCAAATGGAAATTACTTATTCGTCAATCGTTAAACTATCGTTTGATTATAATAATTGCTTAGTACCTACAAATTTCCAAATATCCAAATTTCACCGGCTTCATTGACCATTTAATTTTAATGTGATACAAGTGGTAATCCCACAGCCTACAATGTGTAATATTTAAATTTAAAATCGAGTAGGATTCAATCTCAAAACCCCTTGTCTGCGCAAAAGCAAGCACTTTACAACTGCACTATTGCATACCAAGGATCATATCGCAAATAGAGAAGTAAGATGTTAGAATCCGCGAATTACGAACGCAGGCAAACACCAGGGAAACTTGAGAGGACGTAGAAAGAAGAAAAAGTAGTGAGGAAAACTATATAGGTACCTCTGGAGTACTCGGGATAGAGTGTAGTACGACAGGGCGGTATTATAATGTTTGAATTTGTAGTGGGATACTTTTGAAGTTGTTTGAAACTTGCTATTTTATCCCAGGGGATGAAGTTTCTTTTACAGTAGAAATGGAATTTTACCAGAGAAGAGTAAATAAATAAATACGAAGCGGAAAGTGCAGTTATTGAATGTTCAGCGGATTACGAAACTTCTTATTTTAGACTAAATGCAGAAATGTAGGTCATGGTCATAGTAAGTCTACCCTAGACACATCCTGAGTACGATCAAAAATTACATACTCAATACAAACATCTCACAGAATTACATGGGATGCACAATTGGGATATTATTACCAAATTATTAACATTGGGATGTTGCATAGATAATATGACTAAGGGCGGACATCGAGGCGGACATTAATAATCGCTAAGGATATAAATAGTATGTAAATAGGCAAAAATAACAAGTAACAAGCCGGGATGTTCACATTCTTGAAATGTTCTGGGATATTATTTTGTCAAGTCTGGTGCTTGAATGAGTAGTAGGTACCTCCATTTTCTCCTGATTCTTGTAACTTAACCTCTAATAGCGTTTCAGTAAAACTGACACTGAATTACTGAAATTACGAACTGAAATTTTGGTGGAAGACTAAGCCCTGTTGACACATTGAATCTTTGAGGGTTCTTTCATGCTTCTGAGTCCTGGAAAAAGATAATTCACTGGTTTGAAGCAATCAATAAATTACATATTTTCCAAGACTCATTGAAGATTTAATTTACTGGCATCGCTTTTGGCAGGTGATTCTCACCATGATTCTTTTTCTAAAGACTCAGAAGCATGAAAGAATCCTCAAAGAACCCATGTGTGAACAGGGCTTTAAGGATAAGTATCAAAATATGCCTTGCTTCGACATTAGTTACACAAATGAATGCATTTATATTTGAGGTTAATCTCTAGAAACATTCAACAAATTTGATTATTTCTGCAACACGTACCTTTAACTACATCAAGGTACACGTATCTGCGACGAATCTGTATTCTTCTGGAACATTGTACACTATTTTTATTTCACTGGTCCACATTTTTGTCTATTTCATTTTATATTTCACCATATCACCATAAATGATTCATTGTCAATAACCTCAAACGCATGTCCGATTATGCATAAATTTTTAATTGTTGAACAGTTTATATTGAGAAACAAAAAATTAATTTATATTTCAGTAAATTAAACAATGTTGAAATGTGATAAAAACATATAATTCGATCGAATTCAGTAAAATATGAATACTTTATATAATAGTATATTATTTAACGAGCAAATAATGTAGGCTATAATTCAAGAGGATGAAAGATTATTCACGAGCCGAAGGCGAGTTAATAAATCATCCGAGTGAATTATAGCCATTATTTGCGAGTCAAATACGACGTTTTAGCAACATTTCTTATTTATAAATTTGTATTCATATTAACCTAACCTAAAAACATTGACAATTCATACGAGTAATTTTGACAGTTCGGAAGAATAAAGTAGTAAATTCATTATTTCATAATGTGTCATTATGAAGGGGTTTATTATACTACTTTCACGTATATAATGAATACATTATTCTATTGTTGTAGATAAAAATAATTATTGCATGGTTTTTTATTGCATTAATAGATGTTGGTAAGTATTTTGCCATGTTAAACACACAATTCTGTGACTATGGAATACGCTGGATTTAACTTGATTCTGTAAGTGTGTTATTTTTACAGAATAGCTGAAAATTCCTATAATCTATAAGCTCTAAGGTTCTTTATTTTTGCTATAATTTTTAAATGTAAAAATTAACATTTTACTATTGTTATCATATCTCTAATACCTTTGAAATTGGAAGATTTTTTCTATATAGAGAAATTATATTTAAAAATTTATTATCTTTGGAAATTCATTTTATAATTTTACTTCTTGTCTTCTTTTACTTTGATTTCATAATTTATTACGAATTAAACATGAAATAAAAATCCAGTCAAGAAATTTCAAACTTAAAAAATAAGAGATGTTTATTAAATATCTTATTATAAGTTACAGACAGCTGTAATAATACGAGCCATATCAATTTGCTGCTCATCTGGAAATCTTCACAAAACTTTGTGCTTATAAGGAATTAACAAAGCTAATAAAATGTAAACTAAACAATAGTAACAATAGCGAAACAATAACTAAGTGAATTTAAATCAGCGCCTGCAAATAAAATTTGCAACTAGAGAAATTAGCCTAGTGAATTAAAGCAAACGACCAAAGTTTTACTATTAGTTTACGTTCCATTTCAAACTTTTAATTAATTTTGTTTTTATGTTTCCTCTGCTAGCTTCATACAGTTTGATAAAGCATAAATAATTACAGCAAATGTTGCTTTAGTATAAAATATTGTCTTGTAACTATTTTGTTGCTGTTTCCAACAATGGTCCTTTAACGAATAATCATAAAAACGGTGCACGAACTTTCGGATTTTAGGTTAAGTGCAACCAATTGAACTAAATACATAAAAACGAAAATGTTTGCTTGGGTTTTTATTGTCCCATTATTTGGGAACATTACCTTCATGTTTTAATCAATACACATGAAAGAAAACAATAAAATATTTAGCTACACATTTCCTTCACAAATGCCTTTACTTCCAAGCCTTCTAAACAATATTGAAATACACATAATATTTTATTAATTTATAAGTTTTAAATATGCAAAACAAATAATTTTTATAATAACAATAATGTAAGATATTAGATTTCTTCTCGGATATCTTTAACATGATTAAAGACAAATTCCAATTTTCTTTCTTTTGACTAGTTGCGATATTCCATTTTTGTTTAACAAGTACATAATTGTTTATTTAATCCTTGAATTATGAATACGCGTATGAGATAATAATAATAATCTTTATTCCCTAGACAATAAAGAATTTTAAAAGAGAAATTGACTGATTAATAAAATTTTGATCAGAAGTAGTTACCAAATTTAAGAGCCTAATGTAGTGAAGTTGCGCGCAGCAAAAACATGCTTTTGAATGGGGAATGAAATTGAGACTAATTTTGGTCGGATCAATTTAATTTTTTTTTCATTCAAAGATAAAGATGAACTCCGCATCCGCTTAGTGTTGAAATTTTAGTTTTATTTTTTGTTTCAATTTTACAATGCCATAAACTAGTCATAACTTGCCTAACTTCACATAACTGTTACTCAGTATATCAACAAAAATTGCAAATTTCAACACTAGGCGGATCTAGATTGAACATATATCTTTCAAATGAACCCTTGTTTGTGATGATACTTTCAAATTTAGTACGAATTTTAATCCCTCACACACTAAATCTGTATAAATCTATTCTTTTCTCGCAGACAGCTACATTCGGGTCTTAATGTCGAGAAAAGAAATGTATAATAATAAAGCAATCATGTGATTTTTTTAGGTATAGCATGTTTTAATTTTGACAGGACAAAAATAAGTGACTATCAAATATTATTATTATATTAACGTCGAAATATTTTTCAAGATAAACACATTTAACGTCTGACGTCATTTGTAAGCTAAACCAGATCCAGACTAACTCTGAAATTGGCTTCAGGTTCTCACAAAAAAAGTAGAATATCTACAACACCTACACTACGGGTTGTGTTTATAAATTTAAGCTTCTATGTAAAAAGAAAATAAATAGGACGGAAAGTGCTAGCGTTGTTTCAAGTGACTTTTACCGCGCAAAAAATAAAACCGTAATAACACAAGGCACGCCGACATGACAACCGCGCAAAAGGAAAACGGCAACAATGGAAACCGTCCCACCCGAGGTCCCACCATGCCTACATAGGCGTCGAATTTTAAAACTCCAGCACATGAATATATAAGCAAAATATTCGGAAACATGATAATTCAGAAAAATGTAATTAGATCCAACTATACCTATTTATTTGTGTCATTCTGTGATATTTTACTACTGAAAAAATACAAATAACAATTACAAATTATCTTTATCTATTTTTTAAATATCATCTAAATAATAATTTTTGTAAAATTAGAACCAATTTTTTTCATTTGTAATTTATACGAATTCAAATGTAATCAAACTGTGAAAGCAAACAACGCACAAGCTTGCAACGCTGCCGTATGAGGCGCCGTTTGTGTCAAAATTAAAACATAATAAAATAAGCATTAACCATTGCAAACACTTAAGATTTCATGTATTATAGCATAAACTTGTTAAATATATAAGATAAACTATGTTTTAATGTGTTAATATATGTTTTTTCTGCTTAATATAAACTTTATTATTATGGTGTAAAATCTTCTGTCCCACTCTACATGTCTACATCTCTCTCTCTTGTTCATTTAGCTCCACCCTTTTCGACTACACTGTTGTCAAATTATCGTAGTCTCGTGTTGGCGCTGCTAAAAGAATACGATAATTTGACAACAGTGTAGCCGAAAAGGGTGGAGCCTAATGAATAAGAGAGAGATGTAGAGTGAGACAGAAGATTTTACACCATAATAATAAAGTTTATATTAAGCAGAAAAAACATATATTAACACGTTAAAACATAGTTTATGTTATATATTTAACAAGTTTATGCTATAATACATGAAATCTTAAGTGTTTGCAATGATTAATGCTTATTTTATTATGTTTTAATTTTGACACAAACGGCGCCTCATACTGCCGGGTCGGTAGGTAGCTGGTACCGTTTATACTTTAGAACATGTCGTTTATATTTTTTTGGTTTATCTATGAATTTTCTAGCAATTATCTAGATAATAAATATTTATCTTTTATATTATTATCTAGATAATTTCTTCGATGATTAACTATTACCTATCTTATTTAGATAAATAAAAAATATGTTATATCTTTATCTAGATAAAAAAATATTGTTATCTATTACAATACTGCACATAGTTTTACATTTTATGAAATTACATCTTGAATGTGTCATTTCTCTTTAACATTTAAACATTTTTTTTATAGATTTAAACATTTTTTTATAGATTTGAATATTTTTACATGCGTTTTCTGCATCCATCAACTTCTAGGTTTAAATTTTCTATTTATATTTCTTAGGCATAATAGTTTGTTATTTTTATGTATCTAAACATCAATGACATTTCGTTTTGACGTTTCAAATTTTGTTAATATTTTTTGTATGTATCCTAGCAACAGGAAATATATCAGTTTCAGAAGAAACAGATTTGTGATATGTCAATATTACCATGGTAATTTCTTAATGCCCTATGGCATAATGTAGTATATAACGTACCTCGTATCCATGACATAAATAAACAATTACGTACATACTAGGAAGACATAAATAAAAATAAAGTATATATACTGGACATAACAGTGGCACAATTTATTTATAAGTATTTCAAATAAGCACTAAAATAATATTATGATGCTAACAATTTTACTCCCTTGATGGAGGTGCCCCCTTAGAAATTATTCACTTTCTCCGCCCATGTTTCGGCGTCATCCAGAGAATCATCCAGCACTTTTACGAGTACTCCAGCTTTGCACCATTTCATTTTCGTCGGGTTTTTTCAATGTCGCAGATCTGGCAGTTCCGAGGCTGCGGGCATATTTCATACGCGTGAAATCTTCGCTACAAATTCCACTGGAAGACATATTCCTCCATGCATTTGCTTTGTAGCTCCAGCGATATCCTGGACAGCGCTGGAGAACGGAGTTATCACTCGGAATAAAGAGACGACGTGACCAACATTCTGGACTTGATGCGAGATATATTTCTTATTTGCTGGATGGAGTCACATACCACGTTTATTACTGCTGTTAGACTAGATTTTATTAAATTAATGAATTAGTTTATTTGTACTTTGGTGTTGTATAAAAACTTAATTATTTATAAAAGATGACTTTAAAGATGAGCAAAGTTTGTAGTTTTTTACCAGAGTTATAAAAGTATAACGAAAATTAGATGGAACCAGTCAGCTAATATTGTCAGGCAGTACAATGTCCAATGACAAATGAAGCTTCAAATTTCAAGATTTTGTATCATAGAAACAAATAAAATGTAACTTAATTAGATATAATAAATATGATAAAAAGATTATGGTATAATAATTGAAATCTCGACCTTTGAGACAATAAAAAAAATCTCAAACAAGTTTATCCCGATTATCATTAATAACTGTTCTATACATCAGTCGATCATCGTAATAATTATCATAATATATAATACCATTAGTGACTATGATTTTTTGATAATTTTTGCCGTCTGGTCACGACTGCTTGTTGCGTTGAAATTTTTTTATTTTCTAAAGCAACAAGCAGGAGTGACCAGACGGCAAAAATTACCAAAAAATCATAGTCACGTATGGTATTCGGCTTGACAATTTCTCGAATTATTTTATTTATTCCAATAAAAGTAATGTATTTTTAAAACAAAAATCAACTGACATAATATCTAAGCAACGCTTCGCGGCAATTTTCACTAGTGAAAATTGTCACTGTAGTTCGTCTGTGATTGGTACAATTCAGCAAAATACTGTGTTTTGATTGGATGAAAAACTATGAGTGGAATTGTCAACTGTAATAATTACACAAGAGCTTTTTATTTCGCTGGATAAATTTCTTTTGGCATTGCAACCTTGTTGCCTAGCAAATTGAAAAGAAAAATTGTTTAAGAGGAACGGATACTGGTGCAATTTACAAGTGAAAACAAGGTTTCGTTTTCACCATCATATCTAATCTAAATATTAACATTTTAAAATATTTTTTTTTTTAATTTGTAGAGGAAGCTTGTTTGTATGACATTTGTGTATCACAATTTTAAATTTTTGCTTGATTTGTTATTATAGGCGTTATAAACATTGGCAATTTTGTAATTCATTTTAAAGTGTATTATGTTTTGAATTTTAAAATTTCAATACTGAAATGTCACAGAACTAACTTTCTTCTACAAATTAAAAAAAAAGTTGTTAAATTTTTTAAATATTTAGACTAAATTTTACAGTGAAAACTAAACCCCTTTTTGACACAAAAATAAGGTCAGGCAGTGTAAATATTAGAATAAATATTCAAATTTCAATTTAGTTCCACCTCCAATCTAGAGTAGTATTGGTTACACTTATTAAAATTCTAAGAAATTGACTCTTTTGATAATAAGCGACCCGCACCGATAAATTTTGGTAGTGCAGTAACCGTTCCTCTTAATAAAATTTTATTTTAAAACAATTTTCCGAGTCCAATTGCTATCAGGTGAAAAGGTTGAGATGTCCAACAGAAATTTATTCGGAGGAGATCACTGACAAATATTAAAAATATGAAGCAAATGACATTTTAGTGTTTTGTTAATTGTTTGGTTGCTAAAAAAGGTAAATAAGGTAAAAGTTTTTATCCGCTGTCAAAGCGATAAAATTGTGTTTTGTTTATTGCTTACTTTATACAGGAGTGGAATTAAAACAATAATAATTATTATTGCAAGTACCTACTACCAATTGAAGCTTAATGTATAATTGAATTAGCATTAATGTAATTAATACAACTAATTAAAAAATTATACGTAATTTAATAAATTAATAACAATAATTCCATCCTGCGCTTAGTATACAAATTAATAATTTGTTTGAGTAATTATTGCGAAGCTTATTATTACTACATAAACGCGAAATTATTTTAAAAATTATCCATTAAAATTAATATCTATATAGGTAGGTATACCTCGAATAATGTTCCGGATTTTTCTCGGGATTTTTATATAAAAAAGTTATCTTCAATAATGAGTACTACAATTTTTAAATCCCTTTATTTAAAATCTTTCAGACATACACACACACCATTTCACAAGTGATGTTTTCTACGTTTTTTTCGATCTGAATATCCGGCATTAAACTAAAGAATCTGCCGTACTTTAGTCTGAAAAAGTGACTTCATAAATTGTATGCTTCATCTAACTTCGCGTTTTAAATAAACTCCAATTAATGGTTTTAACTACGACGAAAATTTTAATCCGATGAAAAAAGCTGGAAGAGAATTATACAAATATAATCCAATTATAAAATTTTTCCTTCAACAAAAACAGTTGGAGATATTATTTTTCTAGTAGTCTATTTTTATCATATACAGGGTGTTCTTAAGATAAGTATCCTAACTTAAAAAACGGAGATACAGCACACTGGTAGAGTGCTTGCTCATGATTACAAAGGTCGTGGGTTCAAATCTGGGTCAGCTACCTTGCATACGTATAACCTCGTACTTACAACATAAAAAGTGATGAAGAATTTCACTATTTTGGACTAAATATTTAAATAAACTGACTGAATTCCTGTGTAATTTGTTTATTCATAGAAAGTAGTGTCTTTTAGATTGTGCCTTGTATATACTTGGAAAAATATTTAAATGTGATTTAACAGATAATGATTTGTCGATGGTTTGTGGAAAATTTTGATAATTGATGACTAAAATGATCATTATAGCAATTAGAAGTTGAAGAAAGGGATCAACTGCGGATGATGATATTCATTGGAAATGTATAATAATCAATTGAAATAATAGGGACGAAAGGTGGCGTTTTCGGTGCAGGTATTTTTATTTATAAATTCATTTTGAGTTCGCGAACGCTTCGTTTAGGAGATAGTGGCTAGACACAACGTATTTTTCTCCGGCAAAAATATGTTAGACGTTAGAGAATTGTTGCTTCCCCAGAAAAAGTTAATTTAAGTAGAATATGTATGGGACGGAATAACTTTTCTAATAGAAAAATATTCGCTGTAAAAACGATCATTTCAGAGCAGAATGTGTGAAGTATCTTAAAAACTTTCATAGCCATGAAAGTTTTCACTTGAAAACAATTCGAAACTATAACGACATAGTGCAAACTTTAATAGCTAGAAAAAGCAGAAAATGAAATCCCTACGCCGTCATTTGACCTTTTAAAAGAAGTTTAACAGCGTTTGAATGCAGATGGTTCTTTAAATGAAAACTTTCCATGGAAATAATAATAGTTCGAAAACGAGAAAACGTTGAAACTGTGGAAATTAAACAAAATGGAAAACTCAACAATTTCAGAATCTTAGAAAACAGACAACGCTTCCTAGCTTCCGTAGAATAATTTATTTTGTTCACTGGAAAATTTGTTATTGTTTCGCTTATTACTTATTTGTCTTTATTTAATTACTTAATTCTCAAAAAGTTTTCTAAAAGGGGTTGATATAAGTTTAACCTTGGCCTAGAACAAAAATGAGAGGACCAATCCAATGCCGCAAATCCGAATTTCGATATTTCGTTTAATTTTCGAGTTATTTCGATTTTTCACATTTTGCAAATTGTGGCTACATTTTTAGTTAGCTCAAAGAAATCTAATGCTGCAAACCATGTTTAGATACCTGTATCTCGTTTTTCGAATTTCCACTCTTTCAATTCTTAAAAACTAAGCGAAAAAAAGTTCGCGGTTTGCGGCATAATAATGGGCATAATTTTTTTAATTAAATATTTTTGAAGAATAGAGAAAAACTTGGGACACGTATTTATTTGACAAATATAATAATAAAAATTGCGAGCCGAACCAATGAATGGTCGTAGAGCAGTAGCAACGACTCAACTAGTGAACTCCCCTGAACACCCCAACCAGCCCGAAACTCGTACTTTACCGTATCCTAGCTATGTAATGCCATTTTGAAGTTGAAAAATACTCTAAAAAGCGTTTTCGTTGCGGGTAAACTGTCAGTTTATTATTGACTTCAGGATAACGTTTTTATAAACATTAAATAGATAAATAATGGATCTATAGATATACCTCCATAAAATTATAATAATTAATTTCTATCATGAGATATAACTGTGTAAAGTTTGCATGAATTGGAATATTATTTTAATGTTTCGAAATTTTTATCATTATGTATAATTTTTAAATTACAATTTTAAATCCTTCTTGAAATAAAATTTAACCATTTTTGTACTGACCAGAAAACACTCGCTTAGTTAGTACATTTTATGGGGGATTTTAGAGGTAGACAGGCCTCTTAAATACACTATATCTCTATGCTGCACAAATTACAAAACCTGTTCAATTTTTCAAAACTACCAACTACAGTGTAAAGTGCCTTTGCAGTAAACGAATTAATCCCCTATTTTACGACACTCTAACAATATCTTTGTTGCTTTTAGCGCTAACGCAAAACCCGGGTTTTTGCGATCCAAATCGTCGACTGCGGGGTTGTTCATTAAACTCGGGGAATATAATGAATGGTTATAACATCTACCCCGGCAGCGAGACGCCCTGCAATGTTCTGTGCATTTAGCAAATGGCTGCAAATTTGCAGCGGCAAAGTATATCATTTACTTTATTTCTATCATCGCTGTTCTGGTTTAAAGAGTTTTCAGCTTAAATATCTTCGCGGGTTTCATTCCAAGTTTTATTGTTACTCTGACGACGGTTCCGCTCAATTATTTCAAGGATTCTTAAGGAAGAAGAAAATCAAGAAAACTGAGATTTTGCATGACATACTAAGGAAGCATAATAATTATTAATACATTATTATATTTGGGTTTTAATTCTGTATAGGTACTTATTTATTTATACGACGTTTCAAAACCTTTATGTTCCCTTTCCTAAAAGCCAAATATAATAAATTCATTAATAATTAGGAGTTCTGAAAATTTCTATTTATAAGAATATTTTTTCGAGAATTCAATTTATTTATGGAATCATGAATTTACTTACAGTAAAAAAATATAACAAATTACTACCAAGCTATAAACCTATAGATCTAAAAAAAAAAACATAAAGACAAAGGCAGTAAAAAAAATTTAATTCAATTTTGACGTTTTAAACTGCTATTATTAACTCTATAGCAACAACTTTAAACAACTGTTTATTCGCAAGTGAATTAAATTTTTTTGAAATCACTTTTTTAAATGCATAACTCTTCGTAACTCTGATTTATTTAATGTACCTACATTTTTAAATATTTTAATGCACAAAGAATCGTTTTAAAGCACACTATAAATAAAATATTTTGTTCAATTTTAAACTCATTATTTTACATAGATATATTTATTTAATGCTCAATATTTTTATTTTAATTATTTATTTTGCCAGTTAAATAAACCAAAAAAAGGACATAGCTATAATGACAAATTCAGCTCACCAAACGTTTTTTGCGATTTCTGGAAAATGACTTAGGATGCAAGTAGCGAGTTTTGGAACTCATGTTTTCGCTCTAACATGTAGGTACATAGCGATAGAAATCTCATTTTCAGTACCATGCCTATTCCTTCTCAGACAAAACAGCAATCCGCAAACAATTTGCTTCTATTTCCTAAACATCTAAACATAGCACAAAGAACACTCATCGGTTTAACGCTTGATCGTGCGATCCCGTACACAATATCAGAAACAATTTCACTACAATAAGACAATTTAAATTCAAAGGGTGCGGGTATCAACCCTACAAAGGAAAATATCTCTGCTGCGAATATTCCAATTGGAATACAATTAACCTGTAAGATGCATCAGTATTTGATTTTTGCGGTGAGTGGTCAGCAGAATACGTTTCAATCTCAAAGGAAATTGGTCTAGAGTTTCTATTTGAATAGATTATAGGTAAATTTACAATGTGAGCTCCTCTATTGTGGTTACGTTCCATTGGATCTGCTTCAGGTATTTTATTACATTTCACGAATGATTAAAATTTTCATCTATTCTGTGCATCGAAACGTTACTAATTAATTAGTTGGTCTTGTTGTTTCTCATGCACCGAATTAGATTTTATCTCTGTTATAAACAAAATCAATACATAAAAAAAGATGTAGGTTTATCAAAAACAAATTCTGCAAAAAAGTCAATAATGTAAAAATAATTGAATGAGCGCTCGAACAAAAGGTAAAAGTAATATTTACATTTGGTCAGGTTTTACTAAACAAAAAACAATTTTCAATTGATTGGTTTTTAACTAACATCTGAAATTCTGTTATTTTAAATTTGCAATTAAGGTGATCCTATTGAAATATAATGAACAAAAATATAAAATTCGCTATAAATTCAACAGCCCGCTTGCATTAAAAATACGATTTTTTTTATTTATTTATTTCGACTACAATAATTTTAACTGGAAATTATTTGCATTAAAATTAATACTTTGTGCATTAAAATAAAAATTATTGAGCATTAAATAAATAGGTAAGTATATCTATTTAAAATTTAAAA
The DNA here is from genome assembly GCA_947534325.1 of Agonum fuliginosum. Taxonomy (NCBI): domain Eukaryota; kingdom Metazoa; phylum Arthropoda; class Insecta; order Coleoptera; family Carabidae; genus Agonum; species Agonum fuliginosum. The sequence goes on from OX384040.1 coordinate 17,338,402, forward strand.
AAATATAATTGAGCAATATTTTATTTATAGTGTGCTTTAAATTTTTTACAAAAAAAGAGTATGAGGGATTCAAGAAGGGTGAAAGGCGTCTTAATTTTGTTTAGTTTAAGAAGAGTTTTGATCAAAAATGGAGTATATGGAACTCCAGAAGGGTAAAGGTATTTTTTTCGGGAGCGGGGACATCAGCAGAACGGACACTGGCCGAATGGGACAATGGCCGATCGGAATGCAGCCGACGGGACATTGGCCGAAGAAGGGTGGGGGATGAAAATTGAGATGACGTCATAAGGTTTGAATTTGTGCTATAAGTTTGACCACTTGTAAATAGATGTCTCCGATGTGACAGTGGTTTATAAAATGTTTGTTTTGTTGGCGGTGTTTCTTGATTGACATTTAAAATAACCTACAATAATTAATAGCAATCAATCACCAATTATTATTGATCAGTAAATATAGAATGCAAATGGAATAATTGTGAGATTTAGGTATATCAGCAAGGTACCTAGGTATTAATAATAGGTATTAATAAATAATTATTACTACCTATATTTACTGTACCTATGTATAATAACAACTATTATTATTATTGATTGCAGGTAACTAGTATAAATTTAATATGTGTATAGAAGACAAGATTAGAATATAAAATGACCCAATATTTTTATTCAATACAAATGTATGGTCTAATATTAAAATCTATTGGTTTATGACAGGTGATATTACAATAGATAAGAATGAGGAAATTTTTTGTAATAGTACCTAGGTAAGGTAGGTACAACTTACACCACAACAAAAAAGTAAAACAATATTCTATTTATATATTTTATTGTAAGAACCACGAAGAATATTACAATTTCGCATCTATTCCAATCTATTTATTTTACCTAATAAGTATAGGTAGGTACCTAGGTACTCAATGGACAATGACATAATATTTCTATAATAATTAAACCCACTCGGATCGTCAACAATATCTATTCTACTTTCTACTACATACGGCGTAAATCAAATACCTACTATAAATCTGTTTCCCAAAATCCTACCCAAGTTTCATTTTTATACAGATACAAGAAAAGGGGAAAATAAATTTGGGTGTAGCTTGGCGGCAAATTTGAATCACGTAAAATTCAATGTAATATTTAAACTGCAAATAAAATCAGAAAGATTTATTTTCATAACATTAAGTAAAGTTCACAAGTATATTAAAAATTTTAACCCAGAAATTTTAACCTATAAAAGAACTGTCACAATTGTATTATACTGGAGCTAAATTACTGTGTGTAAATCTGGCTCAAAAATGAACAATCTGATTGGTCAGCAGAACGCGGCAAATTTGAAAAGCAAATTTTCTTGATTTTGTATAGGTCGTTTCATTTCTAAAACAAGAATAATTGTAGGCAAGTTTACCAGTAATGTACAAAAAAAATCCTAAATTCACTTCTTAATTTATAAATACTTATATATTCGCCTTTAAATGAATTCTGCTTAACAATAATAATTGTCTGTTACACGACTATACACGTTATTTATTTTTTTTAGAAACTGGTACACGTACATTATTAATTTACGCCAACAATTTTAATCCAGTATCTGTTCATAAAGAATAATTTATTTTGTATTTAAAAGAAATAACAAGATACTACTAACTGTAAGTTCTAGAACTAAGTTACTTTTCAAAAGTAACTTACTAAAGTTACTTTTATTTATATCATGAACAGGGAATAATAAACCAGTATACATTTATATAGATTGATTTCAACAACATATTTTTTATTTGTTAATGAAATAAACAACATGCATGAAAAACAAAATTTTTGCAAAGACACTTGGAGTAACAAAAACAACTGTAATGAGTAATGTGCTAAAACGCCAAAATTAGCAGTAACAGCGAACGGCGAACAAGTTATACTTGCAATTTGCAAAAAATAATTTTTCAAGTAACTCAATTTCAAAAATGTTAAAAGTTATAACTTATGAAGTAACTTAAATAACAAAATAGTTATAAGTTACTTTAATGTAACTAAGTTACAAAAACAGTTAAAAGTTATAAGTTCTTTTAGAAGAGTAACGAAAAGTTACAGTTACTAAAAAACAAAAAATATCTTAGTTACTGTTGTTAAGTTACTTAAAGTAACTAAGTTATAAAAAAGTATCTTTTGATATAGATACTGCCCAACTCTGACTGTAAGTAGGTAGTATAATAATAATTCAATTTAAAAAAAACTGCAGATTTTTTCAGATATATTTTTAATTTCTTTTATACAAGTTGGCGCAAAAGTTAATCACCCGTCTAGAGAAAAACATAAAAATTAAATTATTTTAATAATTATAGGTAGTGTGAACACAATATATTGTTAATAATAAATTATTGTGAAGACTCTGGTGCGTGCGGTCAGACTTTAAATGTTAAATAATAAATAAAGCTGCATGATTCTTCTATATCTCTACTTTCTTCAAATACAATGTCAACAGTAGATACATTTCTAGTAGCCCACAATGGGTTTTGTAAAGACTTCCTAATTCTTCTAGGGTTCCAAGAATTGTGGGATTCTTTCTACTGCGCGCTTTTCTCATTCATAGTTCCAGTTCAGTTAGCCAAGGATAAATAAGTGCGATTTCTGTTTTTATATTCATAATTATCTCTAAATAAGTATTATAAACACGATTTTTTTAAATTCTAAAGTTCTGCATCTTCATCATAAATTTGTCGTGAACTTGTATTATTTTCTCGTATAATTTTTTCTACAAATCGTCGTCTAAATTTCGCGATATCGCGATGAAATTATTCAATAATGGATGTGCAATATGTGGTTGAACAAATTATTAATGTTAGGTACTAATCCATATTCTCATATTAATAAAAATTGATAATGTTAGGTACTAATCCATATTCTCATATTAATAAAAATTGAAATACCTTGGTTGACGACGACAATGAGACAAAGACGAGGAATACCCAATTCTCGTCTCGCCACGTCTCAAAGAACTCGACTCTTATTTCAATTTCTCAAAAAAAATTATTGCCATCTTATTTAAAACTAAGTAGTAAGTAGTGAATTTATGAATTTTTTTGTACAGTACTGTTAAACTTGCCTTCAATTCTTATTTTAGAAAAGAAACCGAGCTATACAAAATCAAGAAAATTTTCTTTTTAAAATTACCGCGTTCTGCTGACCAATCAGATTGTTCATTTTTGAGCCAGATTTATACTCGGTAATTTAGCTCTAGTATTATACAATTGTGACAGTTCTCTTATAGGTTAGAATTTCTGAGTTTTTTTTATAATATTCACATAACTTGTCAAGTTTTTGTTAATATTTATATGAAAATGAATCGTTCTGATTATATTTGCAGTTTCAATATAATTGAATTTTACGTGATTCAAATTTGCCGCCAAACTACATTCAAATTATATTTTCTCTGTACCTGTATATAAATGGAACTTCTATTGGTGCTCCTCTGAAATTTGGGACAAAGTTTTATAAAGGTTTTAAAGTACGTATTTTTTGTATACAGCGTATGTAATAGAGTATAGTAATTGCTTGACCAGGGGGCAGGGGATTGGGCTTATATATTAGAAATACTATTTCTGTTTTTATTGAGTAGGTACCTATACTTATTAAGTTAAATAATTAAGATGTTGTTTCATTGTACGAAATTCGTAAAAATAATATATCTACAACTAGATTGATATTTTCAATGAATAAGCGGAATAGATACGAAATTATAATGTTTTTCGTGGTACTTAAAATTTATAAATTTTGCTTTATTTTATTTGTGTTAACCTTACCTACTACCACAGAAAATTTCCTCATTCTTATCCACTGTACTTGTAATTATACCTAAATCAATAGTTTTCCATCATTTTGATATTAGACATAAATTTATATTGAATAAAAAGGTTAATTTTATGTTCCAACTTTGTCTTCCATACAACATATTAAATTAAAACTAGGTACCACCAATAATAATAGTTATTGTTATTTTAATATAACAATAACCTATGTACCTTGTTTACATAATATTGGTGATTGTTTTCAAATTGCTTTTGTAGGTTATTTTAAATGTCAATCAAGAAATATTATGACCAACAAATCAAACATTTTATAAACCACTGTCACGTTTAGAGACATCTATTTACGTGTAGATAAACTTTAAGTATAAACTCAAACCTTATGACGTCATCACAATTTTCATCCCCACCCTTATTCTGCCAATGTCCCATCGGCTGTATTCCGTTCTGCCATTGTCCCATTCGGCCATTGTCCGTTCGGGTGATGTCCATACACCCATTTTTTTCATTTAGTTTAGTATAAATTATAGTTTTTACAAAAAATGGAATATGTGGGACTCAATAAGGGTAAAAGTGTTTTAAATTAGTTTAGTTTAAATTTGTGTTTAACCAAAAATTGGAGTATTTGGGATTTACAAAGGAGAGTAAAATTGTTCCATTATACCCAGGAAACACACATATGAATGATACATAACATTTGGAGATATTTTAAGGAACAAAGTAATATTACGTATATTCATAAATTATACATTATCTATCTCTCTTGAATCATATTATTAAGATATATAAGTAACATAATTTAGATAGGTATATTTAATATCACACATCTTATATATCATATACATAACATTACATTACATACACACAACACTTTTGTAATATTAATTACAAATTATACTGAAATATGTAAGTTCCATAAATAATGGTACATATTGTAAACATCACCCTTTTTATATGTATGATATACGAAGTTTAAAATATTATTTAAATATTACTTTTGATGTACTGATTATATTAATTTATATATTTTTGATGTAACAGTAATTAATAATACCTATAGGTAGGCACCTCTACTTATTATACTACTTATTGTTACCTGAACATAAACAAACTAATTATGAATTAGTTTAGTATGTTCAATATTATTTCTTGTCAGTGTGATAGTGTTACCCCATCAAACACATAGACGATATAAATGTTTTAGCTTTTAGTCACACGAGTACTATTTATTAAGAAATAGATGCACTAGCACTATGCAATCGAATGTGCAAGAGCATACGAAGAAAATATTCATCAAATTTAAAAAATTGGTTTTTAAGCAATATAAACATAGTAATCTAAGAATACCTACTTGATAGTTGAAGTATTATGGAGTGTTTGTAAGTAAACAAAGTAATATTAATGTTCATACCTCAGCAAAAATTTGCAGTTTTTTATTAATAACATATACGGCGGGCAAGGCTTAAACAACAATATTATTTTTAAAATTCAAGTTTGATTTTTTAAATTATTTTGCATTAATATTTAACATAACGTATACGATTTTAATTTGTATTCATTGTTGTTGAAATTGTTAACATTTTATTAATATTGTTATTATCGGTTATTATGGCAAAAAAGGCGCCTGTTTTTAAATTCCAGTTTAGCTCAGACGTCAACGTGTGGTCATGGCAGTCCAAAGGTCCCGGGTTCAATTCCAGCAGTCATCCAAATTCAAAAATCAACAAATAGTGTGATTGAATCGACTTGAATGAAAGCATGGTAGTAAATTGCAATAAAAATCTACCTTCTGAAATGCATTTTTATACGTTAAGCTTTATAATCAAATTTCTTTTTATTTTTAAAATATATTACAATGAAATATTTCACTAATATTAATTTATATACATAACACCCATATTTCAAATTTGTGGCTGATATGTTAAAGTTACATGTCGTCAATATGTTATAAACTTATGTATGTTATGTATACGATACAATGTTCCAGGGCGGACATTCCGCCTTACATGTAACTTACAAGTATATTACATAACATATTACTTTTGAAACTTAAAGAACGCGTGTTTCATGTTTTAAATGTATATGTTATATTACTGTGTTTGCTGGGTAGTATTATTTTCTTAAAAGTAATTTTTTATTTAATGTACATACATTTTTTAATATTTTAATGCACTATAAATAAAATATCGAGTATAATATTTTATATAAAATATTTAAAAAATTATTTTAAATAAGTAGATAGGTATACTTATTTAATGCTCAATATTTTTTATTTTAATATACTTACAAAGTATTTTTAATGCACATACCTATCTATTTAAATAATTTCCAGTTAAATCATACCCATTTATTTCCACTAGAAGTCCGTTGCTAGGAGTAGTTTAATATAAAATATAAATTAAACTGTCAAATAATGCAACGTTTAGGACGTTTAAAACAAGAAATATATACAGAGTGTTACAATAATTTTTGAAAAATTCGCAAAATTTAAAGGACACCAGTTATGATTCCTTGTAACATTGTAGTACCTAGATTCAAATAAAATATTTGTAAAAACTATTTGCTATTTTACTAATATACAAAATACTAAACATCATACAGAATAAAATAAGTTAAGACCTGCATAAAAGAAAAACATTTAATTCGAATAATAAATTAAGTATACCTAAATCTAATGCCTGTTTTACACTATTCAATTTATTGATCAATAAATACCAAATAATATTACAATCTATTGCAGCAATTATTCCATTTCTTGATCATACCGTAATATTATTCTAAAATAATTTATGCTTCTTGCATTTGACACTTCCTAGATACGGAAGAAATATTGCCTCAGATTTTAGAACTCGATGTACAATAAAATTTGTATCTTAAAAGAAACTAAATAATCTTTAAATCGCTCTAAACGTTCTGCACTCTTATCGAGAAAGATTTACGACAAATCTTTAAAACATTAGATAGTTGACTTTACAGCCATCATTAAATAAGAAGCTCAAGTAAGAATTCTACAAAATTAATTTATTCTTCTCGTGACAAAAAGCTCCATAAATAATTTTTTATATTCGTTTGTCGTTTGTAATTCAGGAAGATGGTATTCTACTGTTTTGTAAACACGATAAGTACCTCCCAGTCAACTTCTGCACTAAATTCTGAACTCTGCCATTAAATATTCATATGGAATTTTCAACGCCGAACTAGTTAATACTTTTGACCTGAAATTATGTGCTTCCCAAACCCAAAATATACGAGTTTCTCTCGCTGATACAAGTTGGAAAGAGGAGACACAAAAAATGAATTATTTAATAGATCGTCACGTGTACCAAATTTAGGGAGTTTTTGTGATGCATAAGAACCTTGCTATATTAATTCATTATTAATAAGGGTTGCTTTGTGGTAAACTTTGTGGTTGTTTGAATTGTGTGGATTGGTTTAAATTGTTTATTCATGATATATGCGGTTACATAATATCGATTCAGATAACTGTAATTCATATTTCTTAATTTCGAAATATTTTGAAATATTAAAAAGTGCAAAATCAAATACGTAGGTATCTATATAATATTATGATGCATATGAAACAGGATGTATAAGAATCAGAATCTATTTATTTAAAAAAAAATCAACATATTTTTGATTGAATCAGGTGCAATGTTTACTGCTTAATAACAAATATTTTTTGTTAGTTTGTAATTAATAATCATAAATCATTAGTGTATTGATAAATGTAAGTTTTAAATAACTGTGATATCAATTAACAAAACCAATTTATACGTTTATTAATACAAAATAAGTAGTTATATTTCGAGCCTCGTTCTCGTAATTACAACTATGTAGTAACGCTTTGCCGGTACGATTATGTCACAATGTTTAGTAAAAACAAAAAACGTAATGTGTTACGTCCCCCTGGATTCCTCTGTCTCCGATCTCCGTGATAATATTTAATCATTACGCTTTCTTGTGCGGTTGTGGTCACATCGGCTCCGATTAATTAAATGTTATAAAGTTAGTATACAGTGTTCTGCAATTATTTAAGAAGATTGGGAAAAGAAGAGAGGATAGAGACTCGCGGATGAGGAAGAATGGAAACTCGAAAGGAAAATAGCGCAGTCCTCGGCAAATTCAAATTCTTTTTCCTCAGAGGAAATTTTAGAAAATAAACAAGGTAAATTATTACCGGTGGTGGTCATGATTTTCGAATTTTGTTTTCAATAAGTAGATTATTGCATTTATTACAAGTCCGAAAGTTGGTTATACACTTATAACTATAACAATTAAATTGAGGGTGATGCGGTTTTGCATATGTTTTTATTTTTATAATATTGAATCGGTATTTTTCTTAGAGGGGCAAGTACTCTTATACTTCGAAGTCTTAGTTTAGCACTGTTTTATTTGACTTCTTAGTTAGCATAAAGGGGCAAGTACCCTTATAGAGGGGCAAGTACCCTTATACTTCGAAGTCTTAGTTTAGCACTGTTTTATTTGACTTCTTAGTTAGCATAAAGGGGCAAGTACCCTTATAAAGGGACAAGTACCCTTATAAAGGGGCAAGTACCCTTATAAAGGGGCAAGTACCCTTATAAAGAGGCAAGTACTCTTATAAAGGGGCAAGTACCCTTATAGAGGGGCAAGTACCCTTATAGAGGGGCAAGTACCCTTATACTTCGAAGTCTTAGTTTAGCACTGTTTTATTTGACTTCTTAGTTAGCATAAAGGGGCAAGTACCCTTATAGAGAGGCAAGAACTCTTATAGAGGGGCAAGAACCCTTATACTTCGAAGTCTTAGTTTAGCACTATATTATTTGACTTCTTAGTTAGCAGTACTAGTTCACACAGAGGTGAAACATCTGCAATTACATAACTGAAAATCACGCAAGTAGTGAAGCAGTTACATAATGGATCTTATCGATTTCGGTTTTATAAAGATTAAAACATTATGCATATTACTCATCCCAAAAGGTATATATTTTCAAACAGTTAGCAGCTAGATTAATTTAACACGAGAGATTAAACAGTCTGTTTTAATTGGCCTCTTAATTAGCAGTACGAGTTCACACAAGTGGTGAAACATCTGCAATTATATAACTGAAACTCACGCAAGTAGTGAAGCAGTTACAAAATGGATCTTATTGATTTAAATTTTACAAAAATTAAAACATGCATATTACTTATCCTAAAAGTAAATATTTTCAAACTTCTTAAAATAAGAAAAATATGCAATTAGTCATTCGAGAAGTAAATTACTAGCCTTGTCAGACTAATTAGCATCGGAGATTCTCGTATCTCCGAAATAATTACCCATTAACAAATTCGAAATCGCACCACTGCAACAAACACGCATCTGCATCCAGATGCTGAAAAATAATAGAATAACTGGATCAGGACAGAGGTCGGAAAGGCGACTAAAAAATTATAACTTCACAAAATACGCGTCTAGCGAAGTTCCGTACTTTACCGCACCAAAACTGAAACCCGAAATAAAAGCTCTTTTGCCAGATTAGTCTCAAAAGAGACAATCATTTCCTGGACTCGCAGAACCAGTTTGGGACTGCAATAACTGTAATTGGAAAAACTCTATCCAATATTTTGTCAGAAGAGGAGTGGGTTAAATATTTTATAACTGGAAACGCTCACCACCTCAGGGCTACACAGGTGCAGATGGGCGCTCGAGGTGCGACAGCATAGGCCCAAAAACCGAGACTCACAACCGAGCTGCAGCGATACAAACAAGGTTCAGGTTTTCAGCGAAAACTTAACGCCGGTCAGCTGTAAACATGCAGTCTCAACGACGACAACACAGCAATATTAATTCCAGAGTTGAGCTGCATTAAGGGTTACGAGTTGCCCGTCGCTAGTCAGCTAAAGCAAAAATTTGTGCCAAAGGTAACTAAAAATAACTGAACACAGTTACATATTGCTATACAGAATTCAATAAATTATTTTCACCAACTGTTTGAAAATGGAGAACACCAGAAAAGCGACTAAATTACTTAGTCCCGGTTCATTTAGATGTCCACTGGGATCTAAAGGATGTATATATTTTTTAAAATTTCCAGTAGCTAAAAGTAGCAGCAAATATTGAGATTTTCTTACAATAACAAATTGTATCAGTTCACTGGTTTGCCGTTGGACTTTGTACAAGTCCTTTTCATTTTACAAAAATTATGAGGATAGTAGTACAGAGCTTAAGATAGCAAGGAGTTCTATAACTTTTATTTAGATGATTTTTTGTATTTCGTCAATTCATTTGAACATTGTTTATCTAATTTGCGAAAGATTATTGATCGTTTACAATACCATGGGTTGTACTAAATATTTGAAAAGAGTAGTTTAACACCTAGTACTAAATATTATATTTAGAGTTATTATAAATTCTAGTAATTACTTGTTGGAATTACCAGAACATAAGAAAATTATATTAATTAACAAAATAAAATTTTTGTTGGGAAAGAAATTAATTTCAATCAGTTCTTTTGTACAGCTGGCTTTACACAAAAGCAGTTGGAGACAGATAAAAACATAGCTCTGTCTAAAAGTAACGGCGATTTGGATAAAATTATGTTTTTACCCGATAAATTCAACACAAAATTAAATGGTCGATAAATAATTTAAGTTCTAAAAATCACATAAGACATTTCAAATTCGATTTGAATTTAATAATTTTTCCTGATACTGCGAAGCATGGTTCGGGTATATTTTGTGCAGGTCAAACTGCACAGTGTCTTTGGAATCGTGCTTAAAGAAAAGAACATATTATGAACTATTTGTATTTACTGGCAATTTTATAGACCTTCACTGATTTGCAAGAGTTAAAGTAAATTGCGAAAGCTGGTTGAGAATAGACAATACAACAGCGATCTCATATGTTAATAAAATGAGTGGAGCGCAACTTAACAAGTTACATAATTTAGCAAAATTGTGCGAACAGAAAAATATTTGGCTTTACGCCTAGTATATACCATCCTAAAGAAAATAAATGCTAAATGTGAAAAGTTCTGTTCATGGCATAGTGATCCTTATTGTTTAATTATTGTTGATGCACTCACTATATCATGGAAAAACCTATATAATTATGCGTTTCCACCGTTTGCTATGATTTTAAAGGTCTTACATAAAATTATAGAAGATTAAGCAGAGGGAATTTTAGTATATTAGTAAGCAACCTGGTTTCCTTTTTTTTTGTTAGTTTAAAAGATAAACCATTAGTTTGTCACTCTGCTAATACATTATTGTTATCCTCTTGCAGAACATAAGTTCACCCATTTGCAACCAATCTATCCTTAATAGCAGGAAGATTGTGTGGGAAGCGTTCGAAACCGAAACTCTAAATTATTCGCCAGCCACTGTTGATATTTTAATATCTTTTTTATCGGGCGCAACGCTAAAACAATATCAGGGGGTTTTTATAAACTAAAAATTTTGTTCTGTGATAGTCACGGATATGAGTTGTTTATGACGACAGAATATAACTTATAGTCCAGTAAATGAAGGGTCCAACCTTGACAAAATCGCTCACCAATGTAATTTTTATATTAATTTGTCGGGATTGACAGGTAATTTAAAATAAGAAAAAGTTCTGTAAAAAAATTTCTTGTAAGGGGGGAGAAAAAGTCCCAAAGGTTCCAAAAATCGTTTTTTCGCCAATATCTGCTAAAATATAGCATTTAGAGAATTTTTTGTTTTGAGAAAAATCAAGATCAAAAAATGGTCCTTATGATTTTTCTCGAGATTTTTCTCTAAAATTTGACCGTTTCTGCGCTGCATGCCAGAGAGCATGCTCCATGCATCTACACAGGAGCGGGCGGACAAAAGTCCAATAACTTGGGTAAAAATGTATATTTTTTATTATTCAAAGTTTCGGTGAAAGGGAAAATCTACAGCTATCATACCCGGTGACTCGAGTTACGTTTTGATTTTTTGATATTTTAGATATTTTAGATATCTTAGTATTTCAATTTATACAAGGTGCGATTTACGGCAACCCCAATTCAGCAGGGTCGGCAATTTCCTATATTCTGGGGGCCTATTAACAAATAGCACTTTTATAAAGAGATTTTTTAAGGGAATATTCAGATTGAAACCATTATTTCCTAAGATTCAGTAAAATATGGGATACTAATATCGTAGGTATTAGACAAATTAGCAACTGAAAGTCATTTAGATAAATTATCATTAAAAAATCTAACAAAAAGATTAAGTACCTTATTTGCACTAGTTTCAGTGCATAGAGTCCAAATTTTAGCAGAAATGGAGATAAATAATATTCATCAAACACAGACCGGTACTGAAATTGAGATAAATTCTTTCATTGAAACCTCAGGACCAGGCCGAAATCAATGTTTTCTAGATTTTCTTAGAAACACCTAATTTACGTGTGGCTAGTACTAAACCTTTATTTAGAGAAAACCAAATTAGTGCGGCATACCAATAAATGGTTTTATTTCCTGGAATAAACCACATACAGCTGTAGGTGCACAAACTTTTTCTAGATGAATTAAAACAGCTTCAGGTGAATGTGGAATTAATATAAATCCGGTTTCAGCGCATAGTACAAGACATGCGTCAACATTAGCAAGGTGTAAGAGGAATTAGTTTGGATGTAAGTAATAAGAAACACAGCTGGCTGGTCGCGGAATTGTCAGATATTGCAAAGTGTTATAATAGACATGTGTGTAATTATAATAAGGAAAACTTTGGGGTTACAATCCTAAATGGATAACTATAACAATGCTGGTTTGTTAATAAGTATGTGGTTGGTTTTAGGGCAAAATATAGCAATAAAATTTCAGCTTTTTCATAAATCTAAACATCTACATAGTTGTAATTACGAGAACGAGGCTCGAAATATAATTGAAGATTAAACGAACTTACCTGTAAGTGAAGTTCAATCGAAATTATATGAGAGCCTCGTTCGAAGTAATTACAACCTCCCACCCATTTCCCAACCCCATAGGAAAATAGCAGAAATTTTCTTTCAGCTCTAAACTAAATGATTAAATATTATCACGGAGATCGGAGACAGAGGAATCCAGGGGGACGTAACACATTACGTTTTTTGTTTTTACTAAACATTGTGACATAATCGTACCGGCAAAGCGTTACTACATAGTTGTAATTACTTCGAACGAGGCTCTCATATAATTTCGATTGAACTTCACTTACAGGTAAGTTCGTTTAATCTTCAATTATTTGTTTTATTAATACAAATAATGCATGATTTTGTGACGAGTAAGACGGTTTTCGGACGACGCAAAGCGGCGTTCGGCGATCTTACGAGTCTCAAACAATCATTTCTTGTATAAATTATAAAACATAATATTTTTCGCTAAAATAAATGTAATTTAATTTAAATTGACACGTCTTCATATTACAGAATAATTAAAATGTAAATATACCAATTTGTTTTTATGACAACAACAATTTTTTGTACTAGTCCGAGAAATGATTCACGTTTTGTACAATATTGATATATTTCAAATGAAAGATTATAAATGATCTTATGATCTACAATTTTTAGCATTTTATAATTTGTTCTGTCATAGTATTTTAGGAAATAAAGTTTTATTTAAAATGTAGAGTGTGGAACTTCAGTATCTTGTTGTACATGATTGTTTAACATTTATTACTACAAAAAATCTAATTGATTATAACAGTGACAGTGTGACAATACATATATCGTCTTCTACAGTTGACCAAATGACTAAAATCTATTTGTAATTATATATTTATACCTATTTGTAGTAAAAAGTGTAGGGATGGCGGCAGGTCCTATGCCGGCCACATCAAATTTTTTGTAAACAGTTAACTATTTGACTATTACGTAAAACTCGCCATTTTCGTAGTACCGCAAAGTACATATAAGTAGGTATTGTGTAAATTTCATACTAGTCACAAACTTTTGTAATGAATCGTGCTTTTTACTTCCTTGTACGGAGTAATAAGGAAGTATTGTAATCGCGAAAAATTTCGGTTTTCAGATTTTGATGGAAATATCCGTTTTGACCTTTTCTGAATCCATTATGACTAGTTTCGTCGTGACGTCTGTACGCACGTACGTACGCACGTACGTACGGACGTATGTGTGTCGCATAACTCAAATACGGTTAGACGTAGAAAGTTGAAATTTTGTATTTAGGACTGTTATAGCATCTAGTTGTGCACCTCCTATTTTTGGTTTCAATCTATAAACCTGAAGTAGTACTTTTTAAAAATATTTCGATAAATATTTAATTTAACACAAATTTTTTTATTTTAAATGAAAGATTATGTGATTATTATCTACAATCGGTATTTTATAAATTTTTCTGTATCTTCTATCATTTAAGAATAATTAAAGTATATACTTATAATTTATTATTTCGGTATCTTGTACTCCATGATCGTATAACATTTGTTACTACGTAAAATTTAAATGATTATGACATGACAGTGACAATAGTAAAATATGCTTTATATCTTCTTCTGCAGTTTAAATAAAATGACTAAAATATATTTGTGAGTATACTAGTATAATAAGTTATTAGTTATTTTAGTTATTAAGAAAAGTATGAACACACAAGGCGTACAAGGAAGTCATGTGGTGCCCACGTCAGATTTTTTTATTTGAATTTTCTAACAAAAGATGCGCCTTACCTGTAATCATAATTATATAAAATTGTGCAACAATTGTAGGTGGTAATATTATTAATATTATTTAAATACCAGTTGATTTATCACAGAATACAAAAGCAGCAATATCATCTATCAAACATATTAATATCAAACAATCTATTAAAGCATTATATTGATGCAGCTATTCACAGCAAAAGCACCCAATTCAGTATAAAGTTACAAATTCCCGCTAATCCGAGAATTAAACGAATCCATCCACATTGTCAATGTGCACTCAACATAGACTTCATTCGCAATGAATAATGACAGATCATAAACATACGCGTCGTCATTAACTATGCATTCTTGATACAGTCATCAATATTTAATGCACTCGCCGCATCAAAATGATTCCTCGTGTTGGAATTCATCAGCCGACCTCAAAGTGCAGACGGAATTTCATAAAACTTGAATTCAACGGAGAGGAATTTATAACAAAGTTATGAAGTGAGAATGGCAAATGGAGACTGAAGAATTTGGTTCGAATGAAAATGTGTTATTTCGGTAATAAAAGATGTAAGGGGTAATAACTTAGGTGCATTTGATTTCTGGTTTGTAGATGGCGAAGACATGTGGTGTACTTATAAAAAAATTTATGTGAAGTTTTACATCTTGTAGGTATTTGAAGGAATTGTTACAAAGTCACTTAATTTATGTTCAATCTTACTCCTTTGCTACACTTTCATTCATACATAATTTATATTTTGCTAATTTAGCCAACCTGAGTGTGGCAATTTTAGGATACAAATTAAGTGGTAGATACTATTAGTATCCGGAAAAAAGGTTGCCAGTAAAATATCCCCAGTAAAACGTCCTCAAACACAATGCCTCCACGCAAAAGGCCTCCTCAGAATTGGTCCCCGACAAAACATCCCCAGCAAAACGTCCCCGGCAAAATATCCCCAGTAAGGCGTCCCCAAACATGAATGTCCCTACGCAAAAGGTCTCCTCACAATTGATCCCCCGGCAAAACGACTCCAGCAAAACATACCAGGCAAAATAAAATAAAATTCTAGAATATTCATCATGCACGGGAAATTGCATGCACGAAAAGATTAAAATCTAGAAATTGTATACGTAGTAAAACACATGTAGGTATTAAAAAATCTAGAAAAGTTAGTCAAAACGGAGTAGGTATGTGGGACTCAAGAATGGTATTTTTATTCAATTAGTTCAGTTCAAACTAATTTGTGTATCACCCTTGTGTTGAAGAGAAAAACTAAGTAGTTTTCTAGATTTGCATCTTCCTTGTGTTTTCATGTTCCCATTTTTGCATTTATTCCGAATCTAAAATTCTAGATTTGCATTTTCCTGTGAATGAATCTTCTAGTGCAAGTATAAATGCGTTAAAATGCATGCATTTTCCTGTGTGTTAATAATCTAGAATTTTATTTTCTGGTATTAAATGGCCACCCGATAAAACCGAGTACCTATGTGGGACACAAAAATGGTATTAGGTTGCTCATTTTCAGTTTAAGAGGCCCGTCTACTACTTAAAATCCAGCATAAAATGTACTAACGTAGCGAGTGTTTTGTGACCAGTACAAGAATGGTAAAAGTTTATTTCGATAAGGATTTTATAGAAAAATAATGGATCTACTGATGTGTATTTTTAAAATTTTGATTAAAAAATTGTACATGAATATAAAAATTCCGAAAAATTCAAAAAAAATTCCTATTTTATGCAAATTGTAAATGGTTATATCTCATGATACAAATTAATTTTTAAAATTTGAAAAAGGCACATCTGTTATCCTGAAGTCAATAATAATCTGACAATTTACTCGCAACGAAAAAACTTTAACAGTATTTTTCAACTTCAAAATGACATTGCATAGCTAGGATGCGGCAAAGTACGAGTTTGGGGCTGGTTTCAGGCAACTCTAGTACTGAGGAAAAGAGTGGAATGGAAAAAAAGTAAAATCGAGATTATTCTAGGAATTCGGTAAAAACGTATACGAGCCGCTTAACCTAATTTGTGTATTAACCTTGTGTTGAAGATACAAACTCGTTTTCTAGATTGGCATCTTCTTGTGTTTGCATCTTCTTATGTTTGCATTTATGCCTAATCTAAAATTAGAGATTTGCAGGCAGTTTACTTGGAATGAATTTTTAATACACGTAGGTACTATTTTATTACGTATAAATTTTCTAGATTTGAATCTCCTTGTGTATGCATTTTCCTGTGTATGAATATTCTAGAATTATATTTTATACTGTTGAATGGTCACCCCTGTGTGTGCGGTTACAACTCGTCAATTCGTGTGTGAAGAGTGTTATAGGTACAGTATACATTTATTATATTATTCCGTAAGACATGAGAAAAATTTTTGATGAGAACATTTTCTTATAAAAAGAAAATTGAATGATATTGCACGACATCAAATTGAAACGAATTATGAAATTTCTCCTTCAAAATTAAAGAAAAATATCCCCGGTCGAAGAAACAATTCTTTCATCCATCAGGGCAAATACATCAAAACCATCTGTGAAAAATTCAAAGCAAAAATTGCATCAGGTGCACCCTAGAGCAGATGAACGGTCCAACCCTCGACTTCTGCTTTGTATTTTAATTTCATCGCATATTTTAATCTCCAGTAATTACCCGCGGCGTTCAGGTTCTGACTCGTCCTCTCGTCTTCAGCAGACATCGGAAACCCGCTAGCAATTTACAGCCAATCAGAAGGTGGAAAATAAAATTTTCATATTTTAAAGGTGGCACTTTCTCCGAGGGAAGGAAATTCAATGATGCAGTAAAAAGGCAATTAGGAACGCGATTCTATCCAAAATTAGAATCCTGAATTCCTATGACGTCATTTGTCTCCGGGCGGATACTTGTTTGTGACAATTGATGGTCAAGTACAACAGAAGTTTCGAAGTTATTTTACGCAGGAGAACGAAGGAAAATTGAAGTATTATGGATTTACTTACTAAGAAAACTTGTTTTGTTTAAAATTTACTGTTTCTAATTTGTGCTGCTAATTAATAATGGTACTAATAGCCACTAAAGAGTGCATAACGGCACAAAGAGAAAATTTATTGTTGAAGAACTTCAATAAATTTTCAAAGTTGCTCTTGTGAGGCGAGGTGTAATTATCATTTCTTCCCAAGAAATATTTTTAATATCTGCTTGCTTTATCCTCGAATACTCAACGAATTTCATTCAGAAACAATAATTTTAACACACGGGCTATATCGAAAAATTTACTTGTTACTCACTTGTAAATGTCATTTAATCAATCCCTACCCTACATTACCTTTGAAAATGAATCTTTGCAAGTTACTAACCTGTAAAATTGACAGCTGATTTATAAATTTAAGAAGTCATAATGTTCATAATAAACGGTTCACGTTGCCACAGTAATACTACCAAGGCTTATGATAAATCATATAACACAATTTTTGACAGAGCAGTAATGTGTGAATGAGAAAAGTTGGTTACAATTTTTAAATTTTTATTTTGATTTACAAATGAGTAACAAGTAAAATGTTGTACAATACACGCAAGGTAGGAACAGCTTCAAGGAGGTGACAGCCGTCAACTCACGAGTACTCATGGTTGTTTGTTAGTAGGGTGTATACAACAGGAGATATTTTTGTGGAGTTCAATTGAAATGTGTTATTTGGTAAAAATAAATCAAATACTTCACAATACACAAAAAGTTTCTACTGAGAGCAAAAGCAAATGCTATATTTTATTCATACCTCTCGAATTCATGACAAAATAAATTGAGGCAAAATTTCTCTTCCTCATAAAACTTAGTTTATCAATTAAGAAAATTTTAATTCGTCTTAATTTATTCTCAATCCAAAAAATTCAAACTCAATTAAAACAAGCAATTTAAATCCTGAAAACAAGCCTATCTTAAACCAACCAAAAATAATCCAGTATTCAGTGTCCCATCCCCAAGCCATTATTACACTGTATTATTCATAGCTCCTAAAACCGTTAAATAATTTGAGAATTCGGAAAGAAAAACAAACCAGACGCGTCCGTCACTGTGAAATATGGGCCACGTCACGGTATATAATTGATGGGAAGAAGAATAATAATTTCAAGTTGCTCAAGAATTTTTCATTAATTAATACAATTCCCTCTAAGTCGCGATCGTTTATTTAAGCGAAGATGTATTCATAGCGTTCTTAATAGAATTAAATGAGAATTTTTAATGTTCATTTTGAAATATTTTCGTTTTATTATGGCTAAGAAGTGTGAAAAATGATTATGATTTAAATTAATTTGCCCGGAAAGTATTTGGTAATTATAAATCAAAATGAAAACCTTTTCCATTATACAAAGTTGGAAACTCAATTACGTTTTGTGTTTATCAAAATATTAAAACATTAATTTTATTTCAATATTAAAGAAGAATTGAAATTTTAGTGCGAAAGAGAAATTAATTTGGATATAAAAACTTGAATACAATTTTTTTATGTTGACGGTTCTATTTATTTTCAGTTGCAAGCAAAATTAGATTCTCATCGTTTGTAGTTTTTATACAGATCAATATCACCTCAATTCAATTATTGGACCAATTTTACCGGTTCATAAACTGGTTTACCGATCCAGTTAGAATTTTATGGTTCATTTCTGATATTGGAATTTAACACTTTAATCTCTTGTAACCAGATTCTTTCAAGGATATTTTATTTTAAATTAGAGCAGCTCTATTTTCTTTGCTACACAGATAATAAGACAAGACAAGAAATGAATGAGCAAGACAAGAAATCTTATTTTGTGCATCACTACTATGGAGTTAATAATAGCAGTTTAAAAGGTCTAAATTGAATAAATATTATGATATGAATATGACCAGAGATAAGTACATTAATATATATATATATATATATATATATATATATATATATATAATTTATTCTCTTTGATATGACCCAATCCTTTTAATAAAGCAAGAACATTTACTTCTTATTCTACGTATAAATATATAGGTAACTCAAAAAACTCTAGTAAGCTGAAAGCAATTAACAAAATAAACAAGTACATACTCCAGATTTTAGGGCCGTTTGGTCCCATAAAGCAACAAAGTAAGCTTTTGCCATATCTCAGAAGCTCAGGATAACATTTGTCGTTCTGGTTTTCCAATAGGACTCCAATCTAAGTATACGCGTATAGGGTTGTGAGGATTATTTTAATAGGGCCGTATTATAAGATTATTGTCCCTAAACACGAACCGCGCCGGTAATAGCAGCGTGAAATCGAATTTGCTCCGGTGAAAGCGTATCCGGGATTACACACTCCTAACAATACAAATTTGAATTTACTGCCACGAGTTTTTAACGCAGGCTTATACTTCATGCTAAATAAGTTGTATTGTAATTATCCAAGGTGGGGGGGGGGGGGGGTCTAAATTTGCGAGGGTGGATTCGGATTTAGGCGCAAAGATGCTTCTTTACACTACATTAATTTTTAATGTTGTTAGTTTTACGATCTTCATGTCTGGATGAAAATTTCATGATGTTTTCACTTGCAAAATTTATGGACCGATTTACTTATCTTTTATTTATACCGAGAAGAGTTGATGTTGCTGCTGAAATGTGCCAATCTAATATCTATTTATAAATTTGTACCAAAAACGACCGTAATTAAACAATCGAGTAAACAATACAATAATTATTATACAGATAGTATCATTACCATTAAAGGAATACATAGTTTGATATAACTATAGTTTAGTAGATATTCAATCGGAGATCAGTCGTAGATTGATATAATATTCAAATAAGTTATCATGACTATTTCCTTCATAAAATTTAAGCCAATCAGAAGTCTGATATTTCTGAATATCGTCCATTCAACGTAGAATTACACGATAATTTTGCACTAGTGCAAATTATCAATAATTCGCACAAGTGCAAATTACCAATAATTTAAAGGATAGGTTTTAAATGTGATTCTGACTTGCTGTAAAAGGAAGTTTTTAAATTTTGCTATATTTTTCATGAGAGAAGCAGCGTTTGGCTAAATTTTATGAGGGAAATAGTCCTTCTAATATCCCTCATGCATGTAATTGTTGATAATTTGACATGCACTTGGGATATTATACTATGATAATTTCACATTAGATTGAGCATTGCAATAGAAAAATTCTCCTTAAATAAACACAATTTAATTATTAGGCTGTCACTATAGTAATCAATTAATAATTATCAAGAAACGTATTTTCTTATGACCTTATGACAATGAATATTGTTGATATATATTCGCCAAATATATTAAATTTCTATTTATAATATGTTGAAAGACAAACTGACAAACTAATTTTATTTCAGCATCTTCATGAACTTGTCTCTTTGGTCTTTCACTAAAAATAACTACGGAAGCAAATGTTGCGAATAGCCGTCTTATTTTAAACTTCAAAACAGAAAACAACTTACGTGAACGTGTAACATGTCACTACGACGTAGGTGTAGGTCAACATACGAACATACCTGCAACAAAATGAGAAAACATTAGTGAAACAATGACACACAAATTGACGGCACAATTAAAAGCAATCATGAGTGTCACTCTAGTGATTTCCAACACCAATTCATACAAATTTTAATCAAGAGATACACGAAATAATTGTGTTGTCAGAATGGTCAATATCTAAAAATGATCATTATTTTTAACCGATGATATTAGAAAATATAATTCCATTTTATAAATTGATAGATATAGATATAAAATGAAAACAAAATTGGTAGAAGTATATTTAACATTATAAAACAATTTTTCAGAAGTTCAACAAATTAAGTGTAGGTATAGTCAAACAAGAGCTCAAAAGTTGACGTTTAAATTACTTAGTGGTTGTGGTTTCCTTTTATAAGTTTTGCGGGTTTCTTCAAGGTACACAGTTAAACACTGGGTTTGGAAATTCCAAAGTAACACTGTGCAAAATGAGAATAACTGAACACTCCTGTCTTGCCATTCACTTTTCACACAGTGAACAATCTATTTTAAGCTAGGCATGCTAATGTTAGGTACTTTAGAATTTTCAAATCCAGTTCTTAGCTGGGTACCTGGAAGAAACCCCAAATACTTAGGACTCCTTACAAATCTATACCCCATAGCACAATACATAAAGGTCACATTTATTTCATAGCAGAAACTTATGAAAGGGAACCACAACCATAAAATAATTTAAATGTCAACTCTTGAGCTCTACTATACATCCCTGTATGTAGTTTGCTTACACGGTCCATTTTAAGTTGGTACCACTGGATTAAAAATATATTTAATGAACACTTCAATAAAATGACATTTTTTTTATAAAAGAATTATTAGAAGATATGTTAAAATAATTATTAATCCAGTACCATAAAAAAATTTAGAAAAACTGTTTTTTTATTCGTAATCAGCATATCAAACTGTATATCCTAACGTATATGTACACGAAAATATATGCATCCTGTTTATGCAATGTGCAATAATCAGTAAACATAATATGAGCATTTATTTTTTTAATGAAAGTAAATTTTTAAGCAGTGAGTTTAAAGTTTAAAATCAATAATATAACATATATATATATATATATATATATAATATATATAACATAATATAACTATGTACCATCCGCCCATAATAAATAAAAAAAAGCTTGTGTAAATAAAGTCGGGTTTATACAGCTCGCATCAACAACTAAACCAACACTAAATTAACATTAGCTTAAGCACTAACACTAAGGAAAAATTAAGGCATTTATACAGAAAATTATCGACATGTTTAATACCAATCATAATATGTGTTCCATAAATAAACATTAATATTGCTATTTTAACTAATACAGTGGTATTTATTAAGACGTTTACTCATCTTTTTTTTTCATTACAATTAAATTATACCCAAAAATGCTAAACTAGCCTACAAAGTAAACATCAAAAACAAAATCAGCAATAATAAATTATGCGCATGCGTAGAGTGCATTTACACGAAGAATTAAATTAGAAAGATAAAAATTGGTTATTTTCTTAGTTTAGTTGTTAATTTATTTAGTTTCTAATTCTCTATATCAACGGGTACATATACTTGTGTACATTTATCATTTCAATGTTAGTTTCTAATTTAATTTTTAGTGTAATATGTGCTGTATAAAACCGGCATAACATGCTATTATCATGCATTAAATAATATTACAAAATAATGTGTTTTGATACTACATTGTTAATGCTTTGTTACTCATTGTAAATAAACCGAACTATAGATTCATTAATAAACTACACTAAACTAGAAAAGCACTATTAATGAATCAATATTAAATTATTATTATGCAAAATTTCATTACCTAATAACTGCATACTATAATATTACCTCCAAACAACAAATTTTAATTTGAAATTATTCATGAACACGTGAACTAGTTAAATAAAGCCAAAATGGCAGACAGATTTTTAATAACCCCTATTAATGCGTGATTTGTATTAATCAACGATGTTTTTTAATTCGACCAACACACGTAAATATAGTATATATTAGTCAGCGCTAAGTTGTAGAAATATGCTAAATAGAAATAAGAGAAATTATTTTGACAGTTCTAGCTAAATAATATTCCCGTAAAATTGATACTCAGCAGAATCAAACGTTACTAACGAGTTACTAACCTAACATATCTGTCATGGAATAAAATTATATTTACTCCAAATTAAAAAAGTATGATCAACGGAAAAATATTGTAACGAATTCGTGTGAATAGGCGATTAATATTAATAGTCTCGACAATTAAAATGTCTCAATTATTATTAATCGCCAATCTTAGTTTTACCCGACTATAATATGTGCAGTTTTATATTCTGTGAGCCAATGGTATATAGCTATATTTTACCGTGCGTGCGGTTACCAACCTTCAACTTTTTAGTAGAAATGTGCAGTTCAACTGAAATGTTCCTGACTGGATTCAAATCTGAGCTGTCAGAACCACATACTTATAGTTTGTGACAAGTTTGTGAGTTTCACAATGAAGAATCAAAACGATCAAATCATTGACTATATCCATTATATTAATATTTAAATTCCGCTTTTAACTATTGATTTTAAAAATTGACTATTAGCCTATTAAGGTTTTAATTAATAACTAAGGAACTATAACTTTTATTTTATTTTCTAACCGCAGAAAAGGCAATTATACTAATGCAACTTTAATAGATCAACGTGTTCAATTAAATCGGTGGCGATTCATTTAAAATTAATTAATATCACATACAAAAAGTAAAACGGAGTTAATCAATTAGCTATCAAATTTCCGGTCGCTAATTGTTGTAAAGCTTCTTATTGGCTTACAGTTTTAAATTTGAATAAGATCCGACCGCAGATTGCTAATTATTATTGCTTCATTAGGTGAATCTAAAATTCACGACAATACCATTTTGTTAATTATAAAATTAAATATTGGCGTGGTATAAGTAGTAGGAACTATCTAAATTATTTTATTTTGTAATCTAGGTTATTTCAAATGCTGCTTAATTTATTTCGATGATTTAAATCGTGGGAACTCATTAAATTTCAAAACTGTGAAATTTTCTAATAAATTATTTATTTGGGTTTTAGTTCTGTATGTTTTATTTATTATTAGAATTATAATTATTGTTCCTACTAGCAGTTATTCAATCTCGTAATTTTTACTAAACGCAATTTCTTCTAATCGTCCGTAGCGCTAGTGAGTACAGTGCGCTACTTTCAGTCGCCTCCCTCGTGCAGCGTAGTGTAAAAAACCTACAGCAAGTTTGTTGTCTCAAGTTTTATATAAAAACCATTGTTTCCGTGCCACTGGTATCTTGTGAGTAGTAGGTTATACTATACAACAATTTGCTACCAGCGATACAAACGATTAGGTAAAAATAACGATTAGGAATAATTACGTTTAGTAAAATTTACGAGTAAAAATAACTACGTTTAGGAATAACTGTGGTTTGAAATGTTATTTTAGGAATAAGTACGTTTAGGAAGAATTGCGTTTAGGAAAAAATATTGGCCGCCGTTTTAAAACATGTGCTCATAATAATATACCCATTACTGTACTACTAATTACTCGCTGTTCAAATATTAAACAGCACTCTGTAATCTCTTTTCCATAACCTAATTTCTCATTGTTTACAACGAACTAACGTACTCCGCTTATTGTTTATTTGTTCACATGTTTGTTGCAGTACCCACATACGCTACACATCCCCGGGGATGTGTGTGAGCCAGTGATTCACTTGAGAACTCCACAGGTGTGCCCCGTTTACCGACCTAACACGCCGCCTATGTGAGACATAGAACTAGAAGGAAACTAGTTTGCAGATTTTTGATTAGATTTAGTCATGATTCAGTGCTATTCTTATTAGTGGATAAACTTATGAACTTCGCTCATTTACTGTCTAGATACCGCATGACCGTCCGTAGGGTGTGTAGTATTAGACGCACTGATCGAAAAATTCGTAAAATAAACAGTAGCAAAACAATATCATTTGGTGTTACATTAAAATACAAAAAAGTTTAAACAATAGTTATGCAGCTAAATTAATCATAATTACATTAATTAATTAAACTTACAGAATGTCTCATTTGCTTGGACCAATTTTTTAATTTGCGATTTTCAACAAAATTCTTTTCGATTCATGATTCAGTGCGTCCAATACTATACACCCTTAAATTTTGTTACACAGGTTGTGTTACATTTTGTATTAGAGTGAGAGGGCAGGGAAGGTCGTATCTTGAAGGGTATATTACGGGTACGGGTACCGTCTGGAGAACTAAAAATACATTATTTTGTTAGTTTTAATAGTCCAACATCAAAACTTGAAGTGAAATAAAAAATAATTCGTTATTTTCTAAACGTCAGACAGCACTGACAGTACAGGTTAACCAAATTCCGATTTATGGCAAAAACTGTCAAAGCGTTTCCATGGTTATGAACTAAATGAAACCCGTAA
Organism: Agonum fuliginosum; assembly: GCA_947534325.1. Lineage (NCBI taxonomy): Eukaryota > Metazoa > Arthropoda > Insecta > Coleoptera > Carabidae > Agonum > Agonum fuliginosum. The sequence continues at coordinate 17,363,756 of OX384040.1, forward strand.
TGCCCGTAATGTAATACATCTCAAGATATGCCGAGATCGGATATTTTGCGATCACAAACAAATGTCACATGCGATATCTAGACAGTACACGATCGAAGCTTATAAACTAACTTTTATTTTGCGATGTACAGTATTGTTCAGAAATAATGCCCAGACTCCCTACTCCAGTGCCGACGATTTATGAAAAATTTGAAATACGTTGCAGTCGTTGATGAACAGAGGCAGAAGATACAAAGCAAAAGATAGCTATATTCCCAATTTTCTCGGAAAAACAACATTAGCAACGGTAAACAGAGGCTTAAGATTTGGAACTATTTTGTAAATTATAGGATTCACTACTTTCGATGATACGTCGGATGGATACTTTCTTAAGGAATCACTTATATTGTCCAAATTCTGCATTAAAATAAGAACTCATTAATTCATATCTATTTAGTTATAAAACATATTGTAGTAAAGTTAATCAAATTAAATTAGTAGATCATGAAATTATGCATTAAGATTTATCATAAAAATGTAATTAAATGATACTTCTTATATTTGCATTCAGAGATGCATACGATATTTATTTCAATACCTGCACTGCAAAACAAGTTGAAGAATAGGATGAACTGAATGATGATAACATTGGAAAATGGGAAAATGTATAATAATTAGAGTTGCAACAAATATTATGCAACTATTCGGTATTCTGCGTATTCAGCAGGTTTTTCATTATTCGACCGAACACCGAATATTAGTTTACTATTCGACGAATACCGAATAGTTTGACGTCACACAATACTTGAACTGGAATATAAACCTCTCCTGCAAGTGCTTCATTTACATATTTCATTGATTAATCTAAACAGACAAAAATACTTATTACTTGTTTATTCTATAGATTTTAATAAGTATTGTTACTAAAAAAATATTGTCAAGACTTTATTTTGTAATTTTGAAAAAAATAAAAATGATTAACAACTATTCGTTATTAAAAATTAAAAGCGGAAAATTATAAAGTAAAAAATAAGTTTTTCTGCATTCGATGTATAAGTTTATCTTTTTTTGGGCGTCATAAGGGTGCAGAATATTTGCAAAATATTCGGTTATTCGACAGACAATCATACATTATATTCGTTATTCGGCAAATTTATTATTCGTTATATCTCTAATAATAATTAAATAATAATCTAAATAATCTATTTTGAATCCAGCATAAAGCGGGAGGAAAAGTATTTTTTCTCTCTAGGGAGAAAAAAATAAAGTGGATTTCCGCATAAGGCGAGAGAAAAAGTACTTTTCCTCCCTAAGGAGAAAAATTCAAGTGATACCCGCATAAAGCGGGAGGAAAACTACTTTACTGACCGGTCAGAAATACCTCACTTACGTCCCTAATAATAGGGACGAAAGGTGGCGTTTTCGGTAAAAAAATAATTTAGTGAATTAAAATTGTTAATTAAATCAGATTAAAACTGACACAAAAATCTAAACATTTTTATTTCTTACATTGTAGGTTACAGTTTAACTCTCTGGTTCAAAATTCATTTAGATTTCATACACTTGACGAAATTCTAAGTCAAGGTATTTTCTTGCCTCTCAGGTAAAGAGGATACTTCTAAATTTGGTTCTATTTTCTTGGAATAGAAAAAATATACCTTTCCTTTGCTACTTATCTCACATCACCCTCACTCAATCGAACGTATATCGAATTTTTCATAAACTGTCGGCACTGTAGTGGGGCTTCTGGGCATTATTTCTGAACATTACGTACCTATTAAATATACTTAATATCTTGATGACTTACTTGGACTTACAGTACCTATGTAAGCCTGCGACAGTCAAGCTTTGTATAAAACAATAAGATGTGATATATATGTTACCTACGTAATTATTAAATGTTTGTAAATAAAAATCCTGCAAGTAAACAAAATAGCAGTTCCTTGTTTCTTAATGATGTATATGTTTGTTTTCAGTATACAAATGTTCAACTCAAGCGAATTACTTCTTGTACATTTCCCTCGAGAAGTAGAACATTTTCAATAACATCATTACAGATTTCCTCAACAATATCCCGAAAACTGCAAGTCAATCTCTGATCGTCTTTTCAGCTCTTAAAACGCTCAGACTTCACATCATTCGGGCTCGAGACGTTCTTTCAAAACCACATTGTTGTATTTCCCGCATCCATTTATCACATTACTTTATGGCTACATAGTTCTCTACAAAGCGCACATTTCCCCAGACTTATCCAGAATGTTCCGAAGAACGAGACCAACAAAATGTGTTCACGAAAAGGGGTTCCACGTACATACAAGAATATAAAATATGGAATTATTTAAATTGGTTCCACTCATTTTTCCTTTCCCAATCAGAGATAACGTAGAAGAAGTACTAATACTATATCAATCACGACTTTGATGTTTGATCCAATTATATGGGTATGGCAGCCTCTCATACTTTGTCATCATAACGTCATTTAATTATATTTATGTCAAAGCAGTAGCTGCCCGCACAGCTCTCTGCATGTGATGAAGTAGGAACCCGGAGTTCTGTGGTTCAAATCTCTCGGCCGGCAATGTATGAGCATTGTAAAAGCATCTTGCAATTAAATCATACTCGGATGCTTCAAGCTGGCTACTTCATTATTTTAATAAGTGGCCCGTCTACGCATTTACCGAATTCCTAGAATACTCTTTTCCTCAGTACTACGGCTGCCTGAAACCAACCCGAAACTCGTACTTTGCTACATCCTAGCAATGCAATGTCATTTTGAAGTAAAATACTTTCAAAGTGTTTTCATTGCGAGTAAACTGTTAGTTTATTATTGACTTTAAAATAATGTTTTTATAAACATTTAATAGAGAATGAATGGATCTACAGATGTCTTTTTGAAATTTTAAAAATAAATTTTTATCATGAGATATAACCGTGTAAAGTTTGCATAAGTTGGAAATTTTTAAGAAAACATCTGGTTATTGATCCTTTCAGTACATAATCCTTGTTGAAATAAAATTTTACAATTCTTGTGCTGGTCACAAAACACTCGCTACGTTAGTACATTTTATGCTGGATTTTAGGAGGTAGACGGACCTCTTAAATGTAGTCCTAGTTGTATAAGAGTCTCTCTAATGTAGCACAGATTGAGATTTTCTGACGGTACAAAAACTAATCGATCTAGAAGCTATTTGATTCTACTATGATAACATTTACCATTCTATATTTAGTGAAAATTCTGTGGAATATGTCCATAAATAAAAAATTAAAATTAAGATAGGTCGTCGACATTATACTGTGCCTACTGTAACCAAATACACTTATTATAGAATAGTGTGGGTATGGTTTTAAAATGACTTGGGCCCAGTCGTATTTTTGTCGGATGCTGGAGAATGAACTAATAATCGATAGCACACCAGGAAACCACAAAACCTCTGTGCTATTACTAGCCGTTACCGTGTCAAGATCATTTTAAATCTTCAACAAAATATCGCACCTTAAAAGCAGCCTTTCTCAGTTCCGAAGTTTTCTACTTCTAGATTTCTATCCTCCTACGGAATCCGTTTGCAGATTTATCTTATTTTGCGGCAAATAAAAACAAATGCTAGAAGCATTACAACGCCATCTATATGTACATACAAACTGTTGTTTAGCAAAACAACTATATCTACAAAATTCCGAAATCGTATTTGGACGAATGTATATTTATAAAGCGTAGCCATGATTTACAGAGAACAAAAGAAGAAAATAATAGATTTGTCTATCTGATCTTGAATCCCAGCAGGAATAATATTTTCAGCGTGAATATTATAGAAGCAGAGAACGTATGAATATATAATTACATATTATGTTCCACTTCAGGGAGTAATAAAGTCAGGTGAATAAATTATTGATTATTTACGGAAATTATGACTTATTAAGTTATTTTCTGTTCTGTTCCATTAGCTATTTGTTTTTTAGCCGTGCCTGAAGTGGAACTCATTCATTAATAACTGTTATTATTATTTAAATGGATTCGTAAAGTGTTTCGCATTTAGAATAAAGTGAAATTGTTGGTTGTTGCCGCGTTTAAATAAAACAACAGGTTTAATTATTATTTACACAGATAAGCCACTTTAAAATCTTTTCATCGATCCTTTGGAAAACTTTTACAAGGAATTTTGTAATTATAATTTTCATTTATTCAATTAACAGAGGTTGTTTGACCAACAATTTCTATGTGTCTTTTTATAATAGCTAGAGAGACGTAATATAAAATCGTGCCTGATTTTACCCCTTGCCAGAAATGTTTTTTTTGTTGTAATAATTCAAGTCAATTTTAAACAGGGCGCTATTTTAAAGGAGTGTTTTAACAATATACTAAGTGACTTATTTTACTACTTCTGGTACTTGATGTAAATAATGAGTATTCAAAGAAATTAATAAGCACCACGCCAGAAAAATTTACCGGTCGTAAAGCATCAAAGTGCGCAAATTGAGGGACGTCATGGTGACATGTGTCACAAAAATTAGATGACATGACATTTCCCAATATTATGCGCAGTTCGAATCACTTTAAAGCTTCTGACAGACATGTACAACCGGTAAATTTTTCTGTCGTGGTGCTAAATAATTTATTTGAATATCCCTTATTATGTACATCAAGTACCAGAAGTAGTAAAATAAAACACCTATTACATGTTAAAACACTTCTTTAAAATAGGGCCCTGTTTGAAATAACCCCGGATGCAAGTTTTACATTTACTTGAAGGCAAGACTTGAATTACAAAAAGTGATTTCTGGCAAGGGGTAAAATTGGGCACGATTTTATATTATCGCTCTTTAACTATAATTATATGCATTAACTATCATGCATTTTACCCAATTTGGGTGTGGCAGACTTACATATTGTGAGTCATTTTATACAGAGTGTAAATCTGAGTTATCAAAATCAAAAAGATCTATAGTTTTACTGATATTTCTTATGTTAGTACAAGTTTATAAAATTTGGAACCCTGAAAGTTCCTCTTGACCTACTGAAGTAAATTTGAAACAACTTGTCAATCTCAATGTCCAATAGCATTTCCACGAAAGGAAAATAAATGAAAGCAATTTCTTTGATATATTTTATCGTCCAGGTTTTCTGACTCAAAGCACATTTCTTAGTAAGTGTTTGCCCTCACGCAGCAATTAAAAGTCCAATCTGTCGCCTGTAACTACGGTTCGAATCCCACTATCACGAAACAAAACTTGAAACCCACATGCAACGAAATATGTTTCTGAAATGTAGAAATTAATATGTTTGACACCGTTTTCTAAGGGTATAACAAAACTATTGAAATAATTTAACTCAAAAAAGAGATCTTCAAAATAATTGGTTTCATTTAATTATAATAGTTTAAATATACAGGATTTGTTATAAATTCGAGTAGGTACATTAAAGACTATAATGATTAAGATAAAATAAAATTATTTAAATTCAAAAATTCAAATAAAATCGAGAATAAAATTAAACGTCTTTTAAGAGAAAATGTCACGTACCACTGTATTTATAATTGTTTTTAAAGATATTTTAATAATTTAACTAAAATAATAATTGTATTTACTGAGTTAATGGATTTAATTATATTTAGGTTTTAAATCCAAGTGTACTTATAATGCACCATGTAAGTAAATTTTGAGAGACAATGTTAATCGGATGTAAACCAATACAGGTTTAGTTATTTACGTGCAGGGCGTAGTAAATTAATCTTTACGGGTGCGCTCGAAAGTTTGGCGGTGAGCAAGACTCCTTAAACCAGTGAGGCCAATAAAAATTATTTGCAAGAGTGTCGCGTACAAAATTTTATTTCCACTTTCACAGCGTAATCACATTTTGTAATCAAATGTTGTTGGTGGTGGTGGTAGGAAAATTTAGAAAATAGACCTGTAAAGTCACTACTATGAGCCTTGTTTATTACATACATTTATTTAAAATAAAAGTAATTTTTCTTGTAAGTATATTTTACAAATTTATGATCTGTAATCAATATGTCAAACTGTTCTTCTACTATTTTCATCACTTAATATATTAGAATAATAATTTTAAAAGATTTTTAGCGATGAAATTTCCTGTTATTTTGATTTGTATAGGTAGATGTAATAATTTCTTAAGACTTCAATACCAAAAAATTTTGAATAAAATTATTTTGAAATTTGTAAACAACATTAACATAAATCACTTGTTTAACACTTTAATGATGTATATGATTGTTTATTTGCCTTTAAATCTACAGACGAAATGTTATAAAAAATGGAAAGATTTATTATATTATATTCCGAAGAAAATTATTTTTCCCTTAATGTTTATAGCAAATTAGGTGATCATGCTCATTTCGGAAATATGCCGGAAAGAAATTCCGTGCTGAAATATGATCTAGTTTCGTGTTTTGTACCTATACAAACCCAGTTAAAATAGCTAATATTCAACTCTCGCTCAAATAGGTTTATGCACGATACAATTGCTATTTATTTTTCTCGTCACGCATATTGAGAATTGTGATAATTTTATGTCTACAAATTGAATGATTCTGAAAAGATAATGTTACCACAAATTGAAATATATTGCAGCATTATCGCTGTATGAATATTATTTTTATACGAGCAAATGTTTATTTATAGTCACATAAATTTCAATAAAATACAAAACTGCGGCAGTTCCAAACAAAAAGAAACAATACAGAGGATAAATCACCGCAAATAATATATTTATACGTGTCAATGTTGGTTTATTTGTGAACTTTCCGGCCTATATAAAAATATTCCGTGGTATCTATCAATTTAAGATAAATAAGTACACATAATATTTTGCAAAACATAAAATAAAAATGTTTCATTTTTATAATTTTTTGATCTAAGTACATTCATTTAGTTTACGTTGAAAATCAGATATTTTATTACACTTGTGAAATACTTTTATTCGAGGCGCCAGCCGAGAAAATAATAACGAGAGTAATAAAAAATATCTTTACAACCAAGATTATACTATGTAGGTAGGTACCTACATACGAGTATGTTTATATTTTTATGAAACAGTAAAACTACATTAAATTTTTAACATTTAAGCACAATGTCAACTCAAAATAAAACAATAGCCCGACATTTGGAACAATTCGGCAATAATCGCCAGCGAACGAGTGCTCAGACTTTGATTGGTCGATAAATGCGGAACAAAAGTTGTATTTTTCACTACATTTTGCGGAGTTAAAGTAATATTTTGTATGATTACAAAATAGTTATCGTATTTATGAATAACAACTAACAAGTACGCAAGAATTTCAGAGGATGAATCCGATTACGGACGAGGCGCAAGCCGAGTCCTTAAATTTGAAGAGTCCTCTAAAACTCAGTTTGTTTGCGTGTTACATACACAATTTTTTAGTATAATTATTCTAAAATATAACTTTAAAATATATAAAATTTTGAAAAACGTAGGTAGGCGATGAAACAATGAACACCAATTAAAATAATCCTATAAAATGTAAATAACCAGCTCATTAATTAGGAAACGTAATTTTAAAGAAATGGATCCACTAAAATATTATTTTGCGGACTCAAAACAGTTTGCAAAGTAACTATTTTACAGAACATTACTTATAAATATATATTTCTAAGAAATCTAATTAAAATTGAATTAACTGTTCTATTTAAAATTTAGGATTTTAAATAAATTAGTACGAGTATTTATTTTTTTAAATATAAATTGGTTTTTATATTTATAATTATATTGTTACTATTATACAAATTTATATTATATTTTTATAAAACAAAAAACTGGAAATGTGTAGCTCATAAATATTAACTACGCAAATTATATGTCATATCAAATGCATAAAAATCGCAAATAATAGCTCATTCCCAGTAACAAACGGTTAATTTGGATTTACATATCAAAGAGTATAAAATTAATTAATATCATATTCACACACACACAAAATAAAATAAATTATAATAATATCTATGTGAAGCATTCCTTTCAAACGTGAACTAGTAAAATAAATACCACCGAGTAAAAAACAATGAATTACCATAAATTTCGCACGTTTTCCTAGATGTATAGGTCAGTTATCTATTGTTTCCTTATGTGCTAAATATAGAGTAATAAATATACGCAGCTGACATCTGCATATGTGGATTTCTAGGTTGCTTAAAATATAGAATTGTTTGCAAGGAACTAGAAGCTAACTGCACTACGAATATATTAGCTGCGCCATTAAAATACGAGAAACTTTTACAAAATTATTTGCAGGGATATTGAATGGATTGAAATGATTTGCAGAGATATTGAATGGATTGAAATGATTGACGGTTTTTTTGCTAGTAAGTATAAATAATTCTAAGTAAGAAGAAAAAAATCTGACGTGGACACCACATGACTTCCTTGTACGCCTTGTTTGTTCATACTTTTCTTAATAACTAAAATGTAGAATAATATAAAAAATTATTTTAACTTATTATACTAGTATACTCACAAGTATATTTTAGTCATTTTATTTAAACTGCAGAAGAAGATATAAACGATATTTTACTATTGTCACTGCTACTGTCACTGTCATGTCATAATCATTTAAATTTTACGTAGTAACAAATGTTAATCGATCATGGACTACAAGATACAGAAATACTAAATTATAAGTATACACTTTAATTATTCTTAAATGATAGAAGATACAGAAAAATTTATAAAATACCGATTGTAGATAATAATCACATAATCTTTCATTTAAAATAAAAAAAATTGTCTAAAATTAATTATTTATCAAAATATTTTTAAAAAGTACTACTTCCGGTTTATAGATTGAAACCAAAAATAGGAGGTGCACAACTAGATGCTATAACAGTCCTAAATACAAAATTTCAACTTTCTACGTCTAACCGTATTTGAGTTATGCGACACACATACGTCCGTACGTACGCACGTACGTACGCACGTACGCACGTACGTACAGACGTCACGACGAAACTAGTCATAATGGATTCAGAAAAGGTCAAAACGGATATTTCCATCAAAATCTGAAAACCGAAATTTTTCGCGATTACAATACTTCCTTATTACTCCGTACAAGGAAGTAAAAAGGGCTTGTATGGCGACATAGCACAGTGGTAATAAGTGCTTGGCTCTAGTTACAAAGGTCGTGGGTTCGAAATCGGATCAGGTGTGAAATTTTCATGGCTTAATATGAATCGATATCTATTCTCATCAGCATTCCAAGTTGGGATACAATTAATTTGGCATCCACAAAGCTATCGGGCACCGGCTAGTGGTTGTAATAGATGGAAGAACAACTTTGGCTGAATCTCGCCCATTGCCGGGGCCGGGAGGCTTATAAAATTAAAAATGTAGACGAGGCAAAAGATGTGGCGAAAATTGATTTCTAGTTGAGTTTAAATGTTTGAACAGACAAATGCAAATTTTTGTTTTGGCACTCTTCTTAGAGAAGTTGAGTGACTTTCATTATTTTTTTCCATTATTCATGTAGGTATATTTATTTGAAATTTGATATTAAAATAGTTAAAACTTTGTTAAGTATCTTTGTTGTGGTTAAAACTATAATGTTTTCTAGGTTATGAAAAATACTTCTGGTAAGCAAGCAAAATAGCGGGGTAGTTTTCCCAAGCACTCCGTACTTGAGCACTCGGATGCCTATCAGAAATATGTGCTGCCACTTGCAGAAGAGATCGGTAAATCTTGACTTTTTCTTTTCTCGCAAGGAATTTTTAGTGGAATTTGCAACTTCAATGTGACTTAAGAGATTTAATACATAGTGTAGGTGTTGCCGTAAAAACTAACTACACTTTCCTAAAGTTGAAAACCTCGATTGTGGTGAGAGGTGAGTTCGTAGTTTACGAGCTTGTCCGCGCCACATATTTTCACAGAGAATGCAATTTTGAGAGAGAAAATTTAACAGTTTTCTAGGATTTTATTTTTAACACATTGGAGAAGACAACCATAGCAGAGAAAGTATATTTTTGGTATATACTTTAAACCAAATTTGTTTAACTAAACTGAGTTAAACTGTCCTTTTTTAGTAAATGCCTACTGCGACACATAATAATTCTCGAAAGATTCTATAAGCACATCATTTGAAACATAGTTTCAAAAATGGTTCTTACTGTGATTGTGATTCTGACAACTCAGATTTGAATCCAGTCTGGTACACTTTTTAATCTCCACTAATAACTACAACACCCTAGAATTGTCGGCTGGTAACTGCACGGTATAATAATATGGTATAACAATATGTGAGGCTCTGAGGCTGCCACACTCATATTGAGTTAAATGTGTTATAGTTATAGATTATGTACCTAATCAACATAATAATAAATTACCAGCACAATTAATTGAGTGAGATTCACATCCAGTTTTTTTTTCAAATTGACCATTTGACACAGGCTAATTTTTTTTCAGGAGTCACGATTAAACCGTAACCAAATATTAGTAACTCTTTTTTTACATAAAATTCTAAAATAGTAAGTATCGTTTTTAATTTTGGATATCAAGAATGTCTTTAGAAGTCCCTAGTTCAATCCCAGCAACTGACAATAATACCACTGGACCCGAGAGATTGGATTCCACTATAATAAAATCTACCATTCTATAATTGCAAGCTGACTATCAAAATGCCGAAAAGTAACTTTATTCTAATAAGAGTAAGTACTATAAAATACAACAGATTTAAGAATCACTCAACAATCACAATTACTTATTAGCCAATCAAATCCCTAGACAATTCAATTCAACAACATAATATCCAATCCTACAATCATGCACAATAATAATTCACCAAGCAATCGCAATTTCATCTCCCTACCTTAGACATGACTATACTAATTCCCTTTCAATTGTAATATATCCCTGTTGACAGGTGAAGCAGGTTCAATACCTGGTAATGCACAGCCGCTTACCTCCTGGTTTAGATCGGTTAGCATTCAATAACCCTACTGTAACCTCTGTTAGTGATTATGTCCATACATCGATACCGATGTTCAACCATTGAGTAGGTGACCAGACACTTAGTTCTAAGTGCTACGTTAGTGTGTAATTTGTATTCGTAAGTTGGTATTGAAACGCTATTGCTATTGGAGCGGGTGCTATCGAGTAAGTATAGATGATAAAGATGAGTTAGGCTATGGAACTTGGTCTGTAATAAATTAGATGGAATTGAAGAACATTGCCGAGAAAAAATATAACTACATTAGAAATTTATTGACAAGTCTAATTTTTGAAGGAATGATGAAGACTTCAACAATCCATGTGAAATTAGTTAATTCTTAATTTATTGGATGTTTCGGGGAGAGTACTATTACCATGTTCAGCTTGTCATAACATTACAATATTAAAAAAACATTAAAAGTCACAATTTAAACAAGGAACATCGCCATCCAGAGTTGAAAAATTATTATCGTTGGATCAATTTCACTTTTGTATTTGAGACAGTCTAGTAAATTTTCATTATTTGATTTGATTTGTTGGTTACCATTCGACAGGATTTCCTCCCAATTACAGAGTGAGATGTAATTATAATGGAACCCAACCACTTCTAGACCGATTCGTCTTTGTGCAGTCAGAATTTCAATCCGTGCGACGATTACTGAAAGCCAACCAGGACAACATTTAAGACGATCATGAGGTCAGCTTGAAGCGCCCGAGTGCGATTTAATTGCAAAATGTTTTTGAAATTTAACGACAATTACAAACTGCCGGCCGACAGACTTGAACCACGGATGACTGGGTTTCTACGTCATCACGTGCAAAGAGCTAATTTACATCTTAAAAAATTATGTTATCGGGCTCTCTTATTCCATTCCACATTAATACGTTTCAGAATTAGTTATTTACATATAGAGGGTCGAAAGAAAAAGATTACGAAGTTTGAGCGCTGGCGCTTGCAAGGGCCTTTATTCGTCTAAGGGTGTAATCCGTCTTTCGGCCAGAGGTACGTACAACGTTTTACGCACAACTGCGTAATTAAAAAATCTTGTGAATTATTCGTAATTAGTTTTTGTAAATACACAATTTTGATACACTTGTGCGTAAAAATAATTATGAAATAAGAAGATAGGTAAAATTATTTTAATTTGTTGCTAAGCAACGAAGGCACGGATTGTCCCGAAATTCAGTTAAAAAATCTACACAAACAAAACAATCAGACAGAAGTCGACAGTAGCGAATTAAAAAGTGAAACCTTATACACTTTCCATGATTCAGTTAAAAAATCAAAGAAACCCTTAGAAAAAAGTCATTAAACTTTGCAAAACATCAAAACACCCTAGCAATAAATAACTCCATTTAAAACTTACAACTCCTACAAACCGATACCAAGAAAAAGCCATTCAACAGTTCAGTCAGCTCAGACGAAAACAAAAAGCATCGAAACAAAAAGCTAGCAATCGTGGTCGCGGCCACTGCGATTGTGTGATGTCTTCTCTAGCAAGCACGTGCGAGCACGTAGCGGAGTTTTCACCCTCCGGAACGTGACGTCATAACGTCGCCGTCGCGGCGCGGCGAGACGAGACCGAAGGCTCCGGTGCATCATGGAATATTGACCGGAAACGGAAAGAAGAGCAGGATGATGAAGAGTGGGAAAGATATTTTGATAAATGAGTTTATTATATTATTTTAATTTTTATAAGATACTGCATGAATAATTTAGATAAATAAAAATACAGTGTAATATTATTTATAGTATATTAAGTACCAAGAATAGTAAGGACAGTTTACCGATGGAAGACAATGTTCGCTTTGCTCCAATTTTGTCTGTCTTCGGTAATTCCGTTTATGATGCTTATATCATTTTCTGCATTATTGAAAATACGCAAATATTAATTTCTTCATAATTAGTAATGCTGAAACCGAGGCTGAAACAAAAATTACTTACCGATCAGTGAACGGTAAGTAAATTACCTACATACCGTTCTGTTTAGCATAGCACCCGGTAAGAACAACATACCGTCTTGGAAACAGGCATGGTAAGTTGATAAAAAAAGCAATCATGCAAAAATTGATTATTTTGTATTGTTTAATGTTGAACTAAGGCGTTCCTATATTACGGTTCCTGATGATACGAAGCCATAACCTTGAAATCTTTTGTTTAACTTTACAGAATACAAAATAAGTAAGCAGTCACATCCATTTTAAACCAGCCTTAACTAGTATCGAATAGTATTAAAATTAATAGCGCACGAAATATGTTCACAAGGAATTTGTTCTCGATTATAAATTCCGATTCTCAAAAGTGAACTTTGAAATATTGAATTCGAATTATTCTTTCGAATATTTTAAAGCTGTTCTTCCATCTAACCCTCTGGTACAAGTCCTTGTTTCAACCACCAACTAGTGCCCGATAACTTTGTGGTTGTCAAGTCAATTGTATTCTAATTTAGAATGGTTATATATGGATTTAATTCAAGGCGTGAAAATTTTAAACCTAATCCGGAATCGAACCCACGACCTCTGTATTGAGAGGCAACAACTGTAACCACTGCGCATTCTCGTCATTATTTGCTACAATAATACATACTATTTTTATCTGCTTTTGGTTTTCTGTTATATAAAATTACTGCACTAGTTTAGTTATGACGTTGAGTAAATCAAATAATTCATTTTTATTTTTAACAATTAAAATAAAACTTCTTGTAGTATCTTTTTTGGCAAATGGAACTTCCGGTATCTAGTACTAAATAAGGTTAACAAATCTCAAGCAAAAAAGCTGCAAAATTTACTTTAAAATGCAGTTTGTGAGATAAACGGTTGCTTAATAAACTAAGACCTCCTAAATTTTGCAAAAACCGTGTACAATTTGTTAGCGTTCGATCCATTTAATCTCCCGTATTACCTTCGATTTATCTATTAAGTTCTGGGTGTCTGTCTTATTTTACCAATACAACGTAAAGCTAAATCCACAAAACCAGGATCTGCAGAGCTGGATGTTCGAAGTGCACTATAACCAACAACTGCTTGAAACTTGGCAAATGCACATAATTGTCTAAGTGATTCGAACCACGACGATTGAATTGTATCGCTGTTCGGCTGCACTGAAACGCTTGGGTAATTATCGTTCATATTGTCCAGTCGGGCGAGCCATCCGCAGATCCGCACTCAATTTCGTGCAGACGTGATGGGATTCTAAAGGGAAAAAGACACGCCCGATCTGACCAATTTTGTAGTCAGTGATGTTGCAGAGATGAAAAATTTATCGAAATTATGAAACAAGAACCGGTAAAATTCTCGAAACTGTAAATTTGAAAGAAAAATTGATATTGTTCTCTCTTTAATAATAAAAGAAAAATTTGTTAATTTTTTTTTGCCAAACGTCCGTATTTGATGTTATGGATTTTTGTAAAAAGGCCATTTATAATCACTATAGCAATTATACAAAAAGTAAAATCATTTCTCGGACTAATACAATAGTTATTTGTATAACAAGTTTTGAAAATATAGTTTTGTCGAACGCGAACGAAAATTGCAGCCCGAGCGAAGGGAGTGTTGCAATCGTTTAAGATCAACAAAATATTTTCAATACGTGTTATACACACTATTTTTTCTACTCCTGCAAAACAAGGAAGTTAAAAAATGCAAAAATAATCATTAAATTTTTAACATTTACTGTAGAAATAAAGTGGTATGATTACATTTTAATTTTTGCGTAACATGAGGATATGTCAATTTAAATGAAATTACATCTATTTAAGCGCTTAGCGAGAAAATATAATGTTTCATTCGTTTCATTGATACAAAAAAATGCTTGTTTGAGACTCGTAAGATCGCACGTCGTCTGGTAACCGTCTTACTCGTCCCAAAATGATGTATTTTTTGTATTAATGAAACAAATAACTATATTCGTAACATTTTTTTTAAATTAGGTATATCATTTCATTTCTAAAACAATTGTACAAAAAATTCACTTAAATTTTCCATCTCAAAAATTTGAGACGAGACGAAAATTGACCATTTACCGTCTCGTCTTGTCTCACGGCATCTCTAATAAAAATTAATTGTAGTCATATATTTACAATTACCTATTGTATTGTAACTTATAGTCTATAATATTATAAATACTACCTACTCTGACTGTTTTAAAATATTTGTAAATTTAGTGTTCGCTGTGATAATTTATTTACTTTATTTTACTCCTAGGACATGATTCAGTGCCAGCCTTTGTTACAACCACCAGCTGATGCCCGATAGCTCAATATAATTGTATCCGAACTTGGAATAGTAACAAGAGTAGATACGGATCCAAGACAATACATGAAAATTTTACACCTGATCTAGATTCGAACCCACGATCTCTGTATTCAGAATCAATGATCTGCAGAACAAAACAAAATTGACAATTCCTATTTTTATAAACAAATCTTATTTGCATTACATTTTAAAGTAAACTATGTTCAAAAATTATTGCATTTTTCAGGAAAATCGTGTGAAACAAAGTGTCAGAATTATTTCTCTAAGTGAAATAAATGAGATAAATTCAACGTTAGTATAAAATACTGGAAAGAATAAAGAACGCCGCATAAACAAACTGTGGCCATTTGTTCAAATATAAAATATGGAACATTTATTCAGCCGTGGGTGTAGCCCTGTAGCATTTCTCTCAAAACCAAGAGTGCAAACACCAGGAAACTGTAATTTTAAAACATTGCACATCACAAACAGAATCGTAACTCTTTCCGTAATATACTTCTTAAAATCCAGGCGTGGAAAGAACCATTAAAAACAATTTTATCTCGATTACTTTACGTTTAAAGGCAGTAGTTTATTTTATCGTGATATGACTTCAAATATTGAAGGATAAAGTCAATCTATTTAGATGTCGTTTCACCAATTCTGACTATACAATTAAAAATATTAAAGTAAACTTTAGCATAAAGAATCATAAATCATTAGTGAATTGATATAAATATGAAATCATTATTTTATAAACAAAATCACAAAGTGACACATTGTGTCATTCTTTTTACTTCCTTGTACGGAGTAATAAGGAAGTATTGTAATCGCGAAAAAATTCGGTTTTCAGATTTTGATGGAAATATCCGTTTTGACCTTTTCTGAATCCATTATGACTAGTTTCGTCGTGACGTCTGTACGTACGTGCGTACGTACGGACGTATGTGTGTCGCATAACTCAAATACGGTTAGACGTAGAAAGTTGAAATTTTGTATTTAGGACTGTTATAGCATCTAGTTGTGCACCTCCTATTTTTGGTTTCAATCTATAAACCGGAAGTAGTACTTTTTAAAAATATTTCGATAAATATTTAATTTAACACAAATTTTTTTATTTTAAATGAAAGATTATGTGATTTTTACCTAAAATCGGTATTTTATAAATATTTTTGTATCTGGTATCATTTAGGAATAATTAAAGTATATATTTTTAATTTAGTATTTCTTTATCTTGTAGTCCATGATCGATTAACATTTGTTACTACGTAAAATTTAAATGATTATGACATGACAGTGACAATAGTAAAATATGCTTTATATCTTCTTCTGCAGTTTAAATAAAATGACTAAAATATATTTGTGAGTATACTAGTATAATAAGTTAAAAGAATTTTTTATATTATTCTACATTTTAGTTATTAAGAAAAGTATGAACACACAAGGCGTACAAGGAAGTCATGTGGTGTCCACGTCAGATTTTTTGCTTTAAATTTTATAGCAAGAAATGCGTCATGTATTAAAACACGTGGTCTATCAATATAAAACTGACAACAGATATAAATGAAATATTTCTGAACAAGTTTAATAGATGAATAAACAGAATTAAATGAGACACGTGTAGTGCTAAAAAATAAATAGCGTTTTAAATAACTTCAAAATTTCAAATAATTTTCTTTTCTAAACTTGTGATAGTTATGCTCACTTTTCGCGTGAATAGCTTGAAGTTTTTCCATTCAAACGAACATTTTACAAAGAATTCCAGAGTAAATTAAATTTTTACTGTGAATATTACGGTTGAAGATTAAGTTTCTTTGAAATAAATTTACTAAGATGAATTCTTTAAAATGCATTATGTATGAAACTGAGTAGAAATGTTTTATTATTTTTTAATCTTTATTCTGCTGCAATGTTCCTGAGAATTGTAATTCAACATTGCAGCTATGATAATGTTTTTCCATTTTACTAACTCTGACTATTAAAAAGGAACTCACACAAAATTTTGTATGACTTAATATAAAATAAACTAAACATGAAACACCGGCGAGACAGCGCAGTACAGTTAGAGTTTCTGAACACAGGTTGTGGATTGGACATTGGTTCATGTATTCACTCTCGATATCATTCTAAGTTGGGAAACAATTAACTTGGAACTTGGCAATCACAAAGCTATCGGGCATCGGCTGGTGGTTATAATCTCGGCTTGTGATAGGAATCATGCAGTAAAAAAAATTAAAAGAATTCTCATATACTTATGTGTCAATTCAAATATTGGACTTATATTACTTATTTACTAATATATTGGGTGTCCAAAATTTACGTGAGATGTAATTTAGATTTATTGATTCATAAAGTATACAGTATAGGGTTATGTATGGAATAGCATATTGGATAAAAGGCATCCGCGACTTAGTTGTGCCAAACGCACTGTTTTGTCGTAATTTGCCATAACCGTTTGGCATAAATGTGGCTGAATTTCGTCGATGCAGCGCTCGACTTGCTCTTTCAAGGCGTGAGTGGGCGTGGCATAAACCTTAGATTTAAAAAAAAATCTGACGTGGACACCACATGACTTCCTTGTACGCCTTGTTTGTTCATACTTTTCTTAATAACTAAAATGTAGAATAATATAAAAAATTCTTTTAACTTATTATACTAGTATACTCACAAGTATATTTTAGTCATTTTATTTAAACTGCAGAAGAAGATATAAACGATATTTTACTATTGTCACTGCTACTGTCACTGTATAATCATTTAAATTTTACGTAGTAACAAATGTTAATCGATCATGGACTACAAGATACAGAAATACTAAATTATAAGTATACACTTTAATTATTCTTAAATGATAGAAGATACAGAAAAATTTATAAAATACCGATTGTAGATAATAATCACATAATCTTTCATTTAAAATAAAAAAAATTGTCTAAAATTAATTATTTATCAAAATATTTTTAAAAAGTACTACTTCCGGTTTATAGATTGAAACCAAAAATAGGAGGTGCACAACTAGATGCTATAACAGTCCTAAATACAAAATTTCAACTTTCTACGTCTAACCGTATTTGAGTTATGCGACACACATACGTCCGTACGTACGCACGTACAGACGTCACGACGAAACTAGTCATAATGGATTCAGAAAAGGTCAAAACGGATATTTCCATCAAAATCTGAAAACCGAAATTTTTCGCGATTACAATACTTCCTTATTACTCCGTACAAGGAAGTAAAAACAAAGAAAAATTCAACGGCGTTAAATCGCATTATCTGGGCGGCCAATTATGATCACCAAAACGGGAAATTCATCCATATCTTGCATTGTAGGCACAAAAACCTGGAATTTTTAAATTAATTTCTTCACAGTTAATGAGGTTAAATCACTTCCAACCATATTTTGAACGAAAATTGCGAACTGTAGCTGCCAAACCTTCATTATTTTTAAAATATTGTCCAACAATGAAAACGCGTTGTTCTTTCGTAACTCTAATAACCCTAACCTCTCAGCTGTCACGCTGTGTTTTTTTCGTGGGCGACACCACACAAAGCGTGAAAAATGTAAATCTTGCGTGAATTTTGGGATACCCTGTACAAAGAAGTAATGATTTTTCAGCGGTAATTATACAAAAATAATTAAATAGAATATACTATAAACAAATCTACAAAAATTTATCATAATTATACGTGAAACTTCTCACAATTCGTTAATTTAATTATTGCACATATTTTTCGTGTGTGTACTAATTTTAACGAGCATCTTTACTCAAAATTAGTTAACTGTGTAGTTTGCATAATCGACCAAGCTAGAAAATAAAGCACAGCAACTAATCCAGAATAACAATTAACTTTTTGGTCACGTAGCGTGGAATAACCAAAAACATTGAGTCGAAAACTAAACAAATTAAACTTCAAACATGAGGTCCGCAAACAAAATAGAGCACCGTGAATTTCAATACGCTGGCAGTGAAGTTGCAGTGGATGCATATAAGTTTTTACATTTTGGTAGATGATACAGTATTTAGCAGCATATTTCATGTCATTATCTAAATGTGCTCGGGACGACTGAACACTGAACTCACTGAATTCCGTCTGTGGTTCTGTGGCGCCGTCTGGCCGCTGCTGAATCAAACTTCAGGACCGGATCTACGAGAAGGTATCCGGTTCAAATGCACAAATAAAAAGAGGGAGTGAGATTTTTCCTAGCACACATGTAATAGTTATTTACTTTACAAGTGGGTAAAAAGGAATTACCTACGAGATAAATCTTAACTCATGATGCCGAAGGCTGTGTGAGATAATTTTTTCGAGTAGGTCATTCCTTTTTGCCCAAATGTAATGTATATCGTTTTATCCAATACCTCTTAATAACTGCTTGCATATTTAAAGACACGCTTAAAATTGAAAAAGCCGTAACTCGAAAGCTGTAATGGTCATGTTTTTAACCAGATAATTGTCAAATCTTACTATAAGCCATATGATTGCTTGTTCCTATTTGCAGAAATTTATGCAGATAAAGTGCATAAAAATAACTGTCTGGAAACAGTTTCAAGCGCGACGAGCGCGACCTTAAATATATTAAATTCCAACCAAGGTTCCAACCTAAAACATCGTTACTATGGTGATTTCCAACAAGCAAAGTAACAATTTATCCACAAGTGGGTATAATTTTTTATCAAAACCACTAGTGGGAAATCTTTTACTTTACTTGTTTAAAATCTTCATAATGTTTTTATTAAGATGTGTTGAATAAAGGTAATTTAACTATGCATAGTTTGCATATTATTGTAAATAATGGTATTGGAAATCGGGCATTTCAACAACATAATCAGCTCTCGTGTACCCGAGCGTGTACCACTATAGCCGATTAAGACGTTGTTGGAAAGCACTCAAAAAAATTTATATTTTGACAGTGGTAAGTCCGGTCCTGTGTCCGGCTGCACTCGCCATTCCTCGTGAATTTAATGAACAAACCATCTCTCTCTTTTTCCATCTCTCTCCATCCCTCTCATCATCGTAAAAACTACAATTATATCGTGAAATCTAACCTGATTAATGTTTGGCTTGACACAGCCCAGAGCTCAGCAGAGGGATAAAAACATATTAATTGCAAAATGCATTCTGTTTGGCATGAGTTATACGCGAATTTATTGTCCTAATGATGGCCTTTCAATTTCATGTTATTGCAAATTTGTTTCGCAAATATTTGCCCATGTTTTATCTTCGATGACATTTGATTTATGGCTGATGTTTTATTTTATATTATAATAAATGAGCATCTTTTGTGTTTATATTTGTTCGTAAATCAAATATTTTATTTTATAAAATACTGTCTATGAATTGTCAATATTGCAGTACAGTAAAAGTGATTTGCAAATATTTGTAAATGTTTTGATCGATAATGTTCTAGTGTTTTTAAGCTGTTAAATTATTTAAAAATTACCTATATTTTTATTATACAAAAGACAACAAAATGTTATTTGAGTTTTAATATAAAATGCATCGAACTTATTTAACAAATGGGAATTTAATATACTAAACCATTTAGATTATAGGGATTATAGTATTGTAAACATATTAGTTTACACATCGCATTCAGATTATAGAAAAAATAATAAAGTAATAATTATGTATAATTATATAGAGTTGCAACGAATATTAGGCAACTATTCGGTATTCTGCCTGTTCGGCAAGTTTTTCATTATTCGACCGAACACCGAATATTAGTTTACTGTTCGGTCGAATACCGAATAGTCTGACATCACATATACCATACAATACTTGAACTGCGATTGCCTTTAACGGTCTCCTGAAAGTGCTTTATTTAGATATATCATTGACAAACAAAAAATATGTTCATTCTTGAGTTTCTTAAAATTATTATTACCTACTAAGAAAAGAAAACTAATGTCAAAAACTTTATTTCGTAATTTTTATAAAAATAAAATTATGAAGCCTCATCAATCCTTGTAAGTTTGGCACCAAAAAAGTGCAGAATATTCGCCGAATTGTCTTAGCTGAAATGAAGTATAAATAAAAAATTATTGTTTGGGATTATTTAAAATTTATGCGCATTACTTAGCAACAAATTAATAATTATATTTGAATATGTTATCATATCATAGTGGACTCTAAACCTTGCTCCCAACAACTTCAACTAATGCGTCTTGGTGCAGTCAGAACCTCAATCCGTGCGACAACCTTTGAAATTAGAAGCGGCAACGGAGAGATTCTTATGAAACCAGGACTACATTTAAGACTATCAAGTGGCAGCTAGAAACGTCTGATTGTGATTTAATTGCAAGATGTTTTACAATTTAACGACAATTACCACTGCCTGCCGAGAGACTTGAACCACGGAATTCCTGGGTTCATACGTCATCGCATGCAGAGAGCTGTGCTTGAACCAGCGCAGCTACTGCCTTGCATATCGAATAAAAGTTCGTTGAATAACATCATAACACTTAGGTTAATTAAAATTTATTTATTGGCTTCCTAAACATCAGCAACCGTATCAAATATCAACAATTCCTGTATGTTCTGCCATGTCACTTGCCACGTCGCGTCACGTCACTCCTCCGGAGACACCGGAAACCACTCAGCTTTGGAGCCAGAGCAGTTGTCGCGACTTTACAGCAAATAAAGGATTCCCGAAGCACCTCCGCCAAAACTGCTTGTGAGACTCATGTAAACATTGCTCTCAACGCTAGCGCGAAGTGAAAACGATGTTGAGAATCCCGGGAATTGTTTTGCATGATTGTGTTTTGTTTGTGACTTGTGACATGATTTGTATTTGGAGGTGATCAGTCCAGGAGGAATTTTTTGTGACGTTTTCTTGATAGGTGCGAGATTCGGTACACGGCACGGTTCAGTTTTTGACAAGGTGTGACGCTTGTTTTGTTTTTGAGTATTTTCGAGAGTATTTTACTAAAATTTTATTTTAGTTATTTCAAATATTTTTGTAGAACTCAAGGGAATGTATTATTTCAAGCTTTTTTAAATAATGTCACATGAAAGTCGCTAGAGGTTTATTCAATTTTATGGAAAATCTCTCGTTATGTTTTGTTAATACAGCATATTTTAAAGCGAGTTTTATTCAAACATAATAGTCTGATGGTCCTTACAAGCGTATACAAATAGAATATATCTGACAGCTGTCAATTGAAATATAATTAACTAAAAAGTCAATTCAATATAGTCCTAGATATAAAGTACCTACCTATATCATGTTTATTACAGAATATATATTTCTTTGAATGATCAAGATATGTACTTGCTTTGTGCAATAAATTTCATTGTTACTTTTTTCGTCTAGATTCATGCTGGATTTCTAGTTCGATTTCTATCCGAGATTCGTTCGAGTAAGTATCATACTTTATTTTCGAACTATTCGTATTCAATCAGAAATCTTAAATTTTTTCCGAACCAAAACTTGAAATCTAGTTCGAATATCGAATAGAAAAATAGAGCCAGGCGTATATTTTTATACTAGAAAAAAGTATAAAATTCGAAAGGAATTTTTGATTTATTTTATACTAGAAATGGCTAGGAACATCTCGGAAGAATCTCGAACTAGAATCTAGACGAAAAAAGTATAATGTATTTCAGAAGACATAATGCACTTACAGTTTAAAAACTTTATCAATTAATTTTTAAATTGAACTGTAAGTATTCCTTTCTAATTAAGAAATAAGAATATTTATAAATCACTTTCAATATAAGCTAGAACTGATTCACAATTAGATTAACTAAGCTGAGTAAACTAATGACCTATTTTCCTATCTTTATAAATTACCTTAAAAGGAAAAGAAAAATTGACAGCTTTAAAGTATTTGGTAAGACAAGGTAAATGAGACAACACAATACCACGTGATTATTTAGTACTTATTAGTCATGACGTTAATAAGGCTAACCAGTGATGTTGACACCAGGAAATACCTACTTTAAAAATGTTTCGTTTATGTTATAACCTTATAGTGCTGCCTTTGCCGTTCTTTATCTTCAAAAACTATAGAATGTTATCAAAAATGGTAACATAGATTTAAATATATAGGTACTACATAAGTGTACAATACATCCATACATATATCCATCACGCATTTTATCTAACTTATTATTATTATTATTATTAATTTGGGTGACACAACTGCACATAGGCGTTTATGAAAATTATACCGGTAAATATATACCATTCACCAACCGGTTGACAGCTAGTTTTTGGGTATATGGATCTGGTTGAAGAAATTAAAAACGCTTACGGTATAATGAATAAACCTTAGTGAACAAAATTATATTTATAAATATATATTTTCATTACGTATCATTTCCTTTTTTTAAATACTCGAAACAAGATATGATTTGACAGATCTAAAGTAGAATCACAACTTCTCGCACTTTTGACAACAAATTTTCAATTACCCAATTACCCCCACCCTTGTATCCGCGACTGTTCGTCCCGTCAAATCCTAAAGATGGTACGGTATCATCTCTCTTTCTCTCTCTCTCTCTCTTAGTCTTTTACAAGCTTTATTCTTTCTCTAGAATTTAAAAATGTTCTTATCTTGTGTGAAAATTAAAGAATGGTACAATTGAATTGTAAAGAAAAATCAATGCAGATTGCTCCGTAAATGCAAACCTGAAAATCTCCTAGGGCAATGGATGAAAGGACGTTCTATCCTTGACTTCCCTTTGTAGGCAGACAGTGATTAAGATTATTTACGCTGAAATTCCGGAA
Organism: Agonum fuliginosum; assembly: GCA_947534325.1. Taxonomy (NCBI): domain Eukaryota; kingdom Metazoa; phylum Arthropoda; class Insecta; order Coleoptera; family Carabidae; genus Agonum; species Agonum fuliginosum. The sequence goes on from OX384040.1 coordinate 17,387,653, forward strand.
AGGAGTCTAAAAGAAGCGCTCACCTTTTGTGTACAGCCGTCTTTTACAGGACTTATAATTAAAATAGAAATTTAATTTCCTACAAAAATGAGTTTTTAACGGAATTGTGTTCTCAGCGTTGTAGAATTTATTTTTGAACCCGGATGGCGATTTGTGGATTTATTTTTCTGAAGTGATTAATTTTGTGGTATCAAAAGGTTGTGATAATAACGTCTCATAAAAAATAAAATAAAAATCATGAAAATACATATAAAGCAAACATACAGAATTTCATATTACAGTGTCAATGTTTGCATGAAAACCTAATTATCAATAATTTATAAAATTGTCAAAATAACGTATTCATACGTCATATAAGTTTGCTATCTAAAGAATCAAAGTTAATTAAAACGTGTTTTAAGTATTCGTTTTAAACCTAGAACATTTTTTTGTGTTGAAAAACATGTTAACTTTAAATACTATTATAATTATTTATATTATTATTTTTAATTTATTTACTTTAATTGCCTCCTTACAATGGGTGATATTCAACCAAGGCTGTTCTTCAATCTAACCATCTCGCGCAAGCATTTATTACAACCACTAGCCGGTGCCCGATAGCTTTGTGGTTGCTAAGATAATTGTATCCCAATTTGGAATGGCGACGAGAGTAGATACCCATCCAAATAAAGCCATGAAAATGTGCTAGTACTAGCATGATTTTTTTATTAATTATTTTTTAAGAGATAAAAACTTGGACTCGTAATTTTTATTTTTACAAATTTTTTATTAATAAGCCCAAAAATAATTAATGAAAATTGAATAATAATGTGATGTGACGTAGAATGCTCTCATTATCTCCTGTACAAAACAATGACGTTACAACAAAATTTATTTCTCAATTTACCGGCAATTTACTAAAAAACATATATTGTTTTTTATAAAATTTATAGTTTTACCAATATTTTAGACCTAATATTAGGTTCATTAGCCCATTTAACACCTGATCCGGATCTGAAACCACCACCTCTGTAATCAGAGCTAAACGCTCTACCACTGTTTTATCTCTCCCGATATCATCGTATTAAATGCTCCAAAAATATGACATATTTAATAAAAATCTAAGTAAATTGAATCTGAAACAGTCATTAATTTTTTGTTGTGAAAACCGAGCCATTATGTTATAAAATTAAATAATGTTTTCCTGAAACACTAATGTAGGTATATAAATAAATTATGTTGTTATAGTTAGATTGATTTTTTTACAATAACACCGAATTAAAATTTAAAATATATATTTGCTATTTTAATGAATAAGTACCTACCTACTGCTTGTTTCATATTTTAAAACAAAACATGTTCAAATGTAAAATTTGATTAAATCCGTAACTACAATAATTAATAGATTTTAATCAAATATTTTAATCAATATAAAAGTTTAAATTATGAATTCACAAAAATATTTTTTATTTTTACATTAAACTTATTTTTAAAAATTTTATGTTATATTAATCTCTTCTATAAAATGCTGCAGCCTTATTATCATTAAATTATAACAGCACCAATTTTTTGCAGCTAACTTCACTCTTCTAAAGTACCCACTAAAGTAAAGATTAAAGTCTTGTCGAACATGAATTTCTTATAAGACTTTACAATGTCAAAATTCAGTGCATAAAACAGTAATTTCGCAATTTTATTAATCCCAATTGCTCAAACTCGCTCGCGGAAAGAAGGCATTTTATAACTCATTAAACTTCGCCCACTTTGAAAATTCGGTTATTCAGTCAGAAGTTGAATATTTCGTTCATCTGCGCGCGCTCGATCCTAACTTCACGCAAAAATACGAGCGGACAAAATTAACCCACTCGCATAATATTTAATAGCGGGCGCTGTGATTATTGCGTAAAGTTCTGAGTTACTGCTCCACTTTTTCCTCTTAAATAACGAGCCGCCTCTGTATTTGATCCAGGGCCATAATCTTATTTTTCAATTATTAACACGCGCAAGATGTAGAACAAAATTTAAAATTTCTAGAAATTTTAATTTGAAAGATCCGTTTATAAAACGAATTCTAGGTATATCTTTATACCGTAAGTTTCTTTTAACGTGAAAAATAGGATATTTTTTTATTAATATCCATGGCATGGTTAGCAATGAATTTAGCATCAGTTTTAAAATTGAACATAGGGAATAATTTATTTGAATTTGTTAATTATTACAAACATGTAAATTCAATGTATAAATACTTAAATAATTAAAAGTTCAATCTGTAAATGTCTCTCGAACTACACTACAGCTACCCAAATATCAATAATTTTTCATTTTAAAAATGAGCCTCTATTACATTGCTAAAATTTGATTTCAACAAGGATTATACATTTAAAGGATCAATTAACAGTTGTGCCTTCTTAAAATTTGAATAAATTGTTTTACTAGATTATAAAATTCCGAAAAATGCATAAAAATGTCTAATTTATGAAAACATTACATTATATATATATATATATATATATATATATATATATATATATATATATATATATATATATATATATATATATATATATATATATATATATATATATATTCTTTATAGTTGATCTATAATTATTACAAACACGAAGTATTATATTATGACAGGAGTGGATACTGGAATCTTAGCAATACTGTAGATTTGTGGTATTTTAGTTTACCCTATGTGAGACAGAACGATCACTATTGGGTCCGTGCGTTACCATCGTTACAGTTATTTATCCCCATAAAATGCATAGAATGCATGCTCGGAGCTGGCCCGTATTTACTATCTCTCTCTAAAAGATAAACAGAAAGGCCACACTTATATTATAGCTACCTACTTATATTCTTTTTACTAAAATCTCAAACCTTCATGACAACTCGATGACAACTAACATGTATCATGTACTCGCATGTTATTATTTATCATATTATTTATTTTATTTCTCTAGTGCATAAATGTTCATTTATGTCTTGGAAACTAGGTAGGTACATAATCAAATATATTGTACCCCAGGGCATTAACAATTACTATGGCTTTATAAAAATAATATTAGTATTTTCTAATACTATAATATTATCTTTATTTTTATTTCCTTAAAAATGCCTATCAATGCATCAAGTGTATAATCTTGTAATAAAATTTTATGATAGTTTGAATTGGGTCCAAATCTATCTAGGAAGGCAATGAAGCAATGGCTTCATGTCGATTATTAATTCGGCAATAAAAGGGGATGCAAAGCAAAAATTTAAATTCTTTTATAACCCCTATCGATCCTCAAATAAAAAGTAGTATTGTATTTCATCCCAGAGCGGCGATTATATTTATTTAGTTATGGGTCTCTGGTGCGAAGACTCATTCGTATGCAGGCCTCGATTGCTTTTTATGTTTGGTCAATAGTTTTGCGCCTTTTTGCGGTGGAAATTAATGGCCGCTATAGACTATAAAAATACAATTTATCCCGTCCTATACACACAAAGAGTTGGAGAAATGATACACCGTAAATATTGACATTAATTTGAATTTATTAGAGCCAATAAATTGGAAGACGTTCAAACTATAACCCCAGCTTTGATATATATTTTTTATCATAGAGTAGAGCTAGATTCAGACCTGCCCAATTATTATAATTGTAAGTTACTAATTTAACCAACCAGCGCTCAACGGTCGCACTTATAAATGCAATTGGAATCTTGTTGGAGCACTGGTTGGTTAATTTATCAATTATACTTATAATTGGGTAGGTCTTAATCTGACTTAAAGCCTCCTTCACATAAGCATTTAGTTTAAGGTTTAGATTTATGTTTACGTTTTAGAACGTTTGAATACATCTAACTAAATATGAGCATTCAGTGCTTGAAAGTATATAAATATTTTAACGGCCAATAGTTGTTTACTCAACGGTAGAGTGTCCGCGTAGCATACTAGCGGACCCCAGTTCGATCCCAGCACTCGGCAATAATACAATTGAGTTCAAAAGTGGTTAGATTTCACTATAATAACATCATGAAAATAATATTATGTTGTTTTATTTTTAAAAATATATATACAGTGTGTCCCAGATAAGTTGGTCGACATTTTGTGGATCCCGAGAACCATAAGAACCACAAAAATTGCCGCTCTTGGTGGTCAATTTAGAAATGTTTTTGTTTTCCCCCAAAAATGCATAGGTAACTAGATATAGGTACGCGAAAATGTAAATTTTGCCAATTTCGTTTTAACCAATAACTTTTTTGTTTGAATTAGTACAAGTTTCAAATTTGCACGTTCTACAGATTTCGAGAAATTCAAACCACATTAAAATTTTCATATAAAGCTCGTAGTTGGCTATGACGCTATGACCCGCCTTATTAGAGAATTTTTTCTCTCTTCAACGATATAAAATACAAGTACATTGAAATTAAAATGAAGACAGAAATTACAAAGCTACCTATATGAAAAATTTAATTTAGTTTGATTTTCTCGAAATCTGTAGGAGATAAAAAAAATTGAGGTCTGCTGCTAGAAACTTGTAACAATTCATTCAAAAAAGTTATAGACGAATAATCTCTTAAAAATGTAATAATTTATTAATTTTATTTTCGCAAACCTGCCAACAGTGCCAACTGAAGAAAATATAAAATTTTAAAGTCTCGTGGCCAGTAAACAGCAACAACAAACAGCAAATAATTCTGATGTGTTCTGTTCCATGCCGTGACAAATTTGAAATGTCAGCTGCATTGTGCATATGTGCAGCGGTAGTTTTGTAAACAGTGTTTCAGCGATATATGCCGCTGTTTACTTTTGTGAAATAATAATGCTCTATTACCAGCTTACATGTTTTTGTACTGGGTAAACTAAAATAAATATCACGTTGTTTGACTTCCAAATGAGCTACAAATTATTTATGCAGATTATCGCAGGTTACATCAGCGCATATAAATTATTTCTAATAACGCAGAAATAGTGAAAATATAGGTAACAGAATCAAAATCATTTTTGAGATATTTGGGTTTATGTCGATTGAGACCTAACCTTTATAAGAATTTCGGTATAACTTTACATTTATTGTGCCAGAAGAAACAAAGATATCTTTTTTATTTTATCAGCAATATAAAATTGTGTGTTGTGACACTTTTCTCGTAGCATGTAATACGAATATTTGCTCAAAGAAAACACGGTACAATAATTTTTAAAATGACTGTCTTATCTGATCCGCATGCATGTCAATGAAATTATGGCTGATTAAGTCAACTTTACATATTAAATTAAGTGATACATGAAAGTTCAAAGCAATTACGTTTTAAGTACACGATTGCAGCATTATTAAAATGAGCTTTTCATAATTTTACAAGGCATTAGGTTTTATATTACCTTTAAATTGCCACTATTAGATAAAAATGTGACAATAACATAAAATAAAATAGAGCAATATATAAATTCGAGTACTGTAAGATATAATAAAAAATATAACTCAAATTATAAAATTTATTAAATTAAATTCTTCTACAACTGTAAAATTTTTGAATCGTTAACAAAGCGCGAAGTTGGTATATTTTCACAATCTTATTTTTGTTATGTTACCTTAACAACCAATAAAAACATTTAAAAAATATTTATTTACGGTTTTGATTTACGATTTTTCACGGGCATAGAAAATGATTTAAATATTAATGTATTTACACAAATTTAATTTGAATTTAGAATTAATATACAAATGTAGCAACCCTCGTCAAATAAATGACATTCTCTTTGAAAAGTATTACCTACTTTTGATTAAATGACGTTTACAAGTGAGTAACAAGTAAAATATTTGTTCAAAATCAATTTCAAATTATTTATTTTAGGTAGTACTTACATATCGGACAGTATACAAACGGAGTGAGAATAACAAGAAAAATGACGTACCTGTAACAAAAAAACCTTGTTAATATTTATATTTTCAATAAATTATAAACAAACAAATATCAAATCAAAAAATATCCCATAGGCATTTTTCTCGTTTGCTGTTACAAACTTGTTGAAAAACAATCACCATTCCAATTAGCAATAAAAACCCGAGCATCAAATTAGCATTCTCGAAATAAAAGCCGCGAATGACATAACAAAAGTGACAAACAAATTAAACCTCAAATCCAAGCCAACTGCCTGGGGCCAGCCTAAAATCATCAACATCACCAGGCACATCAGATTATATGACATGCCATCAGCATCAGCATCGTCGCCGTCAGAATCTAATAAAGCTAATGAAATAATAAATGATTAATTACTCCCGGACTGCTTTACAAATTGATTGATTTAATATCGAACGTCAAAGAACAAGGGTTATTGGATTATCCCTTATAACGGGGGAAACTGACAACACGTGCTAAAAATGTGGAAGAAACGGATCAAAACGGGATGAGGAGATGATGGCCTGTTTGGAAAGAAAGCTAGCAGAAGTTCTCAAAATATAAACACTATCTTGCTCATTATATTTAAAGCCTTAAAGCTGGTTTATAATGGATTTACCTGCTTACTTATTCTGTATTATGTAAAGTTGAACAAAGTCACTTCTATGTATCCGTGTCATAATGAATCGTAACATAAAAATACCTAGTTCTACTTTACAGAATACCTACAGAAAAAGTAACTAGTTATATCTCTTATAAAATAGCCTTTAAGCAGCCCGTCTAGGTTTTTTTCCGAATTCCTAGAATACTCTCGATTTTACTTTTTTTTTCTATTCCACTCTTTTCCGCACTACTACGGCTGCATAAAACCAGCCCGAAACTCGTACATTGTCGCATCCTAACTATACAATGTCATTTTGAAGTTGAAAAATACTGTATAAAAGTGTTTTCGCTGCGAGTAAACTGTCAGTTTATTATTGATTTCAGGATAATGTTTTTATAAACAATTCATAGATATGAGATAATAACCGTGAAAAGTTTGCTTAAATTGGAGTTTTTTGAATCTTTTATAAAATCATGTACAATTTATATTTTTATTTTAAAAAGGCACATCTGTAGATCCATGCTTTCTCTATTAAATCCTTGTTGAAATAAAATTTTACCATTCTTATACTGACAAAACACTCGCTACGTTAGTACATTTTATGCTGGATTTGTCTATTTTATTAGAAAAGGTGACTCACGTTTGCGGCCGATTTATGTCTAAAAAATGCATTTGATTTACTCATGAATTTATAAAGAAACCTAGCTTATCGACTGTGGTTCTAAGTTCTGACAATTGTGGTAAGAATTCCAGTCAATTATAAACATTTTCATCTTAACTTTACAAAAATCTATTAATTTAACCAATCCATGTTGGGTAAAAGGTGAGGTCAGATAGATATAGAAGGATTTGCATTATTTATTTTTAAAATGTAATTAATAATTGAATTAAAAATTTATAAATAAATCTTGAAAAAAAATTATATTTATCTCTTCGACAATGTCAAAATATTTTTAAATTTTATTTTGTTCATAGCATTTTTTGTTTTGATATATATTTTTACGAGATTTTTTATTTATAAAACAATAATTGTATGCAAATTTAACAGAAATGTAAAAAAATATGTCTTAATTCACTTCTAGCTTTCCAAATACATGGCAACAAATTTTTTCGAGAAATTAAAACAAGACGAGAATCGAGTTCTTTGAGATGAGAATTGAACAGCTGAGAAATGACAGAGACGAGAATATTTAATTTTCTCAACTTGAAAATTTGAGACAAGGCGAGAATTGACTATTCCTCTTCCTCGTCTCGTCTCGTCTCACGGCATCACTACTTATGAAATTTTGCACACAGATCTCTTTTGACCATAGTTAGATTTTAAAGTTATATATATATATATATATATATATATATATATATATATATATATATACAGATAATACAATAAAATATGAATGACATGTTCTAATCTAAAGTATAAGCGGTACCCAGCTAGCGAACCGGCAGCGTTGCAAGTTTGTGCGTTACAAATTACAAATGAAAAGAAATTGGTTCTAATTTTACAAAAATTATTAGGTATCTAGATGATATTTAAAAAATAGATAAAGATAATTTGCGAGATAATTTGTAATTTTATCTAGATAAGATAATAGATAAATAAGAAAAAAAATATCTAGATAATAGATAAAAATATATTATCTAGATGATTTATCTAGATAAGTTACAACACTACCTACAATACATGTTTTAATGCGACGGGACAATTTAGGAGTGGGTTTTAAAAATGTAAAATTTTATGCGGGCATCGGCACCCACCTCAGCTAGCATCCCAGTCTCGATCCCAGTTTTATTTTTAAAGAACATTATTCCTCGAAACCGTTTGAGATCTTCTGGTCTGGGATAAAAGTGTAAGGGTGCATAAAGATCCGATATAAAGGCAATGTGTGAGGGCCGTAATCGTTCGAACAGAGGTACATAATGTTTGGTTGTTAAGAGAAATGGTGTATTTTACTGGATTAAGTGATGTGCGAAATGTGAGACATCTTCAAACTACAGAAGGGTTCTCTGCTTTACGCTTCCGATATCTGATACTTACAACTTCAAGAGGATAATATCATAATTTTATAGCAAGATGTTACACATCGAAATGAGCACTTATAAGAGTTTAATACCGAATTTAATTTGACGGGATTTCGCGACAAAGAACTATTATTTATAACTTGCGTGTGGCAGCTTCGCACACTGTGAGTAAAGATATACAGGGTGTTTCCCAGATTCTGGAAATAAATAATTAAATGACAGATATTAAATGAAATAATGATCACAAATCAATAACAATTTTTTTAAAATTGGCAAAATATATTGCACTTTAACGAAAAATCGTAGTGAAACGTACAACTTTAGCTCCGCATTTTTTGACCAATCAGAAGGCTGCCTGTGCACTCGATCGTTGACGCAGAACGTCGCCTACTCGGTCGGCTTTCGGCTATTATTGTTGCAACATTATTTGTTTTGTGTTGACATTTAGCTTTACTGTTACAAATTTAATATAATTTTGTGATTTCAATAAAAGTTATTTGTATATCAAGTACGGATAGGGCATTGTTTGTTGCACGTGGTGAGAAATTTGTTCAGTCGAGGCGAAGCCGAGATTAACGATTCGCCAAGGGCAAGAAACAAGCTCTATCCTACGAGGTATACAAAATATGATTTGTCTACAATCGTATAACGTTAATGTACCTAATTGTAAAATTATAATTATTTGCTATGCTTATTAACAATTCAACGAAATAAGTCACGTTATACGCACTATATGCCCTAATTAAAAGCAAATATTAAACAGTATAAAACCAATGACTGCATTTCAAAATTAAAATATCAGAATTCCTTTGATGTAATTTGCATTTATGCAATCATTCGATTAAAATTTTCATATCTCACATTCTGTAGTTCTTTGTCACCGATGTTTCTACGTTAGTTACACATGTCAAGTACGATATGCTTTGATGTTTTATACATTACCACACCAGTACCGGTTACGGACTTTTTTCCCGCTCGAATTTATGGAATAAATTTTTATTCGTTCCGCAAGTTTTTCCGAACGAATCGACTTAATTTAACAGGAAATGAATATATTATCGCGAATATTGTGGGAGCAATTTTGTTGTATAGAAAATAAATTTGCTGGTTCTTTGATATGTGTACATGTAAATAAGATTTATTGATGTAGTGAATCTGTACACAAAGCAGTTTGCATTTTGCAATTTTGAAAATGGCATCAGGTTGATTTAATTTATTGATAAAATGTCTGGAAGTGAACTGCAGTTCGTGCTGCTCTTTTTAAAACTATTATACAAACATAATACATATCAGCACTTGAGTATAGCAGACTCGTATGCTATGAGTCATCGGCATACATATATACAGGTGTAACATAACTTCCAGTACATACGTAAAGGGTACCTATATACAGCTTGATATGCGGAATACGAATCAAAAATTTTATTTAAAAAAAAGAATTTTATTACCTACCACTGGATTCGCATAATTGACTATTCAAAATAAATTTAATAAATAGGTATCTAACCGTATCTAACTAAATGGATTAAATCAATTGAAGATGCTGTTAGCACATGGTGAAACATGATTGAAATATCAAAATTAAAACACTTGCTTTGTGAATTTGTCGGAATTTGTGAAAGACAGCTAAGTGTTTTAATTATGTAACAAAATGGAGATTCATTTACTCATTATATAACTTTAATTAAATTATCAAAGTTGTGTAATAAATAATTATCTTAAACTAATTATAAATCCAGTTGCCGCAGAAATGGTCCCATGGTACGTTGAAAATCATTATTTTTAATATTTTTTTAATTTTTGAAAAATTATTTTTATAATAAAAATAGTTCAATTTATAATGCCACTGGTCGAATAAAGCTCATTTACGATCTTTAAAGTCAGTTCTTGGCTCAAGATAATAAATATAAAATTTCAGTCCAAAATTCCAACGCGATTTTAAGTTATGCAACATCCAAATAGACTAACAAACCCACAGATTCACAGACCCACATACCAACTTTATTTTATTCTTCTGCTGGAATTATTTTCCCGAGAGCTTTTATTTGATACTACACTCGATAGTATTATTTTTAAAACATTTAAAAATGTAGTTGATACCACTGGTTGAATAAAGCTCATTAACGAACTTAGAACTAACTTTTTTGTAAAAATAATTTAAATATAAAATTTCAGTCCAAAATTCCAACTCATTCTTCAGTTATCGTGCTTACGGACAGATCGACACATAGACCGACTTTAAAAAAATTATGTTCTTTGGGTTCAGTAGGGTCTAAAACGTGAAGGTGGAAATAAAATTTTCGTTTACAATCGTTGTACAATATGAACATTGTTATTCAATTTTTAGTTAGGATATGTACAAAATTATTGCCGTACGAGTGCGACAAAGTACAGTTTTGTTGCGCTAGTGCGACAAAAACATAAAACTACTAAATTTATTGCGCCAAATTGGCCTCAAACTACGATTGTTAACATTTTGTTTGAAAAATGTTTGTTGTGTTTACAAACTTTGTCATGATGACGAGTAATAACCACGATTTAATTGAATTGTTATAAGCACGGCAAATAATAATAATTTTAAAATTAGCCATATTAACGTTACGATTGTAGACAAAATATTGTGTGCACCTCGTTGGATAAAGCTTGTTTGTTGCCCTTGGCGAGTTGTCAATCTCGGCTTAGCCTCGACCAAACAAATTTCTCGCCACGTGCAACGAACAATGCTCTATCCGTACCTCGATCCGTACTTGATACAGAAATAACTATTGTACGCGGTGCAAATAATCTTTACTGGGCTCACTGGATTAAGAGCATTCTGTACAGGAAGAATATACACGTAAAATGCACTTTACACGCATACACCTCATCGACACATGGTTGCATATTTTAACAAAAACAAATTTTTATATGGTAGATAAGGCTTAAAACTTCGTTCTATTAGTGCCATTTTTTCTGTTTTGTACCGAAGTTTTAGTTTATAAAACAAAGAAAACTACAAAAATTCACAGTTTTTTACCTATAATTTTCTCGAAATCAGAAAGTTTTTTCTAAAAAATAACACTACCCCAACGTAGATTAAACTTTAAGCTACATGATTCAAGTTTAAAATATCATGTTCTGCGAAATATAAAGAAAAATCTGTAGGTGCTTTTAAACGCCTGTAAGAGGTTGAAAGTAAGTAATTTCGACCGTTGAACGTGCTGAAAAAAAAAATTGCACCAATAGAACAAAGTTTTATTCCTTATCTACCATATAAAAATTTGTTTTTGTTAACATGTGCAACCATGTGTCGATGAGGTGTATGAGTGTAAAATGCTTTAACGTGTACATTCTTCCTGTACAGAATGCTCTTAATATAAGAGAGTCTCGCTCCTTCGTCACTCGCCCGTAAACATTAATTTACTAGGCTCGCCACGTAAATATCTATTAATTTTACACATAAATAAGTCAATAAAATCATAATAACTAGCTTTCTTATGTCAACTAATTATCAGAATTCATGTGTAATTTAATGGCAACATCTCCATAATTTGCAACAATGCCGCTGCTTTTATTTTCCGCCATATAAATGGTGTGAAGTAAGTGTGCTGTGCCTAAGTACCAAGGCGAGCAATATTTTAAGCACATTACGGTATTCGCATTGAGCTACTAAATATGCCAAGAATTCTACCCTACTGAGGTTCAAACACGCAACCCTTGAGATTATTTCATTCTACTTAAATTATAGAAGACATTCGCTGGAAAATGGAAATGCGACTACGAGAGTTGCGCGATGCGAAAAATGTTTTAATAACACTAGGATAGAGCTTTATGAGTTTAATGGCTTCTTTGCAGTTTACACAAGAGTTATTATTTTGTTTTTGAGCTAGTTTCACCGTGTGGTTTTTGTTTTATGTTCAGAAGGATTAACTTCTCACTGATGGATAAAATTATTATAGTAAATCGCTAATATGCTAGGCAGACACTTAACTATTGTGCCATTACTGGTCATATTGTATAAAATAAATTTAACTATCAGTACAGTTTGAAGAACATAAATATTTTGATGCATTTTGCTTTCTTACAAATTGCTGCATTGGCATTACTTATTTTATTTTTATTTTGCTGGTAACCATACATAATCTCAATTCGTGCAATGACCTTTAAAATTCAAAGTAGCATCGGAGAGATTCTAACGCAACCATGACTACATTTAAGACGATCAAGTGGTCAGCTTGAAGCGCCCGAGTGCGATTTAATCGGATTTAATTGAAAGATGATTTTACAATAATTATTATTAAACGACAGTCTAGCAATGCCGACCGAGAGACTTGCACGTCATCACATGCAGAGAGTAATACTTAAACGCACGCAGCTACTGCCTTATAAAAATATAGGTACAATCGAGGGTACAATTTAAATGCGCAATAAATAAAATGAAATGTGCATGCTTTGTGCATTAAAATAAAAAATATTGGGTATTAAATAAATATATCTATTTAAAATAAAGATTTTAAAATTGAGCAATATTTTATTTATAGTGTGCCTAGTGTGCTTTAAAACGATATTTTGTGAATTAAAATATTGAAAAATGTAAATAAATATTTTTACTTTAAATAAAAAATATTAAGTTTAGGCATAACGGAGAATGTGATAATCAATAAGGGTAAAAGTTTTTTGTATTTAGTTTTATATAATAAGAATTTTTACCAAAAACAAAGTATGTTGGAACTCGAGAAGGATGCACAAAAAATCGTTTTAAAGCACGCTATAAATAAAATATTGCTCCACTTTAAAGTCTTATTTTAAATTGATGTATTTAATTAATGCTCAATATTCTTTATTTTTTCACAAAGTCATATCCCTTATAAAATAATATAAATAGTCAAGTAATTACTTACCGAGGATTGGTGGCAATCTCGGTGGCAATGCAATAAAATTCATTTATTAATTGTCAGTGATGCAGAAATTTTAAGAAACCAGTGTTACTAAAAAGTATACATAATTTAAAGCGCAATTAATTGTGCTGTACGAACTTAAAAAAAATTATTTTTGATCCGTAGACCTTAGGTAATCAATATGTTGTGTCTGGTATTGAAACACCTGTGGGTATAGCCAATAGCCTATATACTCTACTACCTACATGTTTAGAAAAACAATTAATAATCATAAATAAAAAAGTCACAATTTTGATTGTATAGTTTAGTAAATAGCGTTTTAATTGATTTAAATAATATACCACAAAAGATGATTCAAATTGGATAGTTTTTAGTAATTAAAACTAAACAAAACAATAAAAATGATAAACTTTTACAAAGAATATTGAATAAATCTAACAAATAAATGTTAATACTGAACATAAAATATGCCATTTATGGCATGGCTTTATGGAATGTTTCTAGATTCTAAATTTCAAAGGCTCTAATTTTATTAGACACTTTCGTAAAGTCAGACAACTTATTAAGGGCCAATTCCTGTAAGAAAACAGCATTCATCAGTCAGGAAGTAGGGTAAGTTGCGGGCACATAATGCGTTTAATCACGGCGCAGTCTCTCAGGAAAATGGCAGAAAGAACCACATTTCATTTACCCCTAATTAATTATGCCAAATGTTCTCCTCTCGTGTTGCGTGGTTCCTTAGTTCCCTCTTTCCTCCACGCAGGAGAATTACCTGCCTCACTGCGGTGAGACGCAGCCCGAGGCGAATTTTAATATTTTAAATGGAATTAGTAGAATGGATAATTGAAGAAACAAAGCAAAGAAAGAATGAGAAATTAGCTATAAATTAGGTTACCGAAGGATAATTTGACAACAAACAATGCACTAATGAGGTTAAAGGAACACTGAGATAACCCCAATGATTTAATTGTTTATAAAAATACCACACAGGTAGAAAAAAGAAAAGGATTTTTTAGTTTTATGGTTACTTTTGATACATAAATGACACAACTTTTAGCAGGTATATTTATTACAGCTATAATACTTTAGCTTACATAAGCATAAATCTTTTTGTTAATCATAAATTGTAAATTCTTCGCGACAAAAATAATAACTGCAAAATTTGGGTGCCTTGTACCACCCAATGAGGTATTAATTATTCACTATTATAGAATGAAAGTTGATTACATGAGCCGAAAGCAAGTGTCAAAATAATTTAAGTGATTACTCGTATAGGTAAGTAGGTACCTACTAACAATTATTCAAATCAATATTCAATCAGAAATATTTTATTTTTTCACGACATGCGACGAAATAGTTATTTGTCCAACTAGAGAGGCAAGCGCTTCTTTTTCCCACTCGAGCTCGAAGTTTGTGTCACGAGCGAAGCGAGTGAAGCAATCGAGCAAGAGTGGAAAAAGAGCTTTCCTCTCGTGTTAGACACAACATTTTTTTCACGACATATTTAAAAACATTGTAAATGTAGAAGAAACACATTAGAAGTTAGGTTATAACTGCCATCTGTCAGAATGACGTTTAAAAACAATGAAATGTTTCAATGCGGCCAATATGCCAAATTAAATTTAAGTTGTAAAATCGTGAAATTGTAGAAAAAGAAAGTATAAAATGTAATAATTGTTAAATAATAGTTTACAGTATATCACTATAAAATCAGAATTTTCAATAAAATAATAAATTTACTTACAATTTTTAAAATATTTCATCGTAAAATAACACTGGTGGTAGCACTGCTTACTTTCCTCTCTAGAGAGGGAAAACCTACTTTCCTCACTATTTCGCGAGAAGAAAATTGTGATATCTCCGCATGTCGTGAAAAAAAAACTATTTTCGCGAAATAGCGAGGAAAGTAAGTTTTCCCTCTTTAGAAAGGAAGTAAACAGTGTTTCCACCAGTGTTATTTTACGATGTAATATTTAAAAAAATTGTAAGTTAATTTCTTAATTTCTTCAAAATTCTGATTACTATACAGGGTGTTTCATAACTTCGAGTACATACGTTAATAGTAATTATGATGTTTGATGCTGATTACGAATCTAAAAGAATTTTTTAAATTTGAAAAATTAAGGGTTGTTTACCTAAAACATTTTTGTAGTAGGTACTGCCTGGATTCGTTTTCCTATTAAATACAAACAATAGAAGTAGGTAATGAACATCTTAAATTACATACATACTAGTAAAATAACAAACGAAATTTAATTATTTGTAATGAAACAATAATTACTCCACCCAGTGGCAGTGGCTACGAAAATTTTTTGACTGGGAAACATCGAAATTAATTTTGCGATTTTAAGAAAAATTCTTTTTTATTCGTAATCAGCATACCAAACAACATATACCATTAACGTATGTACCCGATGTTATGAAACACCCTGTATAGTGATATACGGTTTTTACAATAATTATGTTTTATACTTTTTCTACAATTTCACAATTTACGAGAGGGAAGCTCTCCATTCTCTCTCGCTTCGCTCGTTACACAAACTTCGAGCTCAAGTGAGAAAAAGTAGCGTTTTCCTCTCTAGTTGTACAATTAACTATCTACCGATGCCACAATATGTGAGGCTGCCATACCCAAGTTAGATAAACACGTATGTTATGAATCATATGAAACCCTTTATTTCCATCATTATTCATTAGTTTCACCTTCCGTCTCATACTTCTTATTCCCTTCCCAATACCTCGTCTACATCTAACATCGCGATGTAAGGAATTCCCGAAACGCCGGAGCGAAGTCGAATCCGACATCTTCTGTTTGTCTCATCTGTTTGGTTTGTGTTGTCGCTGTCGCTGTCGTCTTGTCTTGTCGCTCGGATTAACAGGGAAACAGCGAAGCAGCGAGGAATCACACAAAACCGGAAACGACGAGCTAGCAGCTCTGATTGTGTAGTTTTATGATAATGAGAGGTGGAGGAATGGTTTATTGGAATCGGAGGTGGTTGATGGTGTAGATTTTACTCGAGAAATGAAAAAAATATTGCGGAGCTTCCAGTTTCACGCGCTTCCAGTTTCCACTGGTAACACTACGTACTTTCCTCTCTAGAGAGGTTTTGAAAATATAGTTTTGTTGAACGCGAACGAAAATTGCAGCCCGAGCGAAGGGAAGGTTGCAATTGTTTAAGTTCGACAAATATTTACAATACGTTATACACACTATTTTTCCTACTCCTGCAAAACAGTATTTTGTACTTAAGTACTTTGCAACACATTTGCGACAAACAGCTGCTTTCAACATTTAAAACAATGTAGAAACATGAACTTTCAGAAAGAGGCATAGAAAAACTTACTTTTCTCACTATTTCGCGAGAAGATAAATGAGTTTTCTCAGCATGTCGTGACAAAAAATTTTATCGCGATGTGGTTTAATGATTTGAAGGAACTTATGGGGTAAACAAGAGAGGTTTAAATTTTACTATGCACATCTATCATGCCTTTTACCTAAATTAAGTGTGGCAGCCTCACATATTATAAGTCATCGGTATTAATTTACTACATAAGTTAATAAAAAGTAATTTTATGTATCACCACAAAAAGTTTTAGTTATGAAAAAATAATTGTTACATTGTAAATGCTAAACCCGAAACGCTCATTTAATAAAATTAAGATGACGAATTGAAGTCTTCACATTCCTGGATCCATAAGCCAACCTTTACCTCTTTTCAAATTTTAAAATGTCAGTGTTATTTATCCAATTTCTAATTTCAGCTTACTGGAAATTTCATGTCACCTATAATCCTGTTAATATTTTAAACCATCATGAGCAATTAGCTTCATTGGTTATGTGGGACAAATGCAGAGATAATTGGAGTATATCTCCCAGAGTAAGTAATACATCATTATTTATTTAACCAGCTTAGTTAATATCGGCTAACAGTATTATCGGAAATACGTTTAATGGGTATTAAACGTATCAAATGTAGGTTCAAATCTAAAATTATGTGTTACCTAGCCCGCTGACAGAAATAAATCATCAACAATGATTAATTCATACCGTATGATATATATTTACGAACCAGCAACAACTTTATTACGACAATTAGCTTTGGTAATGGCATAAGAAAAGTAAACATTCGTATAGGGTATTAAAATACTTAATAAGGTATTTTCATGCCTATATATTTAGTAGGTACATGAAAATGTTATTAAGATCTAAATGGAACATACCCTTTTAATAATCATAAAGAATAAAAATTTAGTGGTTAATCGAGTATGAACATTTATTATTTTCCTTTATTATAAATATACATATAGTAATACGCTTAATTATTAACATGGTATAAAATAAACATGAAATTATGTAGGTAGTAGAGAAGACACTAATGTAGACCATTTATCTTCAAAACTGTACCCAATTCCAAAGGGAATAAACGGCTATAATTATTATGCATTGTAGTATTCTAGGATTATCATAAAATACATTCAAAATACGATTGTTTTCAGTGAGAAATATAATCATTATTTACTACATACAGTGAGTTTTTTAAAATTCCTCAATTATGTTCAACGAGGTTTTTGACTAATAAAAGTTGATAAAATATGTTAATAAATGGAATCCATGAAGCCTTTACTAAAATATTTAAAAAAATGGTCTCTTTAGTTTCTAATTTACAAATTTTTGTTACTGACCAATTAGAACTTCTTGTACTAGCATAGCATATCTAATCTTTATCATATAAAAATGATAAATAATGAACAAACATTTTTAAACTTTTATATTTGCTGACAGTTGTTATTACAAATTTACTTGAACTCTATACGTACCTGCAAAGGACGCACGCGTTAGAGTAGCTGAGGCAAGTTTGTATTTAAAAACGTGAGTTAGACAGTGAAGTGATAGAAATGCTATACGCCATAAGTCTGTTTCTGTCTCCTGCCTCACTGCTGCTGTTTTGTAGTGCGCTACGGCTCCCTTCCAGGTACGTAGTATATAGTTCACTGTTTTCAATTTTAAAACTATTATTGGTTAATAGGACGTTTATTAAAAAACATAGCATATTGTGAGCATTATCACTCGAAACATAAAATAGAAGTTCATTAGAAAAAAATATATCATCTCATACATTTCCCTTCCAAATCTCCCGCAATAATTCAGTCCGGTGGCGGCAGATAATTCCGTTTCGTCATTTGGCAAAACATAACCACAATCCACGATCCACAAATTCGTGGTCTCTCTTCAGGCAAAGAACTATCAAATTGGTGGCGAATAGCACTGACTATGTCTGTGTCTGTGTGCTGTGTGCCTGTATCTTGTGGATGCAAACACATATTTCATCCCAGGGAATGTGTCAACATGGAAATTCCTACATATAGCTACAGCTTCTTCCTACGAGGAGTTTCCGTTTACTGGAACGAGGGTGGGAGCGGGGTTCGCTTAAAACATAGACCTCCCACGTTGTCAATGTAGTAGCTGTGTTGAAAGATTAAGAGGAAATTGATTCAAGGATTAATTTAAAGTTTATATCTGCAATAAACTAACTTCTTACATAAAACACATCTATTTATAGATCATCTGACCAATTTACAGTTTAAAAGCAACCTATTTCTAAATCCACATACTTCAGCCATATCTTGGATTTAAATTTCAATAATATTTGAAGAGTAATATCTATTAATATCCACAACAAAGAACAAATAGAAATGCACTCAACTCATTCCAAAATAAAAAAATTCCAAGTTGTTACACAATAATTTTTCTATTGTTTTGGACCGGTCATATTTTACTATATTCTTAAGTAGATTAGATTACATTTTTTAATCAATAGTTCATCAACAACATCAACTGGATACTTAAACGATAGCTGTCGATATAATAATTAAATGAATATTTCGCTTTCCCATAAAAGTCTCGGGACGGAGCTATAAGTTTTGAACGAGTGAAGAAAAAAAGAAAAAATTTGGAAATCACTAAAGCGTTTGGGTCACCGAAGAAGGTCGACAATTTGAACATTTGTTATAAAAATCGTAATAAACATGCAAAAAACATTAATTAAAACTAAACTCTTGAAAGATTAAGATATCGGGTTTTGGTTTATGGGGATGTGTTTCTTTTTTCATTACCTTTAAAATAAGGTGAAACTCGACAGTGGTTGCTATTCAAAAATGTTGGGATGGTCTTTTCCTAAAAAAACCTCCACGTTGCATGGAAGTTCTAAACTATCTAAGAATGTAGTTTTTATGACTCTTTAGTGATTTCCGAATTTTCTATTTTTTTTCTTTACTCGTTCAAAACTTATAGCTTCATCTGTAGACTTTTGGGAAACTCTGTATTAATGTAAGGTGGTGCTATAATAATGCTCGAATAATATTAAAAATTACAAATCTACTTACACTAATATACCAAAGTAACGTTACCCAAATTCTTCGATAGTTATGAAATTTCTTTATTAACCACAAAACAAACCTGAATTTAAAAAAAACTAAAATAAAATAAAGGAGAATTGTCAAAATAGATGATAAAATTAAAAACGGAAAATTAATATTATACTTTGAAGAAGAGTGCATTATAAAGCTTCCATAAAATAAAGTTAGTCGAATCTAGACCATCAACCTCATTACCTTTCCCACACTTCACAGTCTTATTTACTCTTGAACATAACCTCAGAAAATATGCATCCCAACTTCTCCACTAATGCACTCACAAACAACCCAATTTCATCCTTAAAAAAAACTCGCGTAACTTCTCGTCACCCGGTATGAATATCTCAATGTTTGCTAGCGGGTTATCCGGGCCTGAGGATGTGTGTGTGTGTGTTCTCTACTCTGTTTCACATTTCACACCAATGGAACTTGCTACTCCACTCTGAAAGAACTTCAGAGCACTCTGTGCTACTCTCTGCGCTGTATTTGTGTTGCTAGTGTTTGTTGTGTGGTACGAGTGAATCAGAGGAGTATGCAAACACAAGAGGGAGGGAGGGGATGTTGGCGCTACGAAATTAGTTTAAAATTTGTGTGATAAGATGAGGTTATGAAAATGTTAAAAAGACATGAGGAAGTTAGGAGGTCATGTGACACCATACAAGATTTTAAAATAATAAATTATCAATATCGTTCTTCTAATCTCTAATGTATTCCAAAAAATTCTACGATCGGTATTAAAAATATAGAAGGTTTTTTGGATTTCACTTGATCACTTGATAATGAACAATTATTGCAGTCTAATGCACAATGCGTCTTTGTAGACTGTTACTAATAAAGACGAGCTGAAAATATTTTCAGCCCAACTATTCTTATAAAAATATGTCCCAGTAATCATAAATAATTTATTAGAAATTGGTAAAATTTATTTCATATTACAATTTCCATTTAAAATTCTTTCTAAATGTCAAGTTTGTTGTATTGTTTTCCTGCATTCAGAATTTTACCTTTCGTAGATATGCTGATATAGATGAAAATTTACAAAATTTTGGGTAATTGTAAATTAATCGTAGAAAAATAACTATTTTGGCCTCCTGAAGTGTAAACATGACAATAACACATCGTTGACGTCTATGGTAGTTGCGATTTTGCATACATGCAATGATCTTAGCGCATTTGTTCAGCAAAGAGCACCGAATTTTATTGCTTTAATAGGCCATTAAGAAATGTAACTTTAAAATAAAAAAGAAAGCCTACAAAAACGCTACTTTACACAATTTATTGTTCAGTAGAGTCTGAAATAAATTAAACTAATTTTAAATGTGACATTTACTGGTGACATCTCTTAGCAGTTGTTTCAAAGCTACTTGACACAAGGAAATTTTAGTGCAATTGTCAAATGCATCGCACTTAACCTCATAGAAAATACGATATTTTAAATAAATAGGTATGTCGGCCAAAAATATAATACATAACGTCAGGTATTCGTACATCACTCGGTTTTATTAAAGTACGACGCGAAGAACCTCTCGTTGTAAAATAAAACCTATCGCACTTATAATGTAAATAACAATTTTAGTATTGTGACTGCTACGAAAAAATTTCTGCTAGGAATTTGTTCGGCATTTTCATGTGAAGTATCTTCCATTGGAATTTAAGATTTAAGACACTTTCCGTAAAATTACGTATTCAAATTTAGGGCCGATGCAGTCAAACACCGTGAGAATTTCTCCAGGGCGGAACAGAGACATTTTTCATCCTGGTTTCCGTTTCCTCATAAATACTCCCACGCACACTACACTGACACACATTTGCCTTTCCACACCAAGTGCTACCACCTCTCAGCGAACAAACCCAAACCTGATACCCAGAAACCGGATCCAATCTCATCAAATCGCGAATAAAAATGGGACAACATTCAGGCGGATTCATTCGTCATCAAACCCTTTCGCGCCATTCAATTGGGAGAGGAATTCACTGAGGGAGATTTCAATCTTTTTGTAGTCAATTTGGTTTAGGAACATTTAATAGGTTTAGTGTGCTAGTCACATTCAATTTTACTAAATTTTCTTTTTTATAAAGTAATATTGTGATCATGAATTAATTGTATTACTGCCGATGTCTGCCGATGAATAATTATTGTACTGGCCGAGTACTGGCATATTTTTGATTCTCAAATATTTTGAAAGTCTATCACTTTATCTAATACTTAATAATAATATGACCCATACAAATTAATGAACATAATATTATCTATTTGTACATATACCATATTCTTTTAAAATTACTGTATCCTGTAAATACCAAGAACAGGAACAAAGAATACCATAGTTCGCCATAATTTAAAAAAATAAACATTACTGTATACTAGAAATACTTGATTAAGTTGAGCTCTAGTAAAAATAAAAAATAAGGATGAAATATATTATTATCTACCATGATTTTGTTGAATGATGTCGGAAGTTAGATCAGATCATAAGACACGCTATTAAAATAGCTGTGCAGCATTGGTAAGAAAGGAAACTAGTAATCTCATTTTTGTTTTAGTTTTAGAACTGTTAAATTCAACGGTAAATAAATTTCGTGTGAAAGAAATACTTCTTTATATTTTAATTGTTATTGAAGATAATAGGTGTATTCCTTTACTGGACCAGATCTAGATTCTATTTTTGATTGTTATATAGTTCACTTTAAAATAATTATACTTACAAATTATTAAGGTAATATTGTTAATTTCATTTTCTGATCATTTCTACATACAAATATATATCATGCGTTTTACCCAACTTGCGTTCCGCAAACACAATTTCACAAAAACAAAATTCAAATGTTATTACTCATAGTAAATTTCAGATTTATATTTTGAGCGATATAGCCAGAATCATGAATTCTGATTCTATTGCAGCAATATTGCAGTCAACAAGTGTAAAGCCTTAATCTATAAAATGATTACCTTACCTATTATGTTTGAAATTGTAAAATGTATCTTTAAAAAAACAAAAAAAACATGCATTTATTTATTATAATAACCACACAATAATAGTTATTTACGTATAGAGAGCCGAAAGAAAAAGATTACGCCTGCGGATGAAGTTTGAGGCTCTCGCCTTTATTCGTTCAAGGGTGTAATTTGTCTTTCGGCCAGAGGTACGTACGAAATTTTAACCACAGCTGCGTATTTTAATATTCTAGTGAATTATACGTACCTACCTAATTAGTTTCTGGAAATGCGCAAAAATACTTATTACAAGAAAATTAAGGAGGCGCATGGTAACAAAAAAAATATTCCATGTGTCAATAAATTAATTTTGATTGGACTAATTCCTTACTTTACCGCCCATGTGCGCGTTTTTCTACTTTACCGCTCAAGGGCGTAAATTATTTTACTACTTTGTTAAAAAATTCGTTGAGGAGCCCATTGTCGTTATATTCACAATTCATGGAAAAAACATTATATTTATTGACTAGTTATTAAAGGAAATGATGAAAAAAATATGAGTCACAAAACGCTCATTTCTCCAAACCCATGTGTATTTACAATAAATCCTCGCTAACAAAACAAAAAACCTAAATATTATGTCTAGCCTGACCCCACCCATAAAAATATCCCATCCTCCATCGTTAAAGTAAGAAAACGAACGCATCACGTACTGCAAGTGTAACCCCATATCTTCCCCAAACACAAACAACGCTCGCAAGCCGCTCACACATGTGGTGTAAGTAACCGAGGGGTGTTCTTAGCTCTTCTTCTTCTTCTTTCTCCTCTTCTTGAGGCTCCGCTGGCTTAACAACCGTTACTATCTTTGTGATCTGTCACTGTTTTATGCTTCGTTACACCGAAATTTGTCGCACGGAACGAAATGGCATAAGAGATTTATGTTCATATTTCTGACGATGTGATGTTGTAGGGAGGGTATTGATTTTGATTTTGTGGATGTTTTTGACGAGATTTGAGATTTTTTACTGATTACATTTATTTTTTATCTACGACCATTGTATAATACATTCATTCCTGGAATCCTGGAAAACTAAGAGCTAGAAAATAAAATACCCGAAAATCAAAATATTGACTTGAAACTTCCAGCATTCGATTCATTGAAGATTTTTCTGTAAGAAACATGTCAATATTTTTTTATCCGTTCAAAAACTACAGTTGATCAAACACAATAAATAAAAATAATTTTAAAATTTTACTGTTTTTCCGAGGAAGAGATATTTGAACATCGATTTGATTGAGGCTTGAAAAAAAATTAATACAAAGTACGTTTATAGAGCATTGTTTCAGGAATCCGCAGAACAATATTTTAATTCGTTTAGAAATGCCAACTCAATAAACACAAAAAATACTACACTTTCACTATTTTCTCTAAGAAATTATCGAGGAAATTATGCGAAATTATGTTTGATCTGTGGCTAAACTGGTGATCCCGAAAAGTTGAAAATTATGTAGGTACATAACAAAAAAATATATAAGAAATCAAATATTGAAGACAGGAAATCGATATCATGATTCATTCAAAAATAAAAGCAGTTTTTGTTTTAAAAAACAAAATTTAGGTTTTACTTAAAATAACTAGAAATTACTCAATTATATTTTAACGATTTTCTCGAGAACTATATTCATCTTAGAAATTTTTTTACCACATACAAGGGAAAACCCGAGAAAACCACGGTTTTTCATGGTTTTTCAGTTATAACTTTTTAAGCAGGAAAGTTACGAGGTGGCAAACCTGAAATTCGTGTTCAGCGTCAAAAAAAACATATAGGATGAAAGAAAAGTTAAAATGTGTGACATCAAAGTAGTAATAATAATTAGTTAATATTTTGTGAATTGTACATTCAGTCTCATTTCCTATGATTCCGAGTATGATTCATTTATTTTATAGTTTATTAATTTCAAAAAACCTGTAAAAGTGTACATGCGAATAAAAATCAGTTCGCAAAAAACTGTACCTACTATAACAACATATTAAAATGCAAAAATGTCATTCACCCATTCACAGCAATATAAAAGTTATTTTGTTCACGAGGCGTAATATTTCTTACAAGCAAATATTTTCTCAGCTGTAATCACAAGTCATGTCAAACGAGCAGACAGATATTGAAAGAAGACAGGAAAATCCTTTATTCATCAGTTTACAGCCACATTCCATTTTCTTCCTCTGCGTGACTCATTTTTTTTCTCAGCCATCTGAGAAGAAAAATACGCGAAAATAAATCGGAGGCTCGACATTTAACATGCGAGAAATTTAATCTGTTTTTGGGAATATTTCATATTGGAGACTATGGGATATTCTTGACAATTGACACGATTTTCTGGAGTTACAAACATAAGATTTTTTTATTCGGAAATTGTATTATTTTCCTTTTATACTTCCGATAAATTAATACTGATCTCATTATGTTGTAACATATGGAGTTTCATTGGTTAAAATAAGTCTCTATCATTCAAATATCTAAGCATATAGTTTTAAGGTTTACAATTTTTATGTTTACGTATAAAAAAAGGTAAAATTCATATAACTAAATACGAGCATTCACACTTCCCAATTTCAAGCACTGTGAATGCTCATATTTAGTTAGATATATTCAAACTTTCTTAAACGTAAACATAAATGTAAACCTTAAACCTAAAAGCTTATACATACAAATTACGGATAAGTTATTAAGTTAGGTATACAGGTTTAATAACTTCAGGTACATACGTTTAGGGTACCTATATGTTTTATATGCTGATTACGAATAAAAAAGAATTTTTCTTAATATCGCAAAATTAATTTCCATGTTTTCCAGTCAAACATTTTCCGTAGCCACTGCCACTGGGTGGAGTAATTATTGTTTCATTAAAAATAATTAAATTTCGTTTGTTATTTTACTAGTATTATGTAATTTAAGGTGTTCATTACCTACTTCTATTGTTTGTATTTAATAGGAAAACGAATCCAGTGCAGTACTACAAAAATGTTTAGGTAAACAACTCATTATTTTTCGAATTTAAAAAAAATTCTTTTGGATTCGTAATCAGTTATGAATCTTCCTGTATAAGATAATAATTTTTAGGCGCATCTCTTACTGTAAAATTGCAAATGCAAATATGTAAATTACGAAATAAATTAGGTACCGTAATTTACCAAATTTTTATTACAATAAATTACCAAAGAAATTACGAATAGGTTATAATTTCAGATACTTATATAATTGTTTGTTTGCATTCCCATTCACTAAG
The DNA here is from genome assembly GCA_947534325.1 of Agonum fuliginosum. NCBI lineage: Eukaryota > Metazoa > Arthropoda > Insecta > Coleoptera > Carabidae > Agonum > Agonum fuliginosum. Next base: position 17,413,658 of record OX384040.1, read on the forward strand.
AGAATAAAAACAAACTTTGTATTTAGGTAATTCTACGTGAGTTTAAACTAAACAAAAAAATAAGTAATCCTATATTGTGGACGAAATTCCGAAAAAGATATAAATACGACATTGTCATTTGTCGTCCATTTTTACAGAAACCGATATATGAAATATGCTACGTCAATTTTTAGCCAGATGTTATAAGAAGCTTAACATGTGCATAGCAGTTGTTTTATTATAAAATATGAAACATGATACATCATACCGTATTATCTATCTCTACACTAATAAAGACTACATACAACCTATTTTATTAATAATTAAGATCTTATAGTCGTGACAAAAACTGTCGACAAAAAATAGTATAAAAAACAGACAAGTTTAAAGCATGTTAAGATGTTTAACCGCTTGTCATTGTCTTCCGATTGTAAACAAACGAAACACCTGATGAATTATGACAAAGGAAGGAAATAACTTTCTTAAGGAGTAGTTAAGCCTTTCAATTTACTTTCAAATAACCCACATAAGTCGATCAATTTCCGTCTATTTATAGATTCTAATTTAATTTGGAGGAAGTGTATAATTAATAGATCGTTCAAGATCTTGGGCGCGTGCGATGGTACTAAATAAAATACTAAAATACATTTCCGTTCACAACGATGCGACTATTTTTTAATTCCTTTTAGTAAAATGTTCTTTTATGAGTATAGTTTTCTAAGATTTGCCGTAATAGGTTTATACAAATTTTTACTACCTAGTTCATTTCAGATTTAAGTACCTATATTAAATGAATGTTTATTGTAATTGTCAATTTAAAATTATATACGTTATTTGGATTCATATTTAATACGATTTTTATGATTTTTTATTAAATTTTGACGTTTTAAACTGTAATTATTAACTCCATAGCAACAACACTTGTTTTAATATTTTTTTAAATCACTCAACACATTTTTAAATCATCCCGACGTTTTAAACTATCATTATTTCTTCAAAAATGTATACAAATAATGACAACTTGTAACAGCAAATGCAACAATAATTTCGTCAAAATTGAATAAAATATTATATATACCACGTGAGATATGATGTTTATTCATTTGAAAAAATTATCCCTTTCGCCATTTAGGCTCGGGGGCTTAACTTTCGTCTCTGGAATAAACATTTATATATCTCACTTGGTGTATAAATATCTATTACTTATGTCAAATACCATCTTTTGTTAATTGGTTTAGTTATTAGTAAGTGAAATAGTGAATGTGTATAAACTATAATTTATTAAATAAAAATAGATTAGAATTTTCAGTAAAAATCTGTATAAAAATATTTTACATGTCAAAGGAATTATTTTTATTAACTGATATGTTTTTGTTAATTTATTTTCATTATAAATATTAATTTGAAGTTTATTAAAAGCAAAATTTCAGTGTTATTCTCGAACAATTTTTTAAATTAACGAGTAAAATATTTTTAATTGGAAATATAAATAAAAATAAACTGTAGCCAGAAATGAATGTAATCATAAACAAATAATATTCGTAACTAATTAATTAATAATCCATGCATATAGAGAGATAAATTTTTAATAAGATTTTTATAGATTTTTGTACATTACAATGTGATAGCACTAAAAATTAATAATATTGTAGACTTGCTAAGAAATTTAAGTCATTACAGAAGGGTTAGCAAAAATCATAAATATTTTTAAGAAATTTAAAAATAATCATGAATTCTTTTATTTATTCAAAAAAATCATGATTATTTTTATTTTTATTTATTTTTGAGAAAAATTTGATACTGTCATTTCTAAAATTTCATTATATAGAATAGTTACCTAGGTATATTTATAACGCAGGTAAAAACATTTATATTACCTACTTAGTAAAATTTATGAAACATCTGTCTTTTCTATAATGTACAAATTGGTCAGAAGCTTCTAAGCAATATGTCACGTTTAACAAGGGCAATAATTTGGATACAAACCCTAAAAAAATCTTCCAACATTAAGTTATAATTCTCGGAAATACATCACCAACAACATTACATAAGTATCCATTAATCCCTAATTAAACATATGTTCAAAATTAGAAAACGTCAGTCCACCCCATGTGCGATTCTTCGTGGGGTAAAACTTCCATTTTAGGGTAAACTCACCCTTGGTGCAGTGCGATAAATCATGATTAAGTTTCTCACTGCAAACACGACGCATAACGCGCCGTTTTTATAAATCTTTCGCTTTCGCGTCCATTAAAACTACCCCGAACTGCGAGCATGAACAGTGGCGGCGTTATATCCTTTAAATAAGGGCACTTCCTCTTAATTTAAATATGCAACATTCGTAAGTGAAGCACTCTTAATTTACAAATTTTTATTTGCAGGACAAAATAGTAATAATTATTATATATTTATGTAAAATGAAAAATGCAGAGACCATTACGAAAATGGAACATTTTATGATTCCATAACTAAAACCGATATTTAATTTTTTAATGGAAACTAAAAATTGAAACAAAAAAAAGGTCATTTAAACCGGAAACGCAATGGAACTGATATTATTACGGTTTTTAAAACCGATAATATTATTATGTTTAATGTTCATACTCCATTTTACCATTTTATTCAAATGGGGATTTCTACGATTTTTTGTTTTTTTTATGTTAATCTATAGGTAGGTACATTAAAATATTAGACCTGTGTTTTTCCGTTTCGCCAAAAAGTTATTGCTAATAAGCTAGAAAAAAATTCATAAAGTTTTAAAAAATAGATACAGCGAAAAACGATGCAGTGTGTGACGGTATGAACTCACCGGCCCTGAGAACATAATGTTCACCGCGCTGACAAGGACCGAATACGATATGTAGATCTTACCTTATTTCAACACAGGTCTGTCGTCCATTCCGTAGTCAAAACGACAGAAAACGATCTTACACGAACAAATCTACTCACGGTTTGGTTTTTGGTTGCAATGTTGTCTACATCACACATGGCGCATTTTAATATGTACCTACGTTTCAAAAGAGTTATTTTCATTTCAATAAACAGGTAATAAATCAATCAAAATAAACAATTATTATCACTGTCCTATAACTTATATTTATATGCTGAAAATTGATATTCAATAAGTATTTCTCTAAAAGCCGTAGGCTTGGAAACCTCTATTGGGAGTTTATCCTGTAGATTGGTTACCACCAAAATAAATAAATAAAAATATTAATTAATTCACATAAAAGGATTCTTTGCAGAGAAATACTCGTAGAATCACACTAAGAATCGCCTGTCAAATAGCGGTGCCGCTAAATTGAATCCAATGAGCCTTGGAACAGAAGAATTTGTAATTCATTTAGCTTGAAACTGGCGAATCTCTTGTTTTCCAGGATCAATAAGCATGAAATAATCCTTAAAGAGTGAATGTGTGAACAGGCCTTTATTTAAAAAATTTAAAATCTGAAAATATCAATAAGTTTGACATGCAAAACATTTGCCAAAAACTTTAACCGAAAGTGAAAACTATGGGTAGGCACGTAAAGCCCTGTTCATACATAAATTCTTTGAGGATTCTTTCGTGCTGCTGAATCCTGAGAAAAAGTATTATGTCTGTCAAACAGCGGCGCCGCTAAATTGAATCTGCAATGAGTCTTGAAAAAGAATAATTTATATGAAAAACACCAGTGAATTTTTTTCAGGATTCAAAGAATGAAAGACTCCTTAAAGAATCCATGTGGTTACCAGGTCTTAAACAGTATTAGGCTCGCTTCGCTTGCCAATTCAACCAAATTAAAATAATCTGAGAACTCAATTAGAAGCCTCCACTTTCGATCTGTACGAGGATCTGTATTCATTTTAGTAAAATAAAATACTTCGCTCACTTGCCCCCCTAATTAAAAATACTGACGACGCCCTTGCAGCGAAATCGCACTCGGCACAATAAAATGGAAACAACGAGTGGAGAGCGTGAATTTTAGGGTGAAAGAGGGTGAAAGTGGGTGAAAGCACAGGCTTCAAGCACTCAAGCTGGAAGACCAATTAGAGAACTATGCCCAGGGCGGGAAATGCGAAATAGGAATTGTATTTCTGTATGCTATGTTGAGTATTGTTTCGAAACGAAATGGTTTGTAGTATAGGTTCGAATAGTTTATTTTCCTAGGTAGGTATTGTACCTAATTATATTCCAAAATCCAAATATTTTTGTAAATACCTATACGATTTGAATGTGTACTGTACCTCTTGTATAGATCACAAATATTGTGATTGTATTAACACATCTCCATTGAATTCTACAGTTTAGTTCGTAATAACAATTTTTTTTATTCACATAAGCATATAGTTTTAAGATTTACATGTATGTTTACTTAAATTCATATAACTAAATACGAACATTCACTCTTCCCACTTTCAAGAACTGTGAATGCTTATAATTAGATGTACTCGTATTCAAACTTTCTTCCTCGCATAAATCTAAACCTTAGTAAACAATAGCAATGTTTATTATTCCATTGGCCATGTCTTATTTCGCGTAGGTACTGTAAGTTGGGTAAAAAGCGTGATAGATTGATGTCAGTTCAATTTTCGTCTGATAGGTAACTTAAATTCCAAACAGGCAATTTCCATTTAAAAATGAAACTACCAATCTCGTTAACGATTCCAAATTGCAGCTACAAATCCCGTGCAGTAAAAATGCATTTGCTAATTTCATCGCTTCTCAAATAAACGCCAAATCTAATCAGCACGACTGTAACTCTGGGATTGTTACCACTATCCCCTTCCCATTTCCAATCGAGGAGAATGTCAAACCGAACCGATCATATCCATTAGCGAAATCAGTTAACGTCTGCTTGTGAGGCACTAAATCTCAATTGCTTGTTTAGTTAAATGCACAAACACGGCCATGCGGGCGTCAGAGGAAGCAGAATGGAGATCACACCCACACATACGCAATGTATCGGGAATCACACACACACACGCATAACGAACGTACCAAGGGTGGAACGGATCACGAGTAGTGGAATAATAAACATTGCTAGTGTTTACTAAGGCATATTTTGCGAATGGAGCAAATTTTGTTGTTTAAAATGAGGCATTTTTGCAGCTACTCGCAGCTACTCATATGCTAAATGCGATATGCTAATATATACCTAACAATGTTTATACTATGTCGTGAAAAAATGTTGTATCTGCAAGAAAGGTATAATAGTACCTACTTATATTAAGTAACAATTTTTATAAGATAGGTATGAGTTTTTCGAACGCGTTCAAAAGTACGAGTAAAACGAACCTGATGCCGGCAGCCGGCGAGTTTACTAAAGTGCGAAAAAAGTCTTATAACATTAGTTTTTTATACTATTTTTTTATCTGGCGTCTTTTTAATATTCAAATTTAAATAAAACTGCCATAATATAGATTTAGAGAAATTTTACGTGTATAACATTTTGTTTGGTACTGTCATTGTAAAAGTACCTATATTATTTTTGTATTATTCTAGGTGATAAGTGAAGACATAGAAAATATTCAACTTTATGTTTTATTGAATAAAAACTAATTTTTTAAACAAAACAGATTTAGGGCGTAAAGTGCAATTTGTACGTTATCAGATTTGACGTTTGACAATTATTGAAGTAAATGTCATCTGATACTACCCATACCAACCTTCTAAAATAATGTTGCGTGTCACAATCACAAAATGAACCATGGCGACATTCAGTTACAAATCAAAAAAGCTCTTTTTCTACTCGCTTCGCTCGAGCTCAAGTGGGAAAAAGAAGCGCTTTCCTCTCTTATTGGACAAATAACTATTTTTTAAGAACATCCCTCCGAAAATTTGAGACAACTGACAGTCGCTTAATTTATAGATAGCAAAACAGAGGTGTGCGCGTCTCATGATCATTTGATATTTCGAGGTTTTTTCTACACATTATAATGTTACCAAAATATGTTGGAAGGTTTCTCTGTTTTCTGTTTTCTTCTTTTCTGTTTTCTTCTTTAACTTATGACTCTGGAAAAAAACACTTTGAAATCAGCCATTTTTCTCGATTTTTATAATAATTAAAAATAAAAATAAATAATAAATAAAAACAGGACATAAATTGAACCTTTGTTAACAAGAGCTTTATTTCATTCGCCTGTGTTATAAATATAATGTGTTTCCATCATCAGGTAACAAACGTTGTAATATAAATTGAATATTACAAAACTAATTCCCGACGAATGCCGAAATACCTACATAAAAAATCATATATTAACCGCAATGCTTTGGAAATAAATATAAAATTATCTGGTTTTAAAATGAACCTTAAATAAATTAGATTTATAATAGTAATATTTTTAGTCAGTAGGATATTGAACAGTTCGATAAAAATAAATACTGACACATAATTACTATACTATCTTATGACAGGAAGATAAAGTATTTAAATAATTACTTTAGTCAAAAATACAATACATTTTATTTCCAAAGTAAACCCTTGAATTGACATTTCAGAGTTCTTTAATGCTATCTATTTTCATTAAATATTCTAACAAAAATTGTTGGAAATTAACAACTTAGTTCATTAATACGGCCGATTAAAGTATGATTCACTTATATTCTCAGTTTTCTTTTCAGTTTGCATCACTTTTTTCGTAAACAAATAGACACACAAACCCACATACATCCGAATGCATGATGCACTTGCTTAAAACGCCTGATGCCTGATTAGCTTTGACATTCAACGCTGTTCGACGCATCAAAGATAACGCGCCGTATTTGATCGGCAAAATAAATAAATTTTGTTTTCCTTCCTGCTATATTGCGTACAAGGCTCGAGTTTTATTTGCTTTCAGAGCTTCAGGATTTATTTTTGTTTATCGTCCAATAGTTCAATAAATTACGAACTGACAATTTAAAACTAACAATAATTAGTGGATAATAGTTCTGTGACAGTCAAAGCAAAGTAAGGTCGCACAATATTCAGTAGGTATTGTATTTGACTGTATATACCTACCTAATAAGTAAGTAAAGTAAAAGATCGGTAAAAGAGCTCATTTTTTAACCTTTTATTATCTAGAATCAAGTATTTAAGATTTAATTTTGGGTGCATCAAAGAATTGTATGTATAATTTTAATTTCAGTATTTTTTAAATTCAAGAGTCAGCGGTATAAATATTACGCTGCTATTAGTAACAAGAATTTAAAACATGTGTGACTGCCATTGAAAATATTCTGAGTCATTTTGAAATAAATATTTATTTTAAAGTTATTTTAAACTCCATAAATTACGTATAAACTATGTGCTATTATTATATTTGCAGCACTTAGCGAAAATAAGTTTAATATTAAAACATTATAATTTGATGAAAGCGAAAATTGAAATATCAGAATTTGCATTTTACCTGATTGTAGTCTTGTAATTTATTCATAATACATTATTGTATACATTATTTAATATAATGTAATAGGTAGGTACTCTACTTGTATGAAGCATACATATTTTAAATATTATTTCATTTTTATTACCAATATACCTACATGGTAACAACATTATACTAATTCAGAATTAATAATTTAGTTTCGAGTCACGAATATGTAGGTAGTAATAATTAATTAGAATATTATTATTTGTATCAATTATTCTGGAGCAGATTATATGGCGTGATGTTTGAAATAAATTATATTTTCTCTCTTTTTTTTGAAGTTTATCTTTAATCAAATAAATAAATGTAATTAAGGTATTAAATGGAATGGGTTCAATACCAGAAAATAAAATTCTAGAATATTCATACACAGGAAGATGCATGCGCACGACAAAATTTATACGTAACAAAATATCAGCATTAAAAGATTCATTCATAGGAAAATATAATGTATAATTTCAGATTCGGCATAAATGCAAATGCAAATACAGGAAGATGCAAACACAGGAAAAGGCAAATATAGAAAAGTTACAGTCAAAACCGAGTTCCTATGTGGGACTCAAGAATAGTATTGGGTTGTTCATAGTACAGTTCAACCTAATTTGTGTATTTTCCTTGTGTTGAAGAGGCAAATTAGTTTTCTAGATTTGCATCTTCTTGTGTTTGCTTCTTTCTTCTTATGCTTGCATTTATGCCGAATCTAAAATGCTAGATTTACATTTCCCTGTGAATGAAAATTTAAATGCAGATATTTTATTAAGTATATTTTTTCTAGGTTTGAATTTTATTGTGCATGCATATTTTTGTGTATTAATATTCTAAAATTGTATTTTCTGGTCGTATTAAACTATACTTAACTAATTCTGATGTTATGAAGATTAAATAATAAATAATTTGTAGATTTGTGCTAATTCTATAATAATAATATTGGCACAATTGGAGAGTATGGCCCAAATATGAATCACCCAAACTGGAAGAGTAATAGCCATTATGGGTTCGTCTGTTAACTGCATATCACGTGTCAAAACTGTTCCCATTTAACTGAAATTTATCGTTTTTCACCAGCCTGTAAATTACGAAAAATGCGTGATGCTTTGTCATTATCATCACCAGGAAACGTTATTCCAAAATTCAAAACATCATCTACGTCCGGTTTCATTTCACTGAAAGTTTTTGTGCGCTCACCCAATTAAAAACCTAAATACTCTGACATTCGGAATTAAAATAAATATAAGAAGACTTTTAGATTACAGTATATAGTTCTCATAATTAAATATATATTTACACTGCAGCAGCTAAAAATACAAGATTTTTCATTGTAATTAATACTAGCTTTAGTGACACTTAAAATCTTTATATTATTAAAAATAAATATAAAAACCGATACCTAACACAAACAATTATATTATAAATTCATTTTAATTTGTGAAAATGAATTTTTATGTTACGCTTATTATTTTTAGACTTACCTGAACTGTTGTCAATATCATTATAAGGTAGAAAATGACAGACGTACCTGTAACAAAAAATATGCATCAACAATATGATTCATTTATGTTGTATATTGATTATTTTACTGTTTAACACACCACACCTCATTTTGAATCAATTTAAGAATGATTTAATTTATCAAAATTTGATAAAACTACACTACGTTTTTTCCAAATCCCTAGAATACTCTTAATTTTACATTTTCTTCTGTTTCACTTTTTTCCCATTACGGCTGCCTGAAACCATACTCGTAGTTTGCCGCATCCTAGCTAGCAATGCCATTTTGAAGTTGAAAAATACTGTAAAAGTGTTGTCGTTGCCACTATCAGATTATTATTGACTTCAGGATAATGTTTTTATAAACAATATTAATAGAGAAAGAATGAATCTGCAGATATGCCTTTTTATAATTTTAAAAATTAATTTATATCATGAGATATACCCGTGTAAAGTATACATAAATTGGAAATTGTTTTAAATTTTAAAGTCACATCTGTAGATCCATTCTTTGACTATTAAATACTAGTTAGAAATAAAATTGTACCCTTCTTGTACTGGTCTCAAAACACTCACTAATTTAAGCTAGATTTTAGGAGATAGACGGGCCTCTTAAACTGTATTATAGTATCTCATTTATATGTAATAATAAAGCATTATACAATTTGAGCCATATACCTAACTGGTAATAATTATTTATGTAACAAGTAAGCAAAATAGAGTTTTAGAGGATGAATCTATTTACGGATAAGGTGCAAGCCGAGTCTTTAAATTAGGCTTTTGAAATGTTTTGTCGATTAGAAACTATCATTTTCGATAAACCAACTTTAAGCTCATTACAATGACAAAATTCCACCATGAGTCATCCTGCTCAGATTTTCCTCTAGAGAAAAACTATGTGAAATTCGTCATGAGATTTTCCATCAGCCGTTGACAGAGCTTGTGGATCGGTACAGCGCGACACATGTAGCATAGCAATGCGAATGTACGATGATGAATCACGTGTTCTTTCACAACATCAGAGTGTAGAACGTTGCGTATCTCCGCCGTGTTTGTCAGGCGTCCCGACGCGACCAAACGACGCCGGGCGTCAAGGATCACCCAACGCGACATATTATCACTAGACAAATCTAGTTACATTCGCTATTTTCCATTTGCGTGCATGTAGAAAATAAAAATTATTTGCAAAGATACCTACTCGTAGTCCTCGTAGTACTAAATTCTAATACCTACTACATATTAAAATTGTTGCATTATAATATTGTCTATGGTATGTATACAATGACTTTTACTTCCCCGGCCTATATACAGGGTGTCTGTTTATAAATGAACCAGCATTTATCTCGCTTATTTGTTGATTTAGCGTTTTTTGTCAAATACATGATTTATACAGTATCATGTGTAGTAAATGATAGCGGATGTGAATCCTTGGTATCACTTCCGGTTTTTGAGGAAGTCATAGCAACTTTCAAATTTCAAATGGAACATTGTATTTTTTATGACGAATTTGAAAAGTACATTAAATTTTCTTTACGGTGATATAAAAAGTCATATGTTGTATTATTAAAATATTAAATTACGGGCACTTAAATTATGCACCTATGAACGCTGAAATAAGTAAGCCTTGCCGCGAAACAAAAACAATAGTTGAAAGCAGTTACCTGTCAACAATCAATGTAAATTAAAATAAAATATCTCTTAAATCTAATTATAATAAAGAAAACGCATATTATTAATAATTAAGAAACAATTAATTTAAGTACCTCGAGAGTACCTAACTTTAATTTTATAAAAGATGTTCAAAATGTTGACAGGTAACTGCTTTCAACTATTGTTTTTGTTTCGCGGCAAGGCTTACTTATTTCAGCGTTCATAGAAGCATAATTTAAGTGCCCGTAATTTAATATTTTAATACAACATATGACTTTTTATACCACCGTAAAGCAAATTTAATGTACTTTTCAAATTCGTCATAAAAAATACAATGTTCCATTTGAAATTTGCTATCACTTCCTCAAAAAGATTAACATCCGCTATCATTTACTACACATGATACTGTATAAATCATGTATTCGACAAAAAACGCTAAATCAACAAATAAGCGAGATAAATGCTGGTACATTTATAAGCAGACACCCTGTATATTAGGGGATGTATAATAATTATTGTAATCGAGATTTTTTGACAGATCGAGATTTTGGTGAATCTTCACGTTTCAAACCTGAACCAAAAAATCATAATTTTTAAAAAAGTCGGTCTGTCTGTCTGTCGGTCTTGATGTCGGGCTGTCTGTCCGTAAACACGATAATTTGAGAACACGTACGAATTTTCGTCTGAAATTTTATATTTAAGCTTTTTACAAAAAGGTTAGTTTCTAGTTCGGTAATGAGCTTTAAACAACTTTATGAATGATTTTTTAAAAAATTAGTACTTGAATTGATGAAAATATTTTAAACATTTTGCTTTCATTAGTATTATTTAATTTAATTTATATATTGTTCGTATTATGTCTATAACTTATAATAAATGTAAATTAAAACTCGAATTTCAAACGGCACTAAATAACAGGTGTCACTTTGACATTGTTAATTGTTACCTTGACATTGATAAATGTCATTTTGACATTGATAAATGTCATTTTGACATTGAGAACTGTCATTTTGACATTGATGCTTGTAACTTCACGTTATTTTAAAATTTGTTTAAATTTGCTGAATTAAGTATAAAATTAAAGCCTTTATGAAAGCATGTAATTAAAACTTATAGTCGGGCAAGTACTGTGATGGGCACAGCAGATTTTTTAAATTATAAAGTGTATTTATCAAATAAACTCTGAAAGAAGAAAAAAAAATTGTATGCGGCTCGCTTGCAAATTATCTTTACTGGATTAAGAAGTCTCGCTCCTTCGTCTTTCCAGCTGACCCGTAAATATTAATTTACTACGCTCGCCACGTAAATAACGATTAAAAAACCATAAACGTTTTACCAACTAATCATCAAAATTCAAGTTCCCGCCAACCGAGTCAGCTTATCAGCAATCTAGGATCTTCGTACAAACAAAGCACAGCTCACTGGATAAACATTCATCAATCCATGGCCACCCACGCACCGGTCTTATTCCATCTAAAACAACTGCTACTCACTGCCCACATCGCATTGTGAGATTGTGACACACGTTCGTCTTGTCTCGTTACGCTTTATTTCATTAACAAAAGACGGGCGCATGAATAGGGCCGATTTAAAACAGCAGCGGGTAATGAGAGTCGAGAAGATCTAGAGTGCGCTGATAATTAAAATATCCTGAGAGGCTTGAATGCGTTCTATGGCTTTGTCAAGTAATGAAGATAGTAGAGCTCATTTAGTTAAATATACATATGCAGAGAGGTTGCTATAAGGAGAGGTTTGATTTAAATTGAGGTTAAGAGTTGGCTGGATATTTTATTTAAGGACTTTTAAGTTTATTATGCTTTATTGCTCGAATATCAAAGAGCATCATTCATATAATCACGTAGACTTGAATAGTGTTTAATGGCAGTAAACGCCATTAAGGAGTTAGTATTATGTGCCGGACAGCTTAATGTGATATTATGTTCTGTACTTCATTTATTAATTAGTGAAACGAAAAAACCGGAACGAATCGTTGCTATTTAAGCGAACCGCGAACAAAACTGAACCGTGAAAAAATAATTTGGCAAAGCCATAACCGGAACCTAACCGATGGTTGTGAACCGGTTCGGAATGGTTTCAATTATGAAAATTTAACCGAATTTAACGTTTCAGTGTCAAAATGCTATTAAATATTTATGAAAATTGTTTAGTCCAGTTTTTAAATCTCATAGAAATTTATTATATTTTTTTCAAAACTGAAACGAATTTTTCAAATTTTTTGCTTTTTATTTAATAAATCATTGATCCGAAACCGGCACTCGAATAAATATATAGAAACCAAAATAAAACCGAACCCTAACAATCCACAGTGAACCGCGAAACGAATTTGAACCGTTATTTTGTTCGGTTCGGTTCGGTTCCTGCTATTAATATAACAAAAGTATTATGCGATTTATAATATCGAGGACGTTAAGCGACGAGGTGAAACCGAGCCTCTTTAAACATCCGAGATGGGTTAAATCGCTTATTTTATTCGCGTTATATTCAAAACATATCATTACAAATTTTTATCAATTAAAATAATAATCTAACCTCACATTTTGATGCGATGACAGGAACAGTTGTGTTGAATAATGGACTCATAATACAAAAGTGTTCAATTATGAATTCACAAAACAATAGTGTGTCTTATGGAGGAGTTTATCTTACTACATTTACCTACACAATGATTGTATTATGCAATGGTCGTAGATAAAACAATAAATAAATTTATTATCTGTTGCAGTCCCACGCCAAGACAATTTTATTAATACTGTATACTCGTATGATGCATCTCTTTTTGCAATGGCATGAATGAATGAAATAATAGCAGAGTGTTCTACAAATCAACGTCAATGAAACAATATTTGTTCAGTTGTTGAGTCCTGAGTGGAGAAAATACAGACAATGTTTCCGTCTTCGTCTGATGGCATTGGTCCATCAAACATTTATTCCTGACATTATCAGACTGTTGCACTAGTGCACATTGAAAAGAATATACATTTCACAAGTCATCACAGAGAACAATATCAGACGCTCTGTATTGTTGTATATTTTATATTGAATTTAATATTTAATTTATATACATTGAAGAATATCAACGACAGACACATCTAACCAGTGAAGAGAAATTTTATTGTTTCCTGCCAAAATTAAAACAATTAAATAAAAAGTACGACCAAAACATTGTTATAAATAAACAGTTAAATTGGTTTATTTAAAAATACAAAATCTAGTTCTAGAAAAAAAAATCTGACGTGGACACCACATGACTTCCTTGTACGCCTATTAAACTGTTCATACTTTTCTTAATAACTAAAATGTAGAATAATATAAAAAATCTGATCTAATATATAAGTACTACTACTACTACTGCTACTAACTATACTCACAAATATATTTTAGTCATTTTATTTAAACTGCAGAAGAAGATATAAAGCATATTTTACTATTGTCACTGTCATGTCATAATCATTTAAATTTTACGTAGTAACAAATGTTAATCGATCATGGACTACAAGATACCGAAATACTAAATTATAAATATATACTTGAATTATTCTTAAATGATAGCAGATACAAAAATATTTATAAAATACCGATTGTAGGTAATAATCACATAATCTTTCATTTAAAATAAAAAAATTTGTCTTAAATTAAATATTTATCGTAATATTTGAAAAAAGTACTACTTCCGGTTTGTAGATTGAAACCAAATATAAGAGGTGCACAACTAGATGCTATAACAGTCCTAAATACAAAATTTCAACTTTCTACGTCTAACCGTATTTGAGTTATGCGACACACATACGTCCGTCCGTCCGTCCGTACGTACAGACGTGACGACGAAACTAGTCATAATGGATTCAGAAAAGGTCAAAACGGATATTTCCATCAAAATCTGAGAACCGAAATTTTTCGCGATTACAATACTTCCTTTACTCCGTGTACAAGGAAGTAAAAACAATCTAATGCCGCAAATCACGTTTCGATATCCTGCTTAGTTTTTGAGTTATACTAGATTTTGACAGTTTTCAGTTTGCAACTTAGAAACTGATAATCTTGAAAACTAATCGTGATATTGAACCGCGCGGCTTGCGACAAAATGTTTCTCGCACCTTAAATAACCTAAATTTTTGACCAATCTATTATTCTTGTCGAATTACATTTTCTTCATAAGAAAAAGTAATGATTAATCTTTTATAATATTTAACGTACGAACGTACCTGTGTACAAATTTGTATAACTTTTCGAACACTATATTGCAAATTTAGCTTCCGATAATACGAATTTACACTTACGTGCAGGATGGGGGTAAATCAGTGACCCCACTAATATATTTCTAGTTCTAGAACTTTTATTGTTGACACTTGGCAGCTCTTCGTCAAGCTATGTGTCACTAAAGGTTTTGTGGTTATGTTAAACAGTTTGAAATGTGAATAACTATCGTTAAATACAAATTATTAATGAAAAAAGTATAAGGCGGCAGTAAGTTACCCCGCTTCGGGTGGAAAGTAATGACACTTGCAACAGGTGTATATGCATGCAACATAGGCAAATCAAAAAGGCAAATATCTGCAAACAACCTTGTAGTCAGACCACAAATTAACAGTTCTTATTTAAAAATTATATGACTTCTATTACTATATTTAAGGTGCGATCAAAGTGCAATTCTGTTTTATAATGTTGTAGAAATGTATTACTTTATTTTATGTTAACATTGTTAATTATAGTGAAATATATTTAAGAAATTGTATAAAATGTTTTTATTTTGCATTTCAAATTATTTATGTTTACATTAATAAAAACCGCCTATATATTAAATTTCTCTGGGGGTAACCAAGTGTTTACGATGGTGAGAGACCATCCTGGACGTAAGGGTTAAATAAATAATTAAAACAGCACAAAAAGGCGGATTTATTTTTCTATTCCCAGCCAAATTATGATAAGAATTGGACCACGAAAGTATAATGTTTTTCACCAGATAAATCAAAATTAATCAAAAATCGTTGATTAGTGACCCTATAAAATTGGGGTTTTCAAGCTTACGGATTTTAAAGAAATGCTTATTGGATATCAATTTTCAGCATATATAAGTTATAGGAAAGTGATAATTATTGTTAATTTTGATAGATTTATTACCTCTTTATCGAAATGAAAATGTAAGTCTTTTGAATCGTTCATTGAAATGCGCCATGTGTGACGTAGCCAACATTGATATCAAACCAGGAGCTGGTTCGTGTAAGTTCGTTTTTTGTCGTTTGGACGACGGACCATCTGTTGATTTTTCGATTTTTGACACGTTCACGGGTTCACGTTGTCGAGTTTTGTTAGGTTCAAACACGATTACTTACAGTTTATTGAAGAATTTTTGTGTTGGTTTTAATCGAAATGAAACGGCATGAAATAGTTTGGTTATGTTTTTCTGTTCAAGTTGACAAGATGTTGACTGTGTAAGGTAAGACCTACGTATCGGTTCCTGTCAGCGCGTTGAACGTATGTTCTAGGTGTTGGTGACGTCACACTGTTACACGCGGCATCGATTTTCGCGGCACTTATTTTTTTAAACTTTATGAATTTTTTTCTGGCTTATTAGCAACTTTTAAGCGAAAAGAAAAAATACGGGTCTTATATTTTAATGTATAGATTAACATATAAAAAAACCAAAAAATCGTGAAAACCTCCATTCAATGTTGTGCTCAAACCAAAACTTCTTTCCACATGTACCTCTCATGTATTTGTGCAGCAAAACTATTAACCATTTGCCGTCTCTTTCATATAGTGAACAATGGGGGGTTTCCAAGCCTACGGCTTTCAAAGAAATACTTATTGGATATAAATTTTCAGCATACGAGTATAATATAAGTTATAGGAAAGTGATAATAATTGTTAATTTTGATAGATTTATTACCTTTTTATCGAAATGAAAATGTAACTCTTTTGAAACGTACATTTAAATGCGCCATGTGTGACGTAGACAACATTGAAACCAAACAGTGAGTAGATTTGTTCGTGTAAGATTGTTTTTTGTCATTATGACTACGGAATGGACGACAGACCTGTGTTGAAAAATTGAAATAAGGTAAGATCTACGTGTCGTATTTGGTCCGTGTCAGCTCGGTGAACGTATGTTCTCAGGGCCGGTGACGTCACACCAATAATTGGTTTTAGAAAAATCGGTAGTACCTACCTAGTTAACCAAATTATCATATCAAATAATCGAAAATTGAATAAACTATAATCGAAGAATCGATAAATCAATTATTTAAAATTGAAAATCGTTTGACCGATTAATCGATTATTTTTCCCCGGTCAAGCCTGGACAAACCACAGTCGGTCACATCACACCCTCAGCTATTCAACCATTAAAAGCAAACAACCCAGTGCACCCATGAGCGTTGCACCCGTTTCATCTTCAAACCCACACTGTTGCATATTCGTCAGTGCATACTTACTACACATGATTGTGTTCCAGTATCCCCTGTTCAATTCTCTAGTTCTCTGTTTCTCTGCCATTCTGTCTTCCGTCAAGGCAACACAAGTCAGAGAGCTTCACTGACTACTGGATCTGTGAGCAGTTGCCAGTCCGTTTAATTTCACGTCTTCTACGAGGCATTGTACGTGGTGTTCTAATGTTCTAGTGTTTGACGGCGATACGCGGTATTGTCCACATTGTGAGGAAATCTGTCGCGAGCGAGAATTCAGTTCACGGAATTTCGAAGATGATAGAGAGAATTATAGTGGTAACAGTAATTTAATTGCTAGTTATAGTTCGTTTTATTTCTGAAACAACGCATGTCATTACCTTTCGAACTAGCAAAAGATAAGTATTATATCTCCTATCTCTGCCCTACGTTGTGTTTGCTTACAAAAACGAATACGTTTGTCTAATAAATGCATTTATCCGAAAATTGAGTGATGACGTGTGTTCAAAATAAAAGAGCCTGGACGAGACCAAAATTTGAAAATTTTCAAACCGCTACAACTTTTACAATTTTAATCAGATCTCCATGAAACTTTTTCTCTGATCCCTGGGCCCAATTCGAAAAAGGAAACTTTTTGGATGAAACATTTCGCAACTTCGTACGCGCACATCAGGCGTTAATTGACGCAAAAATTTCAAATCTTGCACTGGCGTTCGATAGATCGCACAATTTCGTGTAAGGAACACGAACTTTTAAGTTGACACGTTGATTTTTAGCGAGAAACAATTTGTTGAAGTTGAGGTTGCACGGATTTCGGTGCTCAAAAACTACAGAATTTGGTTACAGACGAAAAAAGCGCCAAATGAGCTCAACTAAACGCTATGTAAACAAAATGAAAATGATAAACACAAATGTTGGCAACGACAAAACTAAGAAAAAAATCTCTAGAATTTCCTAGAAAATAAATTGATCAATTTATTGGTGAAGAAAAAATTGATGAAATGTTTTGTATTACACACAACAATAGATAGAAAACAAAATTAGGTGAATTTATTGTATTATTATTATATTTGCTCAATGTTTTAAACGTAGTTTGATATTCATAGTCCATGTCACTTCAATTAAGACAAAACTGGTATCTAAACATTTGGTTAAAGAAGCAGCAAAACATTCATGATGTAAAAGTGAAATATTAAACTGTAATCAACCATTGATTATAAATCATAGAAGCACCTCAAAATATTGTTGCAGTGTAACAGTATTCCAGCTTATTAGATAGATTCAAAATATGACATAATTTATTTACGAAACATGACCAAGCATTTGTACAAAACATAATTCCACTAAAAATGTTTCAACACAACTACGACCGTAATACGAGTACAGTTACAGTTAAATTCTCATAAAGTAACACAACTCCTGCATTTCCCATGACCGAAGCAACAACAACAGCTCACTTCCACACAAACTAAATTTATTTTAACCATTTGTTCCTGACTAACCAATTAAGCGCGACCTTTTTATTTCCATAGGTCGGGAAAATATTCCTCAACAGAGACAGACCATGCGTCACTTGTTGGCTATTTGCATGATGACGTCACGGGCCGCCAAGGGGGGAAGAGGGGAAGGATATCCTAATTGAGGACACCCCCGAACACCGAACACCCCCGCAACGAGATGAGATCAGCGGCAAACTCGAGCGAGCGAATACAATGAGGTCTTTCAAAAATTATGAATATGTGGTTTGAGTGATGGACATACGAGTATAAACATACGAGAATATGGTTTTAATTTTGTACGTAATTTATCTATACAGGGTGTTCAAAAATAGGGTATATTTCGAAGTCCTGACTCTGAATCAAGAAGAATCTTTTGAAAATATGTCAAATTAAGAATTAGGTTTTTAAAAATTAACTTCTCTATACAGACGGTTCAAAAACAGGGTCAATATACATTTTGATGTCCTGTCTATAAATCAAAAAGAAATATTAGAAAATTTGCTAATTTAAGGATACGATTTTAATGTAAACATGATATTTAAATCTTGAGAAACCGTATCCATAATGAATTACTGAAACGCAGTCAAACTTTGGAAGGTTTTATTTCAATTTCTACCGGTTTCTACCCCACATGGATCTTCATCAGGACTATTGACTTTCACTCCCTGATGAAGACCCATGTGGGGTAGAAACCGGTAGGAGTTGAAATAAAATCTTCCAAAAATTGACTTAGTTCCAGTATTTTTCCCCCTCCTTATCCTTAATTTTACAAAATTTCAAAAATGTTTTCTTTATAGAGATTCAGGACATCAAAATGTATAATATGTACACTATGTTCCAAATGTTCTGCCCCAGCCTTAGAAAATCCCCCAGTGATCCGCAACCATTGTAGCACCATTCGTCAAAATATTCGAAATACGGCCTTCTTAGGTTGTAGAAAAAGACAGCATGCGAAAGATAGAAGCAGTTCTCGGTGAATCATTACTAAGTCAGGTAAAGGAAAAGTGTAGAACGTTTGCTTTGAGCTTTAGTTTAGAAACATATTTTCCTTAGTTGTTTTCATCACTGCATTACATTTCTAAACATAAATTGCATTATTATGAAATGACAGTAATAATGTTTCAGTAAATTAAATGAGAATAAAACATATCAAACTGTTTTATTGAAATGCGTGTTGCAAGATTGTATGCATTAGGCATAAATTAAAAGTTTTTTTTAAAGAAACTATGAATTATTGTCCTAAAAGTTACAATTATTATCAAGCTTCGTTACTATCATGTTTCCCGTTCCTGCCTAAATTATTGCACTTACGTATAAACATCTATGTGTTAAAAATGTATCCGTGAAAATTACTACTTTACAATCATTATTTTCTAAAATATCTATATAAACAATATAATTATTTGTATTAGTCTTTGTTTAAATAGGTATATAAAAGCAACTAATGTTATGATCAACTGTTTCCGAAACGTCGTATAAATAAATATAAATAAACAAAACAAAACCCAAACAAATAATTTATAAATAAAGACAGTGAGAGTAACAATTTTAAAAATTTTATACAAGTAAAATTTTTAATTTACTTAAAACACAAAACAATAAATTCAAATAATTTCAATTGTGGCATTATGGTAAACATGTGTGTTAGACCCGTGGGCCGCCACGCCACGCCGCCGCCGTCGGTATATATTTCACGCCGACGCCAATATTTTTTACGGCGCGCCGCCATCAATATTCTAAATTAAAAATTTCGACATTGTTAATAGGAATTTTAATAGTTCATATTAAAAAAAATAAAATTGTATCATATGTGGATGGCATCTAATAAGATATTTTCCATTAATTTTGCTACACATGTAGATATTACGAAGTTAGATAGAAGTAAATTTTGATGTGAATACGCCGGCGTACACCGGCGCGCTGCCTAAAGAAAAGCCACTTAAAAATTAAGCGTTTATTTTTAACAATTCGCCGCCGCCACAATTATCCTCAACGCTACACAAGTCAAATTGTGTGTTAATTAATGTAGGTACTGATTAAACATTCAAAGATTTACTGTGTATCGGGTTATGAAATAAAAAATCGTGTGGTGATCATCTTTTATAATCTTGTAATTTCGCCCGGGAATTATTGCTAAAAAATCATATTACTTGGATTTTTTTCTATGTAACTTTTTATCGTACTTATTGTTATTATGTATTTTAATGTAAACTAAATTAAAATATTGAAAATGAAATTACTAATCATAAAAATAATTAACAATTATAGGTAATTCTGCATATTTTTGTATTTAATTTTATTAATTCAATATACTTACTTAGCAACCCCGTACAAAAATCATACGTCAAAATGTTATCCATGTTATGCTGCAATTAGATTTTTTTACTTTCAATTTATTCGGTCAGTTTAAGATAGGATCGCCTTCATTTTTAAATTTTACCTTTTGTCAGTACCAATAATTATCTTATGTATTTAATATAAAATTTGGCAATAAGTGAATTTTTTAGTTTTAAGGTATTGTGGCATTTTTAAGATACAAATTTTTATAAAATTATTTATTTAAAAGAATTTTTTCATTTCATAATAACGCAATTTTTGTTTTGAAATGTAATGAAGTGAAGAAAACAAAACTATGGAAATTGTATTTCTAAACCGAAACAGAGCTCAAAGCAATTATTGTTCTACACTTTTTCTCTACCTGGCGTAATCCGCAATGATTCACCGAGAACTGCTTCTATCTTTCGCATGCTGTCTTTTTCTACAAGCTAAGAAGGCCGTATTTCGAATATTTTGACGAATGGTGCTACAATGGTTGCGGATCACTGGGGATTTTCTAAGGCTGGGGCAGAACATTTGGAACATAGTGTACATGCCCTTTATTAATTCTTTTTTAAACACTGTGTATAAATTTGGTTTATTTTTAATTTTAACTCAAATTATGTAAATATTAATAGCTGACTGTAGTTCTAACGTTTAATTTCAGTCAAATATAAATACACTATAAAATATAAATATACAGAATAATTTTTTCAAAATTTGGAAATTTAATTTCCAGTTTTTTTTAATAAAACAACAGTGTTGAACCACTGTCTCCATATCGAAATTTATTATTTTACCTACCTAATTTTTAACACTGTGCAAGTTGTTATTACATAATTAATTGAAATTAAATTTTATTCCATTTATTTCCATTATGCATTGGTCCCGAACATTTATAGTACGCGATAAGAGATGACCGGACCCAAAGAATTTCAAATTGGTATGTAATTAATCGAGCATATACATAGATTATCATGAAATGTTTTGGCAGAAACTGCTTCGCTACCTTGAAATAGTGTATATAGATGCCGTCCAGCTCGATTTTTCTCTTGGCTCAGTTGCGTTCAGGCCAGTAATAAGTTTGCCAATTGTGACTCAGCTCTGTAGAACATAGGCACATTCTTTCTCTCCCTTATCTCTCCAGCCAACTCTGGCTGCATGAATTGTACTTGCGTACACTGCCCTCAAATTTAAGGATTAAATATTTTTTTTCGTTTCCGTCGAATATGCCATTAAAATATATGTACGAAGTTGTGAAGCACCCTGTATATCAATACCGTGATTGGCAAAATGTGCCACACCCAAGTTGGGTAAAAGTAGTGATAGATATGTTAACGTAAATGAGGGTTGTTATTTATACCTTAAAATCAATCAAAAGAAAATGAAATAATAAAAATAAATTATAAAATGTGTATGTCAGGTCAAATAGATCATTTATTCTGGTAGTATTTATTTATTAAACATTCTGTTTGTTCAGAAATTACCAATCGATCATCCAGAAAGTAGAGTAAGTATTATTTTCTTTCCTTAACATTTTCTCGGAATAATAATGTATTATTACTGCAAAATACATGTCATTTCCTTCTCAGTCAGTTGTCAGTATAACAGTATTTAAAGTGCTCTATTTTTCTTCTCTGATCTCTCCATAGAATCAGTGAAAATTTCATTTATTTTCTACCTCGACCCTTTTTTGTTTCAAGTTTTTATTGAATCCAGCGCCTTCTGGGATAATGACGTGAGTTTCTTGTCCTTGCGTGACAGCCTGTCAAATTTTGTTTTATTTTATATAAAAATTATGAAATTTGCATAAGTTTTGTGTCACGCCCTGTGATTGAAAGAGTGATAAAAACATTTTGTTTTATTAAAAATGTATGTAATTTTTCACCTTGTAATAATTATTTTTGCCCGGCTAATTAATTTAAGAAGAAAAATTTGCTGGCAGAAATGATTATACGTAAATTAATTTTTTACTTACAGTTTTTTCTATAAAATAATAATTTTTAATATAGGGTTTAATAGTATATTATGCAACTAATTTATAATAATATAATAATATACGTAAGTATGAAGTTTAGTTATTATTAGTTATTAGTCCACCCGTCCACCCTATTAATTTATTTATTCTACAAAAAGTCATTAAGGATCAATTAATGTAAGAGTAATTATTTTGTACTTTAATTTTGAACAAAAAGCAATGTTATGTAAACATCACCAAATCATTAAATAATTGTAGCATAACCATTATATAATACGTCAGTATTTTTTACGTACACAACCGTTATAACGTGGCATGCGCCATAAAAGTTACACCCATAACCTCTGCAACTCCAGTAACTATCTGCAAAAGGTGCGTAAAAAATTATAAAAATTATTCTCCGTACGTGTAGGCCCATTAAAAGACTACCGCAAAAATATTGAGCATAAAGTATAAACGAAAATGGTAATAAAAAGGAGAAAATAAATTTATGACAACGCATTATTACGGAAAAAAATATTGCAATTCTCAGAGGAATTCTACCGTTATTAAAAAAGCTATTGTCGAAATACGTGACTATACCGAAGCCTAAAAGAGGAAAATACTTCATTTTTAGAGCACAAAGGGGAATATATTTTTACTAAATTTACCAAAATGAACTCAAGAAGAAACATAATTACTTTTTAATTGTTTCAGGAGGAATTCAACTAATTCATTCTGTTTCATAGTATATTTAAAGAATCCTAATTTAACAAAATATAGACTTTAATTTCCCCATCACTGAAATTTTCGCGAACTGAATTGTTAATGTCAAATATTTTTGACAGTGTTGTCAAGACAAAAATAGGTAAGTAGGTGTTTATTACACTCATTGCAGTTGCACAATAAATATTGTGTGTATATCTCGTCTGCGAAATATGTTTAGTGTTCTCGATAATTTTTTGCCTCGGCCTTCGCCTCAGCCAAAAATTCTCTCGAATGCAAAACAGCCATTTCGCAGCCTAGGTAAACAAATAACCGAGCAAATAACTATTGATTCATGACCTACCTGTACATCATGTAGTATCTGCCATTTTTTACAAGAAGTTGTGAAACACCCTGTATATGTACCTCGATATGTACCTAAGATGACTTACAATATGTGAGGCTGCCACCCTCAATTTAAAAAATCTAGTCATATCATAAATATGTAATATTATTTCAAGATTGCAAAATATAATAATACTCGTAGGTACATTACTTTTATGTTTAGATGTTTATATTATTTATAAATTACGACGTTTTAGGAAAAGTTCATAAAGTAGTGTTATGAAGTTTTGGAACATGCTGTATATTCCTTATTATAAACAGAATATTAATATTGATGGCACGTACTATCATACTAGTGAGAAATTTAATAAGGGTCCTATTTCTTTCATATATAAGCGTTTTATTCGTACCTAAATCCACACATCCGCTATCATCTATATATCAAATATTTACCAAGAGACTTGTGCTCCATAAATTCATATTCCCCGGTAGCAAATTCTTCACTATCATCCCCTAATAAGTACGATAAATCACCCCTTTCTGCGCTTAGGTAGATACCTTTCCTACACACAACCCCACGATGCAATGAAGGGTGAGTTTCTAAATCGACCTTTCCTGATTTAACCGCAAACTTCAGTCATCATAGGGGTTAGCTTTACAATATTACTATCTCGGGAATACGGGAACAATACATGGATCATCAAGTTTAGTTGTATAAAGTTCCTGTTTAATTTCAGAATTTTAATAATTCTCACAAAATTATTGAAAAGAGTGTTCTGTCTACACAAGTCTTTCATGCTTATGAATTTTGAGAAAAATAATCCTGGTGAGAATTGCCTGTCAAATAGCGGCACCGCTAAATTGAATCTTCAATAAGCCTTGGAAAAGAATAATTTCAAATTCATTGATAGCTTCAAAATAGGAAATTTATTTTTTTCTTGTTTCAGAAGCATGAAATAAACCACAAAGAATCTTCTGTGAACAAGGCTTAACATTAAATTTACTTATATGAAAATCGCATGACACAAATAACAGCCAATGGATGAATTGATTACAATAATAGTAACCATGTTTATATAAAAATTTTCTCGGAAATTATTTACTAGTAGCTTGAGTAACTTAACTGTAATTAATAAGCGGAAACTTTACCGTCAGTTGTCACTTTGACATTAAATTAAAAATTGATTAAATTGTTATTTTAAATATAAATAAGCAATTAATAAGGAAAATAATACATGTTTATTAATCTTAAATACAAATTTAGTAAATATTTAAAGTTTCTAATGAAAAAAGAATTCAAAATTAGAGCTGCGGTGTCATTGCGATTTTCTTACCGAATATGGATAAACGTGCATACATTCATGTCCAGGAAATTTTTTATCGTGCATTCCAACAACGTAATTAACTCTCGTGTACCACTCGAGCTAATTAAGACGTTGTTGGAAAGCACTCAAAAAAAATTCCGCATTCGTTCTACGGATCGAGTAGATAGTAGACGAACTTGGTTCGTCGTTGATCCGTCAGTCTTGTTTTCACGAATTTAAATTTAGCGAATCAAATCTCTCGCCTGGTTAAACCCAACGGATGAAACGTATGTGGGAAACTTAATGAAAGGGTTGAAACGGCAAGGGCTGAATCCCCCGGCATTAATAAGAAAGAGGTGCAGGTTGCTGGTTGCGCATTGCACATAAATTTTTGGCATCGTCAGCCGAAGGGGCGAAGGCTCCAACGAAGGTATTCACTGCGGCATTTAGTGTGCATTATGAATTGAGCTGCGTCAATATTGTATTAATTAGCCAGAGGGGTAACAGTGAGGTCTTAATTGCGGTTCGCATATCGGAAGACCGACGTTCATGCTCGGTACATTCGCGCGATTGCCTGCAATTAGCAAATGAAGCATATTTGACTTGAGAGAAGCAAACAACCTAATCTTTGGAAGGAAGAATAATTTCTCTAAATAAAGTGAATCAAACAGGAACCAATAATTTTAATGAAAACGGCGTGTCAAAACCTCTATTATTTTTCTAATACCCTGTTGACACGATGAAAGTTTTTCCTAAAAAGTTTCTTGAAAGTAAAGCAAGTGCTAGGTTGTGTCATTTTAAAAAAACTGTCAATACCGGTCATACGGGGAAGGGAAACTGTGGTGGAATATATTTAATATAAATGTCTAGTTTTCCTGGTATAAACGGTATTTACAGTTTTTAATACAGACACTAGCACATGTTTTACTTTGAAGAAACTTTTTAGGAAAAACTTTCTTCGTGTGAACAGGGCATAAAGAATATAGTTTCAAATAATTTATCTACGACCGTATGAGTAAGTAAGCTATTAAAAACAATTTGCAAGAATAGTAAGTAAAATGCTTCATTACGGTTGCCAAGGATTTACTGTACACCAGTTATGTAATATATATTATTACGCAACTGTTCCAAAGAAATTTTTCATATACTTACCTATTACTATCTTATGGTCGTAGATAAAATGTAATACACAACTAGAATTATTCGTGTTACGTAATATATTCGGATAATAACATAATAAGAAGGAAATTTGAAATGACACCTGTCAGAAAAAAATGTTTTCTATTTGTGACTTTTAATGTACCTAAAACGGGAGAACAAAATGTAATTCTATGTTTTGATATGCCCTCTAATACAGTAATTTCTATTGGCCAATAACTGTAATCCAAGTAAATTTTATATCAAAAAGTAAGTAATTTATAACTGGTTTATAAATATTTAATGTAATTGAATTGCATTAAAGTGCTTCGTAAATTATTTAAAATAACCTACTACATAGTTTCATTGTGTATTACTTTGAAATTGGAATATACTTTTTACCTAAAATAAATTTTTGATTGAAAATATGTTTTTTAAAAAGTAAAAATGACATATGGATCCGCGAAATAAATTGAAAATATGCATTATTTTAATTAGAATTATTAGTATCTACCTACGTATACAGGGAGTTTATTTTAGGTACCTACCATTAAACTTGTTGAAAAATATTTTTAATTAACAATTTCAATATTGTATTAAAATACAATCATATTGTCAACAGAGTTAAAAATAAAATTTTCTGCGAATTGTTTTCCAATACCTAATATCCTTTTCAAATCTAAATAAAATATTTGTGGGTTGAGAATTTTAAATTTGTTTGTTATGAAAATATATTTTAGATCGTTTTAGATATGAAATACTATTAAAAATAAAATGGGCGTCTAAAATATCACGAAAAGTAAATTATTTATTTAGGACGTTTCGGAAACAATAAATAATTAGGTAGGTATGAATGTTCTTATAATGTTTACATTTTACATTACGGAATGTTTATTATCTATCTAAATGAAATTTATTCAAAATTGAATCACGTCAGAATGTAACTTTTTCAGGCCATTTTCAATTAAAACATCAAACAGAATATCTCAATAAAAACAAAATCTGATTGCCTGCAAGATATTTACTTTCGGAAACTTTACCTGCGCAAAATTTAAACAACCCTTAAAATTTAGTTCACGTACGCCTATGTCGCCTACACATGTACGCAGTAGATACCTGATATCCAGCCTGTGCCCTTTGCCAGACCCTTGATAAAGCCAAAGTCCTTTGTGTCTTCCAGCGCTTTTTGTTTTATTTACTTTTAACCGATCCCGATACAAACGGTACGCGATAGTGGTGAATTTAGATGTTTCCGAATATTGATTTTGCCTTCGCGCAGATTTCAAGCCGATAGTGTCACGCCGATTGGCTATTGTTTTTAAATTATGTGGTAGTTAATACCCGTAAAATGGAATTTCACAGTTTAATTATTTTCAAATAGAACAGTATTTTTTCGGTAAATGGAAAATAAAGCGAAAGTTGTTACAAATTTTTTTGTTGACTAAACTTTAATAGGTTCTTTAATTAAATCTGATTTGATTGTTTTACATTGAAACAATCTGTTAATTTAAACTGTATCTAAACGCATACTCGAAAAATGGTTCCACATACAGAAAAATAATTTATTATTCATCATCAAATTTTCTACATTTTTAAGCTAAGCATTCAACAGAATTGTGAAATCCATGGGCGCCGACTACATGGGGTCATCGGGGCTTATGCCCGCAAGGCAGATTTTTCATAGCGCACCTAAATTTTATTCTTGAACTTAAAATATTAAAAGGATTAGTTGTCAAGTTATTTCTATATGAAATATATTTTTTGTCATACCTGCACGAAAAGTAACCCTTTTCGTGCCTGTTTTGCGTGCACAAAGTGACTCATTTTTAACTACGAGGATATGCGTGCACATTCTCTCACACTTCTACTTTGCGCACGTATTTCCGTTATAAGTTAAAAAATTGAGCAACTTAACGCACACAAAAGTTTCTCAAAACGTTACTTTTCGTGCAGGTATGAAAAAGCCCTTATTTATTGATAAAACGTTCCTGTCACGAGATAAACGTAAATTAAATGTGCCATATTTGAGCTGTTTACAGAGTTTCAGTTTACAGCGAAATAAAACGAATTAGTCCGACGAAAATAAAAATAAATATCTACTTGAATTAATCACGATAAAATGTAGATACCTAGGAAGAAAAAGACGGAAAAAAATTATTAATTACTTTTTTGATTAGTGGATCCTTCTTCTTATGGTTCTTCTTATTAGAACAATTTCAAATCTGTCAACTGCATGTCAGAGTGACGGAACAAATATTTTTGTTTTGTTTACATGGCAGTCTAAATTCTTAATTACTTCCTTGTACGGAGTAATAATGCCTATGGCACACCGGTCGAGGACCATCGAGTAACTTCTCGATGAAACGAAAGAACGCACCCGTCCGCGATGGATTTTGATGGAAATATCCGGTTTGACCTTTTCTGAATCCATTATGACTAGTTTCGTCGTGACGTCTGTACGTACGGACGGACGTATGTGTGTCGCATAACTCAAATACGGTTAGACGTAGAAAGTTGAAATTTTGTATTTAGGACTGTTATAGCATCCAGTTGTGCCCCTCCTATTTTTGGTTTCTATCTATAAACCGGAAGCAGTACTTTTTTCAAATATTTCGATAAATATTTAATTTAAGACAATTTTTAATATTTTTAATATTAAATGAAAGATTATGTGATTATTACCTACAATCGGTATTTTATAAATATTTTTGTATCTGGTATCATTTAAAAATAATTAAAGTATATATTTATAATTTAGTATTTCGGTATCTTGTAGTGCATGATCGATTAACATTTGTTACTACGTAAAATTTAAATGATTATGACATGACAGTGACAGTGGCAGTGACAGTGACAATAGTAAAATATCGTTTATATCTTCTTCTGCAGTTTAAATAAAATGACTAAAATATATTTGTAAGTATAGTAGCAGTAGTAGTAGTACTTATATATTAATATATTTGTATAATAAGTTAAAAGAATAAAGTAGGTACGGCAGCAGGTCTTGTGGTGGCTACGTCAGATTTTTTATATTATTCTATATTTTAGTTATTAAGAAAAGTGTGAACAGTTTAATAGGCGTACAAGGAAGTCATGTGGTGTCCACGTCAGATTTTTTTTATTTCATGTTTATTTAGTGAAAGAAATTGATTTGAACAATATTCGATGCAGTATTTACACTTTTGCTCTAAAATCAATAGGTAAAAACTTAATGCGAAATAAAAATTTTAACATTGTATTTCCTATAGGTCAAAAAAAGTCTAGATCCGATATAGATATAACATATAAATATTCGGAACTTGTGCATCAAAAAAGATAGACCAACCAGAATTATTTTTTCACAAACAAACTTTTTCTCCATACTCCTCTCAAACGAACAGTCGAAAGTATCGAGTCAGCAATTAATTCCCGATTCCGTATGTGGTCGCGCGTTTAATTTTCAGATTCACCGAGCATTAAATTTGATTTGGGCGCGGGACGGACGATCGGCCCTTGATCTCGGCTGTTCTAGGCTTTGGAGGAGAAATACTCGATGGAGAAGCGGCGGTGATCGGTCAGTCTAGGCTTTGAATTTAGATTGGCTAGTTTCTAACGAAATTGCTTCGTGATATCTGCAGAGCGAGAGACCAAGATGCGAAGATGAACTCAACGTGGTGATGTATTGAGGAATAGAAAAAATAAGAGAGAAAAATAGTATGCGGTGAGGATAGCCGAGTTCGTTATGTAGCCGTCTGTATGTCTGGATGCAGTCTGATACACATTTCTGAAAAGCTGCATGAAAATATTTCCTGAGATATACTTTCCACTAACAACCCTGATATGAAATGATGAAATTAGAGAGATAAATGACATTATGTCGTAGGCTAGTTATAAAATCAGTCGTTTTTTAAAATGTACTATCTGCATAAAATGCACGATCTGGTGTTAGGTCTTGAACACGGAATCAATCCAAGACCGGAAGATGGCAAGTGAGACCTTGCCGAAACGTCGTCTAAACAACGGTTCTTCGCAGAAGCAAATCAGACCAACGCGAGAAGATACCCGGAAGAATTCAAACTGCATATATATATATATATATATATATATATATATATTTATTGTGTAACATAATTTTCATTGTAGGTTACATCGTTTATCCGAAATTTATGCAAAAAGCATGTGCAAAATGATTAGTGAAGAAGGATTTCTCATTCAGTGATAGCTTCAGAATCAGAACAGTGATTTTTTCAGGATTCAGAAGATGAAAGAATCCTCAAAAATCATTGTGTGAACAGGGCTTAAAGGTGTAGTTTGCGACGTGCGAAAAACTCTCCCAAAGAATAAAATTTATTTATTGTGTAACATAATTTTCATTGTGTTACATCGTTTATCCGAAATTTATGCAAAAAGCATGTGCAAAATGAGCCATGTAAAATTATTAAAATATTGCTGACCTGGCACTTACAGAAAAAAAAAACCATTTTTTATATCAAATTATAACCTATAATAAGATTTTGACTATTATCGGGTTAAAAACATTACCATTACAGACTTCGTGTTACGGTTTTTTCCGGTTTTTTCACTCAAAAAAAAATTCCGGAAAGAATTAATGCACATGTGATATTATAAGTGAAAATTTAGAAAAATTCATATTATTTGTAGAAAAAAAGAGAATTAAAGGTATTAGGAAGTTCTGGACGGTCAGCATATTTTTTTAATAACATCTAATGGCCGAATCGTCACGGGTCAATTTCCGCTACACCTCTGCGGTGGGCCGCAAAACATCATTATTAATTCCTGAGGAAGTTAGTTCGAAACAAGAAGTTCTGACGTGCCGCAAATACAATTAGAAACTTCTGTTTGATCAGATAGCAGATATTATTAATATCAGTGTTGCCAGTCGACAGAACAGAAAATTGCATTTGTGGATACCGTGCGCCGTACCGGGTTCGGTTTGAGTTCAAAGGAAGGAACCAGTGAAAAGTTGCGACTGATTCCGCGATCTTTATCAACTAATTACAGACATGATTACCAGCGCCAGTAGTCAGTTAATTATAGGGATCAATATGGCTACGTCGCCATTTTAATTAGGTCAGGATAAATGAGAAGTAGCCGCCAGACCTCGAAGTCGGGATTTTTACACGACCAGAACGTTAAAGAATTAATTTAGATCAAATTAAATTAAAAGTATGGAACTATGGCATAACAGTATATTAAAGAACAAGTTTTATAAGATTTTTTTTTCGCACGCGTCCAAATTTAGTAAAACGAGCCTGACGATGACTTTACCAAAAGACAAGTGCGAAAAAAGTCTTATAAAATGAGTTCTTTATACTATTTTTTTATTTGGCGTCTTTATAATAATAAAATATCATAATCTCATAATATACACCAAGTTAATTTAGGGAAATTTATGTGTGTAACATTTTTATTGGTGACATTAATATTGTCATTTTTAACTGTCAGTGTCACTATAAAAGTATATAATTATTACTGAACTATTCTAGGTGATATTCGGAGATAAATGAATGCATTACCTAGAAAATATTGAACGAATGTGTTTTCCATTACTAATCTTCAATTTTATTGAATAAAAACTAATTTATTAATTAAGATACCGAGACAGTTACTAACAATACCAACTTTCTAAAAAAATACGTTGCGTTCACAAAGTGAACCCTGGCGACATTCAGTTGAGTTTCACAAAGTTAACTTTGTGAACGCCAAATAGAAAAATTTTGTACTATACCTACAAAGCAAATATTTGACAATCGCTCAATATTTCAAGAACTGTCAACCAGGATTTAAACCCGCAGTAATATTTTGTCAGTTAACCGATTTCAAAAAAGGTCAACGTGTGTGATGGTATGTATGTAGGTATATTAATTTTTATTTTGATGGTAACCATTCTACAGGATTAACTCCTTCCTAATTACAGAATGGTAGATGTTATTATAGTGGAATCCAACCACTCGGGCCCAGTGGTATTATTGTCGGTTGCGCTGGGAATCGAACTGGAGACCGCTAGTATGCTCGGCGGACCCTCTACCGCTGGGTTAACCACGATTAACTCGAGAACGAGTAGTCCGTTTAAGATGAAACTTTTTAGATTCAAAAGTTCATTTTAAGACTTTTAACTTTATACTATACTTAGCATGAGTAACGAATTTTCTAATTATATTATATATATATATATATATATATATATATATATATATATATATATATATATATATATACATCTCACTATCAACAGAGCGTCCGTTCAAAAAACCTGAATAGAGCGTCCGGTTGGTGTATATTCCCAATTCATAATCATTGAAGCGTCCGTACAAACTATCATCTTTGAAGCGTCCGAAATATACGGATTATTACAATTCATCGATTATCAAGCGTCCGACAGTGTTGCCGCGACTGAACCATGTTACTTCGCGCGTTATATTGGGGATTTGAAATGAAAAGACGGAATTATTATCGACAAGTTGAATAAATATGACAAAGTTATATGTGGGATACATCGTTTAGATTTTGTTTTAAGATGGTACATTGATTGATTATTTAGCCTATATTTCATGTTGGATTTCTATGCTTATAACTAAGTATAACAAAAATATAGTGAAAATAGGTCAAATTGTCTGTGATCTGATAGTTAATTATTTAAATGAAAATTAGCAACAAATGCATTATATGTCAATAATTACTAAATTCACAAATTTGTTGACAACACTATTGATTAGTGCAACCTCGTGCAACAGCATGCTGTTTGTATTAAATGTAATTAATCTATTTTAACCTTGTATTTTTGCAAAAATTGAAAACTACAGAAACTTTGTAAATTGTTTATATGTTATAATTATTGTAAGTATCAAATTAATATTGTTAACCTTACAAAATTTACATTTGTAACCGTTTTAGTTCCCTGATGAAGCACCAAAATTGGTAGCGAAATATTGGAATAAAATACAATTAACAACTACATATGAGTATTTTTTAATATCTCATGCCCTTTCTTGCCGATTAATCCGTTAATAAATTTATCACTATTGATTAGGTTTAAAATTAGAATATAATACTACTTAATGCATTTTATAAATAATTTTTGTTCAAAATTTATTACTTCTGGTCAGGGTTGGCACGTTTAAAACATTTCGTTTTAAACAAATGTTTAAAACTTGTTTAAAACAAAGCAAGTTTTTAAAACACGTTTTAAACATGTTTAAAACACGTTTTAAACATATATTTGAAACACGTTTTAAACATTTTTAATACTTTATCTACTTAACAAAACAAAGTTCATATTGCTAATAATAGTGTACCTATAGCATATACTGTTTCTCACTATTGTTGTCACCCATAGCCATAATAATAAGTATAGGTAGGGGAATCCCCAGCATATTTATCGCCATAGTGCGTAATGATGCATATTTCAGAACTCCTTGCTGATTAAAACATTGTTTTTTGTGTGTTTAAAACATGTTTTTTTTTAAATCAGTAAAAAACACGTTTTATACAAATAAAACAGTTTTAAACAAAAAAACAGTTTTTTTTGTTTAAAATAAAGAAAACATGTTTTTTGCCAACCCTGCTTCTGGTTAGGAAATAGTGATTTACCCAGTTATTTTGGTATGGAAAGCTCAAACCGAAAGTAGTAAATATTTTTATGTCAATGTTTGTAACGTTAAGTACATAAGAGCTATTTATTTTTCCGAATAAATTTGTTTGCTACTTATCGAAATCTTGTTAAGTAGCAATTTGGAAAAAATAAATGTTTAATAATAATAAAAAATTGCTGTAAGCTTTATAGGTAAAAATGTGAAACAGAAATTTTATTTGGAAGAAAAATAATGCACGACTGTAATTTACCTATTTAAAATCTACTACTCATTATACAGAAAAATAGTAGAAAATTAATCAAATGACATTAGGACATTACAGTACCTATATCAAGCAGTGTTTATTGGGTTTTTAAAAATAGGTAAATATTATTTTCTTACTTTAGTTTGGTTTATAGACAATTTATTTCTCAAATTTGCGCTAGGAAATGAATTTAATTACTTCATGCAATGGTTTTTTTATTTTACTCTTTTAAAAAAAATAAAATGTACACATATAAAACTACATTTATTAAAAAATTATAGACTACATTGTAAAGAAACTTCAATATAAAATGTTTTTAACTTGCAATCGCATATTTTATTTTTTAAATTTAAAAAAAATTCGAATAAAAATGTGGTTTGGAGATAACCTAATTAGGGTGTTTTTGTTTTATGTCATAATTTGTAAGACATTAAATGACAAAATTTCATAATTTCAAACAAAAATTTCTATTTATTCTAAATGAAAGTAAAAAAATATCGTATGCAACAGTAAGGAATCTCGGTAGTTACCTTACTTATGTATTTACAGAACTCGGCCACGCCTCGTGGTACAAATTTCACATACGTAAGGTAACAAGTTTCGTTTCCTTAATTGTTACATAAATATCTATTATCTATTTACTAAATAAGGTTTTATTAATTAACTACTTCTTTATTTGCTGCCAAAGCAATAAAATTTTATTTCAATTTCATAAAGATCGGACAAACCTTCTAGATTTAGATATTTAACCCCTACCCTCATGATAATCCGATCGAAATTATATGTATGACCCAATTTAAAAAAAGACTCTCACTTATAATACCATAAGTAGTAGTAGTCTCGTAGTTATGTCGGTAATTTTTCTGGTAGTATTTCGAATGTTCCTTGTGCTTGGATATGAATATTACGAATGCGCATAAAAATACCAGAAAAATAATATTTCTTATTTTATTTCAATGGTATTGTTGCAAAAAACAATTACGGTCATTTGAGTGATTGTTGAATTTAACCCCCAACTCTTTGGACCCGAACAAATTCACACCACACATACCTTAAAATCAGGCTCTTGTGAAAAGAGATCTGCTTGTAAAAATATGTGAAGTTCAGACGAACGGTCTAGGTCTAGATGTTAACCCTCATACCTCAATTTAAATATAATTTATAACCCGATAAATAAAAACTATCTTACTTTAGTTGATTGCTACATATTACCGAGTTCCGTTGAAAAAAAAATGACGACTGTTAAAGCGATTGTTTTAGTTTAATCCCTCCCTTTTCCATCATGATTCGATCGAATTTGAGCATACTTTGAAATCTGACTCTAGTCAAAAAAGACGCGCATGCAAAATTTCATGAGAATCGGACAAACAGTCTAGATCTATAGAGATTACCCCACCTCTAATAGCCCAATAAATTTCAAATATACCTAAAAATGTGACTATAGTAAAAAAAGAGTCTAGCCTGCAAAATTTCTAGAGATTCGGACAAATGGTCTAGATTCTATAGATTTATAATCCGCACCCCTTATGATGTTATGATCGAATTTAAACATACTTTAAAATCTGACTCCAGTCAAAAGAGACTTGCGTGCAAAATTTCATGAGAATCGGACAAATGGTCGAGATTCTATATTATTAACCCAACCCCCTAATGGTCCAATCAAATTAATACATAACTTAAAATCTAAGTCTGGTAAAAAAAATCTGCATGCAAAATTTCATGAGGATCGGGCAAACGGTGTAGATCTTGATGTTTATCTCTCTCCCCTAATTTGAATATAGTTTATGACCCGATTAAAAAAATCTTTTTTTATTTAATGCATGCGAAGCACGCCGACACTTCCAGTTTAGAAGAAGAAAAACACGTTTTTGCCTCCTAGGGAGCTAAAGCGTGGTTTGCTCCCTTTAGTTTAAACAGGGAGTAACGGCGTGCTTTGCGTTCACGTGCGACGAATTTTTTTTTTTTTTAATAAGTATATAAGTTCTTGATAAGCAGAACCACGTAGTCGAAACGAAAACTACGTACTTTGATATTTTGCTTCATCCTCCAATATCAAGAGAACACGAACACTTCGAACATAACATTTGAAAACATACGTTTCGGTGTTGCCAGTTTGAGGACGCTCGGTAGGCGATAGATTGGATGAAAGTATACTTATACGCCTAGCGCAGCAACGCCACGAGTGAGCGTTCGGCTGAACTAAAAGTATACGGCATGTATACGGCAAATGATAATTCACTATCAATTCGGCGTCCACTAAAATTTTTAGATATGACTACTAGATGGTACTAGGAGCCAATTTAACATGGTGACCAATCGAGCGTCCATATATGGACGCTTCATTGGAGCCGGACGCTCGGTTGATGGAAAATTGTCAATATAAGGACGCTTCAATGATAGTAAGTTGTATATATATATATATATATATATATATATATATATATATATATATATATATATATATATATATATATATATAGGTTTACCTACTTATACTTTTACGCAGTTGCTACAGAATTTTATATTCCAAATACAGAATCATGAATGTTCAATTACGAAATCCAATTATACGAATACTAGTATATCTACGTTAGTGGTTAGTTAAATCGAACTCGTTGGCATGAGGCCTGATGTGTTAACCATTGATCCACCACAAAATTTCGAACTAAACATATTATCAAATTACACATTAAAATGACTATGGTCGATCAAAACGGTTTGATATTTCGTCTATAGTTTTGTAATAATAAACCATTATTTTCAGGAACTTTTAAAATAAATACATACATCTATTTGATACTAGATTCGTACAAGTAGAACAAATTCAGTTTTAAAAGGAAGGTCGCTATCAACATGAAGAAATTTATCAAATGTCATATTCCTTACTCATACTATAATCTATTCTATAAATGAAAGTGTAGCATTTTTGTTATCTGTATACAAACAGTTTTATCCTGTTTTATCTTTATTGATTACGTTTCGCGATAACTCACAGCGTTTCATTGTAAACTGTTTGTTGATAAGAGGTGTAGAATTACAGGTGACCTGTCAGTTATCACGGTACAAATAGTTCGGCTAGATTACGGAGGAAACTTTGTTGTGATTGCAGCGGCATTTCACACTGTGCATGCGAGGAAATTGTTGGTCCTCTCTCATAAATTGTTTCTTAATATATGAAATGTCAATATTTGTAGATTAACAGACGAAAATTTTTTTAAGACATGCAATTTTCTTTTCGATTATTTAGCGTATAATTCCTTTTTAATTTTTCTGTGCATTGCAGCAAACTATAAATCGACCCAAGTAAAACACAAGAACTTAACTAGGTACAAATTAAACGTTTACACAATATTTCTTCGGCAATTCTCTTTTCGTATATTTAGGTACCTACCTACCTTATTCACTTATAATATCATACCTATGTGCATTAACTCTACCAGGAAACTTGTTGCGTGCATTCCAAAAAAGCATTAATCGACCCAAGTGGAACACGAGGACCCTACTAATATCGAAGTGTTTACACTGTCTGTGACAGTTTTTTTTAAATGTCAAACTGATAAACTCGATAAACTGATTTTAAAATTTTGTAATTTAGCTTAACTAGTTAGGGGTAAATAATATTTTTGTATAACCCTTTTTACTTAGGTACACCTGGTTACACGACACTGGCAAAAGATTCTGGAAGCATTGTGGTTTCTTGAAATAAAGTTAAATAATTTGAGGTAAATAATTTGTAAAAAAGGGTTTCTACAAATTTAACAACGACCAAACAATTATCTAATGGATGGTCATTTAGGTAAACGACACTCTTAATCCGCAAACAGAAAAATAATCCGTTAACAAATTGCTTTGGAAAATAATAATGACTTTTTCGAAATTGTCTGAGACAGTTTTCCAAGAATCAAATTTTATTCTTTGGGAGAGTTTTTCGCACGTCGCAAACTACACCTTTAAGCCCTGTTCACACAATGATTTTTGAGGATTCTTTTATCTTCTGAATCCTGAAAAAATCACTGTTCTGAAGCTATCACTGAATGAGAAATCCTTCTTTTTCAAGACTAACTGAAGATTCAATTTAGCAGCGCCGCTATGTTAGGTAATTGCGAGGTAATTGTCACCAAGATTTTTTTCTCAAAGTTTAGTGCAAGAATCTTTGTGTGAACAGGGCTCTTCTTTATGCAATGAACGAATGAACTATTCAGCATGGAAGCTTACTCTTGGTCTATTAAAACCACATTACATATGTAAACCGCTCCATGAGTGCAATTTGCGAAATCACCCGGAACTGGGATAATTAGTAGGGAAGAGTGGTTTATTGCTTCAACGACTAATTACTCACTGACTGATGTAGAAGCATTGCCATGTTGTGTTTCGTTTTAAATTGGCTACTGTGGAGATGTCGGTTTACCTGAAATTATTTCTACAAAAGAGAATCGTGAGTTATAAAGTGCTGGTGCTTGATTAAACGTCTGAATGTAATTATAGTGGGACTATTTTAAAACTGTGCATTCAGTCTTCCGGATTCATCCCGTGCGTATTCGTACGTTATGTCACACATGGATTATTTGACGATTCTTTCATGCTGTACTCCTAGTGAGAATTATCTGTCAAATAGCGGCGCAGTTAAATTAAATCTTAAACGAGTCTTGGAAAATAAAAATTTGTAATTCATTATTTGCGCTTTAAAACTGTGTCTTCCGAATTCATTCCGTGCGTATTCGTACGTTATATCCTGTTCACACATGGATTCTTTGACGATTTTTTCATGCTGTACTCCTAGTGAGATCATCTGTCAAGTAGCGGCTCCGTTAAATTGAATCTACAACCAGTCTCCATAAAGAAGAATTTGTAATTCATTGATTGGTTCAAAGATCCAGAAGCATGATGCATTGTGTGATAAGGCTTTATGTGACCCACTACTGATGTTCTGATTTCTGATAACTCAGGTTCAGATCCCAGTCAGGTACACATTTCAATAATGCACAAAAATCTATGCTGTAATGTACCTACTTACAGCCACACTAAATTTTGTATTTTGTTCGATGTGTTTGCAAACTGATACATTTCTAAACCAACAAAAATTCATGATTTTATCTAGGTACCTTGTTTTATTTTGATGAAACACCCTCACACAAATATTTTCGCACCTTCCTAGCCAATAGACTGCAGTATTATCGTAACTAAGTTTTGATAAGTTAAACAATTTTGACGTTTTAATAACTTCCTTGGCAACATGTTATTTATATTAGTGTCAAAATTGACTTTTTCATTCGTGAAATTGTAATCAGAATATCATTCGTGGTTAAATTTTCAGATTGTTTTACGAGAGCTTGTTGACAATTTATTTCGTGACATTGATTAAAAACAAAAAAGCCAAAAATAATATTTTTAACGAGTATGCTGATTTTAAATAAGTAATTTAAAAGGTTGTGCCAAAGCAGATTCATTGCCATTTTATTGCCATTATTTGTGATACAATTCATGTAAAACATTAACCAGGTAAATAACAAATAATAACAGTTCCAGTTTGTCTAGTATATTTACGATTACGAGTGTAACTAATTTATTAATAATTATGCATTGTAATTACAACTATTGCATGAATATGTGATATCAATTATTTAGTAAATTAATTGCATGTACGAATGTTGTAATGTTTTATTGGGGCTTAAACTAAAGTGGAATTATGCATATTGGCATATTGCAGCTATAGCTATAATGGAACATGAAATATTAGAACTATTTGCATTGCATTACAAAATTACACGAGTAGCATAATTTTGTTATTATTGGTGGTGCGATGAATAATCTTATTATATAATTGAGTGTTTTCAGACAGCAACTTTGCAATGAATCATCTCGTTCCATAAGAATTATTTATTTTATTTTTATTTTATCATGAAATATACCTAGAGGTATTATTATAACGAAAATATAATTAATGTCAGGTGGTACATATTATTTTACTAATTTGATTAGCTAAAATAAGATAGTAAGAGGCTATAAAATCGAAAATCGATGATATTTCCATCACCGCTGTTACATGTCAACTATTTGTTAGTTGCATACTGTCAGTTTCTCAATCAGAAATTGCTGTTTGTCAAAAATAAGACTTAAAATGTATAAAGATAGAGATAACAGGGAAGAACACGCCAAATTGAGGAAGGTAAATAGAGTTTAAAACGTTTTTGACAGCTTTTTAAGAAACATAACCCAACATTTGATCTCATTCATTATATATTCTCCCCAAATATAACTCGAGCTTTGATTAATCACAGGTGATAGCGTTTCTTTAAGTCTTCAGGAAATTGAACTCGTATGATAGGCGAACTCGCTAACGCTCGTTCTCCAATTATTGTAATACTAGTTTTTCAATAAAGCAATTTTCACACTTGTATTACAATACTATTATGTTATGAAAAATTTGCATTCAGTGTATAAAAAATGAGTGTGGGAATTTTTTTCTGCACTCAATATTTCAATAAATTACTTTTAACACCAATTTATATATGGGAAACTTACGTAGAAATATTATTCATGCTTTAAATCAGTCCCTTTAATCATTGAGGTATCAAAAAATTGTTATGAAAAATTTGCATTATTCAGTGTATAAAAAATGAGTGTGGAAATTTTTTTCTGCACTCAATATTTCAATAAATTACTTTTAACGCCAATTTATATTTATCAGAAACTTTCGTAGAAATATTAGGTATTCATGCTTTAAATCAGTCCCTTTAATCATTGAGGTATCAAAAAATCGCAAAAAAAACTTGTCAAACAACCAAAATTACACAAAATTCCGATTATCGCATCTGTTATTTGTTTTATTTCTTTCATTTCTTGATTTCCAAATAAAAATAAGTCCTTGCGTCACACAAACACAAAATAGCAAATTCTGAGTCTCTGAGCCTCGGCCGGCTGGCCGGTAACGCTATTATGCCAGCGTAACTCCAAATAGCCGGAGGCAACGAACTCTGAAAAATGTCTGCTCTTGCATGTGAGAAACAAGTGGTTGTGACTAGCCGACTTGATACTCGCAGCTCACTGCACTGGGTTTGTACCTCAAGCTGCTACAAACGACACAGATGTCCCACTGAGGATTTATTACTCTCTTCTAGGTTGTTAAAGAGCAGTATGAGTAGTGATAATACGGTAGTTATCTATTTTTAGATAAAAATTTAATTAGTTCTTTGTAGGTTTTTGGCGGGTCTTTTATGTTTAACTTTATGTCGTGTTTATTAGTTTTAGTACCTACCCAAAAATAAGTAAAAGTGCTAAATTAACCAATTTCAATTATAAGTGAGAACATTGAGTGCTGGGTTAAATTAGCCACTTATACTTATAATCGGGTATAGGTCTGATTCTAGTTTAAGAATTGTAATATAGTTTATTTGTCAAAAATTTATACAAATAGTAGGTACGCATATTTATTTTAGCAACGTTCAAAAATATAATAGTACCTATATTTATTATGTATCAAGTTTTATAAACGTCATTTTAGTCACGAGTTTTTTATGAACGAGCGCAGCGAGTGTATAAAAAACGAGTATCTACAGAGTTTATAATCGAGTCACATACTACCTATACTTTTTCTACGGCCACAAATTAAACATTTAATTTTAAATAATTTTTAGATTTTTTTGAGAATTTTTGTATTAATTTAATTACATTTCTGGTACAGAACAAAAAAGTGTCTTAATTCAATTTCAATATTTATTTAATAAATGAAATAATATTAAACAAAAAATAAAATCCATTCAATGAAATCATAAGCCAAGCGTATAGTTCAAGAAATTCGTGTAAAAACTTAAAATGAGCAATAATAATCCAAACTACATATTTTCTAAAGGAATTTTTCATATAAATGGTTAAATAATAATTACTTTAACTATATTTAGTGTTATAATCAATGATTTTTGATTTATTTAAAAAAATAATGATTTTTTCTAACCCTGGGCCAAAGACACGAATTGTCAAGGTGTGTTTAAAATGTTATTTTGTGCATTGGAGACCACATCGTTAAATGATGTTTTAATACCAGGAGCAGAAAAAATATTATAGTTGGTCGCATGTATGACAAATACTCGACAAATACCTATACCTAGGTAAACAGGTGAAATAAATAAATCACATAATAACAAATTTAAAATTGCTCTGTAATTGCTTTTTAGCTAGTAGCTATATTTAAAATTAAAATTGGTAGGTATTAGCAGAATAATAATATTTATAATTATAATATTTGTTATTTCTATAATATTTTTGTATGTAGGTACCTACATAAAATATAATTTAAATTTTTAAATATTTTTCATAAATACCTACCTATTATTATTTGGAAA
This sequence comes from Agonum fuliginosum, assembly GCA_947534325.1. Classification (NCBI taxonomy): domain Eukaryota; kingdom Metazoa; phylum Arthropoda; class Insecta; order Coleoptera; family Carabidae; genus Agonum; species Agonum fuliginosum. Next base: position 17,456,024 of record OX384040.1, read on the forward strand.
TATAAAATAATGTATTATAATAATTTTAAATTAACTAAAATAATTATAATATAAATTGGTAAATAAATATATTAAACATATGTCACCAAAAAACTTTTTCACGAGACAATAATAATTTAAATAAATAAAAATACCTAATTATTTAATATTTTACCCTTTTTACTTCCTTGTACGAAGTAAGGAAGTATTGTAATCGCGAAAAATTTCGGTTCTCAGATTTTGACGGAAATATCCGTTTTGACCTTTTCTGAATCCATTATGACTAGTTTCGACGTGACGTCTGTACGTACGTACGGATGGACGTATGTGTGTCGCATAACTCAAATACGGTTAGACGTAGAAAGTTGAAATTTTGTATTTAGGACTGTTATAGCATCTAGTTGTGCACCTCCTATTTTTGGTTTCAGTCTACAAACCGGAAGTAGTACTTTTTAAAAATATTTCGATAAATATTTAATTTTAGACAATTTTTTTTATTTTAAATGAAAGATTATGTGATTATTACCTAAAATCGGTATTTTATAAATATTTTTGTATCTGCTATCATTTAAAAATAATTAAAGTATATATTTATAATTTATAGTATTTCGGTATCTTGTAGTCCATGATCGATTAACATTTGTTACTACGTAAAATTTAAATGATTATGACATGACAGTGACAATAGTAAAATATGCTTTATATCTTCTTCTGCAGTTTAAATAAAATGACTAAAATATATTTGTGAGTATACTAGTATAATAAGTTAAAAGAATTTTTAATATTATTTTACATTTTAGTTATTAAGAAAAGTATGAACACACAAGGCGTACAAGGAAGTCATGTGGTGTCCACGTCAGATTTTTTATTAATTTAAAAAACAAAGAATTATTCTAATCAATTTTTGTACAAAGTTGTTTATAAAAGTGTACAATAAAAATATAAAATATTAAACTATAAATTTTAAGGATTTTTTTGTAATACCACGCTAACACTAATATGATATATAATTATTGTCTTTTAATACGCCTGCTAATAAAATATTTAAAGCAAAATTAAACTTTTGTTTTAAATATTTTTATATATTACCTATACGTACGTATACCTACCGTACGTATAAACCGAATATAAACATTACAAATTCATGAAGGTAAATAAAATTTTGAATAAACTCACCGCTTCCCAAGTTCCGAACAAAATTTTGTATTTATTTAACATTTCAAATTTAGGTATATTATTAATTTTGTAAATACAGAAAATATCATTTTGTTATAATTTGCCACATTTCAAGTAAATAAATAAAATACACAATATTTTATACAAATATCACTGTTTCAACATTAAAATAAAATAATTAAAACAAATAGCAAGATTATTATTATTAATAGAAAATATTATCAGTACCAAATAGATTTTATTTATTTGATAAATGATATCATTTGCTGAATGTATTCGCATGAATTGTGTCACTTTAAATTTGAGCTTGTTTAAATATAATTTTAATAATTATAAATAAATAAATAAAATATTTGCACAATCCAATAGGTAAATATAATTCTGGTGTACAAACATAACATCAAATGTTTTGCAAAGTTTGCTTCATAACCTTAAAACGCATACCTCTCCTTGCCGCGCCGACAGAACAAAGCAGGTTCGAAAGTTGGTTATGACTGACTCACCTGTTAGAGCGAATGCGAGATAAAAACACCACACGCCTTCAGGTAGACTAGACATCTTGACACCAGAATAAGTCCAAACAGTTTATAAAAGTGCAGCAAATATGCAGAAAACACTACACTGACACTAGCGAGCAAAAAGGCACGTCGAAATCGTAACAAACACGCTAAACTGCATTACTTTCTAACACAAGATCTACTCCCACTCGCTTGCGAACGGTGACTGAACGACAACAAATTCCGAAGCTGCGTTTTCGACGACCGTGGCCGAAGGCACTTCGGGAGAGATCGGATCCGCGCGCGAACGCGACTAGCGCTAGACTGGCGATCCGGCGATCGTGTTCTGATTGACGAGTTATTGGGAGTTTACTTCAATGGGAACAAATTTGAACCAGTGAAACTTTAAAATAGTAAGCACGTAGTTTTGAAAAATCCATATTATTTGAGGAGAAATAAGTAAAATATATACATACATACACATAGTTTAAGTCAGTGGTGCGCAAACTTTTTAAATCGCTGGCCAACAAAAAAAAATTATTTGCCTAAAGGACCACCTATTTAAGAAAATTTTTTCGGGATCAAGATCAAAGGCTGATCCATTAAAAGTTAAATTTTTTCATACAGGGAAATTACATAATATTTAACCATTTTTCACGTATAAAAATTAAATAAATAAATTTTTTTAAATGAATAAATTAAATTTGGCCATTTATGTTCTGAAATGGCGCATTGCTCAATAAATAAAAATTTATTTCCAAGAATTGACTGCTCCTATAACCCTCAGGATTTACCTGCTCCTGATACTTCCGAAATTATCTGCTCCTGCTGCTTCAGAAATTAGCTGCTTCTATACGTATTAGTTCCAAGAATAACTTGTATCTGTTAATAGCAGGAAAAACCTGTTCCCTCTGCTTTCAGGATTCACCTGCTGATGTTACTTCAAGAAATTACCTACTCCACTTACTTCAGAAATTACCTGTCCCTGTTCCTTCCAGAAATTACCGGTTCCTGTTACTTCCAGGAATTATCTGTTACGGGCAAGAATTACCTGTTCCTGTTCACTTTGCTTCACCTGCTCTTGATTCAGAAATTATTTGCTCCTGCTATTTCCAGGAATTATCTACTCCTATTATTTCCAGGAATTACCTGCTTCTGTTCCATCCAAAAAATTTCTCCTTCTGTACCTACCAGAAATTACCTGCTCATGTTAAATCAGGAATTACTTACTTCTGTTTCTTTCAGAAATTAACTGATCCTGCTACTAATACAAGAATAATTTGCGTCTGTTACTTTTATAAATTATCTGCTCTCGAATAACTTGCTCCTGAGGTACTTTCATGAATTACCTGATATCCTTATAACTACAGAAGCATAAAATACTAGAATGACCATAAACAACCACTTCTTGAATCACAGTTCGTAAGTTTGGATCAATCTGCTATGCTGAAATAATAAGGTGATATCTACTCAAAATAAGTACTAAGTACCTACTCGACCTTTTGCAGAACAAATCTGTCCTGCTATTGTACTAAAATAAGTACCAAACATAATTATGTGTACACAAATTTCCTGTATGTCACGACGTATAATTTGAGACATAATAATTCTGGACATGGATATGTTTTGTTTTTGTCTCCTGTCCTGTGATCTCTGTGATATCCTCCTTGCATGTGATTAAAGTGACAGATAAGACGGTCTGTGGATATAGCAATATAGCACTAAATAGGAGATAGTTAAGGTACTACAGAAGAATGGATAGTAAAAAATATGTGCATTAGTTGTTACTGTAATTATCAGTACCTACCTTAAATTTGCGCAAGTTTAAAAGGAAGAAAAAAAAACTATATGGGCTAAAGCATGGCATTTAAACAATGAACTGTTAACTGAGGATCTTGTAGCTTATACAAATTTTTTGAGATTAAATGCAGAACAATTTAACAAACTTTTTAAAATGGTTGAACCCAGAATAGTTAAAAAAAAGACACTGTTATGCGTGAATCTGTGAGCGCTAGACGCAGGTACTTAAGTGTTTTTATCTTTAAAATAAAACCATGCAAGTAGTCAATTTATTATTATTTATACAGATTAGAAATTACTTTACGATTTTTGGCAACTGGCTAATCGTTTAGGTCACTTAAAACTCCAAATTTGGTTTTAATGTCTAGAATTGTAGTGTTTGGTCTAATTGTGCTTAATTTATTCGCTATCTCTTGTAATGCAGTTACACGGGCATGTTTATTTTTTTATAATTTTTTCTTTCACAAAATATTAACACGGATGCTCTTCGTAACATTCCAACAACATTGTAACATGATCTCGAGTCCACGACATTGTCCACGAACAATAAACAAAGAAGCTAAACTTATTTTTTTAATTATAAAAGACAATATAATCTGCTGTCAACCATAAATCTGCTCGATCAAAGCAACAAAATATAAGTCAGATATCCTCAGCGCATACTAAAATACTAATATGCATTTTATTTCTATAAAAATAGAACATGTTGTAATTTTATAGCTAGAAAAGTAACCATGACAAAATTTTGTGTATGCGACGATCCATAAAATTCTATCCATAATTATGGATAGAATTCTATCTATAATTATGGATCGTGACAAACGGGCTATACATAATATTCTTTATGTATGCTATTTTTAATATGCACTTAATATGACGCTGGTAATAGAAATATTAAGTACTAAAGGTATTTATTTTTTAACGAACAAAAAATAGAATAAATGTCTCATATAGTAAAAAAAAACTTTTAAATAAATAAATAGTTGAATTTAAATAAATATTTATACAGAACTTAAACCAGAAAGCTGTTTCTTTTTCATTTTAATCATTCTGCATTCAGATATCATATTTATTTTCCAAAAGGTTGTTAATATAAAGTTGTTCTTTTATTTGTAGAAATTATTAGTGAGACAAATATTCTCAATTACGTATCAATAAGTGCCCAATACATCTGCACTATATTGGTGTTTTGATCTACACAAAAATACAATACCTACTTTCATTTCTGATTTATTTCATACAGAATCACAACTATAACTAATACATGTTTTTCGACATATGCCAACAGAAAGACTGCAAAATCAAATCTACCCAAACCGTTGTATTTTCGTCACACAAAACATTCTTTTTTGTGCGTTGTTATATCTACTGTAACATATGTGTTTGTATGTGTGCGCGCACGCATGCGTAAATAAAGGGTGTGGAAAAATTGAAGTGACAAGCGACGCTGTGACATGTCAACCCAAACTGTGATATAAATTTTATTAGAAGGGGACATAAATACCGGATGTCGGCGAAACAATGTTTTGGTGAAATCAGATTACCTAATGCAATGTGCCGATATTAGTTGGCGCTGAATAAGCCGATTCAGTTGAATGGCCAGTGCCGTACGTCAAAATAAGAGATATTTTTTATAGTTATTTTTGTAACAAGTGTTGGAAATGAGTGATTCTGAAACGAATGCAAGTTTTCCGACACGAGCGCAGCGAGTTTCGTAACTTGCATGGAGTTTCATAATCTCGTTTGCATGTATTACAAACAATTTTTTTCTGCAATTATTCTCAAAAACATATTAAAATATTATTTTCACAGTTTGTATGTAACTACTTAAATGGCTTTCTAAAATTTTAACTTTCCGCACTAGTGATAGAATTGGCTGTTTCTCGCACTCATTTTGAGTGACCGAATGTATATTTCCTGCAAAAAAATTATTTGAGCTAAATTCTGCAATATCAAATTTTTTTAAAAAATTTTCATACAATGTAAAGCCTGTTCACACATGGATCTTTGAAGATTCTTTCATGGTTTTGAATCCTGAGAAAAAGAACCATGGTGAGAATTACCTGTCAAACAGCTACGCCGCTTAATTGAACCTTCAATGAACCTTGGCTTGGAAAAAAAGATTTTTAATTCAATAAAAGCTTCAGAAACATAAAAGAATCCACAATGAATCCATATGTGAACAAGGTTTAACGAGAGCTCAGGTAAAATTTTCACTACCCTTATTTTTGCGAATTTTGAAAAAAAAATCAGTATATCAAATTATAATCCTATTAAAGTTTCGTGTAGAGGTATAGACTATAGACACACAATGTATATGAAGACCACATGTAAGAAAAGATCAGCGTCAAGAAATTTAGTTTTGAGTAAAACGCAATTGAAAGTTAATAGTCATATATTCATGTACAAAAAATAATCAATAATCAGTACCAGGGGCCCGATTCTTGAAATTTTTCGTATGCGAAAGTGAGCAAGATGCGTATACGAACTGCACAATGGTATTCTTGAAGTTAAAAGTAGTGGTCGTGTACGCAAATCTCATGCGCAACTACATCGCATGGGTAGTAACCACTCGAAAGTAAACATTCGTATGCGAAACTGCAAATGTCAGTTGCTTTATAGGTTATTATTTTGCTATTTCATATTGTGTAAATATAAAAAATGAACAACTGAAGAGAAAGAGGATAATAAAGAATGTAGATTTAAGAATCATACATGATCAAGTTCGTAATCATGAACAAATAGGACGAGTTAATCTAGATTTGTCAAAGGGTGAAACTAGTAATATGACAAAAATTAATTAAAAATTAGTTTACCTAAATTATGAATATAAGTAATTTCTATTTAACAAAATGAATTATATTTTTATTGCAGACTGCACTAATAGAGACCAAATAAAACATGAAATAAATAAATAAAAATATGTACTTACACAAAAGAAAATCTATTATAATTTATTAAAAATTAACATGATTCAATACAAAAGATACGAAAACGAAACTAACAAGAAAATGAAAATTATAATTAACCTAACTTCAAAGTTCAAATTCAATGTCAAAACAAAAACCATGTGATTAAATGAAACGATTTCATTGGTTGCAAGAAGGTGCATTCGTTTGCTTCTGTCGATTTCGTAAATTCGCATACGAAACTGTGAGGCATGTTTCTATCACCAGTCAAGAATACCTCTCATGCGCATTCGAGTAGTCGTATACGAAAGTCACCGCTCGAATATCTGCGTACACGAAAACTTTCGCATGGTTTCGAGAATCGAGCCCCTGTAGTTGTAGTTATGTCGATTATATTTCTGGTAGTATTAAGCCCGATTTATAAACTTGACGTTGACATTGCTGTTACGTTGCCGTTGCTGTTGCTGGTAACGTTGCGGTTGCAGTTAGAATGGGCGATTTATAAACTCAAAGTTCAACTGTTGTCATATCATATAAAAAGTCATAGTTTTGTATACATATAGAAAAATAAATTAAGTTATGACATTAATAATTTCATATGATATTATTTATACATTAAATAATTACCTGATTGTGTTAAACTCTGTGAATTATCCATGTCAGTTGTCAGATCACAAAATTATAAAATTGACATGCAAATTCAAAATCACGTGACCCGATCGCTCATTTTCATTGGTTAGACGTTCAATTACCCCAACGGTGAACTTCAAAAGTTAAAAGTTGGTTATCTCGAACGTCATGCGTACGGAACGCCAACTTCGAACAGTAGCGTCAACGGAGTTTATAAACGAGTCATATGTTTTTCTAATATTTAACTTTGAACGTCAACGTCAACGGCGAACTGCAACGTCAACGTAAAGTTTATAAATCAGGCTTTGCGAATGTTCCTTGTGCTTGGAACAAGGTACATGATTGTATAACTACCAGAAAAATAATCAGGGGTAATACCATAAGAGATGATAATTTTTTGAGAATTGTTTTGTCGTTACCACGGCAACTTATTTCTAACAATTTCACGACACAAAACATCATCTATCAATTTCCCGAAACGAAGTTGAGGGGAATTGTCAGATGATGTTTTGTGGAGTGAAATTTCAATAAGTTGCCGTGGAATAGACAAAAATTCTCTCAAAAAATTATTATCTCGAATGGTATTTAGGAAGAATATTTTTCTTCTTAAAAATACCACCAAAACAACTCATAGATTAGGTTTTATTTTGTTACGTCAGTAACAAAAAATAAATTAATTTGTCACATGAAACGTCAAAAATGTTTAGCAAAATGAGTCGTTTTGGTAGTATTTTTAACAAGAAAAATATTCTTCCTAAATACCATTCGAGATAATAATTTTTTGAGAGAATTGTTGTCTATTCCACGGCAACTTATTGCAATTTCACTCCACAAAACATCATCTGACAATTCCCCTCAACTTCGTTTCGGGAAATTGATAGATGATGTTTTGTGTCGTGAAATTGTTAGAAATAAGTTGCCGTGGAAACGACAAAACAATTCTCAAAAAATTATCATCTCTTATGGTATTACCCCTGAGTATAGTAGCAGTAGTAGTAGTACTACTTATATATTAATATATTTGTATAATATAATTCTACATTTTAGTTATTAAGAAAAGTATGAACAGTTTAATAGGCGTACAAGGAAGTCATGTGGTGTCCACGTCAGATTTTTTAAATATGTGATTATTAAAGATACCTCCCTTATTAAAATGTTTATGGTACGCCCCTGATGCAAAAGCATCTTTTGTATAAATCTGTCAAACGTACTCCTGAAAACCATTTAACTGATTGTTTCATTGGTTTGTTTTGCACCCTCGATTATTCCTATTCATTAATCTTGATGGTTATTTTTTGGAAAATTTGTATAAAGTTTATTTTTGTAACAGACTAGAAAATAATGCATTGGGTGATTAGTGAATGTTTAAATATTAATTTAGATAAAATCTTTTATCTCCTTAGAATATTAAAAAACATTTACTTTACCATTTTAAGGACAATGCTTAATTCCTCCCCCAAACAAGGGCGACAAATAGAGGGTGCTGTTTCACGAGCTTGTAATTAATTTCCCAAAATATTTTCATCACTTCAGAATTTTTTTCTCATTTTTCATCGCAAATTTACAAGGATAAAATACGAGGAGAATCAGTAATAATTATTGAATAGGTACGTTTTTAGTTCTTCTCCAATTACCTTAAACGAGTTTTTTTTTCTTCTAATGTTCAATTAGCTATTTCAAAGTTCATTTAATTTATTTTTACTTTATTTTTATACTTATTCCCTGGCAAAAATTTGGTAATGTGAATTTTAAGTGTCATTTATAAATCAAAAATTATTCACGAACAAACGGTCGTAAAGGAAAAACAAATACCTAGTTCACTAATGCTCAAAATAAAAGAGATATAAACTCTCTTCTCATATGGGGCTCTCAAATGTACGCAAAACAACTGAGCATCAAGATCGTCGCGACGCTATAAAGACAAATTCACATCGCGACGCCGTTCAGCTGTCTGCGATCGGGAAGGCAGTTGACCTCTAAATAAGGTCTTTAGTAATCTCTCATCATAGCATAAGCTTATACAAGACTTTTATCAACTTAGTCAAGTATCTAAATTAATTCGTTATAATTTGATTCATACCTTGATAAAGAATTTGAAGTCAGTCTTTTTGAATATAATGCCCTATCCATACGAGAAAAGTTTTTACTAAAAAGTATTTTAAAATGAAAACAAGTGTTAGGAGCTCGGATGGGAATTATTGATTTACATTATACTAGAAATGGCTAGGAACTTCTCGGATGAATCTCGAACTAGGATCTAGAGGAAAAAAGTATAATGTAAATATGCGAATATGAGAAGAAGAAAGAGCTGATGAAAGAAACGGTTGAATTTTCGCAATGAAAGTAATTCAAATAATACATGGCTTCGCGCTAAATAATCTGATTTCATCCTCCAGAGACTGCAGATTTAATGTTAAAAATTCGACAGGCACTGGAACCCTGAATAATAAATGCTTTCGCAGACAAAAATGTTTTAATGTGATTACAGGTTTTTGAGATCAGGCAAATAAGAGTTATTTACAGACTGGCCTGGGATCTTTAACAAAGCAATTCATTATTTCCCATATCATCAACCAGTATCATTCTGACTTCAGAACAAAACTGTAACGTGTAGAAGTGTTTTTACATTATTCATTGCATATTAATTTTGGAGATCAGAAATTATATAAGATTTATTATAGTACAGTAAATTTCGGATTCTGCCTGGAAAGTTTTGGAGAAGTATTTTGTCTTTCCTCCTATATGTTTTTGGGATGCTGACCAAGAATTTCAGGTTTTCCAACTCGTAACTTTCTTGCTTAAATAGATATTACGGGAAAACCAGGGAAGAACCGGGTTATTCTCGGTTTTTCCCCTGTATTTGGTAGAGGGTTAAACTTTTTTGAAAAAATTAGTAGGTACACCAAACAAAACCACAGAAATTTTCCTACATTTTCCATAAAAATGAAATTATTAAGATAAATATTTCTTGAGAAAATCGTTAAAATATAATTAAGCAATTTTTAATCATTTTAGGTAAAACCGATATTTTGTTTTTTTAAACAAAAAGTGCTTCTATATTTTTGAATGAATTATGATACGAGTTCACTTGTGGTAATATGGATCTTCAAAGATTATTTGTCCTAAAAATTTATTGTTTCAAAACAAATAGTATTTAGAAAAATAAATATTGTAAACGATAATTCCACTCCTGTATAAAGTAAGCCATACGCAAAACACAATTTTATTGTTTTGACATCAGATAAAAAGGAAAATAACTTTATACAAATTATATATCCTTATTTACCTTTTTCTTAGCAACTAAACAATAAACAAAACACTAAAATGTCATTTGTTTCATATTTCTAATATTTGTCAGTAAAATGACTAGATTTTGGAAATATTTGTGAAGAAGAACGGAAGGAACACTCGAGTATTTTATTTCCTCCGAATAAATTTCTGTTTGACATCTAAACCTTGGCACCTGATAGCAATTTGACTCGAAAAATTGTTTTAAAATTATTAAACAATTTTTCTTTTCAAATTGCTAGGCAACAAGTTTTCAATACAAATAAAAAGCTCTTGTGTAATTACAATTGATAATTTTTCACAAAAATGGAGAAACACCTTCCTGTAATATACATTGTCAATATTGTGATTCTATCCAGCAAACGCTAACAAATTGAAGAAAAATATTTTCACTAAACGCAGCGGTATGTTTACGCATTTCGGTTACTGTGGGGCTACAGCAACCCTTTCCCCTAGTGCAGAATTTAGACACAGCGTCAATTTTGCGACTGTCTGTTCTCTTCTCCCCTTTTACGCTGCGCCCTGTGCGTTATTAATGAAATCTGGAACTGGGAATAGACAGAGGGTGGAGAGCTATCCACTCCAAATAAAATTAGATTATTTCGTGACCTGTCATTAGTGATGAACATCGGGATGGACTTGGAGTAATAATCTTGCAGTAAAGATTTTTTGATGCATTAATATGAGCTGATATTACAAATAAAGTATTCCACAATAATTACTGCCAAAATGCATTTGAAATAAAATTAAGATAAGATATTTATCATTGTATTTTGAGGTACTCTTTCTTAACTAAAAAGGGAAATTAATAAGTTTTAATTTTACTCTTAAAATTTCAATGTTAAGTTTATACTGGTGTAGAAGTTTTTATAAATATTTAATGGCAAATAAAACAATTTATTATACTGATCAGGACACTGGAATTATTTTTATTGCTAAATTCGCAAGATAAATTAATAATTGTATATACTCTAAATGACGTACACGTTTTTGGAGCAACTGTTTCAATCATAAATTAATTACAATTAACCAGCTTCACTAAAATATCATTTTTGAGCACAATTTTGCGAAAAAAGTTTTATCTGCGGTCAGTATTATGTAATGTAGTATATGGCACATTATTTTTCTTTGATGAATTAGCCTGTATAAGACAGATGTATAACAAGTCAGAAAATCAACAAACATCTAACATAAAATATTATTTATCAACTGTAATTATTATACTATACGAGAGCTGGATAAATTTCTGTTTGTATTGAATCCTTGTTGCCTAGCAATTTAAAATGAAAAATTGTTTAATAAAATCACGACACCGTAGGTGGTGTGATTTTATTTTAAAACAATTTTTCGAGTAAAATTGTTGTCAGGTGACAAAGTTGAGATGTCAAACAAAAATTTATTCAGAGGAAATGAAATGCTCGAGTGTAATTCAAGGAGATAATTTAACGACTCCTTTGGATCTTCTTCACAAATATTTCCGAAATTTAATCATTTGACTGACAAGTATTAGAAATATGAAACAAATGACACTTTAGTGTTTTGTTTATTGTTTGGTTGCTTAGAAACATGTAAATAAGGTTTTATCACTTGCAAAAAGTTACCTTCCTTTTTATCCGTTGTCAAAGCAATAAAATTGTGTTTTGTTTATGACTTAGTGGAATTAGCAAAGTTTTTATTTCAATAATTTCCAGATATTAGACTAATTTTCGATTTAGAAAATTCAAAAAATCATATTTATTTTAATTTAATTTAAAACAGATATACATTTTTGTTCTGTAAAAAAGTTATCTGTGAGATCAGAACCAATATTTCCATTTATACACCTCCACCACTGCCATTTTACTAGCTAGTCTTTCTGTAAATTTTTTTATCTAGATATGGAGTAGTGATAACTTATGTACATATGTTTTGCTTTCCTCTATTTGTGTATATGAAATTCAAGTCCATTAAAGAAAAGTTTCATTTGCGGTGCAAAGTTGTACAACATCAAACCATCATAAACTAAATGTGAAGTTAATCCTGTGTTAAGCTTAAAACCATTTCCGGATTCTAGCAAAAACTTTTTAACTATTCATGCTGCTAAGACCACTGGACAAAATACGCATAAAAAATTGACACTAATGCATTTCTCTCAGATATTTATGAGTATTATTCACAAACAGTCACAAGTTGTTACATTTTTTATTCAAATACCTACTAATTTACGAATCCAAATATTTTAATATAACTTCAAGTTCTGTGAATAAATTAGATTTGTTTTATATTTTTTTGAACTATTATGTATAATATATAGGTATGTATTTTCTGGTTAAAATTATTACATTTTTATTACCAGATAATATAAAAGTTTGAGCTCTAAACTAAGTAGAAAATAGTTATTTGTGAGGTATTTCTAACTGGTCAGGACATTTTTTCCTCTCTAAGGAGGAAAAAGTACTCTTCCTCCCGCTTTTAGTGTTGCCACGAGACGAGACGAGACGAGACGAGATAATTACCTGTCTCGTCTCGTCTCGAAATACCGAGATAAAACCTTGCCGAGACGAGACGAGATACGACCGAGACGAGACGAGATACTCTCTGTCTCGTCTCGTCTCGTTTTTATCTCGTTTTAAAGATCTAAATATTTTGTTGAACAATATACATTCATACATACATAAATTCACGCCATTTGAACAATATAATAATATCTAAACTCGTAAAGATAACTCGATTCAATAAGTTTGAGTCGGTTTTTAATAATAATATAATCATGTTTGGTACAAAAGTTTAATTCACTGCCACTAGATGTCTCTGGGACCGGTTCGCGGTGTCTCATATTCAATTTTTGTGCTTCCCCTTCATGTCTATGTTATGTTGTTACAAGTGTAGGTAGGTAGAGTGCGCCCAAAATAGGAAAGGATTTGCGCATAAACCAATTTTCGTTTGGGCGAGTCCAAGTCGAAAATGAAGGGGTATTACGAAGTAGTATAGAACATTAGAACATTTATGAAATTTAAAGTTATGTTTTTGACGTTTATATTTTGTATGTTTATGAAATGGAGAAAGAACCAGAATTAAATTCCCCCAAATATGGGTATGACATGCACATCATGTTTTGCAGTTAATATTTTTAGGTTGAATAGTACATGCGCAGTAGCGGCCATGTGTCCTTTCCTATTTTGGGCGGACTCTACTACATAATGTTTGTTACTGTTACTCATACTTTTATGATCCACAGTACCTTCACAACAATTTGCTACTGTACTTCTCGTAAATAAACATTTAATATTCATAATTTGCATATGAAAAAATACGTACCTATAGGTACATTATATTTGTCGCACTAATTGTTGTGTAAGCCTAGGTATTACAATAATTTTATTGCCTAGGCACCAAAAGTTACACTTCACAGACTGCCAGCTGTCAATAAGATAGCACTTTGTGAATCTGCGAAAGTTTATTTTTTTACAATAATAATCCAAATTAAAACAAATATAATTCTGCATTTTATTTTAGTGTTTACCTTTCAAACAAACCTAAATTTGCTTCAGTTCTCAAACATTTTTTGTATTAAAAAAAATTAATTATTTGCTGAAACAAAATCCTATACTTTTGCTTGCTTGCAAGTTCCAGTACGTAAGCACATGTCTAATATAGCACATACACACATTATGGATCTAGCATATTCAAATACATGGACATCTAATTAATCTACTTAATTTATTATCATAATCGAGACATTCGAGACGTCTCGTCCTCTCGTCTCGTCTCGTCTCGACCCTATCTCGGCTTCTTTTATCTCGTCTCGTCTCGTCTCGAAAATCGAGATAAAATATCGCCGAGTCGAGATAAACAGTGGGCGAGACGAGACGAGACGAGACGAGACATCTCGTTTGTCTCGTCTCGTGGCAACACTACCCGCTTTATGCGAGAGTGAATTAGATTTTTTCCTCCCTAGAGAAGAAAAGTACTTTTCCTCCCACTTTATGCGGGAATCTACTTCTTCCTAGGGAGGAAAAGTACTTTTCAATTCCAAAATTCCAAAATTGATTATTTAGATTATTTTTATTTATTTTATGGAATTCTTATATATTATTACAATGTTATCATCATCATCCGGTTCATCCATTTATTCAACTTCTATTTGCTTTTCGGTGCAGGTATTGAAAAAAATATCATGTGCATCCCAGGACAAAAGTGTTCTCCCGAAAAACGCCACTTTCGTTCCTAGTTGCACAATATAGGTACGAGTACCTACTATTGTGCATCTGCAATGCATGTAATTAAAAACTTATATATTTTATTTCTTGCAAAAAATATTCTCAAAAATATCTGACATTATCTTTTACCTTCATATTGTAAGCCATCGATATAGATATATTTTTACCATATGTGCGGTTAACACCCGTCAATTCACGTTTACACATGGTTGTTAGTGGACTACACCACAGAGGAAATTTCTAAAAAGTTCAACTCGAAATGCACCTGACTGGATACCAACCTGAGTTGTCAGAACCACAGCTGGCCACGTTATGCTCACCGATAGCCGCTGCTATATTTTATGAAATCTAATTTCTAATACGGTAGTTTGTGTTTATGAACACGGTTGGCGTAGGAGAACTGTTCGTTCAGTCCTGCGTCGGTAACCAGGTTAAAGTTTGCAGCAAGGTGAGAGAACAACAACAAACAACAACTTAACGAGAAATTGATAACTGTACATGATGTCGACTGCGATACGAACCTGAACTTTCGGGAGGGCGAATACAACATACTACATACAAAGTCAGGAACAGGGATGATATGACAAAAAGTAAAGAATAGGTTGGATTCTCACAGAAAATATTAGACTCGTATTATTTCTTTTTGCTTAATTGTGTGCTATACGTCTGAAAAAAAATGGTTTCTTATTTGTATGACAAGGACTGAAAGTAGCCTTTTGCAGATTGTAGCACGAGTGCAGAAAGGGCTACAAATAGTCGAAGTCAGCAAAATACTTACAGCCAGAAGTATACATTACATTTTTTCTACGATT
The DNA here is from genome assembly GCA_947534325.1 of Agonum fuliginosum. Lineage (NCBI taxonomy): Eukaryota > Metazoa > Arthropoda > Insecta > Coleoptera > Carabidae > Agonum > Agonum fuliginosum. The sequence continues at coordinate 17,471,314 of OX384040.1, forward strand.
AATTGATTTTTATTAGCAATCACCATCATATCTACGAAAGCTAAAATTTTGTAAGAAAATCGCAATGACACCGCCGCTGTATTTTTGAATTCTTTTTACAATAGAATCTTGAAATATTTAAGTACTAAATTTGTATTTAACATTAATAAATATGTATTATTTACCTTATTAATTGCTTATTTATACTCAAAATAACAGTTTAACCAATTTTAAATTTAATGTCAAAGCGACAGTTGACGGTAAAGTTTCCGCTTATTAATTTCAGTTAGTTACTCAAGCTACTAGTAAAAAATTTCCGAGAAATTTTTTTATATAACCATGGTTACTATTATTGTAATCAACTCATCCATTGGCTGTTATTTGTGTCATGCGATTTTCATATGAATTTATCCAAATATTAATAAATTATTTACGATTACTGGAACACATTTTTACAAGCAGCGGTCTGAAAATATTTTAGACCGTCACATTTGCAACGGTAACCAAGTGAAATCTAAAAAGATTTCTTTTAATACAAGTCGTAGAAAAAAACATCTGTTTGTTAAATTTTTTAAGTTGCGTCAATGTTATGAAACACTTAAAGAAGAAAATTTAAATTTAATATCAAAAATATTGTGGATCTGCTGGTTTTATTTTAAACGCGAGTTTCTTAATGTCCTGTCCACACATGAACACATAGAAGACACACACACGCAACAGAAAAAAAAAATTGTGTGTGTTGCTGTGAAATAGAAGCACCACTATTTTTTGGCTTCTATGTAAGTAAAGAAAAAATTACTTTTGAGGCTACAACCGTTCCACACGTTCTTCATTTTGCTTTTGTTCCCTGTGTGTCTTCAGTGTGTCCCAGTGTGAACAGGGCTTAATAAAACAGAGCGATGTGTACCTAACGCACGCATTTTGTATTATCTATTTTGGTCGATATATTTATTATCAATAATAAGTGAGATGCATTTGACATTAATCTCTATAAAACAATAAATTGTGTAAATTAGCGTTTTTGTAGGCTCTCTTTCTTATTACAAAGGCAATTTTTTACTTCCTTGTACGGAGTAATAAGGAAGTATTGTAATCGCGAAAAATTTCGGTTTTCAGATTTTGATGGAAATATCCGTTTTGACCTTTTCTGAACGGATGTACGTACGGACGTATGTGTGTCGCATAACTCAAATACGGTTAGACGTAGAAAGTTGAAATTTTGTATTTAGGACTGTTATAGCATCTAGTTGTGTACCTCCTACTTTTTGTTTCAATCTACAAACCGGAAGTAGTACTTTTTTCAAATATTTCGATAAATATTTAATTTAAGACAATTTTTTTATTTTAAATGAAAGATTATGTGATTATTACCTACAATCGGTATTTTATAAATATTTTTGTATCTGCTATCATTTAAGAATAATTAAAGTATATATTTATAATTTAGTATTTCGGTATCTTGTAGTCCATGATCGATTAACATTTGTTACTACGTAAAATTTAAATGATTATGACATGACAGTGACAGTGGCAGTGACAATAGTAAAATATCGTTTATATCTTCTTCTGCAGTTTAAATAAAATGACTAAAATATATTTGTGAGTATAGTAGCAGTAGTAGTAGTACTTATATATTAATATATTTGTATAATATTATATTTCTACATTTTAGTTATTAGGAAAAGTATGAACAGTTTAATAGGCGTACAAGGAAGTCATGTGGTGTCCACGTCAGATTTTTTTTCTTTACCGAACTTTTATACAGTAAAATAATAGTAATTGTTTATGTCGCGGGAATGCTATCGTTTGTGAATTAATTTTCCTTGTACTCGTATTATAGAGTAACAAAAATATGAGTTAAATAAATTGATACTGCAATATGTTTCTTTAAATTGTAAATATTAACATATTAACTTATTGAAGAAGAGTTTAATTAAGTACCATATGAATATTATACTTAAGAATAATATACAAGCTGTTTTTTAAATAATTCGAATGAATAATTAAAATATTAATCTTCGAATTTAATTATTAATTTTCGACTGAATTGAAAAATTTAGTAATGTACCTATTTAATAAAATAAATTTTAAAAGATACGTAGATTTTATTGTAATTTTTTGTGTAAATAGTGCAGTTCGTGTATCATAGTTTGCAACTGTTGAATATTGAATTGCAACTGCAATTAACCGATGTCCCATATTACAAATGTAATTCCAGCTTCTAAACCAATATGAATTTATACCAATTTTCATTGTAATTAAGGCTTATGAGTTAAAATGATTAATAGCTAAAACAAATAAATCCGGTACAAAATTAATGAAATCTCTACCAGTATTTGATATATGTTATATTCAGTTCAATTCATTGTAAAATTGTGTTTCATGTTTCGTTGCACAGAAATTTTCCGACCGATTTATTTAATTTTATCTAATTTTTGAGCTATACAGTCAGGTTTCTATTTTTATTTTAACTGTAATCGAAAATCAATGCGTTTCTATTCTATTGATATTATAGTATATTATATCGTATAGTGAATTTATTTTAACGTAACACATTGCAACTATTTCAGCTGCCCTAATATCTTATATTGTTCAGGAATAAGACAGTTAAATTGATTTCCTATGTTTCATTTTAAAAAGAACGCTCTAGTACATTGCTGTCAAAGTCGTAACCCATGGATATGAAAAATCCCATGTTTCACGTTTATTTAATTTTAAATTGAGAAAAAATTTAGGTACCTATGGTTCATTTTATTTCTCATAGAACGCACGCACGTCTAATAATAGTATATTACATTACAAGTCATGAAAATGTTTCATTGCAGACGAGGAGGCGTTTGAAGAATGCGACAGCGTCCGAGCATTTCTTCAAAGCCTCCGAGTCAAGCAAAGACATTTTTATGACGCGTGATGTATTCTTTTTTTTTTTAATCGGCAATTATGCTTAAAATAAAAAAAATAGGTTTGCATAAATCATCAGAGCTGTGACAAATTTTAGAAAAAGTTGTCATGACAAGTAAACAAAGTTGAAAGTAAAATGACTAGGCATGAAATAGTATATTACATAACGAGCATCGAAAGTGTAAGATAACAAGCGAGTGAAATTGAGGAATGAGGCGCATAGCGCCGAGTGGTTCAATTTCACGAGCACTGTTATCTCACTTTTGAGCGAGTTATGTACACTATTTTTCAGACGACCACAAAATATTTAAAAAAATGTTCAATGAACTAAATTATATACAACTGTTGAAGTTGAAGCACTGACGTTTAAAAGTTAGGTTATGCCTCGATACCAACTGTGCAACTATAATCTGAAATGTCAAAAATACTAAAGATTACACAATTAGCCAATAAATAATTATTATTAAATTGAAAAATGAAAATTTTTGTCTATATAATATTACAGACTGTGTCAAAATGTCAATTTATTGCATTAATATAATTTTTTTCCATTTATTTAAATTGATTTTTACTCGTAACGCCATCATCTGTTGTCATATAGTGTAACTCGAAGCGTTACGTTATAAGTGTGCGTTAGACTAACATGTTAGTTTGTGTTATTTGTTTGTTTCCATTGTAGTTTATAACATTGTTATGGCAAGTTTCCGTAGTGGTCGTCTGAAAATAAAATTTTCATGCCTAGTCATGAAAATCTTACTTTCATGACGCAAATTAGTCTGGAATTGACGATTTTCATGCCGATTTTGAAAAAAATGCATTTATGCACGGTTATATCATAATTTGACACATATACACAAATTTCTTTGACGTAAACATCACTTTATAGTAGTGCTGGGATCCGGATCCGGATAGTTTCGGTATCGGATTCAAAAATATCCGGATATCCGAATATTTCAAGATATATGAATACTTTACTATCCGGATATTGGATCCGGATAATAGACCGGATATTAGATCCGGATATTACATCCGGATATTGAATCCGGATATCGAATCCGATTACCAGGTCCGGATACCGGATCCGGATATTAGATTCGGATATCAGATTCGGAGAAAAGAAGCAGATGATTAAATCTATTTTAAATGTGAGTAGTAATAAATTTCAAATTCGGATTAGAGAATTCTATCTTAGATCAGACTTTGGTACTATTCGTATTCATACATTTTGTTAATAACTCCTTGTACTTTTACGTAGTTCTATTATAATATCACAAAATTAAAGTAAAATTAAAGAGTCAGAATTGTCAACTCCATTTTTTGTGCTCTGTGCTGTAAAACGCCATAATGTTTTTGTAGCTAGGAAATAGGGACAAGGACAATAATATCTTTTGAATTTGAAAATGTACCTAATTTTATGTGTCTGTTTACTTCTTAAATAATAGTTTCGTTCCAGGTATAAAACGTGCGGCATTCTATATGAGCATCCTATTAAAGTTATATCTTATGAATCTTATTATTCTTATACTCTGGTGTCTTGAACTCAATCCGGTACTCGGGTATCCGGATCTAGATCCGATATCCGGGTATCGATTCGATATCCTGATATCAGGATCCAGATCTTGATCCGGATATCCGGATGCAGATCCGACACCCGGATATCCTATAAAATATCCGGATAACGGATATCCGAGTATCCGGATAGTTTGAGATCCGGTTACCCGGATCCATTTTTTTCGGATATTGACTCTACTTTATAGCCCACGACCCACTTTATAGCGCGCGTCAAATTAATGCAAACAATTTAAATTTTCAATTTTTCTCATATAAACTACTAATAATCCTATAAATAACCAGTTTCTATAATTAGTTGTACCATTTTTTAAATTTAAATAACACCATTTTTACTTACATTTAACATAAATTACCTTGTAAATGTTTAATTCAATAATGACAACTTTGACATTTAGATTTTTGTTTATTTTCGGAATTTTTTGGTATCTTAGCAACTAACAGTCAAAGTATTTGGTAATTTTTAGTAATTTCAACAAGTAAATTACCTATATTAATTAATTTTTAGAAAATATTCAACCGTGCATAAAGTTGGGTATGTACCACGGGCATAACTTGCTTTTATGGCTCTTGACGAGTTTTTAGCCCTCGGCTAACGCTCGGGCTCAAAATCACGTCTCAATACATAAAAGCTTCCTTACTTCCTTTACATAAATAACTATTATTCGAAAATTGAGTGTTGACGTGCGTTAAAATAAAATGAACCATATCTACAAGTAATTTAAGAATAGGAAATTATTATAATAATAAATTTTATCAACTTCTTTTAGTATGAATCTTTACATTCTATTATAATTTTTCCAATGATTTACTCTCCAATAACAACCATGAGTGTCCGTCAGTTGAGGGCTGGTAACCGCACACAGTTATATATCTAGAACTGTCTCAGTAAACAAGTACTTATATTATAATAACAATTATACATAGGTACATGTTTTTGTTAATGAGTGTTTAGTAAACGTTTATATTAAAGTATAAAACATGTTACCCTTGCTCCGTACAATATTTTAGTAAAGCTAATATATTTAAACTTATGTACTTGTATAAATTACACTTCAAAACTTCGCATAATAAATACTACTTTATTATGTTTCTTGAGTTGAAAACAAGTAGTATGAATGTGCATAATGTATGTGTTCTTACAATTCCCAAGTTTTCGAAGAATAGTTACGGAAACATACGTTATATTCGTAAGTTATTTATTGTCGCTTTTATTTATTGAGCGAATTATTCTTTGGAAGAAAATTCCATTGAACAGAAACACAATATTATATTTTTAACGTCGCGTTGAGAGAAACTATATCACAGAAAATAAATAAAATTGCAAAGCGGACATTTTGTTTTATTATTCAGACTACAAATTAAACTGAATTCAGAACTATACCAAAAGTATAATTATTATTGCCATATCAATAAATTACAAATAATGAAACACTCTCTTTGTCTTAAGTATTGATTGTTTTAAGTATTGATTAATAATATTTGTATAATTTCATTGTTTTGTATATAAATAAATATTTTAATTAATTTGTAATTTTAACTTTAAATTTTAAAAAAACAAAATACAATAATTATTAAATTGTGATTCTATGTTCTTTTACGTTTTGAAGCAAAACCAGTGACGTCTCTCAAGGCAAGTAAAAAAGGGACAATATAATAAAATTTATAGTAAGTTAATATTTATTGTAAATACTAAGCGTTATACTGAATGCACAGCACGTACGTATTGCTATTTGCAAACTAAAAGTTAAATTATATGAGCAACACTAAATATTAATTATAAATTGTTTTCTATTATTTATTATCAAATGGTTTAAACCTAATTAGTAGAAATAATTTGCTTTATCTAAAGTCACATCAATTTTATGGTAGTTGCTAAACTGAAACTATAATAATATTTAATTGCAATTGCATTTATTAGAAAGATAATGGAAAACAAAATAAATAAATAAAAATTTAAACTATTAAAGCACAGTATTTTAATCTGTAATAGAGGAATTGGTTCAAAATATTTGACAGTAAATTTCTTTCAAAAGTCAATTTTGTCATTTTATGTCCGATATTAAATCTGTCATATAAATTGAGTATATGACATTAAAATATTATTTTTCTACGCTTACCATCAGAAATTCGCACTTCCGACATTCACTGCACTCTTCGAAAATGTAATCTTATAAACAGTAGAACGGCCGTGTGGGAAAGTTAATCGAAGGCACAGCATAAGCGTATCGTTATGATTTAAACATGCAAGTTTCTTTCCAAATAAATGATATCAATGTGTCAAAGTAAAATGTCATATAGTGCATGTGAATTAATGAAAATGTATGTAAATGTAGAGTTGTAGAAGAAGTATAGTGGCCACACTTGTCGAAATGCTCTTACATGCTCATGTTTCTTACGGAACTCCCTTCGGGTCGTGCCGCAAATGAAACACTCGCAAGTAAGATGCTTATTTCGTCACTTGATACACAATATACTATTACAGAAATATTATATATACAATTTATGACCTTAATATTGAAGTTCAGTTTTCTTTCAGTTGATTATTTGTCATTGCCGGACATTAAATTAACAAATGAAATTAGCCAATACTTGGATTGGAAACGGGCTTAAATTAGGTATTACTTGAAAACGAAGTCAAATAAGAGTCCATATTATAGCAGTCGACTTTATGTTAAATTTAGGTAATCAGTCATTTTCAATTGAAGCAGCCTACAGCGATAAATTTTCGTTAAAACAAATTGAATTAGTTTCTAGTTAGAATCGTATTTAACAGGGAAAATTGTGTCAGTGTTATTAAATCAAATAAATGTCAAATACAAGTCGTTTAAGTCTCTCGTTACAGAACTGTAGAAATTTATAGCAGAATGTACGTATAGGGGATATACAAGAAGCTAATGGGCCAATTCAAATATATAACCTTTAAAGATTAGGGAGGCGTATATTAATAGGACAAATGACACATCGGAAAGAGGATGTGTCATGCAATATTGATCGATTATTTCATTATGTACAATGATGATGGGAAATTAAAATGAAATACGTACCTATACTTTGCACTTTTGCTTCATCTCTATTTGAATGCAATAATTTTCAAACAATTGTTTTGCAGGAAATATTATCTTAATTTATTTATAATACTAATTAGTCCAGTCAGTGGAGAATTTTGCCTTACAAAAGGTGGGGTAGTAATGATTTTTTAATATGTTGTTTGAGTAGTGACTCTGATGAAAAAAAAGTTTTCGACCTTGAGGAGGATAAGCGCGAGCCGCCATCTTGAATGAAAGGTGCAAAAAACACATTTTCACAGAATAACTCGGTAACGGTTCGTTATATGAAAAATCTGTTCAAATATAATGGTAAAAGGTAAGATTTCGAAACTTTTTTGTATTTAAACTTTTCTTGTAAGTTTAACAGGGACTGAGATACAGTCGAGGAAAGATATAGAGAGAGAGAAAATTAAGTAATTTTAGCTTATTTCGTATTTTTTGTGTTTAACGACCTATAACTTCTGAACGAATAAAAATATTGACTTCTGGTTTCTTTTATAAAATTCTACGAACAATTCTCTATAAGACGTATTACTTTAATTTTTTTGGAAGGCCTTAGTTAACGTAAAATTATAAGAGTTTCTTCGAGACGAAATTGGGAAATTTTAACTTTTTTCATATTTTTTGTGTTTAAATGACCTGTAACTTTTGAACAAATGAAAATTAAGACATCCGGTTTTTTTATTGAATTTTGCGAACTATTCCCTATAAGATAGATTAATTTAATTTTTTTTTGAGGACCTTGGTTAAACCAGAATTTTAAGATTTTCTTCAAGAGAAAATATAGAAATTTTAGCTTTTTAAATATTTTTTGTGTTTAATGACTTGTAATTTCTGAAAGAATAAAAATTTTGAATTCTGGTTTGTTTTATTAAATTCTACGAACAATTTTCTATAAGATAGATTTTTTATAAATTTTTTTGAATGCCTTAGTTAAGCCAAAATTTTAAGATTTTCTTCAAGAGAAAATGTAGAAATTTTCAAATTTTTCATACTTATTGTGTTTGATGAACTGTAACTTCTGAACGGATTAATATATCGACTTCCGGTTTTCTGCATTAAATTCTACGACCAATTTTGTATTAGGTACAATATTTTGATAACTAACGAGGGCTTTAGTTTTCCCAGTATTATTAACTATTTTCAAGATAAATAAAAAAAAACTGAAAATTTGGTTATGCAACTCGCAATACACAGCCCATGTGCGATCTCCGAGGGTGGCTTCACTTTTTTGAGAAGTGAGGGCCCATGTACCTATAATATAAGTACTAACTTTATGCTTCTATCACAAAATAAAGTTTGACGTTTTTTGGAGTAAAAATTTGGCTAAATTTCATCTTTCCTCGACTGTATCTCTGTACCTGTTAAACTTACAAAAAAAAGTATAAATACAAAAAAGTTTCTAAATTTTATCCTTTACCACTTTATTTGAACATTATTCTCATATAACGAACCGTTACCGAGTTATTCTGTCAAAATGTGTTTTTTGTACCTTCCATTCAAGATGGCGGCTCGCGCTTACCCTCCCCAAGGTCGAAAACTTGTATTTTTCATCAGAGTCACTACTCAAACAACATATTAAAAAATCATAACTACACCACCTTCTGTAAGGCAACGACCTTTTTTAATCTCCACTGACTGGACTAAATGTAGAATAAACATTATGAAGATATTTATGCCGTTCGATTTTGAATAAGGCCTATTACGTTTTGACCTAGTGAAGAGAAAAAATTGAATATTTGGGGATCACTAAAGAGTCATAAAAACTACATTCTCATTCTTAGATAGTTTAGAACTTCCATAGAACGTAGAGTTTTTTAGAGGATGACTACCCCAACAGTTTTAAATAGCAACCCCTATCGAGTTTCACCTTATTTAAAAGATAATGAAAGAATAAACACATCCCCAGAAACCAAAACCCTATATCTCAATTCTCTATTCGAAAACTGTTAATTACCTGTTAAGGCAACTTATCATTTTAAAATCTATATTATACCGGTAAGAACAAAATCACAGTTCTTTTAAAAACTAATGCTTAAAAATTCTGATCGTTTTGTGACCATTTTAATTTTCTTATCAACGTGAGCTCATACGGACTGAGTAGTTTATCTGTGCGTTAGTTTAAAAAATCTTCCTCAGAGTCGTCTACGGTGTTTTTGTCTAACCATCAAGCTAGATTTACCATTTTGGCCGCTTACCAATATTTTCTGCAGGGTAGAATCCATCTGATATGCAAGAATACATGTTTTTGTACTTTTTATGCTATGAAATGGGTCAGGGAAGATTTACGACTCACATACATTCACATATTGACAATTTTTCACCGATGTTTTTTAATCCGCCATCTATCTTTTACTTTAATCCGGGCCTGTTTGTTGGATCAGTTTCGCAAGTTACCGATATAAACCATTACCGATACTGAACTCCATTGTTTTGGTTATTCAATAAACTATTGTTTATTTTTCACTGTAAATTTTGTTTCAGAATATGGTTTAATTCCATATTGAAATAAATAACAAATTTATAAATAAATGTTATGAAAATTGGTAAAATTACTTATTTGTAATTCATCTAGCAATGATTTCTTAATCTTTTTATGAACAAAACCTACCCAAACAGCCGATTCTAAATGACTGACCAATACAAATAATGAATACAAAATATACTTTCCATTGTTTATTTGTATATACAATGTTTGTAAATAGAATTTTAATAAAGAAAAACTCAGAATTTGATTGTTTGCGTAATTTATAAAAAACATTATTATCGTTATCGATTATAGGCCCTATCGTATCGGCAGTCGGCCCAAATTCACCGCAGCCCGTGTACTCCAGACAAAATACGGGGGAGGGTTGTATTATTACTGGCAACTACCAGATTTGGTGTAGTATAGGTTTTTTGGGTCGCTGATCACGAATTTCGGGGTCATTTCGTAAAGAAATGTGCGGAACACCCTTAAATTTGCAAAAATTACCCCCAAAATGGGGTATTTTTTATATATTCACACTTTGAGTGCCCAGATTTGGCACATAGGGTTTTTTTGGGTCGCTGATCAAGAATTTCGGAGATTTTTTATAAAAATTAATATTTCACCCTTAAATAAGCTAAAACTACCCCCAAAAAGGGTATTTTTGCTATTTTCGCACTTTGAGCATATTTAGTCCATATAGGTTTTTTGGATCGCTGATCAAGAATTTCGGGGTTTTTTAATAAAAATTAATATTTCATCCTTAAATTACCTAAAACTACCCCCAAAAAAGGATGTCTTTGCTATTTTCGCACTTTGTGCGTCTAGATTTGGTCCATATGGGTTTTTGGGTCGCTGATCATGAATAGCAAAGACACCCTTGTAGGGGTAGTTTTTGCTAATTTAAGGGTGAAATATTAATTTTTATAAAGAAATCTCCGAAATTCTTGATCAGCGACCCAAAAAACCTATATAGACTAAATCTGGACGCTCAAAGTTAGTGTTGCCACAAGACGAGACGAGACGAGACTTGACATTGGTCTTGTCTTGGGTCTTGAGTTAGTCTCAACAACTTGGGTCTCGTTTTGGTCTTGACAAGACAAGACTTAATGTAAGTCTCGTCTTGGTCTTGAGTCTCGACAAGACTCTTGGTAATAGACCCACATTAATTATCAAATTTTTGTATTAAAGATTTCATGAAAATATAAAAGTATCAGTGCAACTGCAATTAAAAGATTCTATTACCTATATTAAATGATATAAATTTAAAAAAAATTCAAATGTCACTTTATGTACAAAACTCATACAATACATAATTATTATTTACGTTTTAGTTTATTTGTATTCTTTTAAAATCTAAAAATCTAATCACTTACTAGAGATTAAACAAACTCGACAAACAACTTATTAACAATAATCATAAAATCACAATAGACATTGGAAATTAAGGCCTTTCGACCCTCAACAAAAATTTCGCATCTGGATTTTCAAATAATCTTATTTTGGTATACAACCAGAACAAAACAGTCGGTATGTTCTTCAGAGAAGGATCATAAATCATAACATTTACAACTTAATCCCTCTGGGTAGAATTCTACCATTCAATGTTTTGAAACGAAAACTCCTCAAGAATAGAATCTTTTACTTAGAACAACGCGACTGACGAATATTGAATATGCATGTAAAATTAATTTAATTTAATAATTAAAATAAGCCACCTATGAAATTATTCAATATATTAATTAGGATAGTATAACTATACCACAACCCAGTACAAAACCCCAGTTATTTTTTGTTTATACTTATTTTAATAAATTGTGGACTAACTTTAAGAAAAATCTTATGAATTAACAAACCGACTTGTACCGGTCACCACTATAGATATTGTTATTTAATTAGTAAATTGTCTCAATTTGCTCATAACTTATTGCAATGACTAATTTATAATTAATACTCGTAACTCCGTACAAGTTTATAGCAATTTTTTTTGTCAAAATATATTATATAAACGATGTAATTTTGAACATAGAACGAGTAAAATAATTATAATTCTCATAAAAATTAATTGTTTGAACTAGGATCATTTAAAAACTTCAAAAATTAATATCTCGCATACTATAAGTATTTTTCGTGTCGCATTTATACTTATGCTTATGGCGTTTTATAAATTATTAAATAGAATTAAAAAAAGTTGATGAAAAAATAGTCGAGAGTCTTGTCAAGACTCAAGAAAGTCTTGTCGAGACTCGATACTAGTCTCGTCTCGTCTCGAATTTTTTAGACAAGACCAGATGATGGTATCGTCTCGACTTTTCGAGACAAGACGAGACGAGACCAAGACTGGTCTTGAGTCTTGTGGCAACACTACTCAAAGTGCGAAAATAGCAAAAATACCCTTTTTGGGGGTAGTTTTAGCTAATTTAAGGTTGAAATATTAATTTGTATTTAAAAAATCCCCAAAATTCTTGATCAGCGACCCAAAAAACCCCTTTGTGCGAAATCTGGGCACTCAAAGTGCGAATATATTTAAAAAAACATTTTGGGGTAGTTTTTGCAAAGTGTTCCGCACATTTCTTTTTCTTTACAAAATGACCCCGAAATTCGTGTTCAGCGACCCAAAAAACCTATACTAGACCAATCTGGTAGTTGCCAGTAATAACACAACCACTATCCCACCGGCCCAGTCCGACCCTGGATTTATCACATTCATGATTTGAAATTTGTTTGCTGATGCCACAATATGAAATATGATGTATACTGGTATACTTATAAGTGCTTAAAACAATTAAAAGTTTAAATTGAAAATTTGTAGGTTAGGTAACTAAATATTCAATGAAATTCTTTCATTTCTTATCACGTGTACGAAATTGACCAATGAATAAAACATTTAACTGACAGCAACCCATGGGACATTATCACTTATGTCAAATATGTTGCTAGGTTACAATTATTTATGTTCATTTTTATGTTTATAATAATAATTGAATAAAAATGTCATTTTTGCACGTTTTGATAATGAAAATGATTTATCAATTAATAAAATTTTCTGTCTGAATAACCCTCGACCATTGAGAAATACTTATAATTTTGTGACAGCTACCTCAAGCACGTTGCTTTTAGGTTAACAGCCCTCCGCCTGCGATGTCGGGCAGTTACCAAGCAACGTGCTTTCGGAATGTTACGGAATGCTTACGGAATTATTTCGTAATTATCAATGGCCTTGGATTATTATAGCTGAAAATGTCCTTTTTACTTCCTTGTACGGAGTAAAAGAAAGTATTGTAATCGCAAAAAATTTCGGTTCTCAGATTTTTACGGAAATATCCGTTTTGACCTTTTCTGAATCCATTATGACTAGTTTCGTCGTTACGTCTGTACGTACGGACGGACGGACGTACGGACGGACGGACGGACGTACGTACGTACGTGTGTCGCATAACTCAAATACGGTTAGACGTAGAAAGTTGATATTTTGTATTTAGGACTGTTATAGCATCTAGTTGTGCACCTCCTATTTTTGGTTTCAATCTACAAACCGGAAGTAGTAATTTTTTCAAATATTTTGATAAATATTTAATTTAAAACAATTTTTTTTATTTTAAATGAAAGATTATGTGATTTTTACCTACAATCGGTATTTTATAAATATTTTTGTATCTGGTATCATTTAAGAATAATTAAAGTATATACGAGGGGTTGTTTTTATATTCCCGGACTGTAGTAGAGTGAAATTATCATCGAAGATCGATGTAACTCCTAAGGTGGGTTTTATTTTTTTTTTTCGATTACATATATAAAGGAGATGTGGAAAAAAAAATTTAGCGATTTCGGGCTGGAGCTTCGCGAAAAAATGGCCAAAAACTAGTATTTTGATGCATTTCGAGGGTATCACTTCACTATTTTCGTAATATCTCCGGTTCTAATAGTCATAGAAAAATTTAAAAAAATGCAAATTACTCGTGAATGAATAAGATATTAGCCTAATTTAGTATAAATGCTTTAAAAATGATTCCTAACCTCAAAAACTGAAAATGATTTAATTGTTTGAATTTTTTACTAAAACTGTAATAAATCGCGCTAAAATCATTAGATTTTTCTGAAAATTAGTGAAAATGAGTATTTTGATGACATAATCACGTGGTTTAAATTTCAAAAGAAAATTCGCAATTTTACGGCCACAATCGCTATTATCCCAAAATAATTGAAATGGCCGCCATTTTTTGCCAAATCATCGTAGAGCAATTTTTTTTTTAATTACGAGCTTTTTATGTTCTTTTTTTATGAGAACAAGGAAAAAAATTTTACTTTATTTAAAGTGCCTATTTTAGGGCAAAAACAGAAAAAAAATTCAATTTTCACATTTTTGCCATTTTTTTAGGTGGCTATTGCATAAATAGTTGTTTTACGTATTTTTTGCCAGCCGTAAAGTGTCACTTTTTTGACATGTGTCAAAAAGATTACTTAACGGCCGCATTTACTTCACGGCCGCTACTTTACGGCCGCATTTACTTCACGGCCGCAATATAGGTATACAGGGTTCGCCAGTGAAATGGAAAGATTTGATGTGGGGCTTAGAGCTCGTAGGGAGGTGGTGGGGAGGAAGTTAGTTGACTCAACATTATCAGCGTGGTCTACCATTTAGTTTACAATGGATAATTGGACGGGTGAACAGCGGGTTGCCAGTCAAATGGAAAGATTTCAAAATGTAATTAATTTAAAAAGAAATATTTTTTTTATTAATAATGTGAAGTACAAAAGTAGCAATTTAAATTATTTTCCGAATACTATGTTCAGCAAATGTTCTCCATTATTGAAATTGTAGGTATAAGTAGGTACCTACCTATGCCATTAAAATATATGCACGAAATTGTGGATCACCCTGCATATGATTAGAATTAGTTAATTAGAATCTATAAAAATGTCAAGCATTTTCTCGTAAAAGTAAAAGTGCGGTGTAGTAAATCCAAAAGCAGAATAAAATTTAACGCCGTCGTCTGATACAGCAAAACCGCTCTAGGCTTGCGAAGTGAGTTCTTTAAAAACCCTAATAAAATTAATTGAAGTGCATCTTTGGAGAAAGAAATTGCAACGGCGCCACAGATTGGGGCTGAGCGCTAAGGCACAGGTCCTACGTGTAACAAGTCGTGAGGGTGTAATCAGCCGCCCTTCATTACAGTTTCCTCCCTATCAGCCCTGAGAGGACGATTCTATTTGTAATATTTTAACGTGGAAAGTCCTTACAAAGCTATGGAGACCATGACAGAACTTAGAGGCATTATCAGCATTCTTACCTTATCCTTCACCGTTTATTATACCAAAATCTTCTTTTGGAACAATAAGTAGGTACCTACCTACATAAGTAAAATTTGGAAAATAGTTTTTTGTTGACATTTAAGCCGTCTACGTTTATCCGAATTCCTAGAATACTATTGGGGGAGTGCTATGATTATCATCGGTGATAGATGAGTTAGTCGAGTGCGCAGCACGAGTTCAATTTTCTGAAGACAAAGAATGCTATCACCTATGATTAATCATAGCCCGAGTTATATTTGGGGAGAATATATAATGAATGAAATCAAAATGTTTGGATATATTTTTTCAATAGCTATCAAAAACGTTTTAAATTCTGTTTACCTTTCTCAATTTTGTCTTCACTGACTTTTCCCCACCGAATACAACGTGTGTATGTGTGTATGTGTGTATGTGTGTATGTGTATATGTGTGTATGTGTGTATGTGTGTATGTGTGTATGTGTATGTGTGTATGTGTGTATGTGTGTATGTGTGTATGTGTGTATGGGTGTATGCGTGTATGTGTGTATGTGTGTATGTGTGTATGGGTGTATGCGTATATGCGTGTATGTGTGTATGTGTGTATGTGTGTATGTGTGTATGTGTGTATGTGTGTATGTGTGTATGTGTGTAAATTATGTTATGCACTTAGTGGTGTACTTCGCGATTTGCGCATGATTACCCCTTCCACTAGAATAAGAATTAGAAGATAAGAAATATTATAAAAATGGATGTAGAAGGACTGAGGAGCGATTCTCAAGTAATATCTGACTTGTATTAACTTAAATAAAGTTCTTGTTAAAAATATATAAATTGTATTTTTTTAAAGTCCAAAAGACTTTAAAATATAATTGGCGCAGTCTTAGTAGGATATCAGAGAAACACAAAGTAATTGTGTGGTGAATATCAATTCTTCGCTCTGATAAACCAATTAATCACAAAGCAAGAAAATTATTTCTAAAAAAAGAAATAAATAATAATAACTACAAGAACATCAAACGGCTTCAACCTAAGCCCATCAGGGTCTAACCACGACCCATCTCTAAAGACCAGGATCGACAACCTGCTGCTCCGCGTTACCTGATCACGCCTTCTTCAGAGAAGAAGACTTGCTGTTGAGGACCCAGAGCACGTCGTCGAAGAGGTCAACCCACAATTCAACAAGACAGAAACTGAGAACCCGGTGATGCCCGTCAGCCATCAAACTATTTTTACCCTAAATATAATAATAGTGTAAGTTAAAATTTAAAATTAAATTTATTACACAGAAGGGACAACTCTAGTAAATACTAGTAAAAAAGTTGTCGAGGGACCGGCACAGTCCCACACACACAAATTTACTTTCATAACAATTAACAATTAATGTCAGATAACTCTGACGCCGAATCAGAAAAAACAATAGAACAAAATTCTGATACCGAAAATATCGAAAATTTGACTCCTATTCAAATAACATTAAAACCGAGTAGACTACACGAAGTTATTATGGCAAATATTAGCTTAAATGAACTTAGAACATTCTCAGATGTAATTCCACAATATGATGGAAACATCAAAATTCTAAACAATTTTATAAAAGCAGTAGACGAAGTATACGCTACTACAAATACCCTAGCCCTATCACAGCTTCAAAGCACATATCTATTTGGTATTGTAAAAACAAAACTAACTCATGCAGCAGCTGAACTTCTCAGCGAAAATAATTTTAAAGATTGGGAAGACTTAAAAATATATCTAACGTCAAATTTCACCGATAAACTCACACCAGAAACTATTCTACAAGATATCATGTATTGTAAATATAAATCAAATTCCGAAAACACATTAAAATTCATTTTAGAGAAATTTACTCACTATAAATCAAAAATTATGCTAACGGAATATGATTCTAATCAAAAAAATGCGATAACGACAGAAGTACAGAAACTCGTTGTGAGACATTTCATAAGTTTATTACCTACATTTATAAGAGGATCATTTGTAGTAAAAAACCCCAGTACATTAGAACAATGCGAGCAGTTATTGAAAAATGAATTCAATTTCGCGAATCAAAGTCAACACCCCTCACCACTTGTTAAACAACCGACTAACAATAGACCACCACCACAAAAATTCCCAACTAATAATTTCCCGTCACAACCAATAAAATTTAAACAAAATTTTTATAAGAATAATAGTTTACCATTTGCATCTAAGCAAAATGAAAAAAACGGAATACAGACCAGACAAAAATTCAACCCTCAACCCATGTCAACTCAAACAAGGCAAACGCAGCCTATGTCAGTTCAAACTACCAGACAAAATTATAATATAGAACCCGAGGAACAAACTTACGAAGACGAAGAGACAGAAATTGAAGACCAAGAAATTGAAAATGAACATGACTCTTTTTTAGACGTAAACCCGAATCACGACAACACTATATAATGTCATCATTAACCACTGACTTGCCCTCGTTACAACAAAATGACTTCAATATACTCTTCGATACCGGATCTTCAATAAATCTGATACATCCAAATCTAGTAGAAAAATTAAAATTAAAAAAATTAGATACAAAATTGACATTCAAAACAGTAAACGGTAAATCAAATTGTAACGAATATGTAGAGATTAAAATAAACAACAAATTAATAAAATGTTATATATTCAAATTTCACAAAATGTATAATTTATTACTTGGAATAGAAGCATTTCGTATATTAGATATAAAATTAGATTTCAAAAAAAATAATGTAGTAATAAATGAAAAATGCTATAAATTAAAAGAAAATAAAAACACTGAAGAAATAAACTCGATAGAAATTCGTAATTCGCATCTAAACACAACAGAAAAACAAAAATTAAACCAATTACTCAAAAATTATGATGATCTGTTCCCTAAAGAAAACGAACCACTATCTCACACAAACATTCTTACACATAAAATTATAATGACGGATGAAACACCAATTTACACGAGAAATTACCGATTACCACAAATTTATGAACAGGAAATCGAAACACACGTAAATCAATTATTAAAAGAAAATATCATTCAAAAATCACATTCACCCTGGTCATCCCCTATTTGGATCGTTCCAAAGAAGGCAGATGCCTCGAACAAAAAGAAAACTAGAATGGTCGTTGACCTTAGAAAAATTAATGCTAAAACCAAAGACGATAAATTTCCTATTCCAAATATTGACTCAATTTTCGACCACATTGGAAAATCAAAATTCTTTACTACATTAGACTTACACTCAGGATTCCATCAGATAGTGATGAATGAATCTGACAGAGAAAAAACCGCTTTCTCCACCCCTTCAGGACATTATGAATTTCTTAGAATGCCTTTTGGATTAAAAAACGCCCCCGCAACTTTTCAAAGAATGATAAATACGGCCCTGGAAGAATTAGTTAATAAAGTATGTCTCGTATATCTAGACGACATAATTATTTTTGGAAAAACTCTAGATGAACATTTAAATAATATAAAATTAGTATTTGAAAAATTACGCAAAGCCAATTTAAAAATTCAAAAAGACAAATCCGAATTTTTGCAATCAGAAACTAAATATTTAGGCTATATAATAAATCAAAATGGATTAAAAACCGATGACAAAAAAATTGAAAGTATAAAGAAATTAAACATCCCAAAAACGAAAAAGGAAATAAAACAATATTTAGGCACTTTAGGCTGGTATAGAAGATTCATTCCAAATTATGCGAAATTGACTAAACCATTCACAAAATGCTTAAAGAAAAATGCAAAGATCGACATTTATGACCACGATTATCGTGACGCTTTCGAGAACAGTAAGAAGATCTTATCCGAGTCATCAGTATTACAGACTCCAGACTTTGAGAAAGAATTCATACTGACAACTGATGCCTCCGACTATGCAATTGGAGCTGTGCTTACACAAATGTGTGAGAACCAAGAAAGACCTATCTGCTACGCTTCAAAAACGCTCAACTCAGCAGAACAAAATTATTCAACTATAGAAAAAGAATTAAAAGCAATTGTTTGGGCAATAAATAATTTTAAACCTTACTTATACGGAAGAAAATTTAAAATAAAAACGGATCACAAACCATTGGTATGGCTTTTTAATATGAAAAATCCAAATTCAAAATTAATGCGATGGAAAATCGAATTAGGCGAATACAACTTTGAAATAGAATACTTAAACGGAAAACAAAACGTAATCGCGGACTTATTATCAAGACAACGGCCGGAATCAAAAATCACAGAATTTGTTGGAAATGTGTTAGATAAAAACATCATAGCACACGGTGTATCTCGCGATTTCGAAATGTCGAAAGGGATAGCGGCAGATATATCAAATAAATTCGATAGTAAAAATTATTGCAAAAATTACGATTCTCTGAATAAATACTTAGTCATACAAAAATTAGGCGATAAAACAATAATTCATTTAATAACGAAACAAAAATATAACGACAGGCCTTCTATCAAAGACTTAGACAAACCACTAAAAGAACTGAGAGATTATATGATAATGAACGAATTACAAGAAATAAATATCCCCAAAATTGGTTGCGGATTAGATAAATTATCATGGACAGACGTAAAACAGAAATTATACAAAATTTTTGAAGATACCAACATTCAAATTAATGTCTTTAGTTTACCAGAAAATTATCATTTAACAAATGCTAGCGAAAGACCAAACAGCGAACAAGATGACCTAAATACAATACATTCCGATAATGAAAATATCATAGCGGGAATTAAATATATAAATAATCGTCTAAATATAGGAGATAATCAAATTATATTCGACTCGCATAATCAAGAAACGAATATTAGAATTATAAAGCTATTTAATCACAAAAAACAGAGAATGTACGTAACAATAAATGAAAACAACTTTGAACAGGAAACATTAGAATTTTTGAAAGATTACATTATTCCAAAAATTAGATACCTAGCCATATTTAATAAAGCCCTTGATAAGAAACTAACAAAAATTATATCTGAAAATTTTACTCCAGATTCAATAAATATAATAGGAGTAGATCAATTAGTCTCGGATATCGAAAATGAAGAGGAACAATTAGATATTATTCACGAATATCATAACGGTTTCACAAACCACAGAGGAATAAATGCTACGATCCAAGCATTGAAAGAAAAATATTATTGGCCAAAAATGAATAAAGACATAATAGAATATATCAATAAATGCGAATTATGTAAATTAAACAAATATGATAGAAAACCAATACCTACAACAGATAATCTCACGCCAACTCCCGAAAAACCCTTTAATATAATTAATTTAGATTTGTTAACACTAGAAGGTAAATACTTTTTAACCATTATGGATCAATTTTCGAAACACGCACAAGCATATTCCCTCATCAATAAAACAGCCAAAACTATATGTGACGTACTAATAAAATATTTTCAAACGTATATGATACCGGACAAGATAATAACAGATAGTGGAGGAGAATTTAAAAACACGTTAGTTCAAGATCTATTGAAAAGATATGGAATCAATATTCATTTTATTTGTGTAAATAATCCAAAAAGTAATGTAATAGAGAGATTTCATTCTACACTAATAGAATCATTACGAATGATTAATCAAAAAGAAAGAATAAAAGATCAAAATTTAATCCAAAAAGTAGATCTAGCATTAATAGCATATAATAACACAAAACATAACACAACCAAATTTACACCGAATGAAATACTATACGGAACTGATCAAAATAAATATTTTAAACCAGAAGTCACATTAGACAAAACCTTAAATGAATATCAAAATAACATCAAGGTAGTTAACGAATTAGTAAAACTTAGAATCACAAAAGAAAAATTAAGTAGATTTAAAGAAAATGATAATCCGTTACAGTTAAAGAAACAAATATATGTTAAACAAAACCCGAGATTATTGGGAAAAATCCGGAAACCTCTATACAAAAAACATACCCTAAAAGCTTACAACCCCTTATTAGGAAAAATAAAAATTAGCGATTTACACGGTGACAAAAATATACGAATAAATAAAATCAAACAATGACAATGACTATTATTACAGACTATGCCATGGACAACTGACGGACATTTCTAAAAACAATGGATTTCACCTAATTGAATTAGGCGAATGTAAACTAAAAGAATCCGAACAACTAATATATTACAATTACAACATATCGCAAATAGAAATAGAATTTGTTAAAATTACAAACACATTCATTGAAGTACAAAAACAACTAGAAAACAACGGATACTTCTTCCAAAATCTTATAAATATATTAAAATATAGTTACACGGATTTAAAAGATCAAGTTACAAAATTATTTATAAACACCAATAAAAGAACTAAACGAGGTCTAATCAACGGACTTGGATCCATAATAAAAGCAATTACTGGCAATTTAGACTCAAATGATGAAGAAAAATATAATAAACTTTTCGAACAAATACAAAATAATGAAATTACGTTACAAAAACAAAATGAGCTAAATTTAAAACTTACAACGAATATTTCTAAACAATTTAATCAACAGTTAGAAAATATAAAACATAACGAAGAAAGTATTCAAGAAAAATTAAAAATGGTAATATCACAATTAAACAAAAATCAAAATTGGCAGAATATAATTAATATTAACAATCAAATATTAGAATTGATACTAATAATCAAAAATCTTAACGAATTTTGTAAACAAATAGAACTAAGTCTAACTTTTTGCTCATTGCACAAACTACACCCCAGTATTATTACATACGATAACTTGATAAAAATTACCCAAAATAGAAATATATGGAATTTCAATGAACTCATAGAAACACATTGTAAATTCGAAAACAAGCAAATTCAATTTTTAATTACGATACCAAACTTCTCAAAACAAACATATCCACTGTTCCAATTTAGTCCTATTCCCACTTATAATGAAGAGAAAAAATTAATCACAATAAATGAAAATCAAAAATTGTTCTTTAAAACTGGAGTTGAAAATTATATAATTAATGACTGTATTTTAGTTGATAATAAATATATGTGTGTTACTAAATATTTTGAGTTAAGTAATTGTATAATAAGTTTAATATATAAACAAAGGAATGATAATTGTTTGTACCATTATGTGAACATGGAAAACGACATTGAACAAATTCAAAATTCAAATGATATAATAATCATTAGTCCAAATAAACAACAAATTCAAATTAACTGTTTGAATAAAAATTTATATAAAGAAATCCAAGGAATTTATAAAATGAAAACTAACGAAAAATGTCAGATAAATAAAAATGTTTTCGAAATCGTTAATCAACAATATAAAGAAATACAAATCCAAAATTTAGAATTAAATCATGAAAATAAAATAAATGGAACACTAAATTTGCAGAAATTAGAAAAAGTAAAAGAACCCATAACTAATTTACCAAAAATAAAGAATCTCGAAATAAACAACAATTATCACTCTTATTTAATACATATAATATTAGTTATAATAATTATAGGATGTATTGTCAAAATAATATTTAAATATAAGCAAAACTTATGTAAAAAGAAAGAAAACAAAGAAAAAGAAATAGAATTAAATCCTTTAGCCTAATCATGCGAATATCGCAAAGTCTTGCGAGGGAGGAATTATGTTATGCACTTAGTGGTGTACTTCGCGATTTGCGCATGATTACCCCTTCCACTAGAATAAGAATTAGAAGATAAGAAATATTATAAAAATGGATGTAGAAGGACTGAGGAGCGATTCTCAAGTAATATCTGACTTGTATTAACTTAAATAAAGTTCTTGTTAAAAATATATAAATTGTATTTTTTTAAAGTCCAAAAGACTTTAAAATATAATTTGTATGTGTGTATGTGTGTATGTGTGTCTGTGAGTGTGTGTTTTTTTTTTAACTTTTAATATTAATGTGCAGTAATCTATGGATGAAAAACAAGTGATAAATTTAAAAAAATAAATAAAAATACCATACAAGCTTGCGATATTTATGCCACGAGATATCCAAAGAAACCACGTCCATATTTAATTTATCACTTGTTTTTCATCTATAGATTACTGCACATTAATATTAAAAATTAGAAATTATTTAAATATCAACTGAATTTTTCTCAATATTTTTATTATGTAAGGATATAAAACGAATACATGGTTGAATTCAGAAAAAAATACTCTACCGATAAGGCCTAAAAAATATGTATATTCCCATTTGAAAAAATATAACTTTGTGTTGTAACTTGAGAACCACTGGTTTAAAAAATTATTTTGTACTTTAATCAGATGTCCCCCTTGGTCAGCACAACTTTATTGCTATTTAACATTTTATTGTATCTTTAATAACATAGAAGTTATTCGCGGTAGCTCGTTTAGCTGTTACACCCTGTATATAATAGAACGTGTTATGATAGACAAAGTAAGTATAAAAAATGTAAATAAATATCAAAAACTATTATTTTAGAATAGTGTGAGGTTAATCAGTGACAGGTGACACCCAAACATTTTCATTCATAGTAATTTATAAATAATCTGACAGATGACATTACCTATGGATAAGGGTATGGATATACATTTCTTCATAATAAAAAACATCAATGTCAATTATCAAAGTCGCAGCAACATCAGATTAACAAATATAATCACGTTTCACTTCAGAAAGTTGAAAATTATTCTTATTACTAATTCTTAAATTTTTGAGCATAAACCCACCTTTAAATTGTATACTTAGGTATATTTCTATTTTTATACTTTTATTTTATATTTATATATTTATACTTTCAACAGAATTAGGTTATACATTACTTACTTTTTTCTCTTAACTGCATTTATCCATTTCTTTCTTTTCTCTACTTTCCAACTAGCTGTTGGAAATGTGTAGAATTTGCACTTGCTATTCCTGCCTGTATTGTTGCAATTTTCGACACAACAACTATTGCGAACCATCTTTTTCACGTGTTTATTTACAACAAGAGCATGATTTAACGAAATTATGACCACTATGAGCGCTGGGATCGATTCAGTTGTCCCCACCATGTCTTCGCTCCCGGCGAATAGGTAATAGATAGTTAAAAGGTGAGTCTAGAGGGCAACGAAATTATATTTTTGAAATACATAATGACATTTTAGTAATAAATTAGTAAAAAAAAGTCAATTTGGCCGATTTTTTACTATTTTTTTCGTCATGTAATTTTCTTGACAAAAAATATTTTCGTAGCCGTCTCACGAACAATGCAAGGAATCGCCTATTTAAACAAAATTAATAAATATGCAATAATAAGGCCATAATTTGTAATATTAAAATGCATAAATTAATTCTTATGATTTTGTTAGTTTTTAGGGTAAAATTTTTGACAACTGTCAACACTGGTTATGCTGAAAAATTAACAGATTAAACATGTGATTTAACGTTTTTATACATTTATGTAATAGATAGATAGATAGATACAATTTATTTTGTTATAAGATAATACATTAAGCTTGTACAAAATGATTGGCCAACAAATATGCTATATATTACAAATTACAAGTTAAAATTAATTATAATTTTATTCATTTATACAGAAACTCCTAAGTTTAAGTGCACCAGTTACATAATAGTAAAGATTGTTTATGATTTCTTTATTTAGGTTTTTCAATATTAAATAATAATTTGATTCATTAGAATCATGAAAATTATAAAAGCTTAAATATGCATTTCTTAATGGAGTGTAAATGGGGCAGATAAATAGAAAATGGTAGAGGGTTTCCAGTTCTTGTAGGTTACAAATTGAGCAATGGATAGATGTATCAATTTTATATCTAACTTTATTGAATTGCAATGAGATGACTTTTTTACTTGCTAACCTTAATTGGCAGATTATTCGTAGTTTAGATATGCTCATATTCAGATTTAAGTATTCTGCTAAGTTATGCTCATATTTTAAGTACTTGTAGTACTGGTTAAAATTTGAATTTGAACAATCATTAATATCTTTTTCAATCAATTTTACACGGACTTTTTCTAAAATTTCTTTTATCAAGTTTTTGTTGATTGTTTCATTTTCCCAATTTGTTTTGTAGCCTAAAGAAATTAGAAATGTTTTCAATTGGGTGCACCAGTTATAACACGGTTTGTTAATAGAGGATTGATTTAAACTTTTCAAACGATTGTACAGAAGTTTAGGAATTCTATTATTTTCCATTATGGTCAATTTATACCACCAGCAAAGAACTCGTCTCCAAATCTCCAGTTCCATGGGAACAAGTCCAGTCTCCATTCGAACTATACAATTTGGTGCATTTCGTGGACAGTGTATTATAGATTTTATGAAATTCATCTGACATTTTTCCATGGTTTCAGTATATTTGATTGCCCAGATTTCTGCTCCGTAAAGAGTAGTTGCCTTGACTATTGAACAATAAAGTTTAATTTTTTCAGACCAACTATTAGATTTAGCTTTAGTTAATATTTGATTCACTTTTTGTATGGCAGCAATACCTTTTTGTAATTATTTTGTGCTGCTGGACCAAATTTTTCCGAACAAGAAAAAGTTGTACCTAAATAAGTGAAAGAATTTACTATTTCTAAAGAGTCGTTACCGTAAAAGAATGTATGTGTTTTAGGACGCCCACGACAAAATTTTAAGATTTTAGTTTTCTTCGTATTGACTTGTAGTAAATTTTGGTCACAATAATCTTTAAAGATATTTAGATTTTTTTGGGTTTTACTGGGGAATCACTGAGAATAACCATGTCATCCGCGTAAGCTAGCAAAATTAAATCTTGGCTGTTATTTATATGCAATCCTTCTGCGCCTGCATTACGGAAATATTTTTCAAGATCAGAAACGAATATAATGAATAATAATGGGCTCAATATTTCTCCCTGTAATACCCCCTCTGTGATAGCTACCGGGTTAGAGATAGTAGCATTAATTTTAACTTGAAGGGTAGCATTTTTATATAGGTTTTGAAAAATACGGATTAATTTACAAGAGATGCCTAAGTTATACAATTTATCCCATAGTATGTTGTGGTTTATTGAGTCGAACGCTCTTGTAAAGTCGATAAATGTTGCAAAAATACTATTTTTCCTTTTTCTTAAATGAATGTGCGAAATTGCCATTAGAGAATATATGTTGTCTAGAACACCTCGATTTTTGCGAAAACCTGATTGAAAATCTGGGATTAAGTTGTGTTCTTCACACCAGTTTTGTATTCTATTGTTTATTATTTGTGTAAACATTTTGCAAATGCAATTAACTAGAGCTATGCCCCTATAGTTTAGTGGGTCTTGTTTATTACCCTTTTTATGAAGTAAAAAAAGGTGTGATTTTGTCCATGAATCAGGCACTTCTTCTTTATTTAAAATAGTATTAAATAGATTTGTTAAATAATGGTGCCAGTTTGATGTTAAGTTTTTATAGAATTCGTTATTTAGGTCATCTGCCCCAAGTGCTTTAATGTTTTTTAAATTTGAAATACTATTAATTAATTCAGCGATAGTAATGGGTTCATCTAACATTGGGTGACTGCAATCATGATACAATGGGTTACTGATTTCTTTGTTCTGATACATTTGTTTATAAAAATTTTCCCAGTTTTCAATACTAATCTCATTATTACTATTACTTATTTTTGGTTTCAATTGATTTACCGTTTTCCAGAATTCGCTGTTATTTTTAATGTTTGACAAATTTGTTTGTATAAGCTGATTGTATATTTTTTTGCATTCATTAACTTTCTTGATGTATACGTTTTTTGTTTGTAAATAACTTTGTAGGTTGTTTTCTGAACGGTGTTTTTGATATAGTTTTAAAGAAGATTTACATTGTTGTTTACAAGTGTAACATTCTTCTGTGTACCACGGTTTTTTGAAATTTTGGATATACTGTGATTTGTTTTTATTTATTTTTAGCATGCCTGTTTGGCAAGCTACCTCTTTAATTGAATTTGTTAAGTTAGAATTCAAATCATTTACATTATCTGAATGAAAGTAAATGTTATCTGAGGAATTTAATAATCTCTGGTACAGTATTACATTACTATTGTCAAACTTAAATAAGGTTTTATATTTAATTTCAGGAGAATTTCTAGAATTATTTTTGTTAATATTTAAGTTTTTTGTACCAAGATTGAGAATACATATACCATGATTAGAATTTGTTAATGTATTCAAAATTTCGAAACTGGTTACAGATTCTAAACACATTAAATTGCACCATGCTAAATCTATTATGCTATTTCCAATTTTGCTTAAAAAAGAGTAGTTACCTGGCAAATCGCATTCCGTGCGACCATTAAGGACATAAAAACACAACTGTTCCATGCAATGCACCAATTTTTTTCCTCTATCGTTAACTGAAAGATGTAATGAATTTCTAGATTCCCATACAAAAGGAGACAAAAATGAGCCCTCCTCTGCTTGGTTCAAATTACCTATATGTGCATTAAAGTCCCCAAAGATTAGGATTTTGTAGTTTTGATAAATATCCAAGATATCGTTTAAAAGTTTGTTGAGCATATCTATACATACCTTATTATTGAGATTTGGTTTAAAATAAAGAAAGAGTATAACATAATTTGAATATTTGGCGTTTACTTCTATTGCAATCCAAAGAGTTGACTTATCAATTAATTTAACTTCAGTAATTGTGTTACTGTTTTTAATGAAGACTGTGAGTCCACCACTGGCTCTCCCTCTACTTTTTTCTTTTACCGCGTAGCTAGAAAAAATTGTATGTTTATTAACATTTAAAAATTCAGGGAATTTATTAATTTCATTTGTGTTCCATGTTTCGCTGAGACAGAAAACATCTGTGAGAATTATTTTATTTTGCAGATCATTCTCTAAGTTGTACATATTTTTATATCCATTAACATTCCAATAGGCAATGCACAGATGTTCTGGGCTCAACGAATTTTCAATATTAATACTTAACTTATCTAAGGTACAATTAAAATTTTCCAGCTGCGTATTTAGCAGTTTTTTGAATCTGTTTGCTGTGAAATTGATTGAGTACGTGACCTCGTGATGACGTGCTTGTCTAATGGTCCATTTTTCTTGTGTGGGTCCTTTGTATTTGTTTTCTTGTTTGGTGTGGTATTGTTTACGATGTTGTCCTTTGCATTTTTCTGTTTTAGTTTGTCGCTTGGATTTGTTCCGGTGTTTACTGATTCTTTATTATTATCGGTTTGTTTTTGGTTTTCTTCTGGTAAGTCTTCTTCTAGATTTGTTACCAAATGAAGATTTGTATCTGGGGTATCTCCTTGGGGTCTTCTTCGTTGTCTTGTAAATCTTCCCTTTTATAAGCAGTTCCGTTTATGTATAAAATATTTTGGGTTATATGGGTTCTATACCCTTCTTTTTTAGCCTTCAGTAGATGTGGAACTAATATTTTCCTGTCTTGGAGAACTTTAGGACTATAATCCTCAGAAATAGATATTTTTGTTCCTTTTAAAGATTTTACGTTTTGCATAATTTCCCTTTTGATTTTTTTTGAGTCTAGTTCCACGAAAATTGGTCCAGATTTTTTTTCTTCTTCTTCTTCTTCTTCTTGATTTGTGAGCTTTCCTAGTCTGTGGATTGTTTCTATATTGGCTTCTGAGATATTTTTAACATGTAATTTTTCTTGGAATAATTTAATGATTGTGTTATGGGGTATCCTGTATACCGTAGACTATTATATTTCTTTCTCGAACTTTTTTCTCCAAATTTTCTTTTTGCATTTCTTTTTGACTTAAGTTAGCTTTTAGAAGTTCTATTTGAGTGCTATTTTCTTTGGACAAGTTATTATATTTGTTAATGGTTGTTTGTATTTTTTCGATTTTATTATTTATTATATTATTTTGCTCTTTTATTGGAAATAGGAGCTTTTCAATATCTTCAACTGACGCCATATTATTTCAAAATCTTATTTTATTATTTAATTCAGTATAGTTGAGAACACTGATTATTTTGTGACAAGGTCGCGCGCCGGCAGTGTTTAGTTATTATTAATTAAAATAAATTAACATGCAACACTAACCTTGTAGTAATTTGAGTGAGATTTTGATCTTGAAATTTTGCTGATGCTTGAACTACACTTTTATTATCTTAAGGAAGCACTAATTAATGCGTTACACTTAAGCAATTCAATAATTTCTTCTAAAAACTTGCGATATTTGTGTTTAAATGCAGACACTTTAGGTACCCCTTTCGCACTCTTTCACAGCAATGTTGCCAATCCCATTTATGTAATAGAGATATCAATAAATAAATATATTTTTCACAGATATAAGGCTTTTTACCTTCCGCTTACCTGTAAAGGAAGGTATTGGAATCATGCAAAAAATCGGGTGGTGAATTTTTAGTGGATGAGCACGAATTAGGGTCCTTACAACTCATTTTTGATAGTTTCACGATGATGTCTGTGTGTATGTGTGTGTGTGTGTGTGTGTGTGTGTGTGTGTGTGTGTGTGTGTGTGTGTGTGTGTGTGTGTGTGTGTGTGTGTGTGTGTGTGTGTGTGTGTGTGTGTGTGTGTGTGTGTGTGTGTGTGTGTGTGTGTGTGTGTGTGTGTGTGTGTGTGTGTGTGTGTGTGTGTGTGTGTGTGTGTGTGTGTGTGTGTGTGTGTGTGTGTGTGTGTGTGTGTGTGTGTGTGTGTGTGTGTGTGTGTGTGTGTGTGTGTGTGTGTGTGTGTGTGTGTGTGTGTGTGTGTGTGTGTGTGTGTGTGTGTGTGTGTGTGTGTGTGTGTGTGTGTGTGTGTGTGTGTGTGTGTGTGTGTGTGTGTGTGTGTGTGTGTGTGTGTGTGTGTGTGTGTGTGTGTGTGTGTGTGTGTGTGTGTGTGTGTGTGTGTGTGTGTGTGTGTGTGTGTGTGTGTGTGTGTGTGTGTGTGTGTGTGTGTGTGTGTGTGTGTGTGTGTGTGTGTGTGTGTGTGTGTGTGTGTGTGTGTGTGTGTGTGTGTGTGTGTGTGTGTGTGTGTGTGTGTGTGTGTGTGTGTGTGTGTGTGTGTGTGTGTGTGTGTGTGTGTGTGTGTGTGTGTGTGTGTGTGTGTGTGTGTGTGTGTGTGTGTGTGTGTGTGTGTGTGTGTGTGTGTGTGTGTGTGTGTGTGTGTGTGTGTGTGTGTGTGTGTGTGTGTGTGTGTGTGTGTGTGTGTGTGTGTGTGTGTGTGTGTGTGTGTGTGTGTGTGTGTGTGTGTGTGTGTGTGTGTGTGTGTGTGTGTGTGTGTGTGTGTGTGTGTGTGTGTGTGTGTGTGTGTGTGTGTGTGTGTGTGTGTGTGTGTGTGTGTGTGTGTGTGTGTGTGTGTGTGTGTGTGTGTGTGTGTGTGTGTGTGTGTGTGTGTGTGTGTGTGTGTGTGTGTGTGTGTGTGTGTGTGTGTGTGTGTGTGTGTGTGTGTGTGTGTGTGTGTGTGTGTGTGTGTGTGTGTGTGTGTGTGTGTGTGTGTGTGTGTGTGTGTGTGTGTGTGTGTGTGTGTGTGTGTGTGTGTGTGTGTGTGTGTGTGTGTGTGTGTGTGTGTGTGTGTGTGTGTGTGTGTGTGTGTGTGTGTGTGTGTGTGTGTGTGTGTGTGTGTGTGTGTGTGTGTGTGTGTGTGTGTGTGTGTGTGTGTGTGTGTGTGTGTGTGTGTGTGTGTGTGTGTGTGTGTGTGTGTGTGTGTGTGTGTGTGTGTGTGTGTGTGTGTGTGTGTGTGTGTGTGTGTGTGTGTGTGTGTGTGTGTGTGTGTGTGTGTGTGTGTGTGTGTGTGTGTGTGTGTGTGTGTGTGTGTGTGTGTGTGTGTGTGTGTGTGTGTGTGTGTGTGTGTGTGTGTGTGTGTGTGTGTGTGTGTGTGGTCAAGGGGTGTTAGTCGCATAACTCAAATACGAATTACCCGAAAATTTTGATATTTGGTATTTAACATTTGTATATAAATTGGAAGAGCTCCGTAGATTTTGGTACAAATATCTTCATCGGAAGTGATATTTTTTGAAGATTGAAAAGGTTAATTGTCAAAATTGTATATAAATTTGGAAAAATATAGTATTTATTTGTAATAAGAATCTGTGAAATGCGTTTTTATTTTGTATTTTGGGAAATTGTTATTTCCCGACGTTGTTTTGAGAAAGTTTGTTTCTCTACACGTCACTTATTGGTGGAACTTGTAAGCCTTTACATGCTTAAAATAAGAGGAAAAGTTATTTGCAACTTACGTTATAAAAAAATTGTCTTTATCTGGTAGCATTAAAGAACTGCAGTAAAATTTAAAAAATAAATTTATCAAATAAAACGTTGATATCTTGTAATCCATGATCGGTTGATTTTTGTTTCTGCGTAAAAAATATTGACAGGTGAGACGGGTGACAAGTTGGCATACTAGCGCTATATAAGTCCTAAGTAAGATATTAAATGTAGTAATTGAACGGAGGATGGATTCAACACAGCAGAGTTTTCCTGTGAATGAATCTTTTTATTCAGGTGATGCAAATTTCTGTGTTTGAATATTTTAGATTTTTATTTGTATATTTTAAATGGGCACCGGATTGTACGTATACATTTCTGTTTAAAGTCTAGATAAGGCGGAAGGTTGTGTGATGGCCACGTCAGATTTTTATTACTTGCTTTTCTTAGTTTTCGAAATTATTTGACATAAATACAATATTACATTTGTTTTAGATTAATATAAATTTCAATAGTGTTTGCCATGTTAAAAACATGGATACAAAAAAAATGCGAGTTTGTGGGGCTCTAGTACGGTTTTGTTAGCTTTGTTAGTGTAGCAAATACCAAAACCGAGTTTGTGGGGCTCTATTACGGTTTTGTTAGCTTTGTTAGTGTAGTAAATACCAAAACCGAGTTTGTGGGGCTTTATTTTTAGCCATTTTGACACATTGAGGTTAACCAAAAAAATTTCATTTTCTTCAAAAAATCATGTCTAATTTTGCTTGTTTAGGTCATATTTAAGCATAATAAACGATCTCCTAAAATAAAAAACGCATTTTCTCTTAAACACCTATTCTACATTTCAGCCCTAGTATGTCAACTTGTCACCCGTCTCACCTGTCAATATTTTTTACGCCAGAAACAAAAATCAACCAAACATGGATTACAAGATTTCCACGTTTTATCTGATAAATTTATTTTTTAAATTTTACTGCAGTTCTTTAATGCTACCAGATAAAGACAATTTTTTTATAACGTAAGTTGCAAATAACTTTGCCTCTTATTCTTATTACAAATAAATACTATATTTTTCCAAATTTATATAAATTTTTGACAATTATATTTTTCAATCTTCAAAAAATATCACTTCCGGTGAAGATATTTGTACCAAAATCTAATGAGCTCTTCCTATTCCTATACAATTGTAAAATTCCAAATATTAAATTTTTTGGGTAATTCGTATTTGAGTTATACGACATCCGGCATCGGCCCGGACCACACACATACACACACACACACACACGCACACATACACATACACACACACACACACACACACACACACACACACACACACACACACACACACACACACACACACACACACACATACACACACACATACACACAGACATCATCGAGAAACTATCAAAAATGTATTGTAGGGACCCTAATTCGTGCTCATCCACTTAAAACTCACAACCCGATTTTTTACATGATTCCAATACCTTCCTTTACAGGTAAGCGGAAGGTAAAAATGCTATAATATAATATAACTATGTAGATTTTATTTTTACCAATTTTACCATTCAGTAGCAGTTTTTATAATGTCTGGAATTTCATCTATAAATTAATCTAACGGTTTCTTTACTTTACCTAAATCTTGTAAAAAAATCTGCTGTGGCCAGCACACGACCTCTCGCCTAATTCTGCTTATTCTACAATCTCGAGACTAATCTAATACATAGTTTTACTTACATTTTAATAGTTTCATGTTCATGTAATATGTAAACGATAATGTAAACCAAGATGCAAGCAAAAGATGTCAACTGTACTGTCACTGTCATAATCATTCAAATTTTATGTAGAAACAAATTTCATATCATGGACAACAAGATACTGGAATTTCAAAAAAATAGAATATTAATTGTACTTTATTTTATTTTAAATTCTTCCAGATTCAGCAATTTGTATTTATAATTAACTGTACACATAGATAATTACAATTTCTTTTATTTTTAATTTCAAAAATTGTCATTAATAAATAATGTACCAATATATTTAAGAAAATCTTTTTTAAACTTCAAAAAGTACTACTTCCGGTTTACGAATTTCTACCAAATTCTTATCCGGTGTTAAGATCCTTATTAAAACCTTAAATATGAAATTTGGTTATTAAAGGTTTGATACTTTTTAAGTTATCGTGGACGAAAAATCGTCACATAATTCATACATACATACGTCCATACATACACACACACAGACATCATCGTGAAAATATGAAATTCGTATTCTAGAGACCCTGAAACGTGCTTATCTACCAAAAACTCATACTCGAAAATTTTGACCCATTACAATACCTCTCTTATAGAATATGAGGCGAGAGGTAAAAATCATAATAATCCCAAATTTCAAAATGATCTATACGATCTCTATGTATTTTGAGTCTTCGTTTTCGTTCAATATAATTTATAATATCGCCTTCATTATCAAACAACTGTATATGTGACAAAAAGTTAGTGGTACTGCTTTATTTAAGTTTTTGTAAAAATCGGACGAGAAACTGTCACTAAATTTATAGTTAAACCATGAACTCTTCTTTAAACCAGATACTTCCGCGGTTCAGGTTCAAAAGAACTTTTTGTTTAGTTCATGGTTTAAACTAAACTGATAAACACTTTAAACCTTAAACTGAAACTTAAGCAAAAATTTTGGTTTAAGCTCGCACTGAAAAACTGGGCAGAGGTACCCTTAACGTAATACTGCATTTATAAAAGCCTTTAGAAATATAAAATATACATATCTGCCTTTGCAGGTTCATGATGAATTTAGATTTATAATTTACATTTAAAATATGATCATATTTTATATTCTAAATCTAAATTTGTACATGCTTCCAATCATATCACATTATATTAAAGTGATCATAGTGAGTTGAAAAGAGACAATTGACATGTTGAAGTGACACTTAAATATTTTGACTTGTGGTTGTCGATTTGCTAAAATGAATATCAGAAATATGTATATAAGATTAATATTATATGTAGGAAAATATAGATAAATATCATAAAGACAAAAATGTAATAAAGTAATTCGTTACAGGATAGAAGATAATTATACTTGCTAACAGGTTTTATAAAACAAATTTCAAATAATAATTCTGTTAGCACTCACTCAGAACCCACAGAACATAACAAATGTCAAAAATAACCAGAATGTATCACTACTAAAGTGAAATATTCCTACGATTTCTTCTTGTTCTCACAGAAACGTTCCCTTTGCTAAGTATAAACTAAGGGGTACTGGTACAAACCGATTAAGTTTAAGTTAACCTTAAATATTAAGTACCCCTTTGATAAGTAAAGCATTTAAGTGTAAGCGGTGCAAACGGCCATAAGATGTTTGATATACGTCAATGCGGCTGATCGTTTCCACCTACTGATACATTG
This sequence comes from Agonum fuliginosum, assembly GCA_947534325.1. Lineage (NCBI taxonomy): Eukaryota > Metazoa > Arthropoda > Insecta > Coleoptera > Carabidae > Agonum > Agonum fuliginosum. Next base: position 17,506,098 of record OX384040.1, read on the forward strand.
TCATAGAAACATACTTAGTTGTGCCAGGCGGACAACAGATGGCTCTATATTCAATTATAGAGGTTTCATAGTTTACTTGTTTTTAAAATTATTTGTAATTTTGACACTTTATAATTGTTTTGTTTCTCAAGAAATTAAAAGATTTATTCTGATAAGAAATATTGTTATCACACGTTTCCCTTATTGTATGATTACCTTATACTTCGTTACTATTAAATAGTACTTGTTATTAAAGTACCTAAATTATTTAATGAATAATGGCGACATAAAACAAAGGTATTCTCATTATATAATTTTTTTATTCTATTTGACAAAATATATTTTATAGAAATAGCAATAAACGAAATTTGTCGGCTTTGTAAAGATAAATTTGAATTGGATCTATAGAACAACTACAAAGGTAATAAATACGTTTAGGATTTTAAATATGTTACAACTAATTTCTTGATAATTTGTTTTTTTAGAAAGCACAATAGATATGTCAGATCGAATGAAATATTCGTGCAAATATCTACTTTGTAACAGTAGTTACAAAACTAAAGTAAACGACGAAAATTATTTAAATAAACATTTTTTCAAATTTCCCAAAGAAAAAAATCGCCACATTATCTGGAAAAAAATTTGCCATTCGCAATGTGAAGATGTCAAGTTAGATAATAAGGTAGTTTACCATTTTAAAAAAAAGTTTTTTATTGAAAGTTCATGTCATTTAAAAGCGATTGAGAGTACATGTTATATCTTAATAAATTAATGTTACTTAGATACAATAAAAAACAAGATAGATCAATATATAAACAACAGTTGTCAAAATATAAAATATTAAATACATGCATTTTGTGTATATTTATTTCGTAATTTCGACATAATAAATTGGCGACGAGGATAAAAACACTCAAGAGTTTTTAAAGATCTTAAATAGTAAAAAAAAGAAAGAAAAAATGGATCATAAGCAATTTCAAGAATTTATGACTATGCAGCAAAAATATTTTGAAAGTATGATAGAAAAAGTAGTGTCACAAAATAAAGCCACGGACATAGTAACCCAACCAAGTTCTACAATAATGTACAATTTTGAAAATTATGACAAAAATAAGGAGCAATTTACAGATTACATTGAACGTTTCGAAAACTATATAAATATGAAAGGATTAAATACTAAAGAACCTGTTACAAAGTCAATATTATTAAATAGTATAGGTGCTGAACAATATCAAGTACTAAAAATCGCAATTACACCAAAAGAAATTTCTGCATTGACATACAAAGAAATAGTACATATCTTAAAAGATCAGTTCACTGTCAAGAAAAATGTTATTGTCGAAAGACATAAATTTTTGTCCCAGAAACAAGAACAAAATCAAACAATTAATGAATACATTACCCAATTACGTAAATTTCTACCAAACTGTGAATTTAACTGCGAATGTGGAAAATCTGTTGCCGATCTATTTCTACAATCACAATTTATAAGAGGACTTTATGATTCAACAATTCGTCAAGAATTGCTAGTGGACAATGAATTAACATTCAACGACGCACTTAAAAAAGCTCAAGCTCTGGAAGCATCAAAGTTAGATGATAAGGAAATTTCAAATACAGATTCCTCATCTGAAATTAATCTAATATCAAGATCTCGATTTCAAAATGATCAGATGAACTATTCAAATAATAATCAATATAATTTCAACAATCGAAGGGGATACAATACAAGAATTAATCTAAAGCAATTAGGAATAGAGGGAGTGTGCATTAGGTGCGGTCGTAGCAATCACATTGCAAAAAATTGCAGAGAAAATCAACAGCGACTAAAATGTAATCATTGTAACAAAATTGGGCATGTAGAAAAAGTATGTATACAAAAATTAATGAAAAATAAGATTAATGTAAAAGCAATAGAAGACAAAGAAAATGAGACAAATGTAATTCAATTGTATAATACAAATCAAATATTCGACATATACGAAAATCAATCATGCACAATTCGTGATTCGCAAAAGTATTTTGTAATTATTAAAATCGAAAACAGAAATCAGGAATTTGAAGTAGATTCAGGCGCAGGCCATACACTCTTGCCAAAGTGTCAATTTGATCATCTTAATCTTCAAGCGAAACTGCAACCTACAAAGACTCGTTTTAGATCATATACTGCTGGCATTTTCGACCCAATTGGTATAGCAGAAGTTCAAGTTGAATACAACGGAATTAAATCAAATGAAATCCTATTTGTGGTACCTAACAAATTTTCACCATTATTAGGGCGTTCGTGGATTAGACATCTTGACATACATCTTCAAGATCTTGACAGAAAGCCAAGTTTACCAGTTATTCAGGATAATTCTGTTTGCATAATTAATCCTGTAAATCAGTTAAATAAAATTTATTCCATGTATCCAGATATTTTTAAACCGACTATCGGACGTGTTCCTAATTGCCAATGTTCTCTAAAATTACGAGAAAAAGCGAAGCCAATTGCTTTCAAAGCTCGAGAAATTCCACATGCTTTAAAACAAAATGTCGAACAAGAACTCAAGAATTTAGAAGAACAAGGAATTATTTCAAAAGTTACAGAAAGTGATTGGGCTTCACCTCTAGTTGTCATTCCAAAAGCAGATGGCACTGTAAGACTTTGTGTTGACTACAAGATTGGAGTAAATCCACAGCTACAAACTGCCCACTATCCAATTCCAAAAATAGAAGATATACTAAATAAATTACACAATTCAACATTTTTCTGTACTCTTGATTTGTTTAAGGCATACTTACATATACCTGTCGACGAAGAAAGTGCAAAAATTCAAACAATTATTACACACAAAGGCACTTATAAATGTAATCGATTATCATTTGGAATCAAAATTGCACCAAGCGAATTTAACCGAATTATGGACCAAATTTTGGAAGGCCTTCCTGGAGTTATGAGTTATTTCGATGATATAGTTATACACGGAGCCACGATAGACGAATGTTACAAAAACTTATGTAAATGTTTAGATCGTTTAAAGATTAATGACCTACACATTAATAAAAATAAATGCCAATTCTTCAAAACTAAAATTAAATACCTAGGCTACATTATCGAAAGGAATAACATTATCGAAAGGAATAAAATTTCTAAAGACCCTTCAAAAGTTCAAGCAATATTGGACGCTCCAAGGCCACAAAATCAGGAAGAAGTGAAGAGATTCTTAGGTATGGTAACATACTATTCACGGTTTATTCCCAACACATCAACAATAACACATCCATTACGAGAATTACTTCAGAAAAATCGTAAATTTAACTGGTCCACAAGTTGCGAATCGGCATTACAAAAACTGAAACAAGAAATAGCAGGCGATAGAGTATTAATTCCATTTAACCCGCAACTTCCAGTAACAGTAACTTGCGATGCTTCACCCATAGGCATAGCAGGAATTCTGTCACACATTGTAAATGGTATAGAGAAACCAGTTGTATTTGCATCGAGATCTCTTACAAAATCTGAAATGAACTACAGTCAGCTAGATCGAGAAGCATTAGCTATAGTATTTGCTTTAAAAAAATTCTATTATTTTATTTATGGAAGACCTTTCACTTTAATAACCGACAATCGACCACTAACTCACATTTTTCATGAAAATTCGAAACTTCCAGCCATGACATCAGCTAGACTTCTACGTTACGCAGCCTGGCTTACGAACTTCAATTATCAGATTCGTCATAAACCCGCTGAAAATAATATACATACTGATTTCTTGTCCCGAGCATCAATTCAAGAACCAATTTCAACAATCGAAGAAACCATTGAAGAAGAGGTCGCATTGATTACCAGCGAAACCATTTATCAAATTTCTAATTTAACATTAAATCATAAGTCTTTAGCTGAAGAAACTGAACGAGATGAAGAATTGTCAAAAATTAAATCAGATCTGTTAAATGGCGAAATGTACGACTCTGAATATTATTTACAAAATGGTATAATTTTTAAAGGTCAACGTGTATTAATACCAAAATCAATGCAAAAACTAGTATTAATTGAACTCCACCATACTCATATTGGTATCGTGAAAATGAAACAGTTAGCAAGAAGATATGTATACTGGAAAAATATTGACCATGATATTGAATGCTTAGTTAAATCATGTCCTGATTGCGCTATTGTTAAAAAAAGTCCAACAAAGATTCCTGTACACAATTGGGATGAACCACAAGAAAATTTTGAAAGAATCCATATTGATTACGCAGGACCTTATAAAGATAATTATTTTCTAATTTTGGTTGATGCAAAATCAAGATGGCTAGAAGTACGAATATCAAAACAGGCTCCTACATCTAAATCTACAATTGAACACTTGCAATTTATATTTTGCACTCATGGATTGCCTAGAATCCTGGTTTCAGACAATGCAACCATTTTTAAAAGTGAAGAATTTCTAAATTTCTGTCAAGATAACGGCATTCAACAAAAATTTATAGCCCCTGGACATCCTGCAACCAACGGAATAGCTGAAAGGAATGTACAAACCGTGAAACAAAAACTAAAAGCTATGTCCAATACAAATTTGCCGCTCCACCGAATGATTCAAGAAATCCTTTTACGGTATCGTTCAACTCCGCTAGCTAGTGGAAAATCTCCTGCAGAACTCTACCTACAAAGGAGACTACGCATCAAATTAGATGTTCTTAAACCACCTAAATTGGCACCAAATTCACCAAATGCATTACGAGTTCGACATTTATGCGTGGGAGACAGAGTACAAGCAAGATGGTATTCAAGTAATAAACCATCTTGGAGATTTGGTACTATTCTTAAAAAGTTTGGAAAGTTACATTATCTTGTTCAACTCGATGGAGATGGTTACACCCTTAAACGTCATATAGACCAATTAATATTTGTAACAGTTCCAGAACAAGTCCCTACATCTAAGTTACAAAAGGAAAAAATGGTTACATTCGCCAACTCAGAACACAACATTAAAACCAATTACGATACGATTGAAATTCCAATTAATAATGAATTTCAAGAGACCATTATGGCAGATGCAAGTACGAATCCTGAAACTCAAGTAGAGCTAAGAAGATCGGAAAGACAACGGCGTTCTCCAACATATTTAAATGATTATGTTACGAGTTGAAGTAATATGCGTGGGAGAATTGTTATATCTTAATAAATTAATGTTACTTAGATACAATAAAAAACAAGATAGATCAATATATAAACAACAGTTGTCAAAATATAAAATATTAAATACATGCATTTTGTGTATATTTATTTCGTAATTTCGACATAATAGTACAGTAAAGCTGTAATTTTTAAAGTTTGTGTGACGTAGATGTATAGCTGAAAATCTTCTCAAACCATGGGGCTGGAATTAAAATGTACTCATGTAAAATCAACTGTTTCTAAATGTTACAAAATATAAAATACAAATTGGTAGTTCTTTATTACCGTAAGTAAGAATACACAAGAAACGCAGTTTTGTGAAGTAGATGAATCGATACGTAAAATCTCAAATATTTAAAGAACTATTAACTTCTTAAAAACTTTTTCATGGCAATAACTCATTTTTGAGGTCTACTTTCAGTATAATTGACTAGATTGCTAATTTGCTACTATGGTAAAGTACCCTATTATTATTTATGCGAAGATCATTTTGAGTCTCATTTTTTGGTAAACAATTCAACTGAGCACCAATTTGATAAATAATATAATAGGTAATAATTTAGATTAATTAGTTTAGATCTTTGTTGTGATACAATTTTATATGAAATAAAAATTTACGTTAAAAATATGTTTTTATTATTATTAAAAAATCAAGTAGTAGTAGCAGTATTTTAAATACGAGTAAATGAGAATCGTAGGTGGCTATGTCAAATTAGTTGTGCCAGGCGAACACGGGTCGCAGCACTGTTTGTTTCTTTCTGATACTTTCGTTTCTTATTTGGTTTAATGTTCTGTGGTTTTAGCCTTAGTTTTAGCAATTGAATTATCCAGCTACCCATGAAATATAAATTCAATTTCAATCACCAGATCGGCGCTGCAATAGCGGCCACTATCATAACATTGCTGATACCGGTCTATAGTATATATTTGGTCTATGATAGTGACAAAGTGACAGTGAAAAAAGTTCTACTTTTTTTATAAATGTACTTAAATAAAGACAATCTAATTATAAAAATGGGTGAAGTATTTGAACAAATATCTCTCGCAATTTCTTATTTCATATTTATTGTATTATTTCCGATTTCAGTGTTCTTCTGTCTGTCTGTAAGTAATCCTAATGAACTGATATTTAAAGTGGCAAATCAATGTACAATTTTGTCATAAAAAGAAAAAATCTGATTTGGCCATCACACAACCTTTCGCCATATCTAGACTTATAAATATAAACGTATACGTACAATCCGATGTCCATTTAAAATATACAAATACAAAATTTAAATATTCAAATACAGAAATTTGCATCACCTAAATCAAAAGATTCATTCACAGGAAAACTATTCTGTGTTGAAGCCATCCTCCGTTCAATTACTACATTTTAATATGACTTATATGCCGTTAGTATGCCAACGTGTCACCCGTCTCATCTGTCAATATTTTTTACGCAGAAACAAAAATCAACCGATCGTAGATTACACGATTCAACATTTTATTTGATAAATTTATTTTTAAATTTTACTACAGTTCTTTAATACTACCAGATAAAGACAATTTTTTTATAACGTAGGTTGCAAATAACTTTTCCCTTTATTCTTATTACAAATAAATACTATATTTATCCAAATTTATATAAATTCTTGACAATTCAAAATCTTCAAAAAATATCACTTCCGGTGAAAATATTTGTACCAAAATCTAATGAGCTCTTCCAATTTATATACAAATGTTAAATACCAAATATCAAAATTTTTGGGTAATTCGTATTTGAGTTATCCAACTTACACCCCGGCCTTGACCACATTCATAAACACACACACACACACATACATATAGAAATCATCGTAAAACTATCAAAAATGAATTGTAAGGACCCTAATTCGTGCTCATCCAATAAAAACTCACCACCCGATTTTTAGTATGATTCCAATTCCTTCCTTTACAGGTAAGCGGAAGGTAAAAACGATGAACATTTTATAGTATTAACGCAAACAAATTTCGGCAAATATTTTTTGAACCTTTCCGAACACTTCTGATTTTAGATCATAATTGTGTGAATTTTTTACGATGAAATTGAAAACAGTACCACAAAATTATGATTTTTTATTTCTATTCCCTGTCAAATTACGATCAGAATTATTGAACCACGATACCACGAAAGTAAACTAAGATGAAGATGAATAAATATTTATCAAAAGTACGATTTAATATAACACGTTATACTGTAAAACGAGGTTACTTTGGCAGGTTTTTGGGGTTTTGGCCGATATTTGTCTCGTAACTTAAAAACTTGTTGTTATAGTATTAAACTTTATGTAATGCCATCGTACCGATGACCCTGAGGGATTAAATTACTGTTATTACGCAGAAAAAATCTTGAAGGACATAGGAAAAGAATTGTTACAAGGGTGCCAAAGTAAACACAATTTTATGGGTACTTTGGCAGCGCATTTGTGAGCGATAATACATTGAAATAGTAATAAAATCATAAAATAAAATTTAAAAAACATGGTGGAAGAGTCCATTTTAATGTTCCTTGGTGTTCGGATGTAATTATGACATTGTGACTTTATATATATACAGGGTGTCTATTTAACTCGGGCCACTATTGGTAATTCCTAAACTAGAACAGATACGGCTTCGGTTAAATTAGACAAAAGTTACCTTATCAGAAGGCCATTCCAGTGATGTATTTGTTTATCCAAAAATATGCACAGGTAACTAGATAGGCCAAAAACTTTTATTTTTTTAAATGGCAATCACAGTTAGCTATGGCATCATTAAAAGGAGTATTTTTTCTGTTTTCAACTGTATGTAATTTTCATCATTTATTTTTTAAATTAATGTTTTATTTACACAAAACCTAATACACTTAATTCTATTGGCACTTATTAAAGTAGGCCTTGATAAAAACAATTTAATATGACAACAGTACTAAAAACTACTTTTAACAATATAAAAACTGACAGCAATACGAGAAAAATGTTTAAAACAATATAAATCGTTTTAAATTATTTTTATCAAAGCCTACTTTAATAAGTGCCATTAGAATTAAGTGTATTAGGTTTTGTGTAAATAAAACATTAATTTAAAAAATAAATGATGAAAATTACATACAGTTGAAAAGAGAAAAAAAGACTCCTTTAATGATGCCATAGCTAACTGTGATTGTCATTTAAAAAAATAAAAGTTTTTGCTCTATCTAGTTACCTGTGCATATTTTTGGATAAGCAAATACATCATTGTAATGACCTTCTGATAAGGTAACTTTTGTCTAATTTAATCGAAGTCGTATCTGTTCTAGTTTAGGAATTACCTATAGTGGCCCGAGTTAAATAGACACCCTGTATATATATATATATATATATATATATATATATATATATATATATATATATATATATATATATTATATATATATATATATATATATATATATATATAGATTTATTTAACGTGAAACATAGGATCTTTCATATCCATGGTTACGAATTTGACAGCAATGTATTAGAGCGTTTCATTTAAAATAGAACATAGCAAACGAAATATGTATGTATTTCTAATAATTTTAGATAAGAAAAAAGTTGCAAGAAATATAAACATTTAATAGATATTTTTCCAGAATACAATTTATAACAAATTCTCAAATACACTTGTCTGAGGCTAACATCTGTATTATACCAATGTATCATTTGCACCTTTTCTTCAATTGTACACCTTATTTTCAACAACACAACACTAATTCACACGTAATATTTACTTGATAATGACAGCCTATGTTCTATTTTAAATGAATCGCTCTAACACATTGCTGTCAAATTCGTAACCATGGATATGAAAGATCCTATGTTTCACGTTAAATAAAACTCACGGTATATTATATTATATTATATATATATATATATATATATATATATATATATATATATATATATATATATATATATATATATATATATATAATAGATATATTTATAACGTAATATTATGATTGTAGATCGTAATGGAATACAAACGCGCCATCGTATTTCGTTTAGGACGCTTACGAGACAAAGAGGCCCAAGGACCTGGATTATTGTTCTTTTTGCCTTGTGTGGACAGTTATGAAGTTATTGACTTACGAATTGAAATTATCGACATAGTGCCTCAAGAAGTAAGATTAAAAAACCACAAGATTATGAATCATTTTTCTATACTATAGAAAATAAATTATTTTTCGGCGATTGATATTTAAAGTGCTGTTTTTTTGACAGCTGACAGTCAGCAAAGTGTTACTTTTGCTGCCTAGGCAGCAAAAATAGTAAAAAAAGCCTAGGCAGCAAAAGTAATTGTTACTATTGAATCAACAAATTTGATATTTATAAAATTCATCAACATACCTAACCTATTTTGTTTTCTCATAGCAACTGTCAACATACGCATAGCAACATAATTTGATTGCGATACCTATCAATATATTTAAAATAATCATTAAATTAATATTACCTAATTCATAACAATCGCCGAAAAAAAAATGTGTTTAACTTGGCAAAAAATACAGATTTGCTGCCTAAGCTAGATTCATAGCCTCGGCTGAATCTATTGGCTGAACACTAAAATAGAAGAAATTTTATTTGTAACTTATGAGAAATATAATACAATTATTAATAATAACTCATAACAACAGTGTAATAATTGTTGTATCTACGACTAATGTATAACATTAAAGCTAGATTCAGACATACCCATTTATACGTGGAACTGGCTAATTTATCCAACCATCGCTCAATGAAATTTGAATTTTGTGGAAGCGCTGGAAGGTTAATTTAGCACTTATAATTGGGTAGGTCTGAATCTAGCTTAAATATGCGATGTTTGCTACATAATGCCATACGGGTGACATTGCAACACTCTAAAATTCTAACGCTGCTTTATTCATGCACTGCTTCATGCATACGTTGCTTTCTCCAATCACTGCTTTGTTCAGACACAGCCTCATTCATACACCGAATTCTTCAAACACCGCTTTATTCATCGTCCTAAACTCCATCGTCGGTAACATTGCAACACTCGAAAATTCTAACGCTGCTTTATTCATGCACTGCTTCATGCATACGTTGCTTTCTCCAATCACTGCTTTGTTCAGACACAGCCTCATGCATACACCGAATTCTTCAAACACCGCTTTATTCATCGTCCTAATCTTCATCGTCCTAATGTAGCACAGACACAAACCTAAAATCTGTAATGCCAACAACATAGTGCTTAGGCTTCGTATCCATAGATGTCAACAAGTGGCATGATTTTTAAGTTATAAACTTTTTAAATAATATTTCCTATTCAGTATTATCTAAATATGTAATAGTAATAAAATATTGAAATAACAGTTTTCATAGAATAAGAATAATATTTGTGACAGATCCCAATCCCAATAATGTAAATATAACCTGCATTGCAAAAACACATCAGTGGAAAATAATAAACTAAGGCCCGTGTATGACAAAAGTGTCAAAGAGCGCATGCATAAATAGTAAATTTTTATAAAAGTTTGGGAATGAAAAAAAAAATTGAAATAATGCGCTCTTTGACACTTTTGCTTTTGTGGCGGCAAATTCAAACTAAAACACTTACTCTTCTCTGTCGATTTATGCGTCCATGTTGAATCTTAACGTCACTAACGTGGTCTATTATATATTGTATGTGCATACATGTATTAGTAGAAACAATAAGGCATTGAAATGAATTATTATTATATTCGGCAGCTATAATAAGCACTATAATTTTAAGTTTGAAATTAAAACAAGATAAAAAGAAAAAACAACAAAGAAAAAAATATGGGCCAGGTCGTGGTTGCAACCAAGCAAAGGAACTTTAAAATTAAATAATGAGTTATTGAACTCTGATCCATCTGCCTATATAAATTTTACTACTTTTTAGAACGGTTTGTAACGATACAAATTTCTTTCTACAAAATTTTATTAAAAAATTTTGAAAATTTTTTACATCGTGTCATACGGGCCTAAGAATATTCTTCACCATAAGGACGAAATTTTCAGCTCTGAAAAGGAAATTGATAGGACTTTGTGACAATCGAGTCGAACAACCCCCTTAAGATAGGATTTTTTGGAGCTACAAGCCTTCAAACTTTGAGATTTTTCATTGCTCAAACATGACATCACATAAAGCGATTTTTCAGGGGGTCTGGGGGAGCGAATCTCTTCGGGATTTTTGGAGAACGTAGAGGAGGAATGTATCTCCAGAGGGAATTTCCAGATTTTGGTTAACACGTCCCTGAAAGAAATGCCCCACATTTTAAAAACAGGCATTTTCTTGGTTCGGTAAAGTGGCTCGATTTTTGTTTTGAGCAGTGTAGTTGGTTAAATAAAAATCATTCATTTTATTTTATTTCATCGACAATTTGTCATCACTTTATCGAGTCAATTGAAGAAAATTAAAAGATGTTATTATAGCTATATGATGTTCTACACTAATGAGGAGAATTAAGTTTTGGCTGACACTTGATATGTACCTAAATTTCAAATCTGATCCTCAATAATAAATAACCTATATTGTCACTAAATAATACCTTTATAGTATTATAGTGAATATTTTTTGACTGATGGTTTAACCAATCATATTGCGTAATGATGACGTCAAATGACGTAATGCAACCAATAGAATTGAAAATGTAAAATGATGTATCTGACAACATAATTTTGTAGATTAGGTTTTATTTTGTTACGTCAGTAACAAAAAATTAATTAATTTGTCACATGAAACGTCAAAAATGTTTAGCAAAATGAGTCGTTTTGGTAGTATTTTTAACAAGAAAAATATTCTTCCTACATACCATTCGAGATAATAATTTTTTGAGAGAATTTTTGTCTATTCCACGGCAACTTATTGCAATTTCACTCCACAAAACATCATCTGACAATTCCCCTCAACTTCGTTTCGGGAAATTGATAGATGATGTTTTGTGTCGTGAAATTGTTAGAAATAAATTGCCGTGGAAACGACAAAACAATTCTCAAAAAATTATCATCTCTTATGGTATTACCCCTGATTAGTACCCTTAGTATGATAATATACAATATTGATGTTGTCTAAAGAATATTTCGTATTTTTATTTACAAATGGGTAATAAAAACAAATATACTATTCTTAGGCCCGTATGACACGATGTAAAATAATTATATACAAAATTTTATATAAAATTTTGTAGAAAGTAATTTTTTGTATCGTTGCAAACCGTTCTAAAAAGTAGTAAATTTTGTATAAAATATGCGCAATGAACTTCAACTCAACTGTCAATTGTGACAATCGCCAGAAATCGCATAAAGGTGTCTTGTCTTGCAATATCAACCGTAACTAATGATAATAAACATTCAAATTGATTGTTTGTTAGTCGTAAGAAATTTATGTATAGGCAGATGGATCAGAGTTCAATAACTCATTATTTGCTTGGTTGCAACCACGATCTGGCCCATATTTTTTTCTTTGTTGTTTTTTCTTTTTATCTTGTTTTAATTTCAAACTTAAAATTATAGTGCTTACTATAGCTGCCGAATATAATAATAATTCATTTCAATGCCTTATTGTACTAATACATGTATGCACATACAATATATAGTTAGTATATACCACGTTAGTGACGTTAAGATTCAACATGAACGCATAAATCGACAGAGAAGAGTAAGGGTTTTAGTTTGAATTTGCCGCCACAAAAGCAAAAGTGTCAAAGAGCGCATGCATAAATAGTAAATTTTTATAAAAATTTTCGATAAGTTGCAAACACATATTTTACAATAATTGGAAGTTTGGGAATGAAAAAAAAATTGAAATAATTTTCTACAAAGTTTTGTTCAACATTTTCAACATAATTTTGTATCGTGTCATACGGGTCTTAGTTTAATATTTTCCACTGATGTGTTTTTGCAATGCAGGTTATATTTACATTATTGGGATTGGGATCTGTCACTTTTTACATCTTAAAAGTAAAATCACAAATATTATTCTTATTCTATGAAAACTTTTGTTTAAATATTTTGTTACTATTACATATTTAGATAATACTGAATAGGAAATATTATTAAAAAAGTTTATAACTTAAAAATCATGCCACTTGTTGACATCTATGGATACGAAGCCTAAGCACTATGTTGTTGGCATTACAGATTTTAGGTTTGTGTCTGTGCTACATTAGGACGATGAAGATTAGGACGATGAATAAAGCGGTGTTTGAAGAATTCGGTGTATGCATGAGGCTGTGTCTGAACAAAGCAGTGATTGGAGAAAGCAACGTATGCATGAAGCAGTGCATGAATAAAGCAGCGTTAGAATTTTCGAGTGTTGCAATGTTACCGACGATGGAGTTTAGGACGATGAATAAAGCGGTGTTTGAAGAATTCGGTGTATGAATGAGGCTGTGTCTGAACAAAGCAGTGATTGGAGAAAGCAACGTATGCATGAAGCAGTGCATGAATAAAGCAGCGTTAGAATTTTAGAGTGCTGCATGCGTTCCCTGCCATACATTATTCCCGCAGGGAATAATAGTCATGATTCCCTCCTCTGCACCAATCAGAAAATTACTTTGCCTGAATCAATTTCTCTGTGTAAATGATTTTTAGAAAACATTGTAATGTTTAATGATGTAACTATGGTGATAGAGAATTGACATTCGGAAATGAATTTTTTTGCGTATTGGTATTTATTTTATTAACATTTTGTACATTACGTTGTTACGTAATAATTTAGTACCTACATAAAGTAAGTACATTATACAACTCGCTATAATGGCTATTATTCCCTCCGATGATTAAAAACATTATAGCATCGTTGTATAATATACTAATATTTAATAACTGCACATACAGGCTGTTTGAAATTAATGTCATAAATTTAAGGGTAAGTAGTATGACACGTGTAGATTACGAAACAGATTAGTTTATTCTGCAATAAGTGTGGAATGAAGTATATTCAGTATTCAGCTCGAGTGGAAAGTTTGTGAGACGCGACGTAGGCGAGTTTCACGGATCGACGAGATTGGAATGGCCATTCCAGATTATACTTTCTCTACGACTATAAATTTAATTTAATTAAAAACAACCTAAAACTATTAAAATTATACCTATATATATGGTGGCTCAAAAACGCCCCCTGGGGGGCAGCGCCGCTTCTAGGGAAGGTCTTTAGATCCTATTTACGGGGGATCAGCCCTTCTTTCTTCTTAATATTTCTTGCTGCTTTTGTTCCTCCACAGCTCTCTGTTACCTGCTTTTTCTTTCCAGTTGGTAACTCCAGCGTTTTTCAGGTCTTCCTTCACTTCATTTGCCCATGTTGACCTTGGTCTTCCTCTTCTTCTTCTCCCGGGATCCCATGTCATAATATTTCGTATCGTCATCTCTTCTCCTGCCCTCCATACGTGTCCCAGCCATCTTACTCTCTGCTGTTTAATCTTTCTTACGATGTCTTCACCGTCTATTTCTGCTAATATCTCGCTGTTCATTCTTCTTCTATACTCATCTTCGCTTATCTTAATTGGTCCCAGTATCGCTCTTAATATTTTCCGTTCTATTACTCTCAGTTGTTCCTCTTCTTTTTACCTTCCGCTTACCTGTAAAGGAAGGTATTGGAATCATGCAAAAAATCGGGTGGTGAATTTTTAGTGGATGAGCACGAATTAGGGTCCTTACAACTCATTTTTGATAGTTTCACGATGATGTCTGTGTGTATGTGTGTGTGTGTGTGTGGTCAAGGGGTGTTAGTCGCATAACTCAAATACGAATTACCCGAAAATTTTGATATTTGGTATTTAACATTTGTATATAAATTGGAAGAGCTCCCTAGATTTTGGTACAAATATCTTCATCGGAAGTGATATTTTTTGAAGATTGAAAAGGTTAATTGTCAAAATTGTATATAAATTTGGAAAAATATAGTATTTATTTGTAATGAGAATAAGAGGAAAAGTTATTTGCAACTTACGTTATAAAAAAATTGTCTTTATCTGGTAGCATTAAAGAACTGCAGTAAAATTTAAAAAATAAATTTATCAAATAAAACGTTGATATCTTGTAATCCATGATCGGTTGATTTTTGTTTCTGCGTAAAAAATATTGACAGGTGAGACGGGTGACAAGTTGGCATACTAGCGCTATATAAGTCCTAAGTAAGATATTAAATGTAGTAATTGAACGGAGGATGGATTCAACACAGCAGAGTTTTCCTGTGAGTTAATCTTTTTATTCAGGTGATGCAAATTTCTGTGTTTGAATATTTGAGATTTTTATTTGTATATTTTAAATGGGCACCGGATTGTACGTATACATTTCTGTTTAAATTCTAGATATGGCGGAAGGTTGTGTGATGGCCACGTCAGATTTTTTATATATTGTTATTACTTGTCCTAACTCCCATTCTTGCGACATTTTTTCTTCCCTCCATATTTGCGTTATTAAGTTGTGTAATTTTTTAATTACTTCTTCTCCTCCATACTTTATGAGTTCCATGTTTATTCCATCTACACCTGGCGCTTTTCCATTTTTACTCTTTGCAATTACTTCTTTTATCTCTTCTATTGTTGGTTCTTGTGTTATTTCTGTTATCTCTTCTGCTGTTTCGTCTTTTTTCTCTTCGTTCTTCTTTTCTTCCTCTGCATTTGTGCTTTTTTCATTGAGAAGCTCTTTGAAGTAATCTTCCCATATTTTCTTTTGTTGATTTTCTGTTTCTGTGGTCTTTCCATTTCTATCCTTCATGTTTGTTATCTTTATTCTATTCTTATGCTTCTGTTCCTTTATTTCTTGATAAAAGCGCCTTGTGTTCTTATTCGCCCTTTCTTCCTCGATAGCTGTATCTTTCCTTCTATCCATTTTCTTTTTCTACTTCTTAGTTCTCTGCTGCATTCTTTCCTTATTTTGTTATATTCTTCTTGGTCATTTTCTTTTTTTGTTTGTATCCATTTTTTTCTGGCTCTGCATTTTCTTTCTGTCAGTCTTTTGCATTCTTCATTGTACCATTCCTTTGTGTTTTCTCTTCTCTCTGTTCCTAGGCTTTCCTCTGCTGCTTTTACTATGCTATCTTTTATTTTATTCCATTTTTCTTCCACACTTTCCTCGCTCGCATCGTTATCTTTTATATATGATTCTATTTTCTCAGTATATTCTCTGATTTCTTGTTCTGTCTTTAGTTTTCCGGTGTTCCATTTCATTTGTGTATTCCTGGTTTTTCGTATTGTTTTTATTTTCTGTATTACAGTTGCTAATACCATATAGTGATCTGAGTCAGCGTTCGCTCCTCTGTAGGTTCTCACATCTCTTATTGATGATTGCCATCTTTTGGATATTAATATGTGGTCTATTTGAGAGTGATAAATTTGGTCATGTGATGTCCAAGTTACGAGGGGTCGTTTTTATATTCCCGGACTAGGCATGAAAACAAAAGACTAGAGCAACAACAAAATTTTATTTTTCAATATAGTTCTCCTGCATTTGAATACAGGTATAACACCGTTTCAATAACATCTTTAATCCAGTATAAAAATATTCATTTGGTTTTTCCGCAAAATGGCCCTCAACAGCTGCTATAAGTTCGTCATTGTCCCTAAATTTTGTCCCCCTAAGTGTTTTTTTGAGATTTGGGAACAAAAAATAGTCACTGGGTGCTAGATCTGGACTATAAGGCGGATGTTCAATTTCTTCGAAGCCACAATCAGCTACAGCAGCTTTTGAAAGTCTGGACTTGTGCACTGGTGCATTGTCGTGGAGCAACAAAACACCTTGCGTCAGTTTTCTGCGTCTCTTCACTTTAATAGCATCTCTAAGGCGATGCATCAGGTTTGCATAATACTCTAAAGGTGGATTTATAACACGCACAGCGCATAGAAAATAATTTAGCACAGCATAGCATATGAATTGGTCATATGGAAATTAGTGCATCCATTTATAAGACGCACAGCGCATATAAAATAATTTATCACAGCACACGAATTATTTATTTTCTATTTATTCATTTATTATTTATGTCAAAGTCTCCTGTCAAGGTTATTTTTTGGTCAAACACGGTTTTATATTATTTTGTTGTCCATTATTTTAAAGAAATATTTGTAAAACACAATAAAAATACACAAAGCCTCCAAATTAAATGTCAAAACAGCTGTGATAACCCGTCAATAAATCTGTGTTTCTGTGTAATTTATAAAACCCCCGTGAAGAAAATGCTGTGCGCTGTGCTGTGCTGTGTTGTGCTAAATTATGTTCTGTGCGCTGTGCGCAGTTATAAATCCACCTTTATTGCTAACTGCTAATTGTCGCTTCTTTAGTCTTGCATTCTCCAGTACCAAACACTTGGTTTTTTCTTCCCATGACTTAACTGTTGCTGTTATGATTTTTTTCTCCTGGTTTAGTGTTGCTGCTGATGTTATATTAATTTTAATTTCTAATTTCTCATTTATGAACTTTTCGAATTAATGCTGTACATCAAAACATCCAGTGTCTAAGAAATAAAGTAGAGGAATTAGACATTTTTGGCCTCTCAATCGTGTGATATACTCTGTCTCTCAGAACACTGGCTAGTAGAAATAGTCCAGTCAATCTAGACCAAAAATGGGCAATCATAGGAACTAAAAATACTAGTTCCAATTTCTTTAGGAATGTGAACAAGAAAAAATAAAGTCCCACCAAATTCCGGTGCCGTAGGGGGTTGGGAGGGGAGGGGCTTTAAATGTTCCATTTTTCAGTTTTTCGCTTATAACTCGAAAACGGTGCGTTGCAGTGAAAAAGTTCTTTAGTACAAAATGAAAGCTTATTAAATTTGCCCAACCGCAGCTCTATACGTTCAATTGTTTTACAGATATGGCACTTCCAAAATTAACAATTTTTTCCAAAAAATAAAAATTGATTTTATTTGCTTTTTTCGTAATTTTTGTATTTAATTAACTGTAATTTCTGAATTGTCTTCCGGTTTCTTTCATTAAATTTGAAGAACATTTTTCTATAAAATACATTATCTTAAATTTTTTTAGGACGTTCATTAAACCAAAATAGCAATTTTTTCGAGAGAGAAGTATTCAATTTTACGTATTTATTACAAAAACATTTGATATTTTGGCTTAATGAACACCCTAAAATTTTTTTAGAATAATGCATCTTATGGAGAAATGGTCGTAGAATTTAATAAAAGCAACTGGAAGTCAATATTTTTATCCGTTCAGAAGTTACAGCTCATTGAACACAATAAATATTTAAAAATTCTCAATTTGCTCTCGGAAAAACATTTGATGTTCTAGCTTAATGAATACCCAAAAAAGATTTTTAAAATACATTTTATAGAGAAATGTTTGTAGAATTTAATGCAAGAAACCGGAAGTCGATAACATTATCCGTTCATAAGTTACAGCTCATTAAACACAATAAATACAACATATTTGAATACTTCTCTCTCGAAAAAAATTTGATATTTTGGCATAATGAATGCACAAAAAAAATTTAAGATAATGTATTTTATAGAGAAATGTTCTTCAAATTTAATGAAAGAAACCGGAAGACAATATTTTTATTCGTTCAGAAATTACAGTTAATTAAATACAAAAATTACGAAAAAAGCAAGTAAAATCAACTTTTATTTTTTGGAAAAAATTATTTTGAAATTTCACATCCCAAAATTATAATATGTAACACTAACAATAGAAACAAGGCTGAAATTAAATCACAGTCTCAAAAAATTAAACATTTATATGACTTGTTTAAATCAGGAGATCAGGACTCAAAGGACAAAAGCGAATATCGCAAATTAATTATAAGAACAAAAATAGAATTTAATTATGACAGTGTAAGAAACTATAACAATAATACAAAAAAAATTTGGAATGTTATAAAAACAAATATTAAGGAGAGTAGCTCCAATAAACAAACAAAAATTAGTAATTTTACTGACAGTAATCATACAGTCCATAGTTCTGTGGATATCGCGAATATGTTTAATAAGAGATCGTCCTGCAAGGAGATTTTTAAAACAGAAAAATTGTTAACTTTACCCAATTTGTACTTTTTCAATATAATTTTGCGCATTAGAACCAATAAAGACAATTTAGCTACCAAGAGTGATGTTCATGATCAGGATACTCGGGGAAAATTAAACTTATATATACCAAAGATTAAACTAAATAAATAAAGAAACAACCCCAATTTTTATGGTTTAGTTTTTTATAACAAATTACCTCAACATTTGAAAGACATTAAACCAAAAATTGGAGGTGCACAACTAGATGCTATAACAGTCCTAAATACAAAATTTCAACTTTCTACGTCTAACCGAATTTGAGTTATGCGACATACATACGTACGCCTGTACGTACATACGTACAGACGTCACGACGAAACTAGTCATAATGGATTCAGAAAAGGTCAAAACGGATATTTCCATCAAAATCTGAAAACCGAAATTTTTCGCGATTACAATACTTCCTTATTACTCCGTACAAGGAAGTAAAAACTCCCGGTATTAAGTGTAATTGTATTATTTGTTCCACATTGATTGAATGTTTTATGTTTTGATTTGACGTCTTCTATACCGCTATGTATGTTGGTCTTTGAAATATTTATTATAATTAATATTATTATTATAACAGTCGTATAGATAGAATGTTTTTAAAATTCGACAAATTAAAGATAGTTTACCTGCAGCATTTTTTATAGTACAGCACTGGATTCGTTTTTCTATTAAACACAAACAATAGAAGTACATAATCAATATCTTAAATTACATAATACTAGTAAAATAAACAAACAAAATTTAATTATTTTTAATGACACAATAATTACTGCACCCAGTGGCAGTGGCAACGAAAAAAAATTGTCTGGGAAACATGGAATTTAATTTTGCGATTTAAAAACAAATTCTTTCTGTTTCGTAATCTACACATGTCATACTACTTTACCCTTAAATTTATGACATTACTTTCAAAACCAGCATGTATATCAATTCAAACCGCATTTATTTTTAGATCCATATTAGACTATTAGAGGGTGATTCACAATCACAACTTCGTGCTTATATTTTAATGGCATAGTAGTAGTAGTAGGTACCTAAGTTTTCGTAAGAAACCCACTGGATTGTTGATTGTATAATGGAAAATGGATATCTGACTGAGTATGAATTAAATTAAATTAAATTTTGATTAACTGTGTTACTGCAAAAATAGTAAATTTTATGAAGTTTCATTTGGAGACAGTGACACGACAATACTGTTTGATTAAAAACTTGGAAACCAAAATTGCTAATTTAAAAAAAATTCTTTCAGTTCCGTGATAAGTAGGTAAGTTGCGCCCTATAATGCCATTAGAATATAAAGGGTGTTCCACAACTTAGGACAAAAAATTAAAGGGTATATAGATACTGTACGACGAAAAAAACATGCATTTCTCTCCCTCGATGTATAATATACTATTATTATAACGACGCGACGTGCTGATCATGAAACAAATAGAATTTTTTTCAAAAATCAGCAAAGTTAAGGGCAGTTTATTTGACGTGTGTACATTTTAAGTATCACTGTTTTAATGGTATAATTGATAATTTGACATTTATTAGTATTAGATATTATGTAAACAATTACTTTCATTGTAGAAGATTTTGAAAAAAAATATTAAAAATAATTACTGACCAATGGCAAAAAAATGTTTGCTTGAAATACGATGCAATTTTTTTGAGAATTTAAAAAATTATTTTTGTTTCATGATCAGCACGTCGTACAGTATATACCCTTTAATTTGTTGTCCTAAGTTGACATTCTGTATACACGAAGTTGTGAATCACCCTGTATTTAAATTTGTTCTGATATTGCAGATACTAAGTAAAGATTCAGTAACAGTTACAGTAGACGCAGTAATTTTCTACTTCATTATGGACCCATTAAGCGCGGTACTTCAAATCCATGACTACAGGTACACTACGCATCTTTGCCAAATAAACAAACCAAATTTCAAATCAATCATTTCTTTCAGTTATTCAACAGGAATGTTAGGCGCAACAATCTTGAGAAACGTGTTAGGCACCAAGAATTTAAAAGAGATCTTAGTAGAGAGAAAAAGCATATCACACGATATTCAAAAGCTTCTTGACGTCGCCACAGATCCGTGGGGGGTCAAAGTTGAAAGAGTTGAACTGTGAGTATAGGGTGTTTCAAAATGAACGCAAGATTTAATTATTTAACCTTTATCCGGGCAATCTATTTTACTAACTGAGACGTACCGGAGAGTCTGACAGGCTTAACATTTAACATTTTTAATAAAATTTAGGTTACAGATACATTGCTATGTTAAGAGGAACGGATACTGGTGCAATTTACAAGTGAAAACAGGGTTTCGTTTTCACCATCATATCTAATCTAAATATTAACATTTTAAAATATTTATTTTTTTAATTTGTAGAGGAAGGTTGTTTGTATGACATTTGTGTATTACAATTTTAAATTTTTGCTTGATTTCTTATTATAGGCGTTATAAATATTGGCAATTTTGTAATTCATTTTAAAGTGTATTATGTTTTGAATTTTAAAATTTCAATACAGAAATGTCACAGAACCAACATTCTTCTACAAATTAAAAAAAAAAATTGTTAAATTTTTAAAATATTTAGACTAAATTTTACGGTGAAAACTAAACCCCTTTTTGACACAAAAATAAGGTCAGGCAGTGTAAATATTCGAGTAAATATTCAAATTTCAATTTAGTTCCACCTCCAAACTAGAGTCGTATTGGGTACACTTATTTAAATTCTAAGAAATTGACTCTTTTGATAATAAGCGACCCGGACCGATAAATTTTGGTAGTGCAGTAACCGTTCCTCTTAAGCATACATTTTTGTATTCAGGATGTTTCATAACTTCGAGTACATACGTTAAAGGTGTATGTTGTTTGATATGCTTATTACGAATCAAAAAGAATATTTTTAAAATTCTAAAAATTGAGGGTAGTTTACCTGCAGCATTTTTTGTACTACGGCACTGAATTCGTTTTTCTATTAGAAACAAAAAATGAAACAATAGAAGTACGTAATCAATATCTTAAATTACATAATACTAGTAAAATAAACAAACAAAATTTAATTATTTTTAATGAAACAATAATAATTACTCCACCCAGTGGCAGTGAAAACGATTCGCAATCAGCATATCAAACAACATATACCCTTAACGTATGTACCTGAAGTTATCAAACACTCTGTATAATACATAACTTAGGCAGTTTAAAAAAATTTACTTCCGATTTTACATCCATCAAATGCATGCAAACGGCCATTCTCGTGGCTCTTCTCTTACACGATACATTTTGAACATGGTTCCTAATGGAAAACATTTTTTTTAAATAAAAACTAGACAAGTATTTACACCTAAATATCAACGATAAAATTTACGTCAGAAGTACCTACACGTCTGTAGCCTTTAAACACAATATGAGTTCGACAGACTCACTGGTCCGTCTGCGTTACAAATTTTAAATTATTTATTTATAAAAATTAAGAAATATAAGTTTATTAAGTTCTTGGCTTATTTCTTGTCAAATGATCGTCGTGAAATTGAGTGTGAACCACTTTTTTTCTCGATTTTGTAACTTTTCATTTGTCCTGAGGAAGGCTAAAAACGTAAAAATGTAGCCGAAACGTTGAACTCTATACTACGTACCTGGAGAGAGCCGTACCGCAGTACAAAACAGCAGTTCGCAAGTTGAGAGAGAAACATGGGCGTCCACAGAGGGGGCAAGGGGGGGCGCTTGCCCCCCCTGGATAATTTATATTTTTTTAATTATTTCAATACCTACATTACTCATTACATGTTTCAGAATATAAATTTAAAATTTTTAATTAGTGAGCTATGTATTGTATTTTTGTTGTGCTCATATAGTTTGCTTTATGCATTATGAGAGTAGTAAGTAGTGATACAACTTATGTAGGATACGTAGTACACTAATACACAAAATAAGTTCCGTCCGTCCGCGCAACTGTGGTGACGCGAGCGGTCGTAAGTTGGAGAGCATACCAGAAAACATAAAAGTCTGGCGATTCACGAATCTTTATCTATATAAATTACCACAATGGGGTACTTATATGTTACTGAAAATTAGATATTTAACACTATAAACATAATGTTGGGTCTAAAACAATGGTAAAAATACAAATTTTATTTAAAAAAATTATATGTTTTTTAGTAAATTGAAAAAGAAATTTTACTGTGACGTCACTATTTTGCATTGAACATATGGGAACTTTCTACGTCACACTACATTTTCATTAATTATTTTTGGGCTTGTTAATAAAAATTTTGTAAAAATAAAAAATACGGGTCCCAAAGTTTCTTCTTTCTTCTTCAAAAATATTCAAATAAAATTTACTAGACGAAATGTATATTAGAAATTATTTCAAAATACAAAAATTTCTGTTAATAAAATGTTTATTATGATTTTCTTTTTTAAATAAATTTTGCCCTCCCTTGCAAAAATTCCTGCGGACGCCCATGGAGAGAAACAGACTTATATGGCGTATAGTATTTCGGGAGTATCTCTGTCACTGTCTAACTCATGCCCATGTCACACCAACGTGGCATGAAGCACGGTGCTCTATGGGAACAAATGAATAACGTAAAATTTTATCGCCGCTATTCCGTCGAGCATTTTGACATATGGAAATTTGTTGCTGATTTCGCAGTGAGTCCTCAATATAATTATTGACATTTGGTGAATAATTGATGTCAAAATAGTAACAGTAAGTAATTAGATAATAAGAATATAACCCTTTCAGCTTTTGTCAATATATGAACTAATTATTGAT
The DNA here is from genome assembly GCA_947534325.1 of Agonum fuliginosum. NCBI lineage: Eukaryota > Metazoa > Arthropoda > Insecta > Coleoptera > Carabidae > Agonum > Agonum fuliginosum. The sequence continues at coordinate 17,530,036 of OX384040.1, forward strand.
TTAATTAACACAAAAAATTGATGAATTTTAATTCTCAGCTGTCAAAAATAATTTTCAAAACCCTTCAAAGTACGAAGTGAACATAGCAATTTACAAATTTTCGTATGGCATTTTGCTATACCGGTGTGACACCCTTTTGACAGCTTTGATCTTTGAACGAAGCAAAATGCCACATCGAGCACCGTGCTTCATGCCACGTTGGTGTGACATGGGCATCATGTAGAACATGGGCAAAATACTTCCGTTTTTAAATCCTTCATATTAACTCATCGTCTTGTTGTCGTGCGTACGTACAGCAAAAAAACAAAAGTAAAAAATGACCCACTTCCCGGGATCCTATCGAGCTGAAATTTTGCAAATAGACTTTTGTCACCTAACAATGCACTTTAGCAAAATTTCAGATTATCCGGTATCTTGAAACGAAATGGCGGCTAGCTATCTCAAAATGTACTGCATCGATTGCGGTCAAATTTGGTACAGGAATAGCCAAGGATCTAACTTAAGATATAGATATATTAAAATGTCAGTCGGCCATCTTGAAACAAAATGGCGGACAGATATCTCAATATGTAGGTACTTTAACTATTGCGTTCAAATTTGGTACAGTAATAGCTAAGAATCTGTAGGAAGAATCATAGGTATATTAAAATGTTAGTCTTGAAACAAAATGGCAGCTAACTATCTCAAAATGTACTGCACCGATCTGGTTCAAAAACATAAATTTAAATAAATATCGATCGAGTCTCATATAGGATTTATAGTGAAAAACTTTATTTTTACGGGTTCGTTTTTTAAATATATATTTGTCTCAGCGACTCTGACGCGCGCGGTCTTTTCAGGTACCTACGTAGTATGGAAGTTCAACAGTTGAACAAATTAATAACAAAATCTACAACTTTTGTGATTGGTGTACCCATTATTTCGAGCTTCCAACATCAGTCAAGATTCAATTTATATTGTTTGATTTTGTTGACAGTCAGGAGATAAAACTCCCCTTCCAAATGCAAAGGGCGATGGCAAGCGAGGCGGAAGCTTCCAGAGAAGCTAGAGCCAAGGTCATTGCAGCTGGTGGGGAGCTAAATGCTTCCAAAATGCTGAAGGAAGCTTCTGATATCATGACGCAAGGAACTAATGCCATACAAGTAAGATACAAAGCTGAATTTAAAATAAGTGATAAGTCCTCTTTGTTGATCTAACCGATAATTCCACTCCTGTAAGCTGTAAACAAAACACAATTTTATCGCTTTGACAGCGGATAAAAATGAAGGTAAATTTTTGCAAGTGATAAAACCTTATTTACCTTTTTCTTAGCAACCAAACAATAAACAAAACACTAAAATATCATTTGATTCATATTTCTAAAATTTGCATTGTTCAGGACGAATTTACGATGTTTGTAAAATCGAATATGGTCATATAAATGTTAGGCAAGAATATGTACTAGTTTTATTGTTTTTTACTCAATTTTTAGCAATTTTGACACTTTGAGGTTAACATACAAAAACTTCATTTTATCGTTGATTGAATAATACTATTTAATCAATGATTTTATTCAAAAAATCTTGTTAAAAACACTCTTCCGCGCTCTAATTTTGTTTTCTTGTGTCATATTTTAGCATTAAAAAATCCATCTTCTAAAAAAAGAAACGCATATTAAGTATGTTCCCTATTCTATAGACTAAGCAAGTGGCGATCGCTGCTCCACCGTGCGAACTAAAGTAGAAGCAGCGTCGGTGTTGGCTGTCAGTTAATCATACGGGAGACACAACATGAACATGAATTTTGAGTCGAAGCGTCCAAAAAATAATCAGTGTTGTTGTGTTGTCGGCTGCAAAAGTAAATACCAGAGTGATGGTTCGATTAAATTTTATTCGTTTTCATACAAGCCGTGGGAAAGGAATCGAAAAGATAGATGGATTGCCGCTGTACGCGGAATCGAGTACATTTTTAATTCGTCAAAATCAACATTTTGGGAGAAGTCGTCAATGACAAATTAATTATGAAATGACTACAAGTAAGCAATTCTTGTTAATCATCGTCAGTGAATCGCCGAAAATGTTTTAAAAGTCATCATGAAAATTAAGGTCAGGTGTCATATGCAGAAATAAAAAATGATAAAACTAATTGCTTGACTGTGATATTTAAGAGAAATACGTGCTTGTCTAAAATTCAATTCGATTGTATTTTATTTAAATTGTATGCAATTGTTATTGTGTAATTTTACTACACCCCGGAGTATATTCAACTTGTTTGCTATTCATTAAAAAATTGTTAAATCTTTTGTGAACCATGTTTTTTCATTCAATGCTCCGGGAGTTTATCTTAAAACAATCCTGCGCAATAGATTGTTGCCGTCGCTTGTTATTTCTTCGGAAACGTCATTCACATGCGAACTTTCGCAAAGCTTCCTACCTTTCGACAGGCTTTTCCGTCGAAAAACGGTTGTGTCAACAGTTTCAAAACCGCAGCTGATTAACACTTGCATATTTACATCAGTTTTGTGCAAACAAATACTACGTACAACATTAAATTAACACGATAAATGCCAAAAAACCGATATGCACCATGCAATTTATGGGCAACCGGCACCGACACTGCTTAGACAGAAATCCGCTAGATGGCTCTCGCGGCGACACGAACAGCTGTTTGCTTAGTCTATATTCCGTCCTTTGTTTTTTCAGCTGCGATACCTGCAAACCTTGAACACCCTATCAACAGAGAAAAAATCTACAATAATTTTTCCAATACCTTTAGATATCATACCACCTGCGACACCTTTTACAAAATAATTTAATATCTTAGAGTGCCAGTAATTGTTAACTCTGTCATATTTTATGTATTGTCAAACAAGATTACATAAAGCAGTAAAATGGGTAATATTGCTGAATCTGTTATCATTTTTTTGTCGTATTTATTAATGATTTTATTTTTTCCCTTGGCGGTCTTCTTCTGCTTTAAGGTAAGTAAAACCATTTATAAAATCTTCATAACATCAATGAAAAACATTAGTTGTGTTTGTTTAAAACATTTTTTAAATGGGGAATGGGTGCAAAACCAGAAAATGAAATTCTAGAATAATCATACACAGGAAAATGCATGCACAAGAAGATTCAAATCTAGAAAATACCTGCATTAAAAGGAAAATTCACAGGAAAATGCAAATCTAGAATTTTAGGTTAGGCATAAATGCAAACACAGGAAGATGCAAACACAAGAAAATGCAAACCCAGAAAAGTTAGTATAAACCTATAAACCGGGAATGTGGGACTCAAAAATGGTATTGAGTTATTTATTTAGTGTAATTTGTGTATCCTCATTGTGCTGAAGAGACAAAAATTAGTGTTCTAGATTTGCATCTTCCTCTATTATGCTGAATATAAAATTCTAGATTTGCATTTTCCAGTGAATGAATTTTTTAACTACAGGTATTTTATTATTTCTAGATTTGAATCTTCTTGTGCATGCATTTTCCTGTGTATGAATATTCTAGAATTTTATTTTCTCTGTTTCGGAATTAGAATGACTTTCTTACTATAGTTGAATTCTTAACTAAACGAAGCAATCTGAAGTTGGAATGTTCACCATCTTGTCTCGTCAGCTGCTGTCAGTGTCAGTGTCAGAGTTTTGCCGCTGATAGGTCAAATTTAATTTTGCCGCCAAAAAAATCTAGTGATATTTTTCTCGTATTTACACAGTGCAAATACGGCTCAGCGAGACAACTTCCGATTGCTCCGTTTAGTTAAGAAATCAACTATAGGTACCTACTAATTTTGATGCTGGTAAAAGTTTCGTTACCTAGGATTTTTGGTAAAATTTTGCTATCAGCGACTGGCAACACTGCATTAAATTTTAAAAATATCTAGGCAATGAACAATTTGAAAAACCGAGATTCACTTTTGAATTTTATTTTATTAATTTGAATAAAACGAATCTTACAAGCTGAATTAATATTTATATTTCATAAAAAGATACTTAATTTAATAATATTATAATACTAATATTATTTTTTACTCAAAATTAACATAATTTTTGATCAAATTAATCCAAACTTCATTCGTTTGCAAATAATATTTTGAGTTTTTGATATTCAACAAAAATTGAATTAATTTTGTACTCAAGGTCATCTTTTAACCTATCAGTACCTAAATTCATCCCTTCTGCACACGCCGGAATAATCCATTATTAAAGATTAAACGAACTTACCTGTAAGTGAAGTTCAATCGAAATTATATGAGAGCCTCGTTCGAAGTAATTACAACTATGTAGTAACGCTTTGCCGGTACGATTATGTCACAATGTTTAGTAAAAACAAAAAACGTAATGTGTTACGTCCCCCTGGATTCCTCTGTCTCTGATCTCCGTGATAATATTTAATCATTTCGTTTAGAGCTGAAAGAAAATTTCTGCTATTTTCCTATGGGGTTGGGAAATGGGTGGGAGGTTGTAATTACTTCGAACGAGGCTCTCATAGAATTTCGATTGAACTTCACTTACAGGTAAGTTCGTTTAATCTTTAATTATATTTCGAGCCTCGTTCTCGTAATTACAACTATGTAGATGTTTAGATTTATGAAAAAGCTGAAATTTTATTGCTATATTTTGCCCTAAAACCAACTACATACTTAATAACAAACCAGTATTGTTATAGTTATCCATTTAGGATTGTAACCCCAAAATTTTCCTTATTATAATTAGACAAATGTCTATTATAACACTTTGCAATATCTGACAATTCCGCGACCAGCCAGCTGTGTTTCTTATTACTTACATCCAAACTAATTCCTCTTACACCCTGCTAATGTTGACGCATGTCTTGTACTATGCGCTGAAACCTGCTTTATATTAATTCCACATTCATCTGAAACTGTTTTAATTTATCTAGAAAAAGTTTGTACACCTACAGCTAGATCCCAGTGGGCATCTAAATGAACCGCTTTTCTGGTGTTCTCTGTTCACAGTTGGTGAAAATAATTTATTGAATTCTGTATAGCAATATGTAACTGTTTTCAGTTATTTTTAGTTACCTTTGGCACAAATTTTTGCTTTAGCTGACTAGCGAAGGGCAACTCGTAACCCTTAATGCAGCTCAACTACAAAGGTATCCTTTGTAAACAATTTCCATATTTGTTAGAAAATTTAAGACGACCAGCACTTACCTCTGGAATTAATATTGCTGTGTTGTCGTCGTTGAGACTGCATGTTTACAGCTGACCGGCGTTAAGTTTTCGATGAAAACCTGAACCTTGTTTGTATCGCTGCAGCTCGGTTGTAAGTCTGCGAAACTACAACTCGGTTTTTGGGCCTATGCTGTCGCACCTCGAGCGCCCATCTGCGCCTGTGTAGCCCTGAGGTGGTGAGCGTTTCCAGTTATAAAATATTTAACCCACTCCTCTTCTGACAAAATATTGGATAGAGTTTTTCCAATTACAGTTATTGCAGTCCCTAACTGGTTCTGCGAGTCCAGAAAATGATTGTCTCTTTTGAGACTAATCTGGCAAAAGAGCTTTTATTTCGGGTTTCAGTTTTGGTGCGGTAAAGTAGGGAACTTCGCTAGACGCGTATTTTGTGAAGTTATAATTTTTTAATCGCCTTTCCGACCTCTGTCCTGATCCAGTTATTCTATTGTTTTTCAGCATCTGGATGCAGATGCGTGTTTGTTGCATGAAGAGTGGTTCGATTTCGAATTTGTTAATGGGTAATTATTTCGGAGATACGAGAATCTCCGATGCTAATTAGTCTGACAAGGCTAGTAATTTACTTCTCGAATGACTAATTGCATATTTTGCTTCTTTTAAGAAGTTTGAAAATATTTACTTTTAGGATAAGTAATATGCATGTTTTAATTTTTGTAAAATTTAAATCAATAAGATCCATTTTGTAACTGCTTCACTACTTGCGTGAGTTTCAGTTATATAATTGCAGATGTTTCACCACTTGTGTGAACTCGTACTGCTAATTAAGAGGTCAATTAAAACAGACTGTTTAATCTCTCGTGTTAAATTAATCTAGCTGCTAACTGTTTGAAAATATATACCTTTTGGGATGAGTAATATGCATAATGTTTTAATCTTTATAAAACCGAAATCGATAAGATCCATTATGTAACTGCTTCACTACTTGCGTGATTTTCAGTTATGTAATTGCAGATGTTTCACCTCTTGTGTGAACTCGTACTGCTAACTAAGAAGTCAAATAAAACAGTGCTAAACTAAGACTTCGAAGTAAAAGGGTTCTTGCCCCTCTATAAGAGTTCTTGCCTCTCTATAAGGGTACTTGCCCCTTTATGCTATCTAAGAAGTCAAATAAAACAGTGCTAAACTAAGACTTCGAAGTATAAGGGTACTTGCCCCTCTATAAGGGTACTTGCCCCTTTTATAAGAGTACTTGCCTCTTTATAAGGGTACTTGCCTCTTTATAAGGGTACTTGCCCCTTTATAAGGGTACTTGCCCCTTTATAAGGGTACTTGCCCCTTTATAAGGGTACTTGCCCCTTTATAAGGGTACTTGCCCCTTTATAAGGGTACTTGTCCCTTTATGCTAACTAAGAAGTCAAATAAAACAGTGCTAAACTAAGACTTCGAAGTATAAGGGTTCTTGCCCCTCTAAGAAAAATACCGATTCAATATTATAAAAACAAAAACATATGCAAAACCGCATCACCCTCAATTTAATTGTTATAGTTATAAGTGTATAACCAACTTTCGGACTTGTAATAAATGCAATAATCTACTTATTGAAAACAAAATTCGAAAATCATGACCACCGCCGGTAATAATTTACCTTGTTTATTTTCTAAAATTTCCTCTGAGGAAGAAGAATTTGAATTTGCCGAGGACTGCGCTATTTTCCTTTCGAGTTTCCATTTTTCCTCATCCGCGAGTCTCTATCCTCTCTTCTTTTCCCAATCTTCTTAAATATTTGCAGAACACTGCACACTAACTTTATAACATTTAATTAATCGGAGCCGATGTGACCACAACCGCACAAGAAAGCGTAATGATTAAATATTATCACGGAGATCGGAGACAGAGGAATCCAGGGGGACGTAACACATTACGTTTTTTGTTTTTACTAAACATTGTGACATAATCGTACCGGCAAAGCGTTACTACATAGTTGTAATTACGAGAACGAGGCTCGAAATATAATTAGCAGAACATATTGTTGTAAAATATATTTTAAATGTAATTACTAAATAACAGCTTACTTTTATTGAAAGATAGTCTCTGTCTGGTGCTTTATTAATAATTTTTTTCTGACATTTTAATTCATTTTATTCAATTTTGACGTTTTAAACTGCTATTATTAGCTCCATAGCAACAACTTTAAACAACTGTTTATTCGCAAGTGAATTAATTTTTTTTTAAACACAACACGTTTTTAAATCACTCTGACGTTTTAAACTGTTATTATTGCATCAAAAATGCATAAAAACAATGAAAACTTGCCACTAACGACTACTTTGATTAGTTTTTTTTGTTATGTCAAAATAAATTTATAATTCATATATTTGAAGTAATTTCGTCAAAATTTAATAAAATATTGTATAAACCACGTGAGATACGAATGTTTATTCACTCGAAGAAATTATTCCACTCGCCCTTCGGGCTCGGGGGCTAAACTTTCTTCTCTTGAATAAACATTCATGTACGAGTATCTCACTTGGTGTATAAATATCTATTAGGTATTAATATAAAACAAATTCAAATAATATACACAAAGCACCTAGGCAACACACAAAACTCATCAATTGTTACTGTCATTACTGTCATCAACGTAATTATTCCACCAAAAAATTTCCCTAATACAAACTGTCAAATAAATAAATAATTCAAATTAAATCAAAAATTACCTCAACAATAAAACATTCATTACGAAAGGCTTCTCTAGCATTCGTTCGTTCGGTCACTCGCCCCTACGCGCTCGTGTGCGAATTGCGAACTCTTGCTAGAAAAAGTCGCCTTCCCTAACTTACGTTTTAATATACTATTCTCGTGTTAAATGATACATAATCAGTAATAAAGAATACATTTCTCTTATTATATTTGCAGTCTTTGAGAGAATACGAACGAGCGATAGTGTTCCGGTTGGGTCGCCTCCTAGGGCCACCACGAGGTCCCGGATTAATTTTTATTCTCCCTTGCACTGATTCGTTTGTTGTGATTGATTTGCGAGTTGTTACTTTAAGAATCTCGCCACAGGAAGTAAATCAAAAGAGAAATTAATATATTATTAATGAATTAACTAATCTGTTGAAAATAATAATTGTAGATACTAACAAAGGACTCTGTTACGATCTATGTGGATGCTTGTGTTTATTGTAAAGTTATAGATCCAACTCTAGCGTTTCTTAAAATTAGAGACTTCAGGTACCTCAGTTATTTGCTTTCTTATCACATCGACGAAAAAATTGTAATATACAGACACACACACGAACAGGCATCATTTAGAAAAAGTACTATTCATATTCTAGGGACCCTAAAACGTGTTTATTCACTAAAAACTCACACTAGAAAATTTTGACCCGTCACAATACCTTAAATTTTGTAATCAAAGGTTAATGGTGGTAGGACAATGAGAGAATAGACATGTAATGTCACTTCTATGAGCCTTGTAATGTATTACAGGTCTAAAGCCGCGTTCGCAGTTCGGAATTTGGTGTAATTCGTATCACCGAAATTTGAATAAATTAATTTGACTGTTCACAGCTCGAAATTTGTGTGTTACTGTTTGTCTTGTCAGTGTCAACACAGACTGTTAATAAAGAAAAGTGGAAACAAAAGAAGCAGATTTTGTAGATATAAATGCCAAATATCTATGCTTGTACGATATAAATATATTTTTTCGCATTTTGTTTAGTAATGGACTATATTGCTAAACAAAAAACCGTTGAGTAAAGTGGTACTTTATTGCATAGCAACCATTACTGGATAGCAACGGATTTTACATAAATAAATAGGTACTCATAGTATGAAAATTATTTATTTTTACTTATAGTATAAAAAATTATTTATTTTTATCGGTATAAATATTGAAAACACAGTTATCTAAATTTGAAAAAGTAAGAACACTTGACGCTACATAAACTACAGCAGCTGACTGTGGTTCAGAGCATAAAATTGACTTCTGTTGAGTTTGAGCTTCACATGTAGCTTCGGTTTACTGTATTAATGAAGAAGAAGTTGAAGTCGATGATTCTGCACCATTAAAAATTATTTTTGATATCTTGGTCTTATTCGTAATACTTTCTTCAATATATCCCTCTGCAACACTAGTAGAGTGCCATCCTCCGTGTCTTTTTAAGGTCTGAATGTCAGCTCCGTTATCCGCCAGAAAAGTGGCGGATGTCCTACGTAGACAATGTCCAGTATAACTATTGGAATCTGGCAGCTCCAAATATTCGGCAATTTTTTTTACGTATAGCTGCGAAGCTATTGATGCCAACTGGCTGCACGGAACATTTACCGTTCTTATAAAATAAAAAAATCTTCCATGACTAACGTTTTTTGGTCTCAAACTATTATATTTTCTGTAATATTCTATTCCATTGCAATCTGGAGTAATAGTAAATATGCGTTTTTTCTTCGTTTTTGTATCATGAAGCGTTACAATTAAAATTGAGCCTTTATCATCAATGTCGTTGGCTTTTAATGCACACAATTCAGCACGTCGACAAGCACCGTTAAGGCCAAAAAGTAAAACAACTTTCATTAACAAAAAAGTATTATCAGGGGCAACATTTAGAAACTTCGTAACATTTTCCATTGTCATATTTTTGACTTTTTGGGTTCATATTTATCATTTTGACGCTTCAAAAAGGCAATTAATTTCGTACATTGGGAAATATCCACATTTTCATGAATTTGTAAGGTACTTTTGATCATGGAGTACATGGACCATAAGCTTGAAGCCTTTAAATTTTTGGCCTAAATAAAAAATTTATTAAAAAATCAATTTTACATTAGTTTTATCATTTACCTTTCAAAAAAATAAGCCAACGAAAATATTTATTTTTGTTTTTAATGCGATATTGTTGTTGCTAATACAAGCCGTCTACTTTTTATTTATATTTAAATATTTATAATTTTTTAAGGATATCTACTTCATTTTTCAAACATTTATTCAAAATGTGAAAAAATAGTGTACACAACACGTGTAGAAAAGTGGTTTTACTTCACTCGTATGGCTTTGAGCACTCGTTTACTCAAACAGCCATACTCATTCAGTAAAACATCACTTTTCTAAACTTATTGTGTAATATACTATTATCCAACACCTCTTAATAAAAGCATCATAATAATTATGGTGATTTTAAACAAGCAAAGTAAAAAATTACCCACATCAAAATTATACCCACTTTTGGGTAAATTGTTATTTTGCTTGTTGGAAGTCACCATAGAAACGATGTTTTAGGTTGAAACTTAATATTTTTTAAATATTTAAGCAGTTATTAAGAGGTGTTGGATAAAGCTGGGCGTCCATTGAGTCGGTGGAGGGGCGCGGCGCGACGCGACGCGGCGCGGCCCGGTTCCGACCTCCAACAAATTGTATAGAATACAATGGAGTCTCGTCCATTAGGTCGGTGGAGCGGCGCGGCGCGGCGCGACGCGACGCGGCGCGGTGCGGAAATTCTCTCCGGACTTGTTGAAGTTGGCGCCGCGCCGCGCTACACCACCGACTCAATGGACGGAGGGGCGGGTCGGAATTTGTCGTGTTCAGACATCATCAACGGTTTTCGGCAGTGTTTTGTGATTTTTAATTTATTATATTTTTGATTGTGTTTTGTGAGCAGTTCATGAAAAACTAAGTTAATAATAAATTAATTAATTATTCATAAAATTGATCTTTTCATGACGTTTACTACAATTTGAAAAGTGATTCTGACTTTACAACGGTAAGATGCAATAGGGTATTTCTGTAATTTTTGAATTTTATTCTACATAAAAAAATAAATTAACACGTATTTTTTTGTTTTACGTTACAATAGGGTAGTTTACCATTTTTTTTTATTGAAACTTCATGTTATTTGAAAGCGATTGAGAGTACTGATAAGCCTTAATTGTTCTTAATAAAGCTGTAATTAATTTTTAAAGTTTGTGTGACGTAGATGTACAACTGAAAATCTTCTCAAACAGTGGGACTGGAATTAAAATGTATTCATGTAAAATCAACTGTTTTTAAATGTTACAAAATATAAAATACAATTTGGTAGTTTCTTTATTACTGTATGTAAGAATACACGTGAAAATATATTATTTAGATATATAATTTATAAATTTGCCTTCAAAAATTTGATCCTGAGTTTTAGTACCACTTATATGATTCGCAAACCTAAGTCAATCAACATATCTTTCAATGGGAGTATTCGGGCAAAGCTTATCAATTTTCATTACAGATTTAGCAAAAAACTATGATTTTATGCTAGCGCGCTAAACTGTACATTGGAATTATAAAAGAATTTAATTTAATTTTTGTTACTTCAATTAACGACATTGGTTGGAATGATAAAGGATCCACGATATCTACGAAATATATTATAAAATGTCAAATTGGTTAAATATTTTGACAATAATTATATCGTTTGTCTGTCCCAATGGTTTGTATTTATATTTTACGGCTAATATCGAAGACTCAAACGAAGCAAAGTCCCTAACGTGTAACTTTATTTGGCAGAAATCATTATAAATAAATTTAATTTCTTGTGATTAATTTTTAAAGTACATTACTTTACATGACAGTTCATAGATAAAGAAACACTACGTTGAACAAAGATAGACGACATACACGTTGCAATAATTCAGAATAGGATAGATGTGTGAGAGAGAGAGCTCGAGAGAGATCGCATTACTGTGACGTAGATGTACGATACGTAAAATCTCAAATATTTAAAGAACTATTAACTTTTTGAAAACTTTTTTCATGGCAATAACTTATTACTGGGGTCTCCTTTCAATATAATTGACTGGATTGCTAATTTGCTATGGTAAACTACCCTATTCCTTATTTCGCTAAAAAATATATTTAATGTGACTTTTCGTGGTCTGATGACGTATGCGTACTAACTAGTTAATTAAATTAAATTAAGATATTGACATTTTCAGGAAGGTAATATATTTTTTATAATTAAGTGATAAAGTGTAATACAAAATATACTAAGGTAGTAAATAAAACACTGTTCTTAATTCTAGTTTTTTGTTTGGAGGTATATAATTAATCATTTTAAATGTACAAAATGAAATTTTAACTGCTGTCTGTGAAATGTCAAAACACTGATTAACCATACATTTATCTAAAACTTCGTAATTTGCATACGACATCAATTCAACTTTAAATATTTTTTTTAGCTAAACGGAGCATTGTATAGTAAAACAAAAATATACGTATTTTTTAATTTTTTATGCAGAATAGCGTTATTAAAAAATCAAAAATTACCGAAATACCTATCCTATTCATGTAGAAATATTATTTCTTAGCAAAATTATAGACATTTCATATTTTTTCTTATTTTTATTATTACTACTAAATAATTACTATATAAGCTATGCTGAATTTAAAGAAAATTTATTGTATTGCTTTAATATAAAAAATCTTGTTGTTTGCATCAACATGTCATACAAAAACTGTCAATAGAACTAAAAGCTATTGTTTTTAAAAACAAAACAGAAAAATACAGATCTGATCGTCACCGCGTCGCGCCGCGCCGCGCTCCAGTGGACGGAGCTACTTTTTAAAAACCGCGCCGCGTCGCGTCGCGCCGCGCCGCTCTACCGACTCAATGGACGCCCAGCTTAAAACGTTATACTTCACACGTGGGCAAAAAGGAACGACCCACTCGAAAAAATTATATCACTCAGCCTTGTAAAGTAAATAACTATTATCCACGCCAGTGATATAATCGTCATATTATTTTCATCATTTGAGTGAGGTAGTAAGTAATATGATGAGCTTTTGTCTATTACCTCTCGCATTTACTGTACTTCACTCGTTCATAGCCATGGATACTACTAATAAAATAAGCACAAACCATATAAGAGTCTATAGATAGTCGACTGCAATGATATTAGCTGTAACCGTGCTACTTGCGCCATCTCTACGAGGGTCCGCGTACTAATATAAAATCCAGGCTTTTGTAGCCCAGTAAATACTTTAAAAATAAAGGAAAAATAATAAATTAAACAAAAAATTTAACATCATATATTTATTTTTTATTTAAATATACATTTGGATGAATATTTTTTATAACTAAGTTGAAACTTATCCAATCCTGTTTCTTTTACAATTTTCTTCAGTAATCAGTAATTTAGTATTAAAACAACAACAAACATAATATATTATTATAAAATAACTCATAAATTCAATAATATCGACATAAAAATATAGCTGACATTACATTACCGTCCCCTATATTTACAATACTACTTCATTTTGTTTTGGAATAAAACTGTATAAGTAATAGAAGTATAAATGAAATATCTGATATAAATAACTATTTCCTGTAAAAACTTGTTGAACTTGCTAATAACTATTTACCTACAACAGCTTACTTTACTGGGCAATATCCAAAATAACCGTAACAAAAATTTCCTATTAACGATTGTCACATTTATAATCTAATACAAACATGGAGCAATGATTATGCACGAAACTTATCTTGACCAATCAACATTATCACATCCACTTCACATCATTTTAATCTTCACACACTAGCTTTTTGCTTTTTCATCTATCAACATCACAACCACAACATCACAACTGTCATCACTTCTGCAGTTTTTACGCGGTTTTTCTTTGCAATTTGAAATTACTTTGAAATTGAACGCAGCTGCCCTCTACGCGAGGGTACTAAAACTAAACGTGATGGTTACAGCGGTTCGTATACGAGTTTCCGTACACTGAAAATAAGGTTTTTTGTCAATATTTGACAGCAGTGTTGAGGTTATAATATACTTGTCTACCTATTTATTCCTTAAATATTCTTGGAATAAATCAATTTTGAATTACTGTCCCATAATAAATAATTTATAAACGAATAATAAATAAATATCACGTATAAACTTACAAATTAATTTTTTTTTTGAAATATCACATGTGGGCTAAAGCATATTACAGCACTCATGTGATTACACACTCGGTCTACGACCTCGTCGTGCAATTCTTCACATTCAATTGCTGTAATAATGCTCTTATCCCACTTGTAATATAAATAACTATTTTCTCAATGAATAGAACGAACCCTAAATTTACTAGAGAAATTTTGGATATGGATACTTTTCTATGAATTGAAATTCGAGTGCACTGCATTTCAATTTGATGAACGCAAGTACACATTGCCATATGACAAGTATCACAAACTACACCAACAACTAATGCTAATTTCGCCAAATTTCGAACTATAAACGCAGATTAAACCTTTAATAACTCATTTACTTACCTAGTTACCATAATAACTGTAAAGTTTCATTTACACAGAAGGTGGCAATAAATTGAATTTAAGACATTATTAATAACCCTAAATCTTCTTTGATAGTGCCGGTACAAATCTCCTGAGCGCGACGTCCCTCCGGAACCAGATTGGCACTCTGGACCTAGCGCAGGTCCTCTCCGAGCGGGAGGCCATCTCCTTGGCCTTGCAGGCGGTGTTGGACGATGCCACCGAGCCCTGGGGCGTGAAGGTCGAGCGGGTTGAGATGTAAGGCACCAGTTGACCTTTTAACGCTTCAACCCGGGTAGAGTCTAATGTGGCCAGCACAAGATACAAGTATACAGGGTGATTGTCGTAAGTACAGCACTTGGAATATTTCGCTAATATTAAGATATACTGAAAATGTTTATAAGCAAAGTTAAACTAGATAAATGGGCTCGTAAGATGGTCACAATAAAAACTTTTTTTATGCGTGCTTCTAAAAGTTCACATTTCTAGATTGTTTTTAATGATGAAAGCAGTGTGTTGCAATGTACCTAAGTGTGTGACAAAGTACTTTGTCGCACACTGTTGGGCACTTTGTAATACAGTTTTGCTTTTTTTGAATATCCATTGTTTTCGCAATAACATTGATATTTTACAAAGATTTAAAAATTTGACAGTAAAAGGCATCATATTGAGTGCATTTATTGCAAAAACTATATTTCGTTATTAGATCGTAGAAAAAATAGACTGTACATCTCGAGTGGATTGCCTATATCGCACGCGAACGTTTGCGTGACTGCAAACTCGTTCTCGTGCGATATAGCAGGCATCACATCCACTCTTGTTGTAGTACAATATACTATTTTCTACGCCTGCTTCTGAAAGTTTATGTTTCTACACTGTTTTTAATATTGAAAGCAGCTGTTTGTTGGAAGTGTGTTGCAAAGTACCTAACTTTTGGGCACTTTAAAACACAGTTTTGCTTATTTAATGTTCATTGTTTTCGCAACAACATTGATAAAAAAATTAAAAGTTTAACAGTAAATGCCAAAAAATCAATGGTTATAGTCCATCCCAAACTTCTTTGCCGTTACGTCATACCAGTAGTTCGTATGAATCAATTTGAAATTATGGCGGGAAAATTATATTTTGATATCAAATATTTTTAAACTATATTATGTGAATATTTGGAATAACTATATAAATTTAATAATAAATAAATACCTCTGACACGGGAATAAGTAATTCTCCTTTTTCTTTTTCAGCAATAAAATATTGGTACAAATTCACGACAATCTGAATTGTTTGTTTATTATTGCGTTTGCCGGGTATATTTATAAATAATATTATAAATATCTATATGTAAACAGCTAATGTATGCATAAAACAACGATATACCTATGTTAAATTATTTAATCACAGTGAAAATAGTTTTTATTTGTTTGACAGTTTCAAAATTTACAATACAATATATTTCATAAAACAACATGAAAAACAGCCTACTCAAATAACAAATTATAATTGCTGGTATATCAACAATATAATTATATACGTTTTCTATTCTAGACCAGTCGGGAAATCCGAAATTTGCTCTATTTCTAAAGTCTAGGTGCATTTTTATGTAACATTTTGGTAACATGAGTTTCTAGACTAATTTGACCCCGCTGAATTCGAATCTGCCCGTTACCAAGCCGAATTTTGCATGCAACACCCGGAATCCAAGATGGCGGCCGTTTTTTTTTAATCTTCACGTAAAACACGTAAATATTGTTGTATTTTTGAGAATGATGAGTCTTTTTCTAGGTTTTCGGTGTCTCTGATTTCATTGAATCACACAGTTTTGATATTCAAGTGTAATATTCAAGATGGCGGCCAAAGAAACCGGAAGTTAAACCGTCCAAAGAATATACAAAAACATTTTAATCAACTTTTGGGTTATCAATGGCCTTACAAAAATTTAATATAATGTATCTTACGTAAAATTTACTAAAAAATCCAACGCCGCAAACCGGAAGTCGATATCTTTATCCGTTCAGAAAATAGAGTTGATTGAACACAAAAAATATTTTAGATTCTTAAATTTTGCAATTTTCACTTGAAGATAATAATTCACACTTCTAGGTGCATTTTATACTCACTGATTTTATGTAACATTTTGGTAACATGAGTTTCTAGACTAATTTGACCCCGCTGAATTCGAATCTGCCCGTTACCAAGCCGAATTTTGCATGCAACACCCGGAATCCAAGATGGCGTCCGTTTTTGAATCTTTACGTGAAACAAGTAAATATTATTGTATTTTTGTTGTATATATCGTAAGTTGATTATTATATATAGGTATATATATATATATATATATATATATATATATATATATATATATATATATATATATATATACAGGGTGAGTCATCGAAATGCCCGTCGTCGATATCTCCCTTGTCCTTAAAAATACAATACAAATTTATTAACAGAATTTTTCGTCTACTCAAGGAGCATAACTTAAAATTATTTTCACATATACAGGGTGTTGCATAATGACTTGGCAATAATTGTTCGTCTTTTTTTAAATGAAACACCCTATATATTTTTATATATTTTGAATTGTATTTTATTTACCTATACGAACATATAAATTTCATTTTAGTTTTTCGCGGCGTTGCCAAGTTATTCAATTTTTTCTCTAAAAAAAGCCGAATACACGTATTGTTTTATAAAGGCAATAACTTATTACTGGGGTCTCCTTTCAATATAATTGACTGGATTGCTAATTTGCTATGGTAAACTACCCTATTCCTTATTTCGCTAAAAAATATATTTAATGTGACTTTTCGTGGTCTGATGACGTATGCGTACTAACTAGTTAATTAAATTAAATTAAGATATTGACATTTTCAGGAAGGTAATATATTTTTTATAATTAAGTGATAAAGTGTAAGCTTTGTGTAAGCTGTGTGTTGCAAAGTACCTAACTTTTGGGCACTTTAAAACACAGTTTTGCTTATTTAATGTTCATTGTTTTCGCAACAACATTGATAAAAAAATTAAAAGTTTAACAGTAAATGCCAAAAAATCAATGGTTATAGTCCATCCCAAACTTCTTTGCCGTTACGTCATACCAGTAGTTCGTATGAATCAATTTGAAATTATGGCGGGAAAATTATATTTTGATATCAAATATTTTTAAACTATATTATGTGAATATTTGGAATAACTATATAAATTTAATAATAAATAAATACCTCTGACACGGGAGTAAGTAATTCTCCTTTTTCTTTTTCAGCAATAAAATATTGGTACAAATTCACGACAATCTGAATTGTTTGTTTATTATTGCGTTTGCCGGGTATATTTATAAATAATATTATAAATATCTATATGTAAACAGCTAATGTATGCATAAAACAACGATATACCTATGTTAAATTATTTAATCACAGTGAAAATAGTTTTTATTTGTTTGACAGTTTCAAAATTTACAATACAATATATTTCATAAAACAACATGAAAAACAGCCTACTCAAATAACAAATTATAATTGCTGGTATATCAACAATATAATTATATACGTTTTCTATTCTAGACCAGTCGGGAAATCCGAAATTTGCTCTATTTCTAACGTCTAGGTGCATTTTTATGTAACATTTTGGTAACATGAGTTTCTAGACTAATTTGACCCCGCTGAATTCGAATCTGCCCGTTACCAAGCCGAATTTTGCATGCAACACCCGGAATCCAAGATGGCGGCCGTTTTTTTTTAATCTTCACGTAAAACACGTAAATATTGTTGTATTTTTGAGAATGATGAGTCTTTTTCTAGGTTTTCGGTGTCTCTGATTTCATTGAATCACACAGTTTTGATATTCAAGTGTAATATTCAAGATGGCGGCCAAAGAAACCGGAAGTTAAACCGTCCAAAGAATATACAAAAACATTTTAATCAACTTTTGGGTTATCAATGGCCTTACAAAAATTTAATATAATGTATCTTACGTAAAATTTACTAAAAAATCCAACGCCGCAAACCGGAAGTCGATATCTTTATCCGTTCAGAAAATAGAGTTGATTAAACACAAAAAATATTTTAGATTCTTAAATTTTGCAATTTTCACTTGAAGATAATAATTCACACTTCTAGGTGCATTTTATACTCACTGATTTTATGTAACATTTTGGTAACATGAGTTTCTAGACTAATTTGACCCCGCTGAATTCGAATCTGCCCGTTACCAAGCCGAATTTTGCATGCAACACCCGGAATCCAAGATGGCGGCCGTTTTTTTTAATCTTCACGTAAAACACGTAAATATTGTTGTATTTTTGAGAATGATGAGTCTTTTTCTAGATTTTCGGTGTCTCTGATTTCATTGAATCACACAGTTTTGATATTCAAGTGTAATATTCAAGATGGCGGCCAAAGAAACCGGAAGTTAAACCGTCCAAAGAATATACAAAAACATTTTAATCAACTTTTGGGTTATCAATGGCCTTACAAAAATTTAATATAATGTATCTTACGTAAAATTTACTAAAAAATCCAACGCCGCAAACCGGAAGTCGATATCTTTATCCGTTCAGAAAATAGAGTTGATTAAACACAAAAAATATTTTAGATTCTTAAATTTTGCAATTTTCACTTGAAGATAATAATTCACACTTCTAGGTGCATTTTATACTCACTGATTTTATGTAACATTTTGGTAACATGAGTTTCTAGACTAATTTGACCCCGCTGAATTCGAATCTGCCCGTTACCAAGCCGAATTTTGCATGCAACACCCGGAATCCAAGATGGCGTCCGTTTTTGAATCTTTACGTGAAACAAGTAAATATTATTGTATTTTTGTTGTATATATCGTAAGTTGATTATTATATATAGGTATATATATATATATATATATATATATATATATATATATATACATATATATATACAGGGTGAGTCATCGAAATGCCCGTCGTCGATATCTCCCTTGTCCTTAAAAATACAATACAAATTTATTAACAGAATTTTTCGTCTACTCAAGGAGCATAACTTAAAATTATTTTCACATATACAGGGTGTTGCATAATGACTTGGCAATAATTGTTCGTCTTTTTTTAAATGAAACACCCTATATATTTTTATATATTTTGAATTGTATTTTATTTACCTATACGAACATATAAATTTCATTTTAGTTTTTCGCGGCGTTGCCAAGTTATTCAATTTTTTCTCTAAAAAAAGCCGAATACACGTATTGTTTTATAAAGGCGTACTGAAGTTATTTTAATAGTAAAAATTATGAATTTTTTTTTCTGTACAACTGTAACTATACTCTTTGTTCTGACATAACTTTTTTTAAATGTTATTATACAGGGTGTTCAGTACAGATAATCAAATTTACTTAATTTCAAATGGCTATAACATTAATTTCGAAATTAATTAAATTAATGTTTTTAGGCATAGGACACCTTTTATAACATAAGAAGATGCAAATATATACACAACAGAATAATAAAATATAGGGTGTTCCATTTGAAAATGACGAGTTATAGCCATTTGAAATTGACTAAATTTGATTCTCTGTACTGAACACCCTGTATAAAAACATTTAAATAAAGTTATGTCAGAACAAAGAGTATAGTTACAGTTGTTTAGAAAAAAAAAATCATAATTTTTACTATTAAAATAACTTCAGTACGCCTTTATAAAACAATACGTGTATTCGGCTTTTTTTAGAGAAAAAATTGAATAACTTGGCAACGCCGCGGAAAACTAAAATGAAATTTATTTTTGTTCGTATAGGTAAATCTAATACAATTCAAAATATATAAAAATATATAGGGTGTTTCATTTAAAAAAAGACGAACAATTATTGCCAAGTCATTATGCAACACCCTGTATATGTGAAAATAATTTTAAGTTATGCTCCTTGAGTAGACGAAAAATTCTGTTAATAAATTTGTATTGTATTTTTAACGACAAGGGAGATATCGACGACGGGCATTTCGATGACTCACCCTGTATATATATATATATATATATATATATATATATATATATATATATATATATATATATATATATATATATATATATATATATATATATATATCGTAAGTTGAATAAATTGTTTGGTATATTCTTTGGACAGTTAACTTCCGGTTTCTTGGGCCGCCATCTTGAATATTACATTTATGGCAATTGAATATCAAAACTGTGTGATTCAATGAAATCAGAGACACCGAAAACCTAGAAAAAGACTCATCATTCTCAAAAATACAACAATATTTACGTGTTTTACGTGAAGATTAAAAAAAAACGGCCGCCATCTTGGATTCCGGGTGTTGCATGCAAAATTCGGCTTGGTAACGGGCAGATTCGAATTCAGCGGGGTCAAATTAGTCTAGAAACTCATGTTACCAAAATGTTACATAAAATGCACCTAGAAGAGCGAATTTCGGATTTCCCGACTGGTCTATTTCTTTCTTTTTCTACTTCATAATAAAAACAAAGAACAAAACTTCACGTAACAGTATCAATACTTCGCAAATTTCGAATGACATACGTGTTTCAACTAAATATATGACTGTAATAAGATAGAAAGAGTAAGAAAATGTATTCTTTAGTTATTCTTGAAAATAAAATAATGACGTAACGGCAAAGAAGTTTGGGACGGACTTTATTTTTGTATTTTTTAACTTCCTTGTTTTGCAGGAGGATAAAAAATAGTGTGTATAACACGTATTGAAAATATTTTGTCGAAGTTAAACTATTGCAACCCTCTCTTCGCTCGGGCTGCAATTTTCGTTCACGTTCGACAAAACTATATTTTCAAAACTTGTTATACAAATAACTATTGTATCATTTCCGGTTTCACCGGAAATGGGTACAACTTTTAATCTAGCATAGGGAATGGATAATTTTTTTTGAATGTACATAAAATAAGCATTACTATGATAATATCATGTTTTACTCCAACCATTTCAAAATGGCGGCGAATTTTATTACCCATGACAGTTCGCAGGAGCCAACCCCTTATGTGTTGAAAGTATACGGCTTTCCCGTCCATAATTATTAGAGGTCACTGATCAACATACCTAACCTATTTTGTTTTTTCATAGCAACTGTCAACATATACACATAGCAACATAATTTGATTGCGATACCTATCAATATATTTAAAATAATCACTAAATTAATATTAATTAATAACAACCGCCGAAAAAATAATGTGTTTAACATGACAAAAAACAAAAAACAGATTTGCTGCCTAAGCTAGATTCATAGCCTAGGCTGCGCCTCGTCTATGAAACTGCCGCGGCAGCAAATCTAATATTTTTTTACCTAGTTAAACAAATAACTATTGTTTTCAAGTAGGTAAAAATTGATTTTCATAGTTTGCCATGTGTTATTATTAATGGATTTTTATTAGTAAATACACTCGAGGAAAATAAAAACGCACCACTTGAAAATGCACAAAAAATGACACAATTTCAAAGTGCGATATCTCGGCTGCATTTCGACTAAATTGGATGAATCTTCAAGTTCTGAAAACGTTGAAGTCTTATCTTTAATGTTATTATAGCCAATTTTACAAAAAATCCACTCCACCCTCTCCCGCTCCCCTAAGAAAAACGAATGTATCTGATGTCCAAAAAGGTCCAACTTTGGCAACTCATACGGGGTGACAAAAAAATCGTGGACCTTATTGGCCAACAGAGTAATAAAGATCAGACTTTTTCTTCAAGGTCCGCAAAATTTCAAGTACCTACGATGATTTGGCGCGAAGTTATGAATTTTTGAAAAAAAGTGCCTTTTTGAGGTTTTTGGCCATAACTTGGCGAATTTTGCACGAAAATCAATAAATTTTGGATTTCCGAGAACGTTCAAGATTTCTCTATTCGGCCCTGTAAGTTAATCTGCCATCAAACCCGATCCACTCCCTGCCACCCCCGGACAAAAAAACATGTTTTTGACTGAAAAATGTTCAATTGTAGCAACTTGTAGCGTGAGTAAAAAAATCGTGGACCTTATTGCCCAACAGGACAATAAAGTTCAATCTTTTTCCTTCAATTTTCTCAAAATTTCAAGTACGTGCGATAATTTAGCACGAAGTTATGAATTTTTGAAAAAAATTGGTATTTTTGTGCTTTTTGCCCATAATTTGTCCGACTTCGCACCAAATTCGTTTATTTCTTAAAACATCTAAGAAATATAGGTGTTTAAAGAAATAAAAATTTTAAAGTCACTTTTAGATAATTGTTAATGAAATTCAGAAACCTCAAAAAGGCACTTTTTTTTTCACGAGACGAGACGAGACGAGATACGACCGAGACGAGACAAGATACTCTCTGTCTCGTCTCGTCTCGTTTTATCTCGTTTTAAAGATCTAAATATACATTCATACATACATACATTCACGCCATTTGAACAATATAATAATATCTAAACTCGTAAAGATAACTCGATTCAATAAGTTTGAGCCGGTTTTTAATAATAATATAATCATGTTTGGTACAAAAGTTTAATTCACTGCCACTAGATGTCTCTGGGACCGGTTCACGGTGTCTCATATTCAATTTTTGTGCTTCCCCTTCATGTCTATGTTATGTTGTTACAAGTGTAGGTAGGTACTACATCATAATGTTTGTTACTGTTACTCATACTTTTATGATCCACAGTACCTTCACAACAATTTGCTACTGTACTTCTCGTAAATAAACATTTAATATTCATAATTTGCATATGAAAAAAATACGTACCTATAGGTACATTATATTTGTCGCACTAATTGTTGTGTAAGCCTAGGTATTACAATAATTTTATTGCCTAGGCACCAAAAGTTACACTTCACAGACTGCAAGCTGTCAATAAGATAGCACTTTGTCAATCTGCGAAAGTTTATTTTTTTACAATAATAATCCAAATTAAAACAAATATAATTCTGCATTTTATTTTAGTGTTTACCTTTCAAACAAACCTAAATTTGCTTCAGTTCTCCAACATTTTTTGTATTAAAAAAATTAATTATTTGCTGAAATAAAATCCTATACTTTTGCTTGCTTGCAAGTTCCAGTACGTAAGCACATGTCTAATATAGCACATACACACATTATGGATCTAGCATATTCAAATACATGGACATCTAATTAATCTACTTAATTTATTATCATAATCGAGACATTCGAGACGTCTCGTCCTCTCGTCTCGTCCCGACCCTATCTCGGCTTCTTTTATCTCGTCTCGTCTCGAAAATCGAGATAAAATATCGCCGAGACGAGATAAACAGTTGGCGAGACGAGTCGAGACGAGACATCTCGTTTGTCTCGTCTCGTGGCAACACTAGCGTTTTTATTTTCCTCGAATGTAGTTTGAAGAATATTCGCCGCCATTTTGAAGTGGTTGGAGTAAAGCTACGAATTATGGTATCGTTAGGTATAAAGCTTATTTTATGTACATTCTAAAAAAATATGACATTACCGATTCCCTATGCTAGATTAAAAGTTATACCTATTTCCGGTGAAACCGGAAATGACACAAACATTTTATTGTGACCATCTTACGAACCCCTTTATCTACTTTAACTTGGCTTATAAACATTTTAAGTATCTCTTGAAATAAACGAAATATGCCGACAATCACCCTGTATGTCTTAAAAGTGATTTTATTTCGTTTGTGGGGTATCTTCACTCGTCTTCGACTTCACAAACATCGCCAATCACTTATAATATATCACTTTTAACACTTATATTATAAATAACTACTGTGAAATGGACCTCAACCTTTGGAAGTCTTAAATGTGAAAAGAAAATGAAACAATTTATAACAAAATTTATAAATGCGAACGCAGCAAAAGAATAAAAACAGCCATAAAAAACTCATTTACTCCACCTTACAAATTCTCATTTTCCTTGCTAAACATTTTTCCACTAACAACCTGTCAAACAACCATCCTGAAAAGCATCATTTGACCGAACAGTTGATTAATAGTTGAGGAAACTCTATCATCAGCTAATAATTTCCCCCGTTCAGCGTTTCTATTCACACACTGATGACATAGGAGATGATTAGTGCTTGTGTTGTCCGCAGTAAGGACGTGTCGCTGCCGCTGTCCATGCAGAGGGTGATGGCGGCCGAGGGAGAGGCTATCCGCGAAGCCAAGGCCAAGGTCATCGCCGCTGAAGGCGAGCTCAATGCCTCCAGGTCCCTGAAAGAGGCGTCGGATATCATTGCGTCCAACCCTGCTGCTCTCCAGGTGGGAATTCCTGCTAAAGCCTGTATTACATTACACTTTTTCTGCTAGAAAAACCACGAAAATCTCAATACACTGTTCTTTAATGAAATAAAAATTTATTATTTCATTAAAGAACAGTATGATTAAGACATAAGGATATTTTATTTATCTATTCCTTTCACTCCTTAACTAATATTATCACACTTGGGTATATCTACTTTTGAAATGATAATTGTCTTTGTAGTCACCCTGATGAAGACACAGGGATGGGTCGAAATGTCGGTAATAAATATCTTTTGACTGCGCATTCCCGAATAATTAGACTACTAAGTCTACTTCTACTTCTTAATAATGAGTTACTTTAATTCCGCAAAATCCGCATTTTTCCACTAATCAGAGCGCTGCACTCCATCGCTGATGTGATCACCATTTTTACTTCCTTGTACGGAGTAGAAAGGAAGTATTGTAATCGCGAAAAATTTCGGTTCTCAGATTTTGACTGAAATATCTGTTTTGACCTTTTCTGAATCCATTATGACTAGTTTCGTCGTGACGTCTGTACGTACGTACGTACGGACGGGCGTACGTATGTATGTCGCATAACTCAAATACGGTTAGACGTAGAAAGTTGAAATTTTGTATTTAGGACTGTTATAGCATCTAGTTGTGCACCTCCTATTTTTGGTTTCAATCTACAAACCGGAAGTAGTACTTTTTTCAAATATTTCGATAAATATTTAATTTAAGACAAATTTTTTTATTTTAAATGAAAGATTATGTGATTATTACCTACAGTCGGTATTTTATAAATATTTTTGTATCTGGTATCATTTAAGAATAATTAAAGTATATATTTATAATTTAGTATTTCGGTATCTTGTAGTCCATGATAGATTAACATTTGTTACTACGTAAAATTTAAATGATTATGACAAATGACATGACAGTGACAATAGTAAAATATGCTTTATATCTTCTTCTGCAGTTTAAATAAAATGACTAAAATATATTTGTGAGTATAGTAGTAGTAGTACTTATATATTAGATCAGATTTTTATATTATTCTAGATTTTAGTTATTAAGAAAAGTATGAACAGTTTAATAGGCGTACAAGGAAGTCATGTGGTGTCCACGTCAGATTTTTTTGCTTTGTGTTTACATTCTGCGTTAATGTTACAAATTTAAAATAATTTTGCTATTTCATAAAAAATATAATATAAACAGGGTGATTGTCGTAAGTCCGGTACTCGAAATATTTCGTTAATTTCAAGAGATTCAGAAAATAATTATAAGCAAAGTTAAACTAGATAAAGGGGCTCGAAGATGGTTACAATAAAAACTTTGTGTCATTTTCGGTTTCACCGGAAATGACTACAACTTTTAATCTAGCATAATAAATCTGTAATGTCATATATTTTTTAGAATGTACATAAATAAGCTTTACAACGATACCATAACATGATAGTTTTACTCCAACCATTCCAAAATGGTGGCGAATTTTCTTCAAAATATTTACTAATAAAAATCAATTACAAATTAATAAAACATGCCAAACTATGAAAATCAAGTTTTACACAACAATTAATTTCTTTCACGACATGCTGAGAAAACACAATTTTCTTCTCGCGAAATAGTGAGGAAAGTAGGTTTTCCCTCTCTAGAGAGGAAAGTAAGCAGTGTTACCACCAGTGTGTTATTTTACGATGAAATATTTTAAAAATTGTAAGTAAATTTATTATTTTATTGCAAATTCTGATTTTATAGTGATATACTGTAAACTATTATTTTACAATTATTATGTTTTATACTTTCTTTTTCTACTATTTCACGATTTTGCAACTTAAATTTAATTTGGCATATTGGCTGCATTTCGTTGTTTTCAAACGTCCTTCTGACAGATGGCAGTTATAACCTAACTTCTAGTTATGTGTTTCTTCAACATTTAAATATGTCGTGAAAAAAATGTTGTGTCTAAAACGAGAGGAAAGCTCTTTTTCCACTCTTGCTCGATTGCCTCACTCGCTTCGCTCGTATGACACAAACTTCGAGCACGAGTGGGAAAAAGGAGCGCTTTCCTCTCTAGTTGGACAAATAACTATTGTTTTACTTTGCAAAAAAATTCGCCGCCATTTTGAAATGGTTGGAGTAAAACTATGATATTATGGTAGGTATCGTTATACAGCTTATTTTATGTACATTCTAAAAAAGTATGATATGATATTACCTATTCCCTATGCTAGATTAAAAGTTGTATCCATTTCCGGGGAAACCGGAAATGACACAAAGTTCTTATTGTGACTATTTTACGAGCTCCTTTACCTTGTTTAACTTTGCTTATAAACATTTTCTGAATCTCTTGAAATAAACGAAATATTTCGAGTGCCAGACTTACGACACAGAGAAAAAGGTTTCTTTAAGTAAAATACAATATGCTTAATAACAAAGAAATTATTCTTTTAAATAGTGGCAAATAAATATGATTTTGATGGTAAGAAATATTTGTTTTGAATTTATATATTTGATTTAAATGATAGAAGTATTTGAAAGAAACATTTCATTATTACAATCAAATATTACCAGATATATTACCACCAAACTTAAAGTTATTTGAATTAAAGAAATCAATTGTTACACTCAAATATTTCAGATGTATTACAGTCAAACAAATTTTTTTTCAATTAAAACTAACATTTATTTCATGAAAATTAATATGTTTATTTAACTCTAACATGGTCTTATTTAACTCAAACATGTATTCAGTCGGTTTAAAAAAATAAATTTGTTTACTTGAAAAATTAATAATTTGGTTTAAATATAA
Organism: Agonum fuliginosum; assembly: GCA_947534325.1. Lineage (NCBI taxonomy): Eukaryota > Metazoa > Arthropoda > Insecta > Coleoptera > Carabidae > Agonum > Agonum fuliginosum. The sequence goes on from OX384040.1 coordinate 17,557,482, forward strand.
TTATTTATTTATTTCAAATAGGTACACTTATAAAATATATTTATTATAATAAATACCTCCATATAATATAATAAACAATATAAAAAATAGATTGAGGGTTTCCAGTGCGATTTTCCAATCCGTGATCGTCCCCTTGGTGCGGTATTAAATGCGATAGCAAACTGATTTGTATTTACAGTCTTGTATCTAAATAAAAATGAAAAATAATTTTAAAAACGTAATAACACCTAAAATATTTGAACTATATTACTTTCTGGCATATTCTCCTCTAATAACTGCATATAAATGTTCAGACGTTTGTCGGCATTTAAGTTCTGGCGACGTCAATCATAATTTAAAAAAAAAGTTGTCCAATTGTCGAAAGTTAAAAGTCTATTCGGATATAATTCGTCCAAATCTAATTCAACCTGCAATATAAATTAATTATAACAAAATCCACTTTTATTCAAAATATTGGTTGGTCATCCTTAATTGCGAGTTAATACTAATAGTCTTACCAATGCGTGTCCGTTTTTTACTTCCTTGTACGAAGTAAGGAAGTATTGTAATCGCGAAAAATTTCGGTTCTCAGATTTTGACGGAAATATCCGTTTTGACCTTTTCTGAATCCATTATGACTATTTTCGACGTGACGTCTGTACGTACGTACGTACGTACGTACGTACGTACGTACGTACGTACGTACGTACGGACGTATGTGTGTCGCATAACTCAAATACGGTTAGACGTAGAGAGTTGAAATTTTGTATTTAGGACTGTTATAGCATCTAGTTGTGCACCTCCTATTTTTGGTTTCAATCTATAAACCGGAAGTAGTACTTTTAAAAAATATTTCGATAAATATTTAATTTAACACAAATTTTTTTATTTTAAATGAAAGATTATATGATTATTACTTAAAATCGGTATTTTATAAATATTTTTGTATCTGGTATTATTTAGGAATAATTAAAGTATATATGTATAATTTAGTATTTCTTTATCTTGTAGTCCATGATCGATTAACATTTGTTACTACGTAAAATTTATATGATTATGACATGACAGTGACAATAGTAAAATATGCTTTATATCTTCTTCTGCAGTTTAAATAAAATGACTAAAATATATTTGTGAGTATACTAGTATAATAAGTTAAAAGAATTTTTAATATTATTCTACATTTTAGTTATTAAGAAAAGTATGAACACACAAGGCGTACAAGGAAGTCATGTGGTGTCCACGTCAGATTTTTAGTTTAAGGCTTGGCCATTCATTAATAAAATCGCTCACATTGGCTGCATTACTTATTACTTGTCTTACGCAATATTAGCGTTTGTCTCCATTTTACGACAATTTCCTCTCATGGTTCACTGCGGGTGTCTAACCACTGTTTCATTTCTTTTGCATCACCTGAAATTTATAAACATTTATGTAATTAAACAATTTGAATATATAATAATATATAATTTATTTTGAAATAATACCTGAAATTTCACTTGATACTGTATCTGATGAACTTGTTTTTGTTTTAATCAATCCTGCTTCTCTCAACTTAGTTCGACTATTTCTGTATTTGTCTATATTTAGCTTCCCTTTAGCCACTCCAGGTTTACCAAGTTTTGAGCAAATTTTTAGTACTGGTGCAATATAGTAAATTTCTTTCTTTTCGTTTGGAACATGTTCCGTAATTTTAGTTGCAATTATTTCAAATTGGCTATTGTTATAATGACTACAAAATGGATTTATAAAACAAAAATATTAAATATGAATAGACAAAAAACAATAAATAATTAGCTATTAAACTGAAATAAATATTTAATCAATAGATCAACCAAGTCTGATCGCGATTTTCTATCTAAAATATTCTAACTTATTAGTAACTCTCCAATGTCTATGATTTCAAATCGTAATAATTACTGTTAAAAAAAAACGTATTTTGTAGCAAAATCAAAATTATTATCATGCTACAGTGCATGCATTTAAAATTTATTAATTCTAAATAATTACTATTATGCATGTAATAAGAAATGTTTAAAAGTTTAGAATATAGAAATTTTAATCAGTTATCGTCTGCAACGGCTTAAAACAAGCAAATAAACTGTCCCGCAAACATAGCAATCACTATAATTCAAAATACTACTTCGATGTACGAGCAAAAATGAAGAACGACCAATTTGATCTATTTACAAGAAGTTTTAGCCTATTTTTCCAACACCTACCATATTATTCATAGATACAAATAAACATTATAAGTAGGTGTTGTACAAAACACACTTCACATGCTTTACTACAATAATATTTTATTAATATTTACCTTTGTCCAATACACATTAAAACGAAGACATAATTACAATACTGCGTGGTATCACTATAATATGTAATTCACTCGATCCATTGGAATGCTCGTGGCAGAATGCAGATCGCCGAACGCGGGATTCACGCATGTTTTGCTACGAAGCGACCAATCAGCGATGTAAAAATAAGTCACATGTTCAGCTGTGAACGCGCGTGATTTGAAATCAAAGAAATATTTGTTTGGTACAAATAAATAGTATTCAAGTCAAATATTTAAAATCCTTTGAATGGAATAGAAATTTATTTGAATCAAATTGAATATTTTTTTGTTTTAATATAAAATATTATGTAAAATTAAATAAACTGATTTATTAAAACGGAAAAAATTCAAATTGTTTGGAATGAAACATTTATTTCTTTAAAACAAATGTAGTTATTATAGATTGAAATAAACTACGTACTTAGCACAAAAAATTATATAGCGTTGTATCAAATATATAAGACAGTATTTCATTTGAAGAAACGTGTTATTGATTATAAAAGAAAGAAACATATTTATTTGAATTGAATAATAATATATCTGAATCAAAGATATATACCAAACAAATTATTAGTTATTTCAGAAAAACATATTTCTTTATAAATAAATCAGAATTGTTTGACTAGAGTAACATTTATTTGCATTAAAGAAATATTCATTAAAGAAATATATTTCTTACACTGAAACAAACCTTTTTCTCTGTGGACAATCAGCCTGTATATATACCGGCTGTAGACTTTTTTCTGACCTATAGGAAAAACAAATGTTAAAGATTTTAAAGCTAAACTATAGGTAAACACAAAAGATGTTCAGAATAAAAAAACGTCATCCAACAAGCCCTTATTTATTGATATAAAACGTTTCTGTCACGAAACAAACGTAAATTAAATTTGCCATATTTGAAATGTTTACAGAATGCCATAAAAAATTAAACGAATTAGTCAGATACAAAAAATAAATACTTCATTTAATTGCGATAAAATATACATTTGGAAGGAAAAAAATCTGACGTGGCCATCACACAACCTTCCGCCATATCTAGATTTTAAACAGAAATGTATACGTGCAATCCGGTGCCCATTTAAAATATACAAATAAAAATCTCAAATATTCAAACACAGAAATTTGCATCACCTGAATAAAAAGATTCATTCACAGGAAAACTCTGCTGTATTGAAGCCATCCTCCGTTCAATTACTGCATTTAATATCTTGCTTAGGACTTATATAGCGCTAGTATGCCAACGTGTCACCCGTCTCACCTGTCAATATTTTTTACGCAGAAACAAAAATCAACCGATCATGGATTACAAGATATCAACGTTTTATTTGATAAATTTATTTTTTAAATTTTACTGCAGTTCTTTAATGCTACCAGATAAAGACAATTTTTTTATAACGTAAGTTGCAAATAACTTTTCCTCTTATTCTCATTATAAATAAATACTATATTTTTCCAAATTTATATACAATTTTGACAATTAACCTTTTCAATCTTCAAAAAATATCACTTCCGATGATGATATTTGTACCAAAATCTAGGGAGCTCTTCCAATTTATATACAAATGTTAAATACCAAATATCAAAATTTTCGGGTAATTCGTATTTGAGTTATGCGACTAACAACTCTTGACCACACACACACACACACACACACACACACACACATACACACACACATACACACAGACATCATCGTGAAACTATCAAAAATTAGTTGTAAGGACCCTAATTCGTGCTCATCCACTAAAAATTCACCACCCGATTTTTTGCATGATTCCAATACCTTCCTTTACAGGTAAGCGGAAGGTAAAAAGGCAAAGAAAATATTTATTAATTTCTTTTTTGATTAGTAGATTCTTCTTATGGTCCAATAAATCAATCAACAACAATTTCAAATTTGTCAACAGTCACAGTGACGGAATAAATATTTTTGTTTTGTTTAATTTTACATGGCAGTCTGAAACTAGCTTAAATTGTCAAATTTAAGAAAGAAATGTATTTGAACAACAAATTTAAGCTTATTCGATGCAGTTTTTTATTCTGAACAACTTTTATATTTAAGTAAAAACTTGTATTTCGTGTAGGTCAGAAATAAAGTCTACACTCTTTATTAATTTCACGTCTGGCGACTCGCAATAGTCATTTGTATAACAAGTTTTGAAAATATAGTTTTGTCGAACGCGAACGAAAATTGCAGTCCGAGCGAAGGGAGGGTTGCAATCGTTTAAGTTCGACAAAATATTTTCAATACGGGTTATACACACTATTTTTTCTACTCCTGTAAAACAAGGAAGTTAAAAACTAAAAAAATAGCCATTAATTTTTTGACATTTACTGTCAAATTTTTAATTTTTTGTGAAATATCAATGTTCTTGCGAAAACAATGAACATTAAAAAAAGCAAAACTGTGTTTCAAAGTGCCCAAAAGTGTGCGACAAAGTACTTTGATGCACACTTAGATACTTTGCAACATACTTGCGACAAACACCTGTTTTCAACATTTAAAACAATGATGAAACATGAACTTTCAGAAGCAGGCGTAGAAAATTAGTATATTGTACAACAAGAGTGGATGTGATGCCTATATCGCACGAGAACGATTTTGCAGTCACGAACCCATAGGGGGAGTGTCTGCAAACGTTCCCGTGCGATATAGGCAATCCACTCGAGTTGTACAGCCTATTTTTTCTACGATCAAATAACGAAATATAGTTTTTGCTATAAATGCACTCAATATGATGCCAAAAATTATTTAAAAGTAGGGGTAGGTACATCAATTATTTTTTGATATATGACATTTGAATAATTGTTGCCAACTTAAAAACTCTTATATTTATTTGCTCTTTTTGCAATAAAATCATGCTTTTAAACATAATTAATTATTAAATAACAGTTGATTTAATGTTTTTAATAATTATTTGTCATAATAAAACGTAATAAAAATATAATTTGCACGCATGAATAATTTTTTTGACGTATTTGACCTTGAATTTCATATCCACATCTGGTATGGATATGACATCTCTATCCACACAACATAATAGTATGAACAAATGAACTATATGTTGCCAATATCCAGTAGGGAGTAGAAAAAATAATATTTCACATTCGTAATAAAAGAATCCTTCTTTACAGCCTAAATGTCCAGTTAAACTGGAGTGTGTACCTGACTGGATTTGAATTTAACTTGTCGGTCCCAGTCCCTCCCATTACTAATTATTGTAAATTTGTTAATTTCAGCTGAGATATTTACAAACCCTGAACACTATAGCAGTGGAACAGAATGATACAATTATATTTCCACTACCAATGGATATTTTGCGGATGTTTGTACCTTCAAAGCAGCCTTGTTGTACAGAAAAGTAACTCAAATTAATTTCTTTGTAAAACTTGAAATTTAATTAATTATCTTATGTGCAGAAAACGCAGAAAACACAGAAAAAGTGCAGTAGAGATGGGTAGTGAAGAATCATCAGAAGAATCATCAGAAAATTCGGGTTAAAAAATTTCAGAATCTGCATTCAAAGTTTTTGTTTGTTTTATGATTTTTTAAAATAAATAAAATAATATAGAATGACGTTAATCTTTGCAATAAATAATAATTGTTCCATATAATCATTGACTATAATATGTAGGTATTTGTAATTTTGTATGTCATCGGCACCCTTTAAATGTATGTATGTATTATGATTTCGGGATTTGAACCTCATTTGGGTTATATCCCTATGGTGACTTGATGGCACACACACAGTATTATACTTTTTGCGCCATTTTCTTGTTTACTTTACTACCGTGTGTTGCCAATCAACCCGGCGCAAGCCCTTGTTACAGCCTTTAGCCGGTGCCCGATAGCTAGAAGTTGCCAAGTTAATTAGATCCCAACTTGGAATGGTAACGGGAGTAGGTACCGATCCAAATCAGGCCGTGAAAATTTCCTGACCTGACCGGGATTCGAACCCACGACCTCTGTGACCAGAGGCTAGCATTCTAACCACTATGCTATCCCGCCGTGGCACCCTTTAAAAAAAATTGACTGATTCTCAAAAAATCTTTTTTGTTAAATATTTATATAGAGTTTTAAAATTGGGACGGTTCGATGTTGGTAGCTTGTGGCGGCGTCTGTCTAAGGCTTGGTTCACATAGCTTATGTCATGTCATATCTGTGTCATGTCAATATGTTGAGCACACGGTAAACTAATGAAGTGGTTCACATAGGGTATGTCTCGTATGTTTTTTTTTTGACATAACATAACAGTTGATTTGAACTCAACTTTCACTGCTATATGTCTATGTCTATATCTATCAAAATTACACATTTATTATTAATATAGATAAAAACTTACCAATAAGTTAAGAATAAAGCTTGTATGATAAAATAAAAGCTGATTATGAAGATAATAAAATAATAAAAGCAATAAAAAGTAAGTACAATTTAAAATATACCGTTCCCAATTTTATTAAAATGTTTCTTGTAAATTTACTAATACAAATTTATCTTATTTTCCATTAGTAAATGCCTGCGACTCCAAATTAATTTTCTCCGTTGTGATACTACTACAAAATGTGTATATAATGACATGACATGACATAAGCTATGTGACCAAGCCTGAAAATGTCTATGTCAATAGAAATAACATAACATAATGCCATGACACAGACATGACATGACATAAGCTATGTGAACAAGGCTTAACATGTTGTTTATTATTCAGCTTATTCAGTCACTGGTGCCAAATCACCATGACAAATTACACGAATGACAAAACCAAATGACAAAACTTTATTATCAAAATGAGTGTTCGTTATTGCAAACTTTGCGCGCGTTGCGCCCATTTTGCTGAACTTAAAATTGTGCAGTTACTGGAAGGTCAAAGGTATCAGGATATTTTTGACTTCAGAGACAAAAATTTAGATTCATAATTGCCGTAAAATGTCCGAAGGGGTTTAAATAAACTCACTTTCACTATCACTACAACATTCTGCATGAAATGTCATTATTTTTATCATAAAGGTGGGTTTATGCTCAAAAATTTTATTCCATATTTCTGACAGACATTTCAATTTTTTGCATAACTTAACCTTAAATATTCTGAAATCTTATCGATTTTGCGGGTATGGATACATTTCTTCATATAAAAAACATAAATGTAAACTGTCAAAGTCGCAACAACATTATTAGTACGGTACCCAAGCGCTTCTATCTCGTCAAAAAATTGTTGAACCGTGTCGTAAAAGGTAAATCGATAAAATCTATATTACCCGATGCAGAATTTTCTGCACTATCGATTTTCGGGTCTGGAATAACCCTCCAAATGCAATTTTCACCCTTTTTGAAAAATAATAAAATTTATGTTTTTTTATCTTTATCTTCTAATATCTTGCAAACTATTTATAGTATCGATATTAAATTTTAAACATACATTGGCATAACTATGTATACTATGTACTCACTCAATGTATACAAAAATTCTCTACCGTACGCGATTTTGCAGCAGACGACATTTTACACTACACAAAATGTGCGTTACGGCGTTAATAATTTATTTTCTCTGTTTCGGAACTAGAATGAGTTCATACCAGTTCTAATTTTGATGCTAGTATGAGCTTCATTACCTGCGATTTTTGGTGAAATTTTGTTATCAGCGACTGGTAGCACTGCATTAAATAAACAAAATATCTAGGCAACGGGCAACGAACAATTTTGACAAAACGGGATTCATTTTTGACGTTAATTTTGTTAATTTGAATCAAATGAAACATACAAACTGAATTAATATTTATATTTCATACAAAGATAAACTAAATAATATAAATATCATATTAATCTTGTTTTTTACTACAGCCGGTCTTAAAATTAATATAATTTTTGATCAAACTAATCCATACTTCATTCGTTTGCTAATCATCTTGGACGATTCGTTTGAGTTTTCCATACTTGATACTTGTATTACAATATACTATAATTTGCCTTTGAATTACAAAAAAATGTTGCCTCACACAAATTACAACAAAATCAATGGAAAGACAAACCAACAAATTGAAAAATGTAAGAACAAACTGATAGCAAACACAACTCCAGTCCATGTAAACAAATCACAGATAACAACCCAACAAATCTTTTTAATTAAAATACAAAGTAGAATTAGCATCCAGGTGAGTGGCTTGCACGTTTGCACGTTTCCGTAAGTCGACATTAATGTTTGCTTTAAATTACTGTGTTAATAGCGTTCGTCGTTGTTTACTGTCGGATTTCACTCGCAGTGTCGCGGAGTTGCAAGGGCAAATGCTCGGCGTTTTATAGGGCTAATACCCTCGGGATGACACAGGTGCGCCTGGCACCTTAGAAACAATCGCCCTGCTCAAGGGCTTTAGAACATGTGTTGCGTACCAAGGGGTTAGGGATGTGGAGGCGATACACCTTCAGTTACAGGTTTGCGATTTGTGAACGAACTATTTACTGTACACTTCAGGGTACCTATTATGCACAAGTCAGCAAGTCACTGTCACGATGGTAAATGACTTAACCAAATCATATGCAATATATATATATATATATATATATATATATATATATATATATATATATATATATATATATATATATATACAGAGAGTTTTTTTTATAAGTAAACATAGGGCATGTCATTACCATAGTTACAGTGTTACAGGATGACAGCAATGCATTAGAGCGTTTTTTTTATCAGTAAACATAGGGATAATGAACATAATTATGAAAATAAATATGAAATATAAATTAAAGAAATGATAAATTATTTATTTATGTTTTCTACACTTAAGAACTAGGTAGATACATTAAACTAATGAGAATTTAAGAACTAGGTACACAATAATGTGTACAATGGTGACAGAATGAATGTTGAACAATTAAAAATCGAATTAGTGGTGCTTCCCAAAATATTACTCCCCAGCAAATGCTATAAATTATTTTTATAATCGTTTAGGATATTGTTTAGAAGTTAACAATTCCAATTTTGAGCATTTAATTCGATTTAAAAAATTCTCATTCGTTTAATGTAGGTATCTACCTAGTTCTTAAGTGTAGAAAATATGAATAAATAATTTCTCATTTCTTTAATTTATATTTCATATTTATTTTCATATGTAATTATCCCTATGTTTACTGATAAAAAAGACGCTCCAATACATTGCTGTCATTCTGTAACACTGTAACTATGGTAATGACATGACCTATGTTTACTAATAAAAAAAACTCCCGGTATATATATATATATATATATATATATATATATATATATATATATATATATATATATATATATATATATATATATATATATATATATAATCATTTTAAATCTCTTTTACTCTTTCGGGTTTGAAACTTAGTAGGTAGTACCTACCTAGGAGCTGAAATTTAATTAATAAACAACTGACTGAATTCCAGTAAGTTTTTATCCTTCCATTAAACGTATCCAGTCAAGAAGCATCATCGATTCATTATTAACTGGATTATAATGTAATAAGGTAATAATAAAATAAAAATTGTATCCACAAAGAGCTAATTTGATTTCAATGTCAATCGAAATCGGTACGTTGCTTGAAAAACTATAAAATAAATTACAAAAAGTAGCCTAACAAAAACCAAATTCACATATTACAGTGTCAAGGCGGGAGGTTATGTGCTGGCCACAACAGATTTTTTGTAAATAAAAACTGTCCGGCTGGCAACTATGATACCATGTTGCACAGGACAATACTACATGCATTCCTACATCTTATTTAATACACATTACTTCAGTTTCATAATGTAATTTCAAGAAATTACTGAAAATAATTATTTGAAAATTTTAACCTTTAGTTTTTATTGCTACATTCGTACAATGACAGCTGTCAATTCGTAGCCAAGTGGTTATCGGTGGTTATGTCAGTGGCCTACGGAACCAAAGGTCGTACGTCTGTCGTACGTTCGATTCCGACCTGGGGAAGATGTTTTTTTTAAAATATTTTTTCTGCTTGTTTTGTATGTTAAGGGGAATATAAAGTCAAATACTTTTACCGAGACGGACCTGTCATTTCTGGACATCAAACCATCTTTTTCTTCGTATGTTTAAAATGTATCTATTCTCTCTACCGCACAATGCAAATAGACGCCTAAGTTTTCAATATACGAAAGAACCAAAATTGCAACAAATTATTTGGATAGCTGTAACCACAGATTTGCCCAATTATTACTGATATCTCTTTTATATTTACTTTATACCTGGGTTGACAAAATACATGTGCAAGGATCAGCATACATATTGTTATTTGATTTTTGAGCATATAATGCGTATTGTTGTAATAATCATTTACTCTAGAATTTAAATTTATTGAATACCTACCTAATCGAATTCTTTTATTGTGGTTGTTAGTTATTAGTTATTTGAAATTAATTTATTCACTATAAATACAATAAAAAATTAAACTGTACATTGTTGCTACCGAACCAGTAAATGGTGTATATAACATGGATATAATTGTTTTTCACATGAAGTAGTTTTCTTCGTCCGCTAAAATGCATAGGAGAAATTATAAAGAAAAATAAAAGTATTTGATTTGCCACTAAAAACTTTAGCGCCGGAACACCGCAAGGTGCCCTATGCACCCAAGTGGAGTAAGGTTCTCATCATTATCATCATTCATCATCAATGACCATGTTATCGGTGTATCTAATTTGTATAATAATAATGATTATTTTACACACGTCATTTCTGGCCAATAAGAATGCATAACTTTTTCGAAGAGGGCAGTTTTTCAGCGATAAAATTTGATAAAACCACAGTAGGGTAACCATAGTTACATTTTGTTTACTAAATGTTTTTAATGTTGCAAACGTCAAAAATAAAATAAAAAACTGATGTGGTGAGCACAAGACCTCCCGCCATACTCTATTAAATATTTTTACTACACAATACAAATATATTTTAGTCATAAAATTTCACAAGGATTGTTTTATTAATAAAAACATTATTTGGGACAAGGCTCTACACTAGTTGCACGCAATATTGCTGCAATAGAATCAGAATTCACGATTGTGGCTATATTGCTCAAAATAAAAATTTACCATAAGTAATTACGAAGCATTATTTGATTGCGACTACAATGAGAGAAAATAAGAATTAATTAATGCATTTTAATATACAAATTATGGCCTTATTATTATTATTATTATCATTTAAATCTCTTTTACCCTTTCGGGTGTCGAGATTGTTTTCACCTTCTTATTTTACTTTATTATTTTAATTATGTCTTTCCACTCTTTTCTGTTTGTTGCCTTTCTTTTTGCCTCTTGCCAGCTAGAGTTGTTTCTTCTTAAAATTTCTTCTATGTTTTGCTCCCAGGTTTTCTGCGGTCTACCTCTTCTCCTCTTTTTTATAATTCTTGTGTTCCATATCATTTTAGTTTGTTTCTCTTCCGGCATCCTTATTAAATGTCCGTACCAAGCTAACTGTTTTTACTTCCTTGTGCGAAGTAAGGAAGTATTGTAATCGCGAAAAATTTCGATTCTCAGATTTTGACGGAAATATCCGTTTTGACCTTTTCTGAATCCATTATGACTAGTTTCGACGTGACGTCTGTACGTACGTACGGACGGACGTATGTGTGTCGCATAACTCAAATACGGTTAGACGTAGAAAGTTGAAATTTTGTATTTAGGACTGTTATAGCATCTAGTTGTGCACCTCCTATTTTTGGTTTCAGTCTACAAACCGGAAGTAGTACTTTTAAAAAATATTTCGATAAATATTTAATTTTAGACAATTTTTTTTATTTTAAATGAAAGATTATGTGATTATTACCTATACAATCGGTATTTTATAAATATTTTTGTATCTGCTATCATTTAAAAATAATTAAAGTATATATTTATAATTTATAGTATTTCGGTATCTTGTAGTCCATGATCGATTAACATTTGTTACTACGTAAAATTTAAATGATTATGACATGACAGTGACAATAGTAAAATATGCTTTCTTCTTCTGCAGTTTAAATAAAATGACTAAAATATATTTGTGAGTATACTAGTATAATAAGTTAAAAGAATTTTTAATATTATTTTACATTTTAGTTATTAAGAAAAGTATGAACACACAAGGCGTACAAGGAAGTCATGTGGTGTCCACGTCAGATTTTTTCTCTATTATATTTTGTACACTATCTATTTGTAGGTTGTTTCTTATCTGCTCGTTTCGTATTCTGTCTATCTTCGTGCATCCTTCTATTTTCCTTAAAAATTTCATTTCTGCTGCTTGTACTTTACTTTTCATTCTTTGGTTCATAACTCAAGTTTCACTTCCATATGTTAGTGTTGGCCTGTATATTGTCTTATATAGTGTAAGTTTTGTGTGTTTCTTCACTTGTTTATTATTTATTATTTTGTTTATTCCAAAATAGCTTTTGTTTGCTGCTTGTATTCTTTTATTTATTTCTGGGTCTAGGCTACCTTTATTATTTAATGTTGCTCCTAGATATGTGAATGTTTCCACTTGCTCTATTTCTTTGCCATTTAGTCTTATGTTTGTTATCGTTTCCTCCTTTGAGACGAGCATTATTTTTGTTTTTTCTTCATTTATCGCCATGTTGTGTTTTTTGAGTTCCACATTCCACCTATTAAGGTTATGGCGTTGATCTTCTTCATTCTTGGCCAATATTGCCAGATCATCTGCGAAAGCACATTCTCCTATCATCACTCTTACTAAGTTGTGATAGCCAACCTCCACTTTTTTTGTTTTCTCTGTGACCTTCTTTATTACCTGGTCCATATAAATTATAAATAGTAGTGGACTTAATGATCCTCCTTGTCTTAAGCCTTGCGTCGTAGTAAATTCTTCTGATATGCCGTTTCCTGTTCTTATATAATTGGTTGTTTTTTTATATATACTTGCTATTGCTTCTACTAACTGCTCGCTTAGTTGTCTTTGTCTTAAAATTTTCCACAACTTTTCTCTAGGCTCTCTGTCGAATGTCTTTTCCAGATCTATAAAGGCTATAAATCATTTGTTGTCTTGTCTCACAGTTGTTTCTGTTAGTTTCCTTAATGTGAATATATGATCCTGCGTTGAATGCCCTTTCCGAAATCCACTTTGCGCTTTTTCCATCGTATCCTCTATAGCCAGTCTAAGTTTATTTTCCAGTATTCCTTCATATATCTTTGCTGTAGTGCATAGTAACGATATTCCTCGATAGTTATTGCAATTTCTATTATCTCCCTTTTTATATATTGGGAATATCACCGCTTTCTCCCAGTCTTCCGGTATTTTTCCTGTCTCCCACACCCTATTTAATAAATCCAGCAGTATAAGTTCCCCTTCCTCGCTCATATTTTTGAGCTGTTCTGCTTTTATTTTGTCATGTCCTGGTGCCTTCCCATTTTTTAATTTTCTAAGCACTGCTCTCATTTCGTTCTCTGTGATAGTTTCTGTTGTACTATTTATACCTGTGTTGTTTATTTCCCGGTGTTCTTCTGTCTCATTGATTTGTGTGGCTTGTTTTTCTTCTAACAGATCTTCGAAATGCTTCTTCCATGTTTCCATTATTTTACTGTTTTCTGTAATTATCTCGCCTTGTTTGCTTTGTAACTGGTTTAGCATTATCTGCTTATCTTTTTTGCAGCTTTTAATTATCTTGTAAAATAGTTTTTTATTTTCCTGAAAGTTTTCTTCTACGTTTTTACCGAATGTATCCCATGTATTCATTTTTTATTTGTATCTTTAACTAGTTTTCTTTGTATTTTATATTTTTCATAGTCTTCTATACTTTTGGTCTTCAAATATGTCATCCATTTTATTTTCTTCTTTTTAACTTCATCTTTTACTTCTCCGTTCCACCAATGAGTTTGCTTCCTATTATTTGTACCTCTACTATTTCCGCATGCTATTTTCGTCGCCTCTTCTATTATATACTTAAATGAACCCCACATTTCTTCTATGTTATTCCTGTTGGGCATCGGTGTACTTTCTATTAATTCGTTTATACTACTTTGGCATTTCTCTTTTATTTGTATATCCTTTAGTTTGTCTACTCTGAGTTTAATTATTTTGTTGTTTTGTTTGTTAGTCGTCTGTTTTTGTTTTTCTATTTTTATTTCTACTTTAATTTTTGCCACTGTCAAAAAGTGAACACTTCCTATTTCTCTACCCCTTTTCACCCTTACGTCATTTACCATCCTGCTTTGTTTACGATTTATTATAAAGTAGTCAATTATTGATCTTTCATTTCTGCTTTTAACTTCTCTGGTGTATTTGTGTATATCTTTGTGTGTGAAAAAAGTGTTTAATATTTTCAAACCATTTATGATACAGAAATCAATGAGTCTATTTCCGTTATTGTTTTTAACTGCTTCGCCCTGTGTCCCCATTATTTCTTCTATACCTTTGTTTTGGTTGCCCACCCTTGAGTTGAAATCCCCCATTATGTATATCGGCTCTTCTAGATTTTCATATTCAACTTGTAGTTTTTCCCAAAAATCGTCTTTTACTATTTTGCTTTCATCTTCACTGACTCCGTAAATTATCATTATATTTGCTGTTATTCTCTCTTTGTCTTCTATTCTAACCGTCATTATTCTTTCATTTACACATTTCCATTCTTTTAAGGATTGTTCTAGATTTTTATGAATTACACACCCTACTCCTGCTCTTGCTCTCTCTTTATTGTCTACCCCACTGTAAATTAGTATGTGTCTATTTGCTAATCTTATTATTCCTTTCCCTTCTTTTTCGTTTCAGATATTGCTAAAATGTCTAGTTTTGCTTTTTCTAATTCTTCTATCACCTCTATTTCTTTTCCCTTCAGACTTTTAGTATTCCACGTTCCAATTTGAATATACCTTTTCCCGTTCCTGTCCGTTACCTTTTTGCCTATATTTTTGTTATCATTCGTTAATCGTTTTCTGATGCTTTTTGTTTCTCTTTGTCAGTTTTTATTGTAACTCCTTTTACTTGGCTGTCCCATATATATTCTTCTTTGTCAATTGTTATTTTCTTATATCCAACTTTAACTCTTATTCCTTTTCCTCTTTCTTCCTTTGCGATACTTCTTAGTTCTCTCTGTATTTCCCTCTCTTCCCACGTTAAGTCATTGTTAATGTAAATATCTGTGTCCTTTAATTTATTTTTTGCAGCCATTACTTTTTGTTTTTCTTCCCAGCTGGACATTTCAACCACAATGATTTTATTCTCTGTTTCTTTTCTAATCGCTACTACTGATTTGTAGCTCGCATTCACCTGTAGTTGTTCCTCGAAGAGTTTTTAAATTTCTTGTTCTGGTGTGTTTGTATTCTTTAGCCCTATTATTGTTATATTGTTCTTCCTTCTTTGTTTTTCCTCTATCTCCGATTTCATCTCAAGTTTCTCTATTCTATCTATTAGTATCCTTTTTCCTTTTTTCCATTCTTCTTCTTTCTTTTCCACTTCATCTTTTATCTCCCTTATCTGTTGTTTTAATTTTTCTTTATTTTCATCCATCTTCTTCATCATTGTTTTCATCATTTCCTTTAGCTCCTCCATATTTTCTTTGCTAATCTCCTCCTCTGCTTCTTCCCTTTCTCTTTGTAGCTTCTCTAGTTCTTCCTCTCTTTTTCTTTGTTCGGGTGATCGCAGAATTTTTTTACTTTTATTGAAAGCTTGAATCCCTGTATCTTCTTTATCTTCTTCTCCTCTTTGTCTTTTATTCATAACCCGCACTTCTAGTTAATATTAATATTAAATTTTTTTGTCCGATATTATGGTCTATGCTCCGCCACTGTATTTACTGCGACTCTGTGCGCCTGCGCGTCGCTCACAGCTGTCTGTCTACCGCGGCTCTGACTTTACTGTGAGCTCTCAATGTCAAAAACTTTAACTAACTCTTTAAACACTATTATTTATCACAAACAACCTCCACTTTATTCTCATTCCACAACCCCTTATTTAACTTCACTTCTATGTCAAATTGCTTTCAGATAAAGCGATAAGTCCCGGTAAAAATCGAATTTATTATCTTATTTATTTATTTATGGCCTTATTATTGCTTATTAATTTTGTTTTTACAGTCGATTCCTTGCATTGTTCGTGAGAGTGCTTCGAAAATATTTTTGTCAAGAATATTACATGACGAAAAAAATAGTAAAAAATCGGCCAAATTGACTATTTTTACTAATTTATTACTGAAATACCATAAGTATTTCAAAAATATAATTTCTTAGCACTCTAGAGTCATATTTGAACTATCTATATATAAAATATGAACAGTGTAGGTGTACTAGAGTAAAATTCAAATAGCTAGGACCCTGGACTGCGCGAGAAGGCAGAGCTTGTCATGTACTGTCCGTTTTACAAAAGCGAAGCTAGCGAGTATATGCTGCGCTGCACTTCACTTAATTTTCAAACAAAACTAAAATATAACTCAATCACAATCAATAACAAAATTCACAGGGTTACACGAAGCAAAACACTACGAATGTAAACATGAGAATAACAGATATTGAAGCTGATGTTCAGTAGAACAGACAGTAGCGTAGTTTCCTCTTGTTTATCATCTATGCTTCTCTCTCTCTAAGACGAGAATTCGTACTTCGCGCAGGGTTCTAGCTATTTGAATTTTACTCTAACAAGAGCTCAGTTTGTAATATAGCAAGATCACTTTTTCATTTTTGGCACAAGTGTAGCACCTTAAATTTTGTTACACAGGTTGGGTTACAGCCTGTATATATGATTATATTTACATGTTTTATATTGAAACATATTTATTATTTATATTTCTTATTGTTATTGAATTATTTATATATTTAAACATTCCACATTTTTTATACTAATTTATAAACATACTGTCCAATATATAAATACTATTTAATATAATACAATATGCTTCCAAATGCAATCTATTGTAAATAATTTTATAAGCTTTAATCACCAAATACTAGATTAGTAGAATTCGATATTTAGTAAAGCCCATTTTACATTGAGCAATATTGCAGATGCAAGTGCAACTTTTGACAAGTTGCTTCAATATTGCATGAGTGTAATACATAAATTGCACGCTCAACAGGCAGAAGCAATCTTGAGGAAACGGTTGCATGGAATAGAACATGTTCTAATTTTTGTATGCAGGCAATTCACAGTTATTTCTAGTTATTTTTAGTTCGTTGCTACCAACTGAACCGTCAAAAATTAATTTGTGTTTGAAAGTTAGTGCGTTAGTTAGTTAATTAGTCTAAAATTAATAAAACATTGTTTACATAAATTTATACAATTATATTTGCGCAGCCGTAAATTGAATTAACGTCTGTTTCAAGCAATGCTGCTTCTTAAAGCTAATTCTATAATTGCAAAATATACTGTGTTATTAAATAATTAAATTGATTTAGTCTTTAAAAAATTTACAGGTTTGTGTATTAGAATATGTAGATTTGTCCAAAGTAGTAACTGTAGTAATATATCTAAAAGAAAATATTTAAAAATAGTTTTTCTCAAGTTAGTCCTCATGGCGCAAATTAAAAATTGTTGCTTTATATACGAAATAAAATTACGAGCATTATGAGCATCCACGAATGTCAATAGAAGAGGAGAATCCACACCGACTTCTCGAAGACTTCAGTGCAGGAACTATAAACTATAAAAAGTTAGAGTCTTTATTTAATTTTTGTAAGGGGGCGTAGGCCCTGCCTTGAACAATACAAACATATCTTTTTCTACGACCACTACGGAAAATTGCACTTTTCCCATGCTTTTCATAGCCCGAAAGTTATTCATTTCTCACAGTCGTGGGATAAAGTGTGAGAAATTATTTCTCACACAAGTTGCCAACAATGTTAATTTTTATATATGTATTTTTAGGTTTATAAATTACAAAATATTATTTGCAAATTACTTAAATGTTTATATAATATAATATAATCTCAATATTTCATACGAATATTATAAATTAACTATAATAATATTTCAAAATATTGAAATCTAATTTTCGCTTTTACATTTTAGAATTTAACTGTTAGTAAGATTGTTCTTTAAAAAAAATGAATTATTTATCTTACCAAAGAGTGTGGTCGTAGAAAAAGTATAGTGTGCCACTCGTGCAGAAACACCTATTGCCCACTTGTGTGATTCCTGCCCTCGACTTCGTCTCGTGCTGGAACTCTCACACCTCGTGGGCAATAGGTGCTTTTCTGCACTAGTTGCACAATATACTATTGAAGCCCATTTTACAGTGAGCAATATTGCAGATGCAAGTGCAACTTTTGACAAGTTGCTTCAATATTGCATGAGTGTAATACATTCAACAGGCAGAAGCAATCTTGAGGCAACGGTTGCATGGAATAGAACATGTTCTAATTTTTGTATGCAGGCAATTCACAGTTATTTCTAGTTATTTTAGTTCGTTGCTACCAACTGAACATAAACGTCAAAAAGATTAGGAAAGTTAGTGCGTTAGTGGTTATAATGCCATTCTATCCTTCCAACAATATACAATACAACAAATCCAAGAGGTTAAGTTGACGTAACAAAATATTGGTAAATTTATTAATAATACATTAAATAAGTAATTGCATGTTGCTGATGTTGCTCAGTGTAAAATGAAATAATGTCTTCTGCAATTTTCTTGTTCAACTCTGACTTGAAGATTGCAGTTGCCCAGTTTAAAAGTGTATAACTTTAAAATGAGTCAGAATATTATTTGAGATTAAATTATAACTTATATATCAAAGTTTTTTATATATACTTTAAACAATAATTATTATATTTAATAATAAAGATTTATATTGTGATAATAGTTAATTTAATAAATTTTGGGGACCACTGGACACATATATACTTTTAAAAAGGGTTACAAGTTATAATCTACACCCTAAAAAAATTACCAACCCCAATATACCTTAATAAAGGTAGAAACTAACATTTTAACCAAATTAAAAAGTGATGCTATCTGTAATTATAATATTAAAACTGTGACAACCCGTGCACTTTGTACTACTGTCGGGAAGAACACAAGGGGGTTTTACTTGAATCTAATTACTAATTTAGCAACTTCAATCCAAGGGTAGCGCGACCACCACTGATCGATTTATAAACTCTCGATCAGAAGAGTTAAGAGAAGTGTTAAAGAAAAAAAAAAGAACTTTAATAAAACACAACAGCGGTAAATTTAACCAATGAATTATATTTAAAAAATAAATAGAGTTTAATTATACTATAATCAAAATGAATTTATAAAAACGAAACTTCCGACATGTGTCTTAAGCGTCTAAGGGAAAAACCTATGATCAATTCGATATTAATTGATCTAACGCCGAAAAAAACCTTAAACAGAAGTTCGTAATGAAATTTGGAAAATCAACAACAAATAATCTTATATATTCGAATCAGTTTAAAATACAATATAACATTAAATATAAACCTTGCTACACTATTACACTTGAATAATTATAAAACAAATTCCCTTTTTAAGAGTCGATCGATCGGAGAGATTTAATCGTGTTAGTTAAAAACAGCGGATCCTTGACTCTATGTTAGATATAAATCACCGTGCTTATTAACTCTTAAAGAATGTATCACTATGTTAGGAACACAAGACTTAACCCGATCACTCAATTGATTCCAAGTTAGTTACAAAAATTAGTAGTTTCTACTTACATTCATCAAGCTTGTTAATCCACAACTTGAATTATTTATATCAACGGCGATACTTCACAACTGGAATCCAACTAAGTAGACTTAACTGTCAAATCTATCTCGATCTTTGATTAGCAAAAGTGCTTGACTCTGATCTGATTGATTTTAAAAATGATTACTTAAGACATTTCTGCAAACGAATGTGGCGACGCGACAACCGCGAATACGGCTCCGTCTCACGGGTAGTAATTTCGGTGATAGTTTTAAAGCAGTAAGCAGTAAAATTGCTATAGTTTGTGAAAAAGCTAAATAAAGTGGTGATCAGTTAGTGGATTAATTAATAACAGTGATCTGAAAAACAGAAGCATAGTAAATAGTGACTAGAAAAACTTGACAGATAACCTCAGTAGTGAGCACGTGTGAATCAGCTGAGGCACTGCAGCGCGCGCGCAAAGCAGCCTTGCCGGCCACAGGGGCGGACTTAGGCAGACAATTAATTAAAATAGTGTTTCGGTTAAAATAAAAATACAGATGAGTAAAGATAGAAAACGAGATAGAGAGCAAGAGGATAGTGAAGAGGAAATAAATGAGCCTAACAAAATCTTTAGCATAAGTAAAAAAACATTACGATCCCCAGAGCAAAGGATAGCTGAACAAGAAAGAAGAAAAAACGAAAACAAGATTAATATAAATAATAGTGCCAACAAGGAAGACGAGGAGCAACAAATGGAGGTCCTAAAGGAAGTACTATTGAAGGAGATGAGGGAGATGAAGGAGATGATGAAAAAAATGGTGAATGATACGGCAGAGTTGAAGAAAGAATTAAAAGAAATTAAGAAGGAAAAAATGAGCAATAAAGAGGAAAAGTGGGAAGAAGAGAAAAAGCAGCTTTCTAAAAGAATAGAAAATTTAGAAGATAGAGCGCAACAGGAAGAAAGAAAAAAGAGAAAGAATAATATCGTTATAAAAGGTATTCAGGTAGCAAAGGACAAGGAAAAAGAAGAACTGGAAGTATTTTTAAATGAAGAGCTAAAGGTAAACGTTAAAATACTAAAAGCATACCAAATCGAGAATAGGATAGTAGCAGAAGTTGAGTCATGGGCAATGAAACAAGAAATAATGATTAATAAATATAAGCTGAGAAATATCGAAATATATATCGACAATGATTTAACGGTCGAAGAGAGGAGAATACAAAAAGAAATAAGGAGCATAGCCAGAGAAGAAAGAGGGAAGGGCAAGAAAGTGAAGACAGGCTACCAAAAAATAATCATTGAAAACGTACAGTTTAGGTGGAATAAGGAAGAGCAAGGGGTAACAGCCTGGTTAGAGCAAGCGAGAGTGGGAAAAAAGTAGTTAAGGAAACAGAAAAAACGGAAAAGGAAAAAATTATATCGACGCAAGCAAACAATAAGGATATGACTCAGGATAAGCAAATTATAAATATAGGGACGTGGAATGTTAGAGGAACCTACTCAGAAGGAACATTAAAAAATTTAACCAGCGAGGCAAGGAGGTACAAATTGGATATTCTGGCTCTGCAAGAATCTAAACAATTAGGTAAATACATTATGGAAATAGAAGATTATATATTTTTCAAAAGTGGAGGTCAAAACAGAAGGCTAGGCACCGGTTTCCTTATAAATAAAAGAATTAAACAAGCAGTAATAGAATTCAAGCCAATTTCGGATAGATTATGTTACATTAGAATTAAAAGCAATCACAGAAAACTAAGCCTAATTAACATGCATGCTCCATCAGAGGACAAAGGAGACGACGAAAAAACTGAGTACTACGAAGTATTAGAGAATACCTATGATAACATACCAAAGTACGACATTAAAATCGTTCTAGGAGACTGTAACGCGAAAATTGGAAGAGAAGAGATGTACAGACCAACCATCGGGCAATTTAGTAAGCATAAGGAATCCAATGATAACGGAATCAGGCTTATTGGTTTCGCAATGGAAAAAAACATGGTAATAAGAAGTACTCAATTTGAACATAAAGACATTCATAAAGGAACATGGATGGCGCCAAACGGCGAAACGGTGAACCAAATCGACCACATGCTAATAGAAGAGCAACATACCAGTTATATCACTAACATAAGGAGCTACCGGGGAGCGGATGTTAAGAATTAAAAAAGAAGAGTCGAGAATTAAAAAAAGAAGAGGAAATAGATACGATCTTAACGATTTACAGATAAGCGAGAAACAGAAACAATATGAAGAAGAAATAGAAAGACAGCTAAGTAATATGAAACATTCCGTTACTATAAAAGAAAAATGGATACGCATAGTGGAGACGATAAACAAAGCGGCAAGAGAAAAACTTAAGGAAGCGAAAAGAGTAAAAGACAAAGATTGGTATGACGAAGACTGTGCAAAGGCAGTTAAGGAGTGGAAAATAGCAAGTGAAAAAATGTTAAAAGAAGATTCAGAAGAAAATAGGCGAAAATATAGTGAGAAAAGAAGAAGAGCTAAACAAATTTGCAGAAGCAAAAAGAGAGCGAGCTATGAAAATAAAATAAAGATAACAGAAGAAAAACTTAAGAATAAAGAAATTCGGAATTTTTATCAAGATGTGAAGAAAGCAAAAATAGGGTACCAAGGGAACACAACATTTATAAAAAGCAAGGAAGGGAAGCTCTTAGGAGGGGAAAAGGATAGAGCCGAGCAATGGAAAGAATACTTTCGGGAGTTACTAAACCCAAAAGGGGACCAGAATGGAGAAGGACAGAATATTTAACAAGTAGGTACAGATATCAGGCAACCACCCGAAACAAAAATAGATCCACCAACAATAGAGGAAGTAAAGAATGTTATCAGAAGGCTGAAAAATAACAAAGTCCAGGAGAGAATGATATAAGAGCCGAGTTGATCAAGTACGGAGGCGACAATCTACATAACGAAGTATACGACCTAATAACAAAAATATGGCAGGAAGAAAAAACACCAGAAAGCTGGTCAACTGCAGTCCTAAACCCAATTTATAAAAAAGGGGACAGAACTCTCTGCGACAACTACAGAGGAATAGCCCTATTAGATACAACATACAAGATTCTAGCAGCACTTATAAAACAGAAACTAACCGAGTATACAGAAAAAATAATAGGAGAGTATCAATGTGGTTTCAGGATAAACAGATCCGTAACAGACCAAATATTTGTCCTACAGCAAATCCAGACGAACTGTTACGAGCACAAAATGAAATTACATACGCTGT
This sequence comes from Agonum fuliginosum, assembly GCA_947534325.1. Taxonomy (NCBI): domain Eukaryota; kingdom Metazoa; phylum Arthropoda; class Insecta; order Coleoptera; family Carabidae; genus Agonum; species Agonum fuliginosum. The sequence continues at coordinate 17,580,642 of OX384040.1, forward strand.
TTATAGATTTCAAACAGGCATACGACTCCATTAATAGAGAAAAACTATACAGGGCAATGGAAGAGCTAAAAATACCAAAAAAACTTATAAGGCTGACAAGAATGACATTAAGGAAGACTGAAAATGTAATTAAAATTCAAGGGACCACAACTGGCGCTTTTACAGTAGAAACAGGACTAAGACAGGGCGATCCGTTATCAACACTCTTGTTCAATTTGGCTCTAGAAAAAATAATACGAAATAGTGGGATAAATGTAAATGGAACCATATATAACAGAAACCATCAACTTATGGCCTACGCAGACGATGTGGTAATAGTAGCGAGAACCCAAAAAGAATTAGTAAAGGTGACCAGGAATCTAAAAAGAGAGGCAAGTAAATTAGGATTGAGAATCAATACAGAAAAGTCAAAGTATATGGTAATGGGAGGGGACTCGGAAGAAATAGAGAATAACAGTCACCTAGCGGTTAAAGATGAGCAAAATGAGGAGCAAAAATTTGAAAAAGTAGATAGCTTCGTATATCTCGGAGTTTTAATTACTCACAACAATGACAACAGCAAGGAACTTGATGCAAGAATTGCGAGAGGTAATAGAAGTGCAGGAGGTTTAGCACAAATTCTCACATCGAAGCAAGTGTCGACGAAAACAAAAACGAGAATATACAAAACGGTGATTAGACCTGCAGTGACATATGCATGCGAAACGTGGGTTCTTAACAAAAAAGAAGAAGAAAAGGTTAATGCCTGGGAAAGAAAAGTATTAAGAAAAATTTATGGAGGACGAAAAACGGACGAACAATGGGAAAGAAGAACCAACAAGGAGATAATGACCATGTACGGAGAAGCAAGCATTGGACTGGTAATCAGATCCCAGAGAATACGCTGGTTAGGTCACATTCAGAGGCTCCCGAAAGAAAGGACTACAAAAATTATGTTACGAGCAGGACTTATAGGCACTAGGAGAAGAGGAAGGCCGAGAAGAAAGTGGTTAGACGCAGTAGAAGACGATATTAAAATACTAGGTGTTAAAAACTGGACAACTATAGCAAAGGACAGAGGAAAGTGGAGAAGCATAGTGAACCAAGCCCTAGGCCTAAAAGGCCTGTAGTGCTCCTATATATATATATATATATATATATATATATATATATATATATATATATATATATATATATATATATATATATATATATATATATATATATATATATATATATATATATATATATATAACCTTTGTTTGCCTCCGAAACATCCCTACTCAAATCGACTCTTAAAAACTAGCTTACTATTCGTTAACAATTTATATAATAACTATTTTCATTGGTCTAGGGAATGGACTTAGATTTTAGTTACAAGAGGGGTGGTTTTCAGAATTTGGGAAATTTAAGAACGTCGCGTCCATGTCCCTAGCCTCGGACCCACAGAGAAATGGTGAGAGATTAATAGCTTTGAGTGAGCATGACATTTTGTTCATGGTGATTACTTTATGACATCCGTTTGGACAAAAGATTTTAAGAATTTTAAGAAATAATGTGTCCCACGATTTCTCTGCGTTTACATCTGTTTTCTTAAATTATTGCTTTAAACTGTCAACTGTAATTCAATATTATACTAGAGAACTAATGTCTTTGTCGCGCAAATATGTTTGGGGCTATCTTGTTACAACTTCCCTCCCCCCTTAAGATAAATTTTATTTCTGAAGGAAATATAATTTAATTATGACAATATATTTTTCAAACGAAACGAAGCTCTATATATTAAAGGGTTTGGGGGGGCCTGCGGTTTCGGGGAGACCTCGCCTCGACCTGGAACCGGCACGCGCCATCAATGATCCTCTCTGCCTGGGTAACCGAACTGGTGGAGAACCTATTCTTCCTTGGCTGCTTCAGGCTCCGCGATGACGGTATGACACTAAAACCATAAAAACTCTGGCAGAATCATTGTTCCCAAAACCTATACTAACTTTATAAATTTTGCACTCAATCATATTCGCGATCAAAAATAAATGTCGGAAATAATCATGTAAACTGAATATAAAAATGATTCTAAGCGACGCTAAATTTTAATATATTATAACATTCACTTAAATTTCTCCTGGCATTTAAATACATTAACAATTAATTCTTGAAACTTATAATATTTAGATACTTTAAAATTTATTTCTATAAACAATCTATTCTAATTCTAATTCTGAAATTAGTTAATACTTACTCCTTTATTTCTTCTTCTCTTGTTCAGATAGGTAACATCGAGGGTAACACCTGTTTTGTGATGATTCAATGGTTTCTGGAATTACTCAATAGTCCGTGATTTTCCGTGGCTCGCTACATCTGGCGATGAAATAACTAGGAACTTCTAAACACTATAAAATAAAATTTGTAGACATATTCATAAAATTAGTGGCGTTTACGACGTTTGCATTTCTTGATCCATGGCTCATCTTGTACTCGACCTCTACATATAATATATATATATATATATATATATATATATATATATATATATATATATATATATATATATATATATATATATATATATATATATATATATATATATATATATATATATATATATATATATATATATTAAACTTGCTGTCCCAAATTAAACTGTGTAGGGGGTTAAATGGTACACTTGTAGATTTTACACAAAAAACCTTACTTAAAACTGGAATACCTTATGTTACTCAGTAGTATAGGCTATATGGGACACCAAGGAATAAATAAAAAAAAATTCTGACGTGGACACCACATGACTTCCTTGTACGCCTTGTGTGTTCATACTTTTCTTAATAACTAAAATTTAGAATAATATAAAAAATTCTTTTAACTTATTATACTAGTATACTCACAAATATACTTTATTTAAACTGCAGAAGAAGATATAAAGCATATTTTACTATTGTCACTGTCATGTCATAATCATTTAAATTTTACGTAGTAACAAATGTTAATCGATCATGGACTACAAGATACCGAAATACTAAATTATAAATATATACTTTAATTATTCCTAAATGATACCAGATACAAAAATATTTATAAAATACCGATTGTAGGTAATAATCACATAATCATTCATTTAAAATTAAAAAATTTGTCTTAAATTAAATATTTATCGAAATATTTGAAAAAAGTACTACTTCCGGTTTGTAGATTGAAACAAAAAATAGGAGGTGCATAACTAGATGCTATAACAGTCCAAAATACAAAATTTCAACTTTCTACGTCTAACCGTATTTGAGTTATGCGACATACATACGTACGCCCGTCCGTACGTACGTACGTACAGACGTCACGACGAAACTAGTCATAATGGATTCAGAAAAGGTCAAAACAGATATTTCCGTCAAAATCTGAGAACCGAAATTTTTCGCGATTACAATACTTCCTTTCTACTCCGTACAAGGAAGTAAAAATTTCAACTTTCTACGTCTAACCGTAACTAACAACATGTTACTATTGAGTAATTCCAGAAACCATTGAATTATCACAAAATAGGTGTTACCCTCGATGTTACCTATCTGAACAAGAGAAGAAGAATTATTTGTTAATGTATTTAAATGCCAGGAGAAATTAAAGTGAATGTTATAATATATTAAAATATATATATATATATATATATATATATATATATATATATATATATATATCTTGTGACACTTTTCGGTAGAAAAATAAAATAACACAGTATTTCACTACACCTACCTAGGAGTGTCACCCAACGGCTCCGGCTAGCTGAAATAGTGCCAGAGCGGAGGATCGTGAGCGTTTATAATCTTCAATTACCAAATGAAAGCAGGTAAAGGTGAAGCCCAAAAATGAAAAAGAAAATCAAATGTTCAAAACTTATTATTAATTAAAATTAAACTTAATTGAAAGTTAATTGAAGCTTATGGGCGCCACGGGCTTGAAAGGAAAATGCAACTGATAAGCACGAATCAAAACAGAAATATGAATTTATTGACCACACAAAATTAATTTCGCTAAGCTGGTAAGTAAAACTAGCTGATCTTCTTGAGCCGATGGTGGACCAACTTAAGAGTGCTGACCGGATGCTTGGCGTTAATGCAGGTAACGGCGCCGTAGTTCTTGGTAGAGTTCGCTTAGGAGAATCCTGGGGCTCAATCTCGATTCCGACAAGATTAAGGCCATTGTTGAGTATCCTCGTCCTACGACAGTCACCGAAGTTAAAAGGTTTATGGGCATACTTGGTTGGTATCGCAGGTTTGTTCCCCAGTTTGCTACCCTTGCTGCTCCTATTAATGACCTTATGAAGGGCAAACGCAAGAAAAATGCCATTTCTTGGTCTGCTGAAGCTGAGGTCTCTTTTTGTAATTTAAAAAATGCCCTTACTTCTGCCCCTGTACTGGCTAGCCCAGATTACAGTCAGCCAATCAAGCCTTTTAGGATTTATACGGATGCCTCTAATTACGGAATCGGGGCTGTGTTGACGCAGTCCGACGAAAATAAGGAGGAGCATCCCATTGCTTTTATAAGTAGAACACTCAATAAGGCCGAGCGCAATTACTCTGTTACCGAGCGCGAGTGTCTCGCTGTAGTCTTCGCTATTGAGAAATTTCGTCAGTATGTGGAAGGTTTATCCTTCATAGTGATCACAGATCACTATTCTCTTTTGTGGCTGCGGCGTATGTCGGATCCAGTTGGCAAGCTTGCTTGTTGGGCCGTGAAACTCCAACAGTTTGATTTCACGTTGGAACACCGGCCTGGAAAATTGAATGCGTTACCAGATGCTTTGTCTCGTTCTCCGGTGGAGATTTCACTTTTGGAAACGCCTGACTATAGTGACTCTAAAGATCGTTGGTATCAGCGAATGATAGTGAACGTTCGTGATCACCCAGAACAATTTCCTGATTGACGTCTGGAGGGTAATTCCCTGTATAAGCTTGTCCTGAACCCCTATGATCTTCCAGCCAATTTATCGCAATGGAAGTTAGTAGTTCCTCGTGATTTACGTTTGGAGGTTTTGCGGGAATGTCACGATATTCCTACTCCTGCTCATCTGGGCATTTTTAAAACCTATCACCGCGTCTCTGAGCGATATTTCTGGCCGAAAATGAAATCTTTTATAGCGAGATTCGTTAAAAATTGCAAAGTTTGTTTGGCTCAAAAAGTACCTCAACTTGCACTTCCTGGCCTAATGGGTCAATCCAAAAAGGTCAAATTTCCTTGGCAGGCCATTTCTGTAGATTTGATGGGCCCCCTGCCCTTATCTTCTTCAGGCAATCAGTATATTCTTGCTGTGTCTGATTGGTTTACCAAATTTCCTATTTTGTTTCCACTTCGAAAGGCCACAGCCCCAAAAATTTGTCAGCTTTTGGAAGATCATGTCTTTTTTTCTGTTTGGAGTTCCCCAAATCGTTTTTGTGGATAACGGGACTCAATTTCAGAGTGATCTCTTCAAAAAGCTCTTGTCGAAGTATTCGGTTCCGAAACTGTGGTTTAATGCCAAATTTCATCCCCAGGTAAATTTTGTGGAGAGAACCAATCGCATAGTTAAGACAGCTATTCGATCCTATGTCAGTGATAACCACCGAAAGTGGGATGTAAATCTTCCGGCCATCGCCCAAGCAATTCGGACGGCAGTTCACGAAGTTACTGGTTACAGCCCAGCTTTCTTGAACTTTGGAAGGCATGTACCAGGTTCTGGAAATTTCTATCAACCTTTGCCTGATACTATTTGCTCTGATTCTCCTAGCGAGTATGCCAATCAACTAACTCCCTTAGTTGATTTCTTTAAGAGTACTCAGTCGCGTATTCTCGCTGCCTACAGTCGAAATGCTCACTACTATAATCTTCGACGTCGTCCCCTAGAGTTTCACGTAGGTGACACAGTTTGGAAACGGAATTATGTTTTGTCAGCTGGAGCCAAACACTTTTCTTCCAACTGTCCGTGAAAAGCGTTCCTCAACCTCATATCGTTTGTACGACCGGCTCGGTAATGACATCGGAGTTTGGCACATAAAAGATCTGAATCCGCCCCGGTTAACCTAGAATCCGATCATGACAGCGACGCATCATAAGTTTCCTTTTTGTGACAAAAAAATTAAAACGGTGTTTAATTTTTTGTGAGGAGAGGGGTAGTGTGACAAAATGTTTTTGTCACCGTTAAAAACTTTTGGGCAGCACTGGTTTTAGCCTCTGTGAAGGGGCGAGGCCAGCCTTCCGGACTGAAACTCTAGAGAAATTACTGGGAAATTTTGACCGGCAGCAGACTTGTGAAGTTGCGTTTTGAGCGAAGTGTGCTCTTGCTTTTGAATAAAATCTGCTTTTGTTCTCTAACTTTGAATTCTTATAAAAATAGTGATCTATTTTAGAGACCGGAACTTGTGGAAACATTCTGGATGCTGGTAAGCCAAAATTTATTTGCTATTTTTTGAGATGATTGTGACTGCACATGGTCTCAGAAAAATCACGATTTTGGTTTGTTGGTGTCTAGCTTTGGTTCTTGAGCTGCCAGTTAGTTTAAACTTCAATTCTTTATTCTTGTTATGGAATTACCGTAGATTCTGTATTATCATTTTATTAAAATTTTGAGTTTAAGCACAACTTCTAGGTTGGCTGCAGGTCTAAGTTGTGTCTACCGTGTTCCTTTCCTGATCCTGAGTGCATGAGAGAGCGAATGTAGGGTGTGAGTGTTTTTGACGTGACAAGGACGACTGACTGAACACGACTGCAGGACGTTCCGTCGATTTCGTGCATTTTTTTGAGGCTCAACTAATTTTGTGTTGTTGTTAAAATTTTTGTTAGGACAAATTTAGTGTTACTTTTGCTCTGACGTTTGTGTTGAGTCTCTGCCGTGTTCGGTTTTATTACTAAATTTATCATTTTTTGGGGGGGTTGTTTTTTGTGATATTTTAGTAATTATTGTCAAAAGTTAAAGTCAATTAACCTGCATCCTTTTCTTTTTTCTTATTATCTTCTACTTCTATCATTTTTATGGTACCAAAAATTTTTGTAATTATTTTTGTATTAATAGCTGTAATTTAAATTTGAATTTATATCGACCATACTTTAAATTTTTGTAGTACGATTAAATTTCAGTGTGTAATCTCGTTAAGTAATTGCGGGTAACAATTTCTTAAAACCATATATTGTAAATTTCATTGTATATAACCAGCCCTTCAGGCCACATTTGTGTCTACGATACTGCTGTTGTCAAAATTTTTGTAGGTGACGTAGGAGTTGGTGGTGGAATCGGCTGGGAGTTGCTGGCTTGGATCGCTGCTGGCTGCTCGAGCATTCTCCAGCGAACCGCTGCAATCTTGGAGGCGGTAGTCTCGATCTGGTGGCCCTACCAATCCACAGGACACGAGAAACAGTCTCGCGTCTGGCGGCCTTCCTCAAGCTCTTATTCGGAATCGAGATTGAGCCCCAGGATTCTCCTAAGCGAACTCTACCAAGAACTACGGCGCCGTTACCTGCATCAACGCCAAGCATCCGGTCAGCACTCTTAAGTTGGTCCACCATCGGCTCAAGAAGACCAGCTAGTTTTACTTACCAGCTTAGCGAAATTAATTTTGTGTGGTCAATAACTTCATATTTCTGTTTTGATTCGTGCTTATCAGTTGCATTTTCCTTTCAAGCCCGTGGCGCCCATAAGCTTCAATTAACTTTCAATTAAGTTTAATTTTAATTAATAATAAGTTTTGAACATTTGATTTTTTTTTTCATTTTTGGGCTTCACCTTTACCTGCTTTCATTTGGTAATTGAAGATTATAAACGCTCACGATCCTCCGCTCTGGCACTATTTCAGCTAGCCGGAGCCGTTGGGTGACACTCCTAGGTAGGTGTAGTGAAATACTGTGTTATTTTATTATATATATATATATATATATATATATATATATATATATATATATCTTGTGACACTTTTCGGTAGAAGCCCAAAAATGAAAAAAAAAATCAAATGTTCAAAACTTATTATTAATTAAAATTAAACTTAATTGAAAGTTAATTGAAGCTTATGGGCGCCACGGGCTTGAAAGGAAAATGCAACTGATAAGCACGAATCAAAACAGAAATATGAATTTATTGACCACACAAAATTAATTTCGCTAAGCTGGTAAGTAAAACTTTTTTTGTGAAACGTGAAACTCTAGGGGACGACGTCGAAGATTATAGTAGTGAGCATTTCGACTGTAGGCAGCGAGAATACGCGACTGAGTACTCTTAAAGAAATCAACTAAGGGAGTTAGTTGATTAGCATACTCGCTAGGAGAATCAGAGCAAATAGTATCAGGCAAAGGTTGATAGAAATTTCCAGAACCTGGTACATGCCTTCCAAAGTTCAAGAAAGCTGGGCTGTAACCAGTAACTTCGTGAACTGCCGTCCGAATTGCTTGGGCGATGGCCGGAAGATTTACATCCCACTTTCGGTGGTTATCACTGACATAGGATCGAATAGCTGTCTTAACTATGCGATTGGTTCTCTCCACAAAATTTACCTGGGGATGAAATTTGGCATTAAACCACAGTTTCGGAACCGAATACTTCGACAAGAGCTTTTTGAAGAGATCACTCTGAAATTGAGTCCCGTTATCCACAAAAACGATTTGGGGAACTCCAAACAGAAAAAAAGACATGATCTTCCAAAAGCTGACAAATTTTTGGGGCTGTGGCCTTTCGAAGTGGAAACAAAATAGGAAATTTGGTAAACCAATCAGACACAGCAAGAATATACTGATTGCCTGAAGAAGATAAGGGCAGGGGGCCCATCAAATCTACAGAAATGGCCTGCCAAGGAAATTTGACCTTTTTGGATTGACCCATTAGGCCAGGAAGTGCAAGTTGAGGTACTTTTTGAGCCAAACAAACTTTGCAATTTTTAACGAATCTCGCTATAAAAGATTTCATTTTCGGCCAGAAATATCGCTCAGAGACGCGGTGATAGGTTTTAAAAATGCCCAGATGAGCAGCAGTAGGAATATCGTGACATTCCCGCAAAACCTCCAAACGTAAATCACGAGGAACTACTAACTTCCATTGCGATAAATTGGCTGGAAGATCATAGGGGTTCAGGACAAGCTTATACAGGGAATTACCCTCCAGACGTCAATCAGGAAATTGTTCTGGGTGATCACGAACGTTCACTATCATTCGCTGATACCAACGATCTTTAGAGTCACTATAGTCAGGCGTTTCCAAAAGTGAAATCTCCACCGGAGAACGAGACAAAGCATCTGGTAACGCATTCAATTTTCCAGGCCGGTGTTCCAACGTGAAATCAAACTGTTGGAGTTTCACGGCCCAACGAGCAAGCTTGCCAACTGGATCCGACATACGCCGCAGCCACAAAAGAGAATAGTGATCTGTGATCACTGTGAAGGATAAACCTTCCACATACTGACGAAATTTCTCAATAGCGAAGACTACAGCGAGACACTCGCGCTCGGTAACAGAGTAATTGCGCTCGGCCTTATTGAGTGTTCTACTTATAAAAGCAATGGGATGCTCCTCCTTATTTTCGTCGGACTGCGTCAACACAGCCCCGATTCCGTAATTAGAGGCATCCGTATAAATCCTAAAAGGCTTGATTGGCTGACTGTAATCTGGGCTAGCCAGTACAGGGGCAGGAGTAAGGGCATTTTTTAAATTACAAAAAGAGACCTCAGCTTCAGCAGACCAAGAAATGGCATTTTTCTTGCGTTTGCCCTTCATAAGGTCATTAATAGGAGCAGCAAGGGTAGCAAACTGGGGAACAAACCTGCGATACCAACCAAGTATGCCCATAAACCTTTTAACTTCGGTGACTGTCGTAGGACGAGGATACTCAACAATGGCCTTAATCTTGTCGGGGTCGGTCCTCAGCCCTTGCCGATCAACGACAAAACCTAAGTACTTCAAGCTAGTGCGACAAAATTTACACTTATCAGCATTTACTGAGAGGCCGGCAGCCTTTAAACGATTGAAAACCTCCAGAAGCACCAACAAATGCTTTTCAAACGAGGAAGTAACAATAATACAGTCATCAAGGTAAACAAAAACGTTCGGTTCCAGTTCGGGACCGAGAACGCTATCCATAAGACGCTGCAAAGTCTGGGGCGCATTACATAAACCAAATGCGGTTCGAGTAAATTCATAAAGTCCGCGGCCAGCTACAGAAAAAGCGGTTTTCGCACATGAGGATTTTTCGAGCGGAATTTGCCAGAAAGCACTTTTCAGGTCAATGAAAGAAATAAATTTCGCATCTCGCAACTTATTAAGGATACAGTCAACCCTGGGTATAGGATAAGCATCCTTTTTGGTAACAGAGTTCAAGCCACGACCATCAAAACAAAGCCGAAAATCGCCAGAGGCTTTCTTTACCAGAAGGAGAGGCGAAGACCATGGGCTAGTAGATTTCTGTACGACTCCCGACTCAATCATTTTGTCGAGCTCTTGATAGAGATGAGCCATCATCGGCGGAGATAGAGGATATTGTCGCTGTTTAATATGACGAGCATCGCCTGTGTCAATATAATGCTCGGCCAAATGTGTGCGCCCTAACCCAATGGAACCTAATTCCTGAAATTTATTAACAATTTTCTCTAAGGAGTCCCGTTGGGCCACAGAGAGTTCATCACAAGCTATAACACCGTTTACAGCAGCAACTTCAACGGGAGTCGACCACGAATTGTTTACAAAATTCAAAGATAAACCAAATAACCTACAAAAATCGACTCCTAAAATTAAAGTGTGCTTCACAGAAGACACAACAAGAACAGGAAGTATGTGATGAGTTCCATTTAAAGAAATAGGAAGCATAGTTTGACCCAGAGATTTCTGGGAGGCTCCATCAGCAGTGAAAACATGAGAAAGAGTATGGGGCACAATCTGGAGTTTTAAATCCCGGAGCAGAGCTAAACCACGATGACCCATGACTGAGACGCTAGCACCGGAGTCTACTAAACATGTGACAGGTGTCTTAGAAATTTTAACATTTACAAAAGGTCGATCATCAGAACCAATAGGCGTAAAAACAGGAGAAATCTCCGACTGATGGAAAAATCGGGCAATGACGTTCAACCATTGAGTTATTTCATGTCGGTCGGTGGAAATGCGCTGGGTTTTCCGGCGACCGACGCAACGGAAGCGCGTGACACGTTTTTTGAACACTTCGGACAAGTGGAGCGCGTGACGACCACAGCCATAGCAGAAAATAGTTTTAGGCTTGTCACAATTTAGGTGAAAAGTACGCCTATGGTTCGATGAGAAACTTTGTTTATTAAGTGCACCAGTGATAAACTCTAAAATATAGGGCATTACTGTGTAATTATAAATAAAAGTGATAAATAGTTATATAATAAGTATCTGAGTGTATAGCGGTGTATAAATCCCCCTTAAATAAGTTAGATAAACTGTATAAAATCAAACGTGTAAAACTGTTAGTGAGGTTATAAGTTCGGCAGAAGTAGTTATCTGTCCATAACACTTGGAAAGTTTAGTCTACCCTAAGATTATCAAAACTGTGTGATCTAAAATAGACAAAGTGTGTTTGCAACGGTGGTAGAAAAGTCAAGTTTATTTCTTTGCATTGCTAAGTCGGGCTACCGGAGCCTGCGCACGGAGTAGCCGGCAGCAGCGTGGCTGGCAGTGGCGGCGAACTAGGGCAAATGTACAACACGCCAAGAGGTCGAAGTAACTCATTAGAAAAAAGGAAACGAGAGGAAATTAAGAGTGAGGAAGAAAACGGATTTAAGAAGAGTAAACAAACTATTAGAACACCACCCAAGAAAACTGATACGAAAGAAACAGAAGAAATGGAAGAACTAAAGCAAATGATAACTGCTATGGCAACAAATGTAAATTGTATTAAAGATCGTATGGAACTAAACCACAATGACCTAAAACAAGAAATTAAAAATAACAGTGAAACAATAAAACAAATAAAACGAGATTATGAAGAAAAAGAAAAACTGTGGCAAGTAGAAAAAGAAAAAATGAAAGAGATAATAGAATCCATGCAAAAAAGATTGGAAGCACAAGATAAAAGTAACCGGGTAAATAACATCATTATCAAGGGTTTAGCAATACAAGAAGGAGAAGTGAATATTAAAACAGTAGTATCTGCTTTCTTAGAAAAAGAAATACAAGCTAAGTGTATAATAAAATACGCTTCAGTAATAAAAAGAGTTGAAGGATCCACAATAATCAAAGCTGAAATAGAAAACTACGAAGACAAACTAAATATTATGAAAAATAAAAATAAATTGAAAGGAATGAACGAGAAAATATATATAGACAATGATTTAACACAGGAAGAACGAAAGATGCAGGCGATAATAAGAAAGACGGCTAGAGAAGAAAAGGAGAAAGGAAATAAAACAAAATTTTTTTATAATAAGTTACACATAGATAACAAACAATATAATTGGAATACAAAATCAGGAAGCCTGGAAGAGGCTGGACAGGTAGAAGAAAAGCACCCAAAAAACTATTAAATACTGAGGCAAGAAAAAAGGTAACGACTAAGCTAAGCAAAAGGACTAAGAATACTACTTGGAAAGGGAATAATGTATTAGGAAGAACAAGGGAAAAAATTATAAATTTAAGTACAGGGCATAGATCTTGTGGGAAAATTACGGAAACAATAAAGCAAAGAAAACGGAAACACGAAAATAAAAACAAAGAAATTTGGAAACTAGCAACATGGAACATTAGGAGCATAAACGGGAAAGAAAATGAACTAATATATGAATTCAATAAAGAGAAATTAAACATACTGGCAGTAACAGAAACAAAAAAAAAGGAAAAGGAGAAAAAGTTATGGAAGACGGACATTTATTGATATACAGCGGAGTACCACAAGATAAACGAGCAACAGCTGGAGTAGCTTGTCTAATACACAAAGAATACGCTAAATACGTAGAAAAATGGGAAGCCTGTTCTGAAAGAATACTAAAGATAAAAATGAAAGAAACAAATGACAGGATACTTACAATTATAGTAGTATATGCACCTAACGAGGATGAGGTAGCAAAAAATAAAGACGAATTCTGGGAGCAGCTACACATAGAAACCGAGAACAGCCTGGGAGATATTTATGTACTAGGAGACTTCAACGCGAGAGTTGGGAAAAGGGAAGAGGAATCAACCTATGTAATAGGTAAATTTGGAGAAGAAAGACTAAACAATAATGGAACAAGGCTTATTGATTACTGCATCCTGAACGACCTCATAGTTACTAACACGTTTTATAAACACAAAGAAATCCACATGTATTCAAGACAAGGACCATATGCAGCAGACAAATCATTAATAGACTACATACTAGTGGAGAGGAAAAATAGGAAAAGTATAATTGATGTAAGAGCAAAGAGAGGCCCTGAAATATACAGTGATCATTTCCTGATAGAAGCAAAAATAAAAAAAGCTTACAAGAAAGAAGAAATGAGTAAACAAAAAGGGGAAATAAAGGAGAACGCATCTGAAATAATTAAAACGTACAGGTTAAAAGAGGAGTTAGTAGCAAAACAATACGAAGAAGAGGTAAGAAAACAAATGGAGATACTTACTATAAGTGATAACACAGACATCGAACAGAAGTGGCAACTATTCAAAACCACGCTACTGAATGCAGCAAGAAAAGTTTGTGGAACGACAAAAATAAGAACTAACAAAAAACAAACAGCCTGGTGGAATGAAGAAATAAAACAAGCAATAAAAATAAAGAAAGAAAAATGGAAGAAGTATTTAAGTAACAGAACACAAGATAATTATAATGTATATAAGGAAGAGAGAAGAAAGGTTAAAGAGATGACCAACAAAGCGAAAGAAACAAGCTGGGAAAAGTTCGGTGATCAAATGGAGAGAAATAGTAAAGAAAACCAAAAACTATTCTATAAAACACTGAAATCGCTAAGAAAAGAAGAAAGAAAACAAATGGACATAATAAAAGATAGAGCTGGTAAACTCCTAACTGATGAAAAACAAGTTATGAACCGATGGAGAGAATACTTCCAAGAACTCCTGAACGTAACCGAAGACGACACAAATATGACAAGAATAAGAGAAGTACTTGTAGACGAAAACACCGAAATAACAATGGACGAGATATCCGAAGCGGTAAAGCTGATTAAAAATGGGAAGGCAACAGGACACGATAAAATAAGTGGAGAGATGCTAAAATATATGGGCAGAGAAGGAATAATACTATTATTAGACATATTCAATAATGCTTGGAAATATGAACAAATACCTAAAGACTGGGAAGTAGCAGTCATAATGCCATTACACAAAAAAGGTGACACAAGAGATTGTAATAATTACCGAGGGATCTCGCTGCTAAGCACAACACTGAAAGTGTATGAGAGAATACTAGAAAAAAGATTGAGAAAAATAGTAGAACCAGTATTAGAAGAAGAACAAAGCGGATTCAGAAAGGGAAGAAGTATACAAGACCATATATTCACATTAAAACAAATAATACAAAAGACCTTAAGAAGCAAGAACAAAGCGTTTATGGCATTTATAGATTTGGAAAAAGCGTTTGACAGAGTACAGAGACAGCAAATATGGGATAGCCTAGAAACAAGAAACGTTAACAAAAAATTAATTAACGCAATTAAGAGCCTATATAATAATAACCTAAATTATGTCATTAGTAAAAATAGAACCTCTGACGTATTCGAAACTAAAGGCGGCCTAAGACAAGGTGGAGTAATGAGTCCATTGCTCTTTATAATATTTATGGACGAAATTATTAAAGAATGTAAACCCGAAATGAAGAAACTAAGGGTAGGCTACAGAAATCTACAAAAGATTGAAATAGGAGAATGTGCTTTTGCTGATGATGTAGTGATAATGGCCGGTAGCGAAACGAGTTTGCAGCATAACCTTAATGTATGGAACAATACGTTAATTAAATATGGAATGAAGATAAATGCTAAAAAGACAAAAGTGATGGCAATAGCCAACGAAAGACAAAATATGAACATAAAAATAGAAAACAATAACATAGAACAGGTAGAAAAGTTTGAATATTTAGGAGTACTACTAGAAAGTACTGGAAAGCAAGATGAAGACATAAACAGAAGAATAAATAAGACAGCGACAATGTTCCATATGATGAAAAATAGTTTTATAGGTAAAAGAGAGATATCACAGAAAACAAAAATAACGGTCTTTAAAACAATATACAGAGCAATATTAACCTACGGTTGCGAAACGTGGGTCACAACAAGAAAAATTAAAAGTAGAATACAAGCATTAGAGATGAAATATCTGAGAAGAGTCAAAGGAGTAACAATGCTGGACAAAATAAGGAACGTTAATATAAGAGAAGAATTGAAAATGAAACCGATAGAAGAGTTTATAGAGCAGAGACAACTGAGTTGGTGGGGACACCTGTTGAGGATGGACGACAAGAGACCCGTGAAGAAAGTTTGGACAGCAAAAATAATTCAAAAGAGAGGACGTGGCAGACCAATGGCGGACTGGGACGACATAGTACAAAAGACACTTAGTAAGAAGGGAACGACAGTACAAGAAGCAAAAGTATGTGCCAGAGACAAGAAACAGTGGACAAAGTTTGTGCACGATAAATAAAGGTTACTGCCCTACACCTAACGGTAGAAGGGTTTACTGACTATATATATATATATATATATATATATATATATATATATATATATATATATATATATATATATATATATATATATATATATATATATATATATATATATATATATACAATTTAGGTTTATGTGGCCACTTTCACCACAATTCCAACAACGATCTCTAAGATGTGAAGCAGTCACAGAAGCAACTTGCTGACGGAACGGTACTGTCCTAGGAGCAGGGCGACACGCTAAGTCAGGCTCAAGTAAAGAATTATTCTTAGGAGGAGGGGTTTTAAACGAAGAGACATTTAACTCGGTATCTTCAATTTGTTTGCAGACCGATATTAAAGCAGAAATCGTATTTATTTGTTGCAAAGCACACTGACGTTGGTAACGCGGCTGTAAGTTACGCATGATAGTAGCCAATCGGGGTTTTTCCTCTGGCCTTTCAGAAGTCGCAAGAATAAATTCTCCATTTTCGAAATGAAGATTTCGGTTTTTTCGTGCACACCCTGCGTGCGGTTTCTTATCTCTTCCTGAAGAGCGAGATCATAATTGCCAGGTAAGAACGTAGCCCGTAAACGAGATGCGAGATCCGACCAAGAAGTGAGTGACGCTCGAACGCGCCTATACCAAACTAGTGCATCAGCTTTAAACAATTCTGAAGCTTGACGAAGCAGAAGATCATCAGGAATACATCGAGCATAAGCACGTTCTTGTACATCTTCGAAAAACTCGTTAACCCCCGACACACCATCAAAAGTAATGCCCCAACGCAAAACTTGAAAATTGGAATCTAACGCCTTCGGAGGTGGCAAAGCAGTACTGTGAGGATTCATAATATGAGCAGCAAAATCACGAGGACTAGAAACTTGTGGTGACCGATCTGGGGAATTATTTACCGGAATATTACAAACAGGAGAGTTAGTATTCTCAAAAGTACTAAATTGTATTCGAGCTAAACGAGCTATTAAAGTCTGACAGTGAATAAAATCTGGGGTAGTATCTACCGGTGGAACAGAGGAACGTACTGTAGCAGCAGCTGAAGCGAAACTTTCAAACGAATTTTCAAAATCAAAATCCATCAAATTTGGAATAATGTTAGCTGGCTCCAAAATACGATTTCGAATCCGCAACTCATAATCGATTTCCTCCTCACGTAAATACTTGACATCCATATTGATTCGATGTGTACCCAAAAATTTAATAACAAAATAACCAAAAAGTCTACCAGGGAAGGATAGGAAAACATAAACAGATAAGATAAGAAAAAGACGATCCTGCTTCCGTACAATTTGAAATTAATAAAAAATAATGAAGTATCAATTTTAGCAAAAAATAATTAAAATTTAGTGACTGGCCCCACGTTGGTGTGCCAAAATTGTGTGACACTTTTCGGTAGAAAAATAAAATAACACAGTATTTCACTACACCTACCTAGGAGTGTCACCCAACGACTCCGGCTAGCTGAAATAGTGCGGAAGCGGGGGATCGTGAGCGTTTATAATCTTCAATTACCAAATGAAAGCAGGTAAAGGTGAAGCCCAAAAATGAAAAAAAAATCAAATGTTCAAAACTTATTATTAATTAAAATTAAACTTAATTGAAAGTTAATTGAAGCTTATGGGCGCCACGGGCTTGAAAGGAAAATGCAACTGATAAGCACGAATCAAAACAGAAATATGAATTTATTGACCACAATAAATTAATTTCGCTAAATAAAAATTTTCCCAAGTAAAGTGAAATTGTAAAAATAAATTGGTTTACCAGACAATTAATGACTTCAAGCGGGTAACTAAAACTAGCTGGTCTTCTTGAGCCGATGGTGGACCAACTTAAGAGTGCTGACCGGATGCTTGGCGTTGATGCAGGTAACGGCGCCGTAGTTCTTGGTAGAGTTCGCTTAGGAGAATCCTGGGGCTCAATCTCGATTCCGAATAAGTGCTTGAGGAAGGCCGCCAGACGCGAGACTGTTCCTCGTGTCCTGTGGATTGGTAGGGCCACCAGATCGAGACTACCGCCTCCAAGATTGCAGCGATTCGCTGGAGAATGCTCGAGCAGCCAGCAGCGATCCAAGCCAGCAACTCCCAGCCGATTCCACCACCAACTCCTACGTCACCTACAAAAATTTTGACAACAGCAGTATCGTAGACACAAATGTGGCCTGAAGGGCTGGTTATATACAATGAAATTTACAATATATGGTTTTAAGAAATTGTTACCCGCAATTACTTAACGAGATTACACACTGAAATTTAATCGTACTACAAAAATTTAAAGTATGGTCGATATAAATTCAAATTTAAATTACAGCTATTAATACAAAAATAATTACAAAATTTTTTGGTACCACAGAAATGATAGAAGTAGAAGATAATAAGAAAAAAGAAAAGGATGCAGGTTAATTGACTTTAACTTTTGACAATAATTACTAAAATATCACAAAAAAAAACCCCCCCAAAAAATGATAAATTTAGTAATAAAACCGAACACGGCAGAGACTCAACACAAACGTCAGAGCAAAAGTAACACTAAATTTGTCCTAACAAAAATTTTAACAACAACACAAAATTAGTTGAGCCTCAAAAAAATGCACGAAATCGACGGAACGTCCTGCAGTCGTGTTCAGTCAGTCGTCCTTGTCACGTCAAAAACACTCACACCCTACATTCGCTCTCTCATGCACTCAGGATCAGGAAAGGAACACGGTAGACACAACTTAGACCTGCAGCCAACCTAGAAGTTGTGCTTAAACTCAAAATTTTAATAAAATGATAATACAGAATCTACGGTAATTCAATAACAAGAATAAAGAATTGAAGTTTAAACTAACTGGCAGCTCAAGAACCAAAGCTAGACACCAACAAACCAAAATCGTGATTTTTCTGAGACCATGTGCAGTCACAATCATCTCAAAAAATAGCAAATAAATTTCGGCTTACCAGCATCCAGAATGTTTCCACAAGTTCCAGTCTCTAAAATAGATCACTATTTTTATAAGAATTCAAAGTTAGAGAACAAAAGCAGATTTTATTCAAAAGCAAGAGCACACTTCGCTCAAAACGCAACTTCACAAGTCAGTCCCCTCAAACGGGGTACGATTCGCGAGTGAAACACCATCAAAAATTTAAACAATAATAAATAAATAACATAAAAGTGCAATCATTTTGAATATTCGTTAACAGAAAAACAAAATATAAATTTCCAAGTAATTTAAAGAGGCTAAAACCAGTGCTGCCCCAAAAGTTTTTAACGGTGACAAAAACATTTTGTCACAATATATATATATATATATATATATATATATATATATATATATATATATATATATATATATATATATATATATATATATATATATATATATATGCTCAAAACAATTGAAGGGTCAAGATTTTATTATTGAATAACTTTTTTCTCAAACGTAGAATTAATATGAATATTTTTTGACAGATGATTTAACCAATCATATTGCGTTATGATGACGTAATGCAACCAATACAATTGAAAATGTAAAATGATGTATCTGACAACATAATTTTGTAGATCAGGTTTTATTTTGTTACGTCAGTAACAAAAAATTAATTAATTTGTCACATGAAACGTCAAAAATGTTTAGCAAAATGAGTCGTTTTGGTAGTATTTTTAACAAGAAAAATATTCTTCCTAAATACCATTCGAGATAATAATTTTTTGAGAGAATTTTTGTCTATTCCACGGCAACTTATTGCAATTTCACTCCACAAAACATCATCTGACAATTTCCCTCAACTTCGTTTCGGGAAATTGATAGATGATGTTTTGTGTCGTGAAATTGTTAGAAATAAGTTGCCGTGGAAACGACAAAACAATTCTCAAAAAATTATCATCTCTTATGGTATTACCCCTGAAAATTTATTTATATATACCTTAAACCTTTATTTAAACAATTTTATTAAATTTCAATTTCAATTAATACATAACACTGAACATGATCAGTCAGAGCGAAAACCTGCGAAAAATAAAGTGTAAAAATTGAACATTTAGTAAATTTTTATTAGATTTATTTCTTATTTACAACTTTAATAAGGTGTATTACCTCCGTTAGCATTAAATTCAGCTTGGCAGCGATGTGGCATGCTGCGGATAAGCCTGCGTTTGTTTTCTTGTGGAATCTCTTGCCATAATTCCACTAGAGAATATTTCAGTTCCCGTATTGTCTAAAGCGGGTTAACTCGACTCATAGGTATTCAATATGATTGAAGTCAGGGCAACATGCTGGCCATTCCATTTTTTTTAAAATTGTTGTCCACAAGGTACCGTGTGACTAGTCTAGCTAAATGCGCGCGGGCTCCATCTTGAATTAAGACAAACCTGTCACGTCTGTTCGGCGCTAAAAGAGCAAGCGGTTGTACATGAACATTTAAAACATCATCTACATAGCGCCGTGCAGTCAAAGTGCCGTTTCGAGTGATGACAAGTTCGGTTTTAACACTGATGAATATTCCACCCCAGACCATAACTGAACCTCCATCAAAAGGTACATGTGGCAGCATATTGTGTTAGATGTAGTGCTCATTTGTTCTTCTTCAGAAGTGAAGAGGTCCATCAAGCTTGTGTAAATTGAATTTTAATTCATCAGTTAAAAGTGCAGCACTCGAGTGTAGGGCTGTTCGATATTCCAATTTGAATATCGATATTCGATATAAAATTAATATCGATATATCAATGTATATATATATATATATATATATATATATATATATATATATATATATATATATATATATATATATATATATATATATATATATATATATATATATATCGGTGTATCGATATATCGATATATCAATGTTTCCATATTATATCGATATCGCATTTTATTCAATTTTCTTGCTTTTTATCATTTCCACATGAACAAAGGGATGTTTGGTTTTTAAATGTACAAATAAATTTTATGTGTTACCTTTATTAGTCACGATTTTTTTTGCAATGTATGTATTGCGCAGATTTTTCATCGGGTCTGTCAAAATATTCCCACACAATACTACGTTTACCACTCATGTTTTTAATTAAAATTAAATCTCAAAATAAAAAATATGAACAACTCAACAACGCGATGTTATTTCTTCACATACAATATCGAATGATCAAATTAGTTTACGACGGGTCACAACTCGCAAACGAGTATAACTATTATTTAAGAAGTAAACAGAAACATAAAATTAGGTATTATTGCAATGAATATACGTTTTCAAATTCAAAAGATTTTATTGTCCCTGTCCCTAGTTCTGTTCCTCCTAGCTAAGTGGCATAGTACAGCTACAACAACATAATAGCGTTTTACAGCAGAGAACACAAATGGAGTCGACCATTCTCACTCTTTAATTTTACTTCTATTTTTACCTCTCGCCTCATATTCTATAAGAGAGGTATTGTAATGGGTCAAAATTTTCGAGTATGAGTTTTTGGTGGATAAGCACGTTTCAGGGTCTCTAGAATACGAATTTACTATTTTCACGATGATGTCTGTGTGTGTGTGTGTGTGTGTGTGTGTGTGTGTGTTTGTGTATTTGTATGAACCGAGGATTTTTCGTCCACGATAACTTAAAAAGTATCAAACCGTTTATAACCAAATTTCTTATTTAAGGTTTTGATAAGTATCTTAACACCGGATAACATTTTGGTAGAAATCTGCAAACCGGAAGTAGTACTTTTAGAAGTTTGGAAAAGTTTTCCTTAAATATATTGGTACATTATTTATTTATGACAATTTGCAATTAAAAATAAAAGAAATTGTGATTATCTATGTGTACAGTTAATTATAAATACAAATTGCTGAATCTGGAAGTATTTAACAATAAAATAAAGTACAATTAATATTCTATCTTGTTGTCCATGATATGAAATTTGTTTCTACATAAAATTTGAATTATTATGACAGTGACAGTACAGTTGACATCTTTTGCTTGCATATTGGTTTACATTATCGTTTACATATTACATGAAGATGAAACTATTAAAATGTAAGTAAAACTATTTATTAGGTTAGTAGAATAAGCAGAATTAGGCGAGAGGTCGTGTGGTGGCCACAGCAGATTTTTTGATATTATTTCGCGGAATACCTTTGTGTATAAACAGAAAACAGATGTTATAGGTACCTTTGTTATAGTATGTTCTGTTCGCCGTTGTATAAATTACCTATGAGACGCGATTCAATTTTATTTTTAAAAAATCTGACGTGGCCATCACACAACCTTCCGCCATATTTATACTTTAAACAGAAATGTATATACGTACAATCCGGTGCCCATTTAAAATATACAAATAAAAATCTAAAATATTCAAACACAGAAATTAGTATCACCTGAATCAAAAGATTCATTCACACGAAAACTCTTCTGTGTTGAAGTAATCCTCCGTTCAGTTACTACATTTAATAGCTTACTTATGACATATTTATATAGCGCTAGTATGCCAACTTGTCACCCTTCTCATCTGTCAATATTTTTTATGCAGAAACAAAAATCAACCGAACATGGATTACAAGATTTCAACGTTTTATTTGATAAATTTATTTTTTAAATTTTACTGCAGTTCTTTAATGCTACCAGATAAAAACAATTTTTTTATATCGTAAATTGCAAATAACTTTTCCTCTTATTCTTATTACAAATAAATACTATATTTATCCAAATTTATAGAAATTTTTGACACTTAAACTTTTCAATCTTCAAAAAATATCACTTCCGGTGAAGATATTTGTACCAAAATCTAATGAGCTCTTCCTATTCGTATACAATGGTAAAATACCAAATATCAAAATTTTTGGGTAATTCGTATTTGAGTTATGCGACTAACACCCCTTGACCACATACATACCCACACACATACACACACACACATACACACACACATACATACAGACATCATCGGGAAACTATCAAAAATGAGTTGTAAGGACCCTAATTCGTGCTCATCCACTAAAAACTCACTACCCGATTTTTTGCATGATTCCAATACCTTCCTTTACAGGTAAGCGGAAGGTAAAAATACAGTATAATTTTTACAAATTACCCACGTATAGTATTTGAGATGAAAGAAATCTGACAAAGGTCGTTGTGAAACAGTACGAAGTAAGATTTGAGCTCCGCCCGTGCCCATAATGTCATATTCAGTAATACGATAGGTTCGTAGTCTACAAATAAAACAACATAATTAATTATGGGACGAAGAATCACAGGATATATCGATAGGTATATCAAACATCGATATATCAAACATCAATAAGCATTGATTTAGCGATACAGCAAACATCGATATATCGATATATCAAACACCAATAAACCGATACATAAAACACCGATATATCGATATATCAAACATCGATATATCGATATATCAATAAATCAAATATTGATATATCGATATAGCAATACATCGATATATCGATATTTTTTCTTCGAAATATCGTTATTCGATATATCGATATAATATCGATATATCGATTTAAACGAACAGCCCTACTCGAGTGTCTCAGTTGCTATATTCGATGTTGCCGTGCATACAGAATTCGGGCTCTTTTATGCTTCCTGGTTAATGAAGGTACTTTAGCAGGAATTCTAGAAGATAAAGGTCCCTCAAAAAGCCTATTTCGTACGGTTTGATCAAAAATTCTTTTACCATTTGCTCGAGAGAGCTCATTTTGTAGCTCTCGAGCTGTAGCGAACCGTTTAAGTAGGCCTTGGAATCTTAAAAATCAGTCTTCATTGGTAGTTATTGTTCTTCCTCGGACTTACAAAGTACGTCTAGTTATAACCCGGACTCCTAGTGTCTCTTCCATGCCATCCAGATAACTGATTGCGTAACTCCTAGATGTCGAGCTGTATATCGCTGTTTTCGTCCTTCTGTAGCAAAGTTATTGCTTCAGACATCTGAACTTCTGTTAAATATCTTCTGTGGCCTTTGTTTTAATCCATTTCATAACATTTCACTTATACTTAACTGCTATACTTTAGTAAATGCTTAATAAAATATCGAAATAGGGCAAATTTCATTCCAGTTTCGCTCATTTTTTATTCATAGCAGTAAGAATAAATAAGGACATAAGACAAACAGATCAAACTAGTTCAGATACTTAAACAATACATAAGGCAACTTAAATTCTTAATATAGTTGTGCCTGATATCTTGCAACCATTAGTTTTATATAAAAAAAATCTTGACCCCTTAATTGTTTTGAGCAGTGTGTGTGTATATATATATATATATATATATATATATATATATATATATATATATATATATATATATATATATATATATATGTGGGACTTGCTGATTAGAGTAAATAAATAATAAAGTTAATAACACTGGTTTGATTGAATTTAACAAAATTATTATTAATAAAGTTTAAGAATACAAATTAAATATTATTGATACACAAGTAATTTATGTCCCAATAATCCACAATTGAAACATCTGTCACGGCGTTCTTGTCCTTGGTCTTTCTTTATTTCTTGATTTTGTCCTTTTCTAAATACTAAATTATAAATATATACTTTAATTATTCCTAAATGACACCGATTGTATGTAATAATCACATAATCTTTCATTTAAAATTTAAAAATTTGTCTTAAATTAAATATTTATCGAAATATTTGAAAAAAGTACTACTTCCGGTATTTAGATTGAAACCAAAAATAGGAGGTGCACAACTAGA
The DNA here is from genome assembly GCA_947534325.1 of Agonum fuliginosum. Classification (NCBI taxonomy): domain Eukaryota; kingdom Metazoa; phylum Arthropoda; class Insecta; order Coleoptera; family Carabidae; genus Agonum; species Agonum fuliginosum. Next base: position 17,604,918 of record OX384040.1, read on the forward strand.
TGCTATAACAGTCCTAAATACAAAATTTCAACTTTCTACGTCTAACCGTATTTGAGTTATGCGACACACATACGTCCGTCCGTACGTACGTACAGAACCGAAATTTTTCGCGATTACAATACTTCCTTACTCCGTACAAGGAAGTAAAAAGCAAGTATGCAATAGACAGTCCTATTAAATGCGAACATTTTAAGCTAAATTTTAACTCATTTACTCGTTTCGTTCAATTTTTACCATCCGCTTACCTGTAAAGGAAGGAATTGGAATCATGCAAAAAATCGGGTAGTGAGTTTTTAGTGGATGAGCACGAATTAGGGTCCTTTACAACGTAGTCCATGGGCCAGCTAGCCAAATTCAAGGCTTCGGTATAATTTGGGGGTACTAATAGTGGGATTCTATGTTTTTCTTTCAAATATTACAGATCCATAGATCTGTAGGTTATAGAATATCTGTGGGAATGATATTTACAAATTTGTAGAAAATGGGATTCTGTGCTGTCATCTGTAATATAATCATTTACAGATGTGATCTCATAGGTCTTGGTACATTTATTTACAGATGAAAAGGTACAATGTTACCAACGGTGTAGATTTTTTTATTTTTCTCGTACTAGAAATTATTAAAAAAGGTTTGTCTTAATGATTTTTTAATGAGTATGTAAAATATGATAACATGATGTGATTTTTAAAGCCATTCTGCAATTTATTTCATAAATATATAGTTTTTGTCATATTTATATATTATTATACTGTTTGCAAACATGATCCTTTCTTAGCTGTCATTTTAAGAAATATTACTCTCTGTAGTAGTTTGTTATATCTGTCACAAGAAATTGATGAAATGAAGAATAAGATTATAATAATAAAACAAGAGACTTATTTATATGTATCAAATAATATTATTGCATTTCACTATACCCTGGAATGGTAAAGTTGGCAAATACTATGTGTTTACAAAATGTAATAATAATAATCATCATCATCTATATCTGTAATAAGATTTTGTACACTTTGTTTATCGAGCTGAAATATTTGCCTAAATTGTTTATTAGGCATTTTGAAGGATTCATTGTAACGTCACTTCTCAGTTCTCATCGTTCTCTTTAAGGTTATATCTCACATTTCTACAAGAAAGTAATAAATATCACTTTAAATTCAGTCGATTTTATACTTACTATGCTTACGATCTTCTTCTAACAACATCTCAGTTAGGAAAACCAGTCTATTATTATTATTATTCATTATTTTACAATGAAAATATTTGTTACGGACAGCAAAATGACGTCCGTAACATTTACGTGAAATCTTTAACTACAAATATTTGTAAATATGTAAGCTACTTGTAATACCAAATTATCTGTAGCTCTTACAGATTCTATAAATTCATACTACAGATGCTACAGATGTGCACAGAATCCCACTATAAGTTTTCTTTTAACCATAGTTATATATATATATATATATATATATATATATATATATATATATATATATATATATATATATATATATATATATATATATATATATATATATATATATATATACTATATTTGAGAATGACTGGCAGTAATAAATCATTCTGTCAAAGACATGCCAGTGGCGCATCAATAATTGTTTGCACAGGGATAGTCAAAATAACTAAATTCGGTAGAGAACTATCGTTTTAGGTCTAAGTTGTTTTTCAGGGAAAAGATTTATTTTAATAATAATGAGTGATAAAGTTATATTTAAATATTAAAAACTTTTATTTTTAGTAAATGTATAAACAGATCACTCCTATCTACGTCTATGACACAGTCCGACGGGGATTATCTTAGCGTTGGTGACGGGATTTCTATTGTTCGAGAAGTAAGTTTCGTTCCAGGTATAAAGCGTGCGGCTTATTTTGACCATCCTAGTGTAGTTACAACTGACTTTTCTGGTAGTTTTATTTGCCGCATTGCTGGCAAAAATCCAATACTACTCTTGCAAATAATGATTTATTACTGTCAGTCATTCTCAAATGGACTATATATATATATATATATATATATATATATATATATATATATATATATATATATATATAAGGATCATTAAAAACCATGATTGCCATCCTCAAGTGGTAGCGGTAGGTAATAGAAATGGCGACCAATACAAGATGGCAGGCGTTGCTTTTAAATAACGGCTATATCTATGGAAGTAATGGTCCGATTTCAACAAACTTTTGATCGTATCATTTTTAAAGTACATTAAATTTGCAACAATTTAAGCCCAACCGCAGCTCTGTACGTCCAATAGTTTCCGAGATATAGCACTTCTAAACTTAGCACTTTTTTCAAAAAAATTAAAGTTGAGAAATTTTAGCTTTTTTCGTAATTTTTGGGTTTAATTAACTGTAATTTCCGAATGAAAAAAAATATTATTGTCTTCCGGTTTCTTTCATTAAATTTTACGAACATTTCCCTATAAAATATGTTATTTTAGAAACTTTAGAAGTATTAAAATATTTTGTATTTATTGTGTTTAAAGCCTCATTCACATAAGCATTTAGTTTTAAGGTTTACATTTACGTTTAAATTTAAGAAAGTTTAAATTCATATAACTAAATACGAGCATTCACACGTCGCACTTTTAAGCACTTAGAATGCTCGTATTTGCTTAGATGTATTCAAACTTTCTTAAACGTAAACATAAATGTAAACCTTAAAACTAAATGCTTATGTGGATGGGGCTTAATGAGCTGTATCTTCTGAACGGATAAAGTTATCGACTTCCGGTTTATTGCATCTGAAGTATCTGTTTAATCGCTAGCAATAATAATAATCAACAACTCAGCATTGCTATTGCTAGCGAAAACAGATACCTACTTCTTCATCCCATAGTTTATTGCAATAAATATTACAATGTTATAATCAACTGCAAATATGATTTTACCTTAACATACAAAACCAGTATAGTAGGTAGAACTCATTTTTAGGTTATAAATAAAATAGGTTAAACTCGTCTTTAAGTTATAAGTTAATTAGGTTAAACTCATCTTTAAGTTATAAGTAAAGTAGGTTAAAATCATCTTTAAGTTATAAGTTAAGTAAGTTAAACTCATCTTTAAGTTATAAGTAAAGTAGGTTAAACTCATCTTTAAATAGAAATCGTCTTTACATAAAACTTGACTTTAGATAGAGCACGTCTTTAGAATAAAATTTTCACATTTACGCTCGTCACTTATATATTGACGCTCGTCACTTATATATTGACGCTCGTCACTTATATATTGACGCTCATCACTTATATTGACGCTCGTTTTTAGGTTATATTCATCTTTAGATAAAACTCGTCTTTAAAATAAATTGGTTTTTAAATAATATTTGTCTTTAGATAAAACTTGTTTAAATACCTACAACTCATCTTTTATTAGCAATCGTCTTTACATAAAACTTGACTATAGATAGAACACGTCTTTATAATAAACTCGTCTTATAATTTAACTTGTCTCTAATTTAAACTTGTATTATAAATTAAATTCGTTTTTAAGTTAAATTCGTCTTTAGATTAAACTCGTCTTTAGATAAAACATTCGTCTTTAGGATAAACTCGTCTTTAGATAGATTTAAGTTTTCCATCCAAAGCTTGTATGGATATCCCATTCAAAGCCTGTGGGAGTTTCCCCATCCAAAGCCTGTGGAGGTGTTCCATTTGAATACTGTTAACACGTTCCATCCAAAGCCTGTAGAGGTGATCCATCCAAAGCATGTGGAGATGTTCCTTCTAAAGCCACCCACAGACACATACAAACACACAGACAAACATAAACACATACACACAAACATACGCACACACCAACACAAACACACAAACACATACACATACACACCAATACACGCACACACAAACATACGCACACACCAACACAAACTCAAACACATACACACACACACACACACACAAACACATACACACAAACACATACACACAAACACATACACACAAACACATACACACACACACACATACACACAAACACGTACACACAATCACGTACACACAAACACATACACACACATACACACAAACACATACACACAAACATACGCACACACCAACACAAACACCATCACATACCCACAAACACATACACACAAACACACTAACACATACACACAAACACATACACACAAACACACTAACACATACACACAAACAAATACATACACACAAACAAATACATACAAACACATACACACAAACACATACACACAAACATGTACACACAAACACATACACACAAACAAATACACACAAACACATACACACACAAACACATACACACAAACATGTACACAAAAACACATACACACAAACATGTACACACAAACACATACACACAAACAAATACACACAAACACATACATACGATTATTTGCAAATAACGAAAGGAGTGTTATATATTAATTTACGACCTCATTTTGTAAACCATCTTTATTAAGCCCAATTTACATTGAGCAATATTGCAGATGCAAGTGCAACTTTTGACACGTTGCTTCAATATTGCATGAGTGTAATACAGAAATTATAAAATTATTATTCTAATATATCTGTTCGTGTTCATATATAATATAATATTGATTAGAATTTGTTTAGATCCTACCGAACAGGAACATTCTCAGACGACAATACCCAATATCAGTCTACATGTTTAATTTAAAATTATTTTGTAAATTGCTGAAAAAGAAAATTGGTTATTAGCTAAGAATTGCAAGTAACGAAATGAGTTGATATCAAATTATGACCACATTTTGTAAACTTCTTTATTACAGAAATAATAACAATAATACAAAAAATTATATAATTAAAAATAATATGATTTTTAGCTATATTTACATCAAATTTAACCACACAGACCATAAAAATTACTGTTATCGTCTGTATCCATGTAGACTGCGCCATCTCGTGACAGTTAACGCAAGATCTAGGTTTTAGTTCCTCAGTATTTACGTTTATAAACATATTTGAACAGATTCAAACACATATTAATTTACAACAAACTATCTGTTCATTATTTATCCATAAAATATCTCTGCAAAAATTATTTCATTGTATAATATTATAATATGTACATACCTACGAACAACTTTTATTTATGTCATGCGTAAAGTTTATAAATAATAATATTTTTGTTAGATACTATTATTAATAATAATAAGATATAATAATGTATAAATAAGATCTTATACAACGTATTTTTGCCCTATAAATGTCTGACGTTTGTGAAATAAACCATCATCATAATATGCTGTCTACCTCAACTTTATTTCTACCGGTACAATAAAATACTGTTCTAACAATACATAACACTAGTATTACATTGTTCATATATTTGTATTAATCAATCCCAGCTATAATATCCCATTAAAATTGTATTATTTACCTGAAACAAAATAATATTAATGTATTTTACGTATTAATGTACCTTTTAAAATAATACAAATGTCAAACCTAAATCCAGAACTTAACACCACCACCAACAAAACAGTCATAAGAAGACTGATGGATGAATATTAATATTATTGAAACACACTTTATATAGAACATGTCAATATTATTGACATTTATATTATTAAGTATGAGATTTAGATATTTTAACATAAATATAGAAAACGCGAAATGATTTGATAGTTTAATTAGGTTACTGAAGAAAAAATAAGAACCCAATATGATTATCGCTGTCAAAAGCCGGCGCATCGTGAAGCTGTTTTACAAACAAATAATGTCAAGATCTCCTCGTCTGAGATTCAGATCTGTCAGCAAATATATTTGAACTACTCTGTATATATCTAAAAGCAAGTCAATACGAGTATAAGAATTACCTAGTCTCTGATACAAAATACCTAATAAATTTTATTATCAATACGAAAACCAAGAAAGTGTTGTCAAAGAGTAACAAAAAAATGTTGTCATTCGTCTTGCATTTCACCACCAATGTTTAGATAGACACGACAACAACTTACGTTTCTAAACTATTTTGTACAGATACAAAACACATATTTACAACCTGATCTGATCTTCTTTTTCCGTAATATCTCTGCAAAATAATTATTTCATTATACTATAATATGTTTCATACCTACATACAACTTTTATATAGTATGTTATGCGGCGCGTTACGTTTAGAAATAATAATATTGTTGTTAGATATTATTAATAATAATAATAAGATACAATAATGTATAAATAAGATCTTGTACTAATATAAATCAATAACCTAAAAAAATATCTGACGTTTAGTAAGAGATAAGGAGATCAGTGTTGCCAAGCTAGTGGAAAAAAATATAATACATTAAACACAAAATAATCATATTTAATACATAATTAACGTATAAATTTGTATAAAAATAATATAAATATATAAATAAGTTAATTATTTATCAATTATATATAATATAAACATGAAATAATAGAAATTGAAAAAGTAAATTTCTAAAATTATTATAGAGTTGGTAACATTGAATTTAAAATTATAAGATAAATGTGTATTTTATTTAATTAAAAAAAACGTTAATTATAGAGAGAAAAATGCATTTTAAACGGGTTCTTAGAATTTTTTTCTCTTATAAATAATATATAACATATTAATATAATAGAATTTGATATAATGTTTGCAAGTAGAATATTAATAGTAAAGGTTGTTTAACCAGTATAGTAGGTTAAACTCATTTTTAGGTTATAAGTAAAATAGATTAAACTCATCTTTAAGTTATAAGTAATATAGGTTAAACTCATCTTTAAGTTATAAGTAAAGTAAGTTAAACTCTTCTTTAAGTTATAAGTAAAGTAGGTTATCAGTGTAGTAGGTAATAATCGTAATTGGCTTAATTTGATTGTAGGTTTAATTCATAATAGAATAAATTTAATTTGAAGTTTCAATTATTAAATTAATATACAGTTGGTAACATTGCCTTGGCGTGTTTTTCGGTTGCTGGGCAACGTTATGACGTATATATGTAATACCAACATAAATTTAGTAATTTTATTATTAATTAATTATAAAAATACTAAAGACACATAGAGGTAAACATAAGTTTTAAACGGGTTCTTAGAATTCTTTTCTCTTAAAATTGATGTATAATATGTAAACTCAGATTAAATAATTTTTGTTTTTAAATAATATTTGTCTTTAGATAAAACTTGTTTAAATAAAATTAATTTTTAAATAGATATCGTCTTTATATAACTTTATATAGAACACGTCTTTAGAATAAACTCGTCTTATAATTTAACTTGTCTCTAATTTAAATTTGTAGGTATATAAACTAAATTTGTTTTTAAATTAAATTCGTCTTTATGGTCATGATTATGTTAGCATTTCAATAATATTATTACCTGCTTTCAGGTCTACGACATTAATGTATTTCACCACAAACAAAACTCGTAATACTCGTAATTGGCTTAATTTGATTTTAGATTTAATTCATAATCGAATAACTCGTTTTTAGGTTATATTCATCTTTAGATAAAACTCATCATTAAAATAAATTGGTTTTTAAATAATATTTGTCTTTAGATAAAATTTGTTTAAATACAACTCATCTTTTAATAGAAATCGTCTTTACATAAAACTTGACTATAGATAGAACACGTCTTTAGAATAAACTCGTGTTATAATTTAACTTGTCTCTAATTTAAACTTGTATTATAAATTAAATTCGTTTTTAAGTTAAATTAGTCTTTAGACTAAACTCGTATTTAGATAAAACATTCGTCTTTATGATAAACTCGTCTTTAGATAGATCTAAGTTTTCCATCCGAAGCTTGTATGGATATCCCATCCAAAGCCTGTGAGAGTATCTCCATCCAAAGTCTGTAGAGATATCCCATCCAAAGCCTGTGGCGGTGTTCCATTTTAATACTGTTAACACGCCCCATCCAAAGCCTATAGAGGTGATCCATCCAAAACATGTGGAGATGTTCCTTCTAAAGCCACCCACACACACACACACACACACACACACACACACACACACACACACACACACACACACACACCACACACACACACACACACACACACACACACACACACACAAACACACAGACAAACATAAACACAAACACATACACATTACACATACATACCAATACACGCACACACAAACATACGCACACACCAACACAAACTCAAACACATACACACAAACACATCAATACACGCACACACAAACATACGCACACACCAACATAAACACAAACACATACACACAAACACGTAAAACACATACACACAAACATACGCACACACCAACACAAACAAAAACTCAAACACCATCACATACACACAAACACACTAACACATACACATACACACAAACACATACACACAAACACGTACACACAAACACATACACACAAACACATACACACAAACACGTACACACAAACACATACACACTAACACACAAACACATACACACAAACACATACACACACAAACACGTACACACAAACAAATACACACAAACACATACACACAAACACATACACACAAACACATCAAACACATACACACAAACACGTACACACAAACACGTACACACAAACACATACACACAATCACATACACACAAACACATACACACAAACACATACACACCAACACATGCACACACAAATATACGCACACACCAACACAAACACATACACACAAACACGTACACACAAACACGTACACACAAACACAACAATACAAACAAAAACACATACACACCAACACGCGCACACACAAACATACGCACACACCAACACAAACACATACACACAAACACGTACACACAAACACGTACACACAAACACGTACACACAAACACATACACACAAAAACATACACACACAAACACATACCCAGAAACGCACACACTAATAATTATTAACATTAGATTTTAACTGAGATTATTTGCAAGTAATGAAAGGAGTGTTATATATTAATTTACGACCTCATTTTGTAAACCATCTTTATTAATCCCATTTTACATTGAGCAATATTGCAGATGCAAGTGCAAATTTTGACAAGTTGCTTCAATATAGCATGAGTGTAATACAGAAATTATAAAATTATTATTCTAATTTAACCGTTCGTGTTCATATATAATATAATATTGATTAGAATTTGTTTAGATCCTACCGAACAGGAACATTCTCAGACGACAATACCCAATATCAGTCTACATGTTTAATTTAAAATTATTTTGTAAATTGCTGAAAAAGAAAATTGGTTATTAGCTAAGAATTGCAAGTAACGAAATGAGTTGATATTAAATTATGACCACATTTTGTAAACTTCTTTATTACAGAAATAATAACAATACTACAACAAATTATATAATTAAAAATAATATGATTTTTAGCTATATTTACATCAAATTTAACCACACAGACCATAAAAATTCCTGTTATCGACTGTATCCATGTAGACTGTGCCATCTCGTGACAGTTACAGTTCCTCAGTATTTACGTTTATAAACATATTTGTACAGATTCAAACACATATTAATTTACAAAAAACTATCTGTTCATTATTTATCCATAAAATATCTCTGCAAAAATTATTTCATTGTATAATATTATAATAATATATCCTATATACCTACGAACAACTTTTATTTATGTCATGCGTAAAGTTTATAAATAATAATATTTTTGTCAGATATTATTATTAACAATAATAAGATATAATAATGTATAAATAAGATATTGTACAACGTACTTTTACCCTATAAATATCTGACGTTTGTGAAATAAACCATCATCATAATATGCTGCCTACCTCAACTTTATTTCTACCGGTACAATGAAATACTGTTCTAACAATACATAACACTAGTATTACATTGTTCATATATTTGTATTAATCAATCCCAGCTATAATATCCCATTAAAATTGTATTATTTACCTGAAACAAAATAATATTAATGTATTTTACGTATTAATGTACCTTTTAAAATAATACAAATGTCAAACCTAAATCCAGAACTTGACACCAGCACCAACAAAACAGTCATAAGAAGACTGATGGATGAATATTAATATTATTGAAACACACTTTATACAGAACATGTCAATATTATTGACATTTATATTATTAAGTATGAGATTTAGATATTTTAACATAAATATAGAAAACGCGAAATGATTTGATAGTTTAATTAGGTTACTGAAGAAAAAATAAGAACCCAATATGATTATCGCTGTCAAAAGCCGGCGCATCGTGAAGCTGTTTTACAAACAAATAATGTCAAGATCTCCTCGTCTGAGATTCAGATCTGTCAGCAAATATATTTGAACTACTCTGTATATATCTAAAAGCAAGTCAATAAGAGTATAAGAATTACCTAGTCTCTGATACAAAATACCTAATAAATTTTATTATCAATACGAAAACCAAGAAAGTGTTGTCAAAGAGTAACAAAAAAATGTTGTCATTCGTCTTGCATTTCACCACCAATGTTTAGATAGACACGACAACAACTTACGTTTCTAAACTATTTTGTACAGATACAAAACACATATTTACAACCTGATCTGATCTTCTTTTTCCGTAATATCTCTGCAAAATAATTATTTCATTATACTATAATATGTTTCATACCTACATACAACTTTTATATAGTATGTTATGCGCATTACGTTTAGTAATAATAATATTGTTGTTAGATATTATTAATAATAATAATAATAATAAGATACAATAATGTATAAATAAGATCTTGTACTAATATAAATCAATAACCTAAAAAAATATCTGACGTTTAGTAAGAGATAAGGAGATCAGTGTTGCCAAGCTAGTGGAAAAAAATATAATACATTAAACACAAAATAATCATATTTAATACATAATTAACGTATAAATTTGTATAAAAATAATATAAATATATAAATAAGTTAATTATTTATCAATTATATATAATATAAACATGAAATAATAGAAATTGAAAAAGTAAATTTCTAAAATTATTATAGAGTTGGTAACATTGCATTTAAAATTATAAGATAAATGTGTATTTTATTTAATTAAAAAAAACGTTAATTATAGAGAGAAAAATGCATTTTAAACTGGTTCTTAGAATTTTTTTCTCTTATAAATAATATATAACATATTAATATAATAGAATTTTATATGATGTTTGCAAGTAGAATATTAATAGTAAAGGTTGTTTAACAAGCAGAAAAAACATTTAAAAGAAATACATCTTCCCCAGGTCGGAATCGAACGTACGACCATTGGTTCCGTAGGCCGCTGACATAATCATTCGGCTACGAATTGCCAGCTGTCATTGTACGAATGTAGCAATAAAAACTAAAGGTTAAAATTTTCAAATTATTTTCAGTAATTTCTTGAAATTTCATTATGAAACTGAAGTAACGTGTATTAAATAAGATGTAGGAATGGATGTAGTATTGTCCTGTGCAATATGGTATCATAGTTGTCAGCCGGACAGTTTTTATTTACAAAAACTGTTTTCACATGTTAAACGCCTATGCCACACTTTCGCTGGGACACACGGTATAAGTCATAAGTAAGCTATTAAATGTAGTAACTCAACGGAGGATTGCTTCAATACAGAAGAGTTTTCGTGTGAATGAATCTTTTGATTCAGGTGATACTAATTTCTGTGTTTGAATATTTTAGATTTTTATTTGTGTATTTTAAATGGGCACCGGATTGTACGTAGGTATACATTTCTGTTTAAAGTCTAGATATGGTGGAAGGTTGTGTGATGGCCATATAAACAAAAATACAAATATTTGCAAGAAAACAAAACCGGTGGCCATTTGGATCAAAATGGCGGCAAACCCGACGCAGGATTTTCTTGGGGATGTTCAGTAGAGTATTTCTAAAGGTCCCATCTTGTTTTTTGAATGTCCGGGTTTCGACTAATTTTAGCCTAAATGCACTGGACTAATATGAGTGGCGAGAGGTAAAAAGGTTATGGTGGGATTCTGAGCATTATCTTAAAATTCTATAAACTTATAGATCTATAAGTTATGGAAAATCCGTAACTGACAGTCTTATAGGTTTCGCTAAAATGGTATTCTGACTGCATGTCTATAACTTTTGACATCTGTAAATTTTTCTTATAGAATCTTAAAAACAGTATTACCAATAGTTCCATACTATTATTTTTGTAACATGTAAATATAATGAATTAATTGTTGTACATTGCTTTTCTTGAAGAGAAATAATATTTTAGTATAAAAATAAAGACATTCTTTACAAAATTTGCAGCAAAACATGCAAAATATTATGAAATATATTAGTAATAAAATTAAATATATTAATAATAAAATTGAAATTGCAAGCAATTTCAATTTTATTATTAATTTTGAAGGCCATTGTCACATAGACGCGACAAATGATTATACAAATTTGACACAATGAAATACACATGACACGTGCTGATAAAATTTGAGAATATATTTCGAAAATATATGAGGTAAAACATAATATGCTACATAATTAAAGATTTTTTTTGCGAAAAATCATTCATCAGCAAGCAAATTATACCAAATGAAAAATAAATAGAGAACTAAACTTAATTCTAAAATTTTCTTTCACTCTATAAAATAAAGATTCTCTCAAAGCTTCACAAATTTTAATTTTTACTTCATATACGAGTATTTTTGCACTGGGCCATAACATATAACCCTTACCATTCGCTCCACGTATGTCGTTTAGGTTCACTATCGCATAGCGCAGCTGCGACCCTCATTTACACCGGAAATTTCCGGGATCCGGGGTTCCGGCGCCTACTAGATGCTGTTGCTGGCAACTGGCTCACTAACATTTTTTCTATAGCTCCTCAGGAGAGATGTTTTACATTTAGTAAATTGTCGCGGAAAACACGTCTGAAAAACTCGATGAACATGGAACACACACCACTTCAAAGTTATGTTGCGAAAGGCGGAATAGCGGAAGTTAAATATTTAGAACTTGACTCACCGGATAAAAAAAATATGTTGCAAATTACTTTTATATTATATTACTCAATTTCTAATGGAACAACCACGAAGTATAATAAGAAAGAATTTTTTATGTATTTCCATGTTTTGTATGTATTTCCATGTCACATAATTTTACTCCGAAACAATCAATGGAGGTTTTCACGATTTTTTACATTAAAATATTATTTCTTTTTGTCGAAAAGATGCTAATAAGCCAGAAAAATATTCATAAAATTTAACGAAATAGGTGCCGCAAAAAACGTTGCCCTGTGTGCCGGTGTGATGTCACCAGCCCTGAAAACATACGTTCACCGCGTCAACACAGGTCCGTCGTTAATTCCGTTGTCAAAACGACAAAAACGATCTTATACGAACAAATCTACTCACGGTTTGGTTTCAATGTTGTCTACGTCATACATGGCGCATTTAATTGCACGTTTCAAAGGAGTTACATTTTCATTTAGTTACATTTTCATTTCCATAAAAAGGTAATAAATTTATCAAATTTAACAATTATTATCATTTTCTGTATTTATTTAAAAGTCGTAGACTTGGAAATCTCCATTGGATGAGGTTGGGCGGCCGCAGTGAAGTTAGTGGCGAGCTGTCACTGTCAGTTTAAAATTTAAATAGATATTACCTCCATTATTTCTATTATCATTAGGTATTTACAAACTTTATTTACGTGGTTTATATTATATTTTATTTAATTTTGACATAATATATACAAGACAAGTTAAATTTAATTTTTATTCATATGCTTCTATCTTCAAACTACGAGTATGTGACTCCCTCCCCCTCCAATTTAGTTACTCACGAAGTAAAAATATGTGACATGGTCAACAGTCGAGTGTCATCTCCTGTTTTTATTATACTTTATTATATAATCAGGTGCCCATGCAGAAATCGCATGTACTTGAAGGAATATTCAAATCTGGAACGAAGAATTGGCATTTATCCAGCGAGTGCGAAGCAATTATTTAGAAGTAATATTTCTGTAACAACAAACTCGTTGTAGGCTTTTTAAACTAGAACTGACCCTAACATATTCAACACACGCCGCTACGCGCAGCTTGTGGGTCTACCATGAGGGGGCGACTGTAAGGAGGGCACTATACTCGTCGCGTTGGACCGAATTTAATTCGAGTAGACCACGTGAGAATCTGGCACATGCGAAATGAAGGCAGTCATAATTTTTCCTAATTTCAATATTCCTTTATGAATTTTCTATGTCCACTGGATTCTTGTTATATGAATTTTCTTTTTGTACGAGTTTCCTTAGGCATGTTTCGCTCGTTTTATGATTCTAGATAAGAATTTTCTTTTTACTGAATTTTCTGGAAAATAAATAAATAACTATTTTCATCAAATAATGTAAATGTTAACAATATTTTGGAAAATTGTTCAAGCTTCAAGGCTATGGGGAATTAACTCAGTTCTTAAATAAGTTGTTTATTAAAGAGGCGTTGCTTTTACACACGGCATTCAGTCACTGGCGATATCGTAAATTTATTCAGCGTTGTACCCTACAAGTTTATTGAAAGATCCTTCTATTTTGCTGTCATGTTTATAATTGATCGCCTTTTATGAGATGAATTATAAGTTGTTGAACTTCAAATTTAACTTATCCAAAACATAAATTCGAACTTGGTACGTTGTTTTGTTGTGTTGTCGGCACAAACTGAAGTATAAATAAAATAAAAAAACAATTTTCTATAAGTATACAATTAAAATTATGTTTTTGTTAGTGTATAAAGTTATATTCGCTTTGTAGAACAAAAACACATAAACAAAATGTGATTTGTTCCAGAACTTTTCTACTTCTGCTAGTTATAAACTGACAGAATTCAGAAAGGCTTACTGAAAATCGCTGTAACAACTAGAAATGGATAAAGTTTATGGATTATAAAAATAAAACAAAATTTCTTTGTTTCTTGTTATAGTAAACTGGTATACGACGGTACAATGTTACAATGCAATTTGTAGTTCTATTAAATTAGACACATAGCTCTGATTATTTATTAATTAATAAAAATATAACCAAATTTTAAAAATCGTGTATGTAAATCTTGAAAATGAAGTACCTACTACATTATTATTCAAGATAAAGTAGCAAATTTTGTGTATCTCATTATATTTTTATAAATATATAAATTAAATCTGTCATAAATTAATCATTAAAATTTTAAAATCGTGTCAGAGGGGCAACACAAATTTAATAAATTTGCGAAGAAACATTCAGAGCAGTAAACAAAATCAATACACCATTTCAAATAAATTCTATTTCGTTTCTGACGCTGAACAAAAATTTAATCAAAAAGTCAGTCTTTTTATCCAGACTGACGGAGAATATGAAATATCGGGTATTAAAAAATGTTTTTTTATTTTTTGTTTCATGTAATTTTAATACTGGATTAAAAATGTGAAGATGAAGTAAGCTTTCCCCACCCACTGGAAAAAAATCAATTAGGTAACTGAAAAAACAACAATAAGAAAAATTCAATAAATGACGTCACGTCAATACATACAAACATATCAAATTATAAAATTAAAAATCTGACGTGGACACCACATGACTTCCTTGTACGCCTTGTTTGTTCATAATTTTCTTAATAACTAAAATGTAGAATAATATAAAAAATTCTTTAACTTATTATACTAGTATACTCACAAATATATTTTAGTCATTTTATTTAAACTGCAGAAGAAGATATAAACGATATTTTACTATTGTCACTGCTACTGTCACTGTCATGTCATAATCATTTAAATTTTACCTAGTAACAAATGTTAATCGATCATGGACTACAAGATACCGAAATATTAAATTATAAGTAGGTATATACTTTAATTATTCTTAAATGATAGAAGATACAGAAAAATTTATAAAATACCGATTGTAGATAATAATCACATAATCTTTCATTTAAAATAAAAAAAATTGCCTAAAATTAATTATTTATCAATTTTTTTTTTAAATTTACTACTTCCGGTTTGTAGATTGAAACCAAAAATAGGAGGTGCACAACTAGATGCTATAACAGTCCTAAATACAAAATTTCAGCTTTCTACGTCTAACCGTATTTGAGTTATGCGACACACATACGTCCGTACGTACGCACGTACGTACGCACGTACGCACGTACGTACAGACGTCACGACGAAACTAGTCATAATGGATTCAGAAAAGGTCAAAACGGATATTTCCGTCAAAATCTGAGAACCGAAATTTTTCGCGATTACAATACTTCCTTACTTCGTACAAGGAAGTAAAAATAAATCATAATCATGATACTAAAAAATGGGGATGAAAAATTATGAAATGATACCGAGTCGCAAGCGAGTGCTGTAATATATTACAGTAAACCATATCTAAAACTACTCACTTATATCATAATTGTTTAAAATATACGAGTAGAACTAAATTTTACTGGAAAAAAATTGTGTAAAAATTAATTATATGTACTGATTCTCAATCAAAAACAAAATTTTCAAGTGAACATGATGTATAAATAGTAGTAGTGCCATTTGTCATTTGTTTTTTATAGTCCGATTTTTCTAATGATAATTTTTTCCAATAATGCATTTTTCCAATAGGATTATTCCAATAAAATTATTATTTAATTTAGGTTAGGTTAGGTTAAATTGGAATAAGTGGATACTGTAAAAAAGACCTCGCGGAGAATATACCATTGGAAAAGGATTGGAAAATAATCACTGGAATAATCTTTTTTATCGTAAATTATAGCCAATAACAAATCAATTAGGTAGTTTAAGGAAAGATTTCTTGTGGCACTATAGAAATTATGTTACCTGAAAAACCTTATCCATAATTTTGCGAAATTTCAAAAAATTATTTCTGATTAAGAATCCTATTTGGATCGGTACCCACTTCCATAACCATTCCAATTTGGGATCTTAATAACTTTGCAATCCCTAGCTTTAGGGGCCGAATAAACTGACAACACACATAGTAATTAAGTAAAAACACCGTGGAAAAGTAAAAAGTAAAAAATAATACTGTGTGTGCTATTAAGTCACCCTAGGAACATAAATCAAAGAGGTTCAAATCCCGAAATCATAATACAATAATATAAATAAGTAACTGAATAGAACTGGAAAAAATTTGTGTAAAAATTGAATCGAAAAATTTTATATTTGGAACAAGAACATCAGAACCAAACGACGATATCCGAAGCATACGAATATTGTTGAGAGTCTAAGGAAGGGCTGTTATTTTGCCTTCGTTAAGTTTTGGTCCTTTGTTCCGTTTAGATGGAGTTAATTTAGGGTTAGAACGACATACAAAGACAAATGCCAAGCTAAAGGTTTTTGTTTTTCTAATTTATGTTCGTCAGGTCTTCAAGTCTACTAAACAGCACGGGATATTGCTTGGTTTTCTTTTTATTAAACAACAAACAGAATAAGGATATTAGAAAAGTTTTCAATTCAGGAACACAGAAGATAAAATTTAAAAAGCGCACTAAAAGCAAGCATTCAACCTTGGTATACAGGGTGTTCATTTTAAGTGGTGCACCATTGCTATCTCGAGAAGTATAAGAGCTACGAAGTTGGTTAAATTAGCAAACAATTTCTATTTTATATGACTACTTTAATGAACGAAACAAAAAAATTTTTAGACCAGTGGTTCTCAAACTACGGGGTGCAACTTTCTTATTTCAAATAGGGATCTATTTTTTTATTTGCTTATTCGATTCAGTATTTTTTTCTGTATTCAACGAGATATTAGTTTTATACCCTTTCAGATTTTACTTAAATGTTTTTGTTATGCCAGGGTATGAAACTAATATCTCGTTGAATTCAGAAAAAAATACTGAATCGAATAAGCGAATAAAAAAATAGGCTCCCATTTGAAATAAGAAAGTTGCACCCCGTCGTTTGAGAACCACTGGTCTAAAAAAATTTTTGTTTCGTTCATTAAATTAGTCATATAAAATAGAAATTGTTTGCTAATTTAACCAACTTCGTAGCTCTTATACTTCTCGAGATAGCAATGGTGCGCCACTTAAAATGAACACCCTGTATACTTACAATAATATAGGGAAATTAAATCAAACGCATAGTTTACGAGTTATTAGGCAACAACTGAAAAAATTCCGAAAATACAGGATTTTACGTATTACGCAGGAAGCACAGGTATTTTGAAGTTGCAAACTTGGATTCACACTACCCTATCTGATCCTAACAACATATTAAAAAATCCGATGTGGCCAACACATGACCTCTCGCCATATACTTACTGTACTATTTTACTAAGTGTGTATGAAAGTACTTACTCACAAATATACCATTGTAATAGAAGGGAATTCGGGAATTGTAGTTTTTATAATATTATTAAAGTTTATTATGACCTAATAAATACTAAATGACATTTCATATTTTCCATTTCAATTTGCCAAAAAGTCAAAAATTCATATGACATTAACACTCAAATATTTTATTTTTTGTTTCCATAGGTAGGCAGATAAATAAAAATTGTAACAAATTTGCAGAATTTTTAACTTCTTGTAATTGGAAAATGGTGCTAGATAGAAACATCGTTTTGAATACATATTGTAGATAGTAACATTTAGTATACAATGTTATTAAAAAAATTCCTATTAATTCATAAATTTTGAGAATATTCCAGAAAAACTCTTCAGATCCTCAAGAAACTACCACTTCCGGTTGCACGATCAACACCAAAATCTAATCAGATCTAATCTAGGGTGTCAGAATATTGTATACAAAATTTCAATTTTTTTTATTCAGTGATATTTGAGTTATCGTACGTCCAACATCCATCCTGACACACACACAGACATCATCGCGAAATTATCAAAATCGTGTTCTAGGGACCTCAAAACGTGCTTATCCATTGAAAACTCACTATCGAAATTTTAGCATGTTTACAATACCTCTCTTACAGATATGAGTGGCGAGAGGTAAAAATCAGAACTACATCACGCTTTGCGATTTTAATGTCTAATTTGCTGACTGGGATAAACGTATTTCGTGGCATTTTAAAAATCTTACTGATAATAAGATCACAGACAAAGATCCCAACTTATTTTCCCCTGGAGAATATCACACAACAATTAAATGTAAATAAGGTAATTGTGGTGAGATTACAGTGTATTTAAATCGATGTTAGGTAATTTTTACTTGTCGCCGCATTGGTCCAAATGAACTTAAAGAATAAAACAGTAGATTCAGTGTTCACTTGTAGCAATGAATACGAAATCAGTCGCTCTGACCAGAATGTTTAATTTTTAAACTTTAATTTAGAGAATCGTAACATAATGAACTTCCGACTCCAACCGGAAAATAAGTCACAAATTAATTGGGCCAGGCTTACGCTCTAGGAAAATAAATATGTTTCTTTTGTGTAAAACACTTATAAAATGTTAATTTTAGTAGGACGTTAAGATTTAAATAAGGATCTTAAGATTCCAGTAAATATTAGCACTAATCCATTAACCAGTGGTAGTTATTTATACTTTTACTTGGAAACCAATAGAGTTTTTTTTTATTTCTCGATATTTAATTAATTTGTGACAATACCAGAAAATCCGAAAAAAAAATAGCGTGAACACTTTCCGAAAATTTTTACAAGTTCAAACCCGATAGTCAAATTATGCGAATTCTGATTTATCTCAAAAAATTATGAAATTAATATTCTCCTACCTTTTGAAGGGAAGTTCTCTTCTAATTATTTCACTACTAAAGTAGGAAGGTACTAAATTACTTTCACTTATAATATCACACGTGCATTAATTCTTTCCGAAAATTTTGTTGAGTGCTTTCCAACAATGTCTTAATTAGCTCGAGTGGTACACGAGAGGTAATTACGTTGTTGGAATGCACGATACAAAAATTCCTGGACATGAATGAAAGCACGAGTGCATATTCGGTAAGACAATCGCAATGACACCGCCGCTCTATTTTTGAATTATTTTTACAATAGAAACTTGAAATATTTACTAAATTTGTATATAACATTAATAAATATGTATTATTTACCTTATTAATTGTTTATTTATACTCAAAATAACATTTTAACTAATTTTTAATTTATTGTCAGACAGATGACGGTAAAGTTTACGCTTATTAATTTCAGTTAAGTTACTCAAGCTAAAAATATTTATTATTATTATGACTGTTGATATCTTAGACGGGAGGCTATGTGCTGGCTACATCAGTTTTTTTTTAATTTTTAATTTAGTAGTACTAGATTCTTATATAAAAAAATCTGACGTGGACACCACATGACTTCCTTGTACGCCTTGTGTGTTCATACTTTTCTTAATAACTAAAATGTAAAATAATATTAAAAATTCTTTTAACTTATTATACTAGTATACTCACAAATATATTTTAGTCATTTTATTTAAACTGCAGAAGAAGATATAAAGCATATTTTACTATTGTCACTGTCATGTTATAATCATTTAAATTTTACGTAGTAACAAATGTTAATCGATCATGGACTACAAGATACCGAAATACTATAAATTATAAATATATACTTTAATTATTTTTAAATGATAGCAGATACAAAAATATTTATAAAATACCGATTGTAGGTAATAATCACATAATCTTTCATTTAAAATAAAAAAAATTGTCTAAAATTAAATATTTATCGAAATATTTTTAAAAAGTACTACTTCCGGTTTGTAGACTGAAACCAAAAATAGGAGGTGCACAACTAGATGCTATAACAGTCCTAAATACAAAATTTCAACTTTCTACGTCTAACCGTATTTGAGTTATGCGACACACATACGTCCGTCCGTACGTACGTACAGACGTCACGTCGAAACTAGTCATAATGGATTCAGAAAAGGTCAAAACGGATATTTCCGTCAAAATCTGAGAACCGAAATTTTTCGCGATTACAATACTTCCTTACTTCGTACAAGGAAGTAAAAAGGGAGTGTCTATTCGTACGCTACCGGTCCACCGGTGCACCGGTGCACCGGTGACTCAGGTAACATCGGCTACCGATGCGCACTGGTGGCACCGGTCGTCGGCACCGGCGCACCGGTAGCACCGATGGCACCGTCGCACGGGCAGCACCGGGCACCGGTCATCAGCACCGGCGCACGGGTAGCACCGGGGCACCGGTCATCGGCACCGGCGCACCGGTGGTACCGGTAGCATCGGTGACACCGGCGCACCGGTCATAAGCACCGGCGCACCGGTAGCATCGATGGCACCGGCGCACCGGTAGCATCTAAAAAATTGCAAAAGTTATAAACAAATAAAGATGAAGAAAAAAAGGTATTTCAAAAACTATTAATAATTAAGAAATTTTAAAAAAATATTCTTAAAGAGGAGGAAATTTCCAATAAGAATAGTATTGAAACGATCCTCTACCGCGCCAGAAAACACCCTAATACATGGATTTCGCGCGCCAGTCCACAGCGTTTATTGTTTTGTTAAATATAATAATCTAAAGATATTGTTGAAGATAAAAGTACATTCTACAAAATGGTCGATGCAAAATTTTAAAATTTTGCTTTAAAAGCGAAATATGTTAATTTGAATTTTGACAATTTTTGTTATTTTTTGAACACAAATAATATCTTCTGTTTTAAAACGAATTTAAAAAATTCGATCGGTTATTTTGTAGATCCAAACTTTGTTGACAACATATTAAAATTTATTTTTTATAAATATTGCTGTTTTTTTTACAATTATGGATGCCAAAATTATTTTTTCCCTCAAACATAAATTATTTTTTATTTTTATGTTATACAAAACCATAAATTTTAGGGAGTGTCTATTCGTACTCGGGTAACATCGGCTACCGATACGCACTGGTGGCACCGGTCGTCGGCACCGGCGCACCGGTAGCACCGGTGGTACCGGTAGCATAGGTGGCACCGGCGCACCGGTGGTACCGGTAGCATCGGTGGCACCGGCGCACCGGTGGTACCAGTAGCATCGGTGGCACCGGCGCACCGGTGGTACCGGTAGCATCGGTGGTACCGGTAGCATCGGTCATCAGCACCGGCGCACCGGTGGTACCGGTAACATCGGTGGCACCGGTAGTACCGATGGCACCGGCACACAGGTAGCACCGAAGCACCGGTCATAGACACCGGTGCATCGGTGGCACCGGCGCACCGGTACACCGGTGTTACCTTTTTTCAGCATCTAACAAATTGCAAAAGTTATAAACAAATGAAGATGAAGAAAAAAAGGTATTTAGTTTTTCGCTAATATTTCAAAAACTATTAATAATTAAGAAATTTAAAAAAAGATTCTTAGAGGAGGAAATTTCCAATAAGAATAGTATTGAAACCTTAAGACGATCCTCTACCGCGCCAGAAAACAGCCTAAAACATGGATTTCGCGCGCCAGTCCACAGCGTTTATTGTTTTGTTAAATATAATAATCTAAAGATATTGTTGAAGATAAAAGTACAATCTACAAAATGGTCGATGCAAAATTTGAAAGTTTTGCTTTAAAAGCGAAATATGATAATTTGAATTTTGACAATTTTCTGTTTTAAAACGAATTTAAAAAATCTGACGTGGACACCACATGACTTCCTTGTACGCCTTGTGTGTTCATACTTTTCTTAATAACTAAAATGTAGAATAATATAAAAAATTATTTTAACTTATTATATTAGTATACTCACAAAAATATTTTAGTCATTTTATTTAAACTGCAGAAGAAGATATAAAGCATATTTTACTATTGTCACTGTCATGTCATAATCATTTAAATTTTACGTAGTAACAAATGTTAATCGATCATGGACTACAAGATAAAGAAATACTAAATTAAAAATATATACTTTAATTATTCCTAAATGATACCAGATACAAAAATATTTATAAAATACCGATTTTAGGTAATAATCACATAATCTTTCATTTAAAATAAAAAAATTTGTGTTAAATTAAATATTTATCGAAATATTTTTAAAAAGTACTACTTCCGGTTTATAGATTGAAACCAAAAATAGGAGGTGCACAACTAGATGCTATAACAGTCCTAAATACAAAATTTCAACTTTCTACGTCTAACCGTATTTGAGTTATGCGACACACATACGTCCGTACGTACGTACGTACGTACGTACGTACGTACGTACGTACGTACGTACGTACAGACGTCACGTCGAAACTAGTCATAATGGATTCAGAAAAGGTCAAAACGGATATTTCCGTCAAAATCTGAGAACCGAAATTTTTCGGGATTACAATACTTCCTTACTTCGTACAAGGAAGTAAAAATTCGATCGGTTATTTCGTAGATCCAAACTTTGTTGACAACATATTAAAATTTATTTTTTACAAATAAGTTTTTTTTTACAATTATGGATGCCAAAATTATTTTTCCCCTCACACATAATTTTTTTTATGTTTAACAAAACAATAAACGCTATAGAATAGCGTGCGGAATCAATGTTTTTGACAGTAAGTATAAACTATTAATCTATAAAAAAATTTAAAGACACAGCGGAGAAAATTTGAAAAAATTCGAGTAAAATTAAAAAATTTGATCGGAAAATCTATTTACTTTTAAACAATATCATCAAAAACTTTTTTGGAAGATATTTTATCACTGAACAAAATAACACAGTATTTGCATTTTTTAACTAATTAAGCCATAAGAAGATTTGAAAATGTCAAAACAAATCTAAAATCAAAATTTTATAAACAAATGCATATAATAGCTGATCAACAATAGTTACAAACTTGGTTAATAACTCATTTAAAAGTCCAATCAATCCTATATAAAAACGACTTAAATGTTCATTTTCGTATCTCGAATAGTTTAAAATTCATAGCAGTTTTCTTGAAAAATCATGTGCTTCTTTTATAGCACGTAATATTTTAAAGTACAATCTAAAATTAAAATAAACCTTTTTCGACACTTTGCAATAGATGGTTGTTTTTGTAAGTTTTATTAGTTTCAGGAAAAAAATATAATGAAATTATCAACAACAAAAATTTTTTTGGTTGTTCTATTGAAAAGTGCCGATTATGATTTTTAAAGATAAAGTAATTTCTTAACTTATTATTTAAACAATGGAAATATGGAAAAAACGATTTTAAACAATAAAAACATTTTTTTAAGAAAACTTATTTTTCTTAAAAAACCTTATTTTATCAAGACAACAAAATGGTAAAACATTTTCATTTGTATGAAACTAGTCCATTTGTTTATAAACAATTTGTAAACAAATGAGATAAAAAAATCCTTAGGTACGTTATTTAACGTCATTGTTAGTTGCGAAAACAGTAATAATCTAACGTTAGTTTAAGAAAAAAATTTTGATAAGATTTTTTCAATATTTAATTTTTTATTGACTTGCAAAAATTATAATAAACAAAATAGGTAACTATTGAAATTTTAAAAACTTTCATCACGTGATATTGTTAAGTATATATAAAAGAAGGGCTCCAAGAAGCTAAAAATTTTAATCCGATTATTTAAACATTTTTTGTTGTCTTCAATGACAACGAAGGTCCGTCAAAATATTGTTAATTAACAATTGTATAACTTTTCGAAAAATTAACTAAATAACTTTTTTCCAACGGGACTAAATTCTTTGAAGTGTTGACAAGACACCATAATTTTTTCAAATTTTTAAATTGATATTTGATACTGTAAAAAAAAAATTCTTAATTATTAATAGTTTTTGAAATATTAGCGAAAAACGAAATACCTTTTTTTCTTCATCTTTATTCGTTTATAACTTTTGCAATTTGTTAGATGTTGAAAAATGGTAGCACCGGTGTATCGGTGCTATATACCGGTGCCACCGGTGCTGATGACCGGTGCTCCGGTGCTGATGACCGGTGCTCCGGTGCTGCCCGTGCGACGGTGCCACCGGTGCGCCGGTGCCGATGACCGGTGCCCCGGTGCTACCGGTACGCCGGTGCCACCGGTGCGCCGGTGCTGATGACCGGTGCTCCGGTGCTGCCCGTGCGACGGTGCCACCGGTGCGCCGGTGCCGATGACCGGTGCCCCGGTGCTACCGGTGTGCCAGTGCCACTGGTGAGCATCGGTAGCCGATGTTACCCGAGTCACCGGTGCACCGGTGCACCGGTGGACCGGTAGCGTACGAATAGACACTCCCTAAATTTAAATGTTTGATATTTTTTGAGTTATCATGAACGAAAAAATTTTAACATACAAACGAACACACACACACACACGCGCGCGCGCGCGCACACACACACACACACACACACACACACACACAGACATCATCTTGAAAATGTTAAATTCTTACTCTAGGGACCCTGAAACGTGCTTATCCACTCAAAACTCACACTCGAAAATTTTGACCCACCACAATACCTCCCTTATAGAATAAAAAATCGTACTAAACCAAGTGATATAGAGGATTCATCACTCCAAAAATCATTGAAATTCGGTTTTTATTATATTGAAAATAATTTAGAATGCCAATTTATAACAAATGGATTACTCTGTGAAATGTTTTATTTGTGAACAAAACTTAATCAGTTCGTAGTAAAAAAATTCGTGTGATCGTAGTAAAAAAATTGGTGACAGTAAGTATAAACCGGTATAAACTATTAATCTATAAAAAATTTAAAAACACAGCGGAGAAAATTTGAAAAAATTCGAGTAAAATTAAAAAAAATTATCGGAAAATCTATTTACTTTTAAACAATATCATCAAAAACTTTTTTGGAAAATATTTTATTACTGAACAAAATTGTCTTGAAGGTCTAACACAGTATTTGCATTTTTTAACTAATTAAGCCATAAAAGATTTGAAAATGTCAAAAAAACCTTCAAATTTTATAAACAAATACATATAATAGCTGATCAACAATAGTTACAAACTTCGTTAATAACTCATTTAAAAGTTCAATCAATCCTATATAAACACGACTTAAATGTTCATTTTCGTATCTCGAATAGTTTAAAAGTTATAGCAGTTTTCTTGAAAAATCAAGTGCTACTTTTATAGCACGTAATTTTTTAAAGTACAATATAAAATTAAAATAAACTTTTTTCGATACTTTGCAAAAGATGGTTGTTTTTGTAATTTTTATAACCTAGTTTCAGAAAAAAAATATAATGAGATTTGAAATTTGTTTATAACAAATTGTTAACTTAATAAACATTGAAATTATCAACAAAAATTTTTTTTGGTTGTTCTATTGAAAAGTGCCAATTATGATTTTTAAAGATAAAGTAATTTCTTAACTTATTATTTAAACAATGGAAATATTGAAAAAACTATTTTAAACAATAAAAACAATTTTTGAAGAAAACTAATTTTTCTTAAAAATTATTATTTTATCAAGACAACAAAATGGTAAAAAAAAATTTCATTAGTATGAAACTAGTCCATTTTTTATAAATAATTTGTAAACAAATGAGATAAAAAAATCCTTAGGTACGTTATTTAACGTCATTGTTAGTTGCGAAAAAAGTAATAATCTAACGTTAGTTTAAGAAAATAATTTTGATAAGATTTTTTCATAAGTAATATAATAAGAGCTATAAATTTACCGGTAAAATTTACGAATAGTTGTTGCGTAGAAACGGACAAACGAGTGTCAAAATTGACATATTTAAATCACGACATCGAAGCTGGAATGATTTAAGAGTCAATTTTGACCCGAGTTTTAATTAAATTTATGACTCGAATTATATTTGCTTGATTATTTCACGAACGAATATCTTCTCTGTATATTATTTTATTTTTGACGTTTGCAACATTAAAAACATTTAATAAACAAAATGTAACTATGGTTACACGAATGTGGTTTTATCAAATTTTATCGCTGAAAAACTGCCCTCTTCGAAAAAGTTATAAATTCTTATTGGCCAGAAATGACGTGTGTAAAATAATCAATATTTAATTTTTTGTTGACTTGCAAAAATTATAATAAACAAAATATTGAAATTTTAAAAACTTTAATGACGTGATATTGTTAAGTATATATAAAAGAAGGGCTCCAAGAAGCGAAAAATTTTAATCCGATTATTTAAACATTTTTTGTTGTCTTCAATGACAACGAAGGTCCGACAAAGTTTGTTAATTAACAATTGCATAACTTTTCGAAAAATTAACTTAATAACTTTTTTCTAACGGGACTAAATTCTTTGAAGTGTTGACAATACACCATATTTTTTTCAAATTTTTAAATTGATATTTGATACTGTAAAAAAATTATTTTACATGATGTACTCGCTTTAGAGACGGCGCACGCACACCTCACCGGCCGCTCTATTTTCAGCGTTAAATTACTATCATAAATAATGAAAGTAGAGTTCCGGGAGTAGGACTTTTTTATTGGAAATTTCCTCATCTTTAAGAATCTTTTTTTTTAATTTCTTAATTATTAATAGTTTTTGAAATATTAGCGAAAAACGAAATACCTTTTTTTCTTCATCTTTATTTGTTTATAACTTTTGCAATTTGTTAGATGCTGAAAAATGGTAGCACACCGGTGCTATCTACCGGTGCCACCGGTACGTCGGTGCCACCGGTGTCACCGGTATTACCGGTGCGCCGGTGCCACCAGTACTACCGGTGCGCCAGTGCCACTAGTACTACCGGTGCGCCGGTGCCACTAGTACTACAGGTGCGCCGGTGCTGATGACCGGTGCTGTCCGTGCGACGGTGCCACCGATGCCGATGACCGGTGCCCCGGTGCTACCAGTACGCCGTTGCTGATGACCGGTGCTGCCCGTGCGACGGTGCCGATGACCGGTGCCCCGGTGCTACCGGTGCGCCGGTGCCAATGGTGAACATCGGTAGCCGATGTTACCCGAGTCACCGGTGGACCGCGGTAGCGTACGAATAGACACTCCCATAATAAAAATCCACATGACTTCCTTGTACGCCTATTAAACTGTTCATACTTTTCTTAATAACTAAAATGTAGAATAATATAAAAAATCTGACGTGGTCACCACAAGACTTCCCGCCATACCGACTTTATTCTTTTAACTTATTATACAAATATTATTAATATATAAGTACTACTACTACTGCTACTATACTCACAAAATATATTAGAGTCATTTTATTTAAACTGCAGAAGAAAATATAAAGCATATTTTACTATTGTCACTACCACTGTCACTGTCATGTCATAATCATTTAAATTTTACGTAGTAACAAATGTTAATCGATCATGGACTACAAGATACCGAAATACTAAATTATAAATATATACTTTAATTATTCTGAAATGATACCAGATACAAAAATATTTACAAAATACCGATTGTAGGTAATAATCACATAATCTTTCATTTAAAATAAAAAAATTTGTCATAGATTGAAACCAAAAATAGGAGGTGCACAACTAGATGCTATAACAGTCCTAAATACAAAATTTCAACTTTCTACGTCTCACCGTATTTGAGTTATGCGACACACATACGTCCGTACGTACGTACAGACGTCACGACGAAACTAGTCATAATGAATTCAGAAAAGGTCAAAACGGATATTTCCGTCAAAATATGAGAACCGAATTTTTTCGCGATTACAATACTTCCTTTTTACTCCGTACAAAGAAGTAATAAATCATATATTTCCACTTTAAGGAGGTAATGTAGCTGTAATCAAAATTAGATCAAAAATGTAAAAAGGCATTCAATGGCTTGCACCTTCGTGAAGATAATACAAGAACCTCTTTCCCAGTTTGCATGCAGCCCGTAGGCGGGAATACAACTTTCAGCGACATCTATACTCACATATATAAAGTATAATAATTGTATTATTTTATTTTCATATTTTAGAAGTATACCTTACCTACCTACAGTGTGACACATTAATTTGATAATTTTTTAATTTAAATTGCCCTAAATTAAACATGTAAACGTAGGTAGTACTTTTCTGTTTTTCAGTATATTTTAAAAACAATTTTATGGCGCTATTTTCCCTATTTTTATACAGCTACATTACGCTCTTAAGGTGATGTCGACGGTGTGGTTACCGACATTTACAGTTTTGCAAATATTTCAGTTGGAAAGCTAAATCAACTACTGCAACTGATTCATTAGATTTTCTCCCTTTCGGAGCATCTTTTGAACATGGGCCGGTTAACATTTATAAAGTATTGTGGGCACTGTTAGGGAACTCGTATTTTTGCCACCTCGCAAACGCGTTCCCTAATAGTGCCCACAATACTTTACAAATATTTACTTGCCCATGTTCAAAACATGCTCCGAAAGTGAGTAAATCTAATGAATCAGTTGCAGTAGTTGATTTAGCTTTCTAACTGAAATATTTGCAAAACTGCAAATGTCGGTAACCACACCGTCGACATCACCTTAAGAGATCCGGCTACCTCCTAAAAACCAGCATAAAATGTACTATCGTAGCGAGTGTTTTGTGGCCAGTACAAGAATGGTAAAATTTTATTTCAACTAAGATTTAATAGAGAAAGAATGGATCTATAGATGTGCCTTTTTAAAATTTAGTAGTGGGGAAAAGAGTGGAATAGAAAAAAAGTATAATTTAGAGTATTCTAGGAATTCGGAAAAACGTAGACGGGCCGCTTAAGTTAAAGTGGCGCAATTCAAATTGGTAGAAAATATCAGATTAAGGTCTGATTTTTGCACTTTCTGATAAAGTCAACTTTATCTCAAGATACGAAACAGGCTACAAATAATAACTCTATTCTGTTTTATGTTACATAGGACTGGATTATCTTGAGTGACATAAATTAAAAGTACACAAGGTAATGCAAAGGTGCAAACGTGCAAAGTATGAGTAACTAAGCTCTTAGTATAAAAGATTAGAGAAATACAAATGCTTCTTGGATCGTAAATCTTTCATAGATAACAACAGCTTAAGCTAGAAGCTCTTGAAACATCTTATCACCCCTTTGGGCTGTCTTTTATTCACAGGCACAATTAATCACCGCACGCTACTCGAATAACGAATAGCAGACCTACAGAACGAAACATTGGAATACATTAGGAAGAGTGAAAGAGTCACATTTACACCATACAACTGAATTTTTCGTTCCATTAATTCCGTGCGCCTCTAACGTTGATTAATTAAAAGTGAATTTATTGTGCGGGGATCGAGTTGGCATTGAAACAAGCGAATGTTGAGCGTGATCACAGCCACCTTGTTCTGCGGCAGGGAAATTAGCGCGGCCCTCTAGATTTCACGGGAGTTTCATTTTAGACACTCTCAGCTTGGCATTCATCGATGTTTTAATTTTTTTAAACTGACTATTCCACTCATATATTTCTAAACCAACAAAAATTCATGATTTTACCTAGTTACCTTGTTTTATTTTGACAAAACATCCTCACACAAATTTTTTCGCAGAAAATAGACGCTGTAATTTCGTAACTATGTTAGTTTTGATAAGTGTATTTTTTTGACGTTTTAATAACTTCTTTAGCATGTTATTTAATTAGAGTCAAAATTGACTTTTTCATTCGTGAAATAGTCATCCGAATATTATTCGGAGTTAAATTTTGTCTTGGCAAAATTTTCAGATTGTTTTACGAGAGCTTGTTGCCAATTTATTTCGTGACATTGATTAAAAATCATTGCTAGGTAACAACTCTCCTAACAATTTGAAATTTTTCCAGCAAAATTTAACCACTTATGATATTATATGATAAAATTTTAAAATTTTACGTCGTAATATTCAAAATGCTACTTATTTTATAACTAGTTCCCAAATAAATAAATCCTTTTTTTATTATGTGTTCTAAAAATTTATTTCAATCTACATATTATAACAAAAAAAATTGTAAACTATTTGATTTGGCCTTGTTTATTTTATTTATAAATTAAAATCGTGCATTCCAACAACGTAATTTGCTCTCGTGTACCACTCGAGCTAATTAAGACGTTGTTGGAAAGCACTCAAAAAAATTACCGGAAAGAATTAATGCACATGTGATATTATAAGTGATTATTTTTAAACAAATTATTCAACAACTTAAGAGAAAACTTAAAATTCTGTACCCAATAGTGCATTGGCAGGCACGATGGTAAAGAATGGGCAAATTGGCAACGACTTAAATAATTAAAAGCAGCGATTTACACCCTCTACTCGTATAGAACAAGAACTCTAAGAATGAAGAAGAAGGGAATGTTAAGTGGTATCCCTGCACTGCCTTTGGTTTGTAATTAAAAATTAATTACATTGATTTATTTCTAACATAATTTGCATCCGAATAGCAAGATGCATGGGGTAGGAATTAGTTTGAATTTTATTACAACAGTGCAAGGATAATTATGGATTATTTATGTTTTAATGGCGGCTCTAGGATTACAATAAGACAACTTTTGTGGTTTATTATAACAATTATGTTTGAATAAATATTCATGGATTACAAGTAATTAATTACTACTAAAGGACTTCCATATTAATTAAATGCAGATAATCTCATGACACTTTGGTATTCATTTACAAAATTATTTATTTTTTAATTAGGTCAATAATAATAATAATAAATTATCAAAATGATTTATTTTAAATCCATCTATAAATTAATCGATTACGTAGTCATGAAAATCAAACGAATTAAAATCTGAAATATTTAAAATTAATATAATGATTCTTTTGTTATTCATTTTCTATTAACGTTTGAGAACTTGTTGTTTAATTACATTCAAATTAATCTGAATTACCATTATCGCTGTTGTTTTTTGACTGATACACAATTTACAAAATTTTAAATCTTTTTTCCCTTTTTACGGATGTACCTAGGTACCTATTTATGTGATCACCAAAATTTAAATTCCTAGTCAAATATATTCTGTTACTTTATCTATATTTCCTTAACAGATTATAATTTAGAAATATAATAAACATGATGAAAAAAAATAAATAGATAATTCAGAAGGTTTTTATAAATTTTATAGTAAGTTAGTTTCCTGAGTGCTTAACAAAATTGCTGCCAATATTGTGACTAAATATTACATTTATTTTTGTAAATTTAATTAGAAATATTAGCTGCAGGTGGTTGACTACAAGCCATTAAAATTAATTTTCCCCTCAAAATTGAAGTAAAATTTGTAATTATTCGCAATAACTAACACATTTTTGAATAGAATAGAATAGATGTTCCCTCTTTGCTCTAATGCCAGATATTTTAGTTTATTTTATCAATTTTTTATGTGTATTGCTAAACATGTCGTATTTTGTAAATATTTTATGTATAGTATAAATATTACTCGTATGTAAAAAAGTACAAAAACGTGGCATACGAGTAAAAAGAGGTAAACTTCAAAGTTCATGCTAAGTATTCGAAAATGTGTTACTTAAATTTTTTTTTTTATTTATACCAATTTCGAGGAAAATAATGTATTTCGCCATTTTGACGACTGGTGTTTCATTTATTTATTCAGATATATAATTTAATCATTTGTTTATTAAAGATATAATTTAACTATGCAACCGCCTTAACGGTAGAGTACACTGAGAGAAAGGATTTTTTGCTAGAAACGAACTTTGTTTCTCGTAAATAAATGGCGGCTTTTATTTTCAGCGGACTAAATATTTCAAAAAAAGAAATGCTTGGTTTAGGAATATTTGTTTGAGAGAAATAAAGGATGTTTAGACGTACCTAATAGAATTTTAAATAAATTTATTTGCCACAAACAAATATGACTTTGTTAAAGTAATTTATATATTTGAGAATACTCAGTAATTGTTTAAAGTAAAATAGCGTAAAGTTTGTATAATTATATGTTGTTTTAAATGAATCATTGGTTTATTTTTTTGAAACACTCATATATTTAAAATAAATTTATATTTATTAGAGAACCTATATACATTTGTTTAATACAAATAGTAAATAATATTGCTACAAATGTTAATATTGCTGCCACAATGAATATATATATATATATATATATATATATATATATATATATATATATATATATATATATATATATATTAAAGTGTTAAAAAGCATGGCAGAAATTACTCGATACTTCGTAGCAAAAATAAAACAACAGTCCTAAATATTTTAAAACAAATACGTCAAATTTAATTTTTAATTTTTGTTTTATTTTATATTATAAAGTATCATTTAATTTCTACTCACACCCTATATAAAACACTTACTAACATATTTGTGACGGTCAAATTAACATTTTTTGACCAAATGTGTCTTCAGTATATCCCAGGTATTTCCTTCAGTTTATACGTCCTTCAACCTCCAGGGAATAATTCCATCATCATTGTTTTTGTTTCTGTGCAAATTTAGATTTGAACAAACAATATACATTAGAATAGAAGTATTTTTTTAATGTTTAAAAGTGTACTTTACCTTAATCTATGTTCTGGATCCATGAATGTATCAGACTCATTACTTCTGGTTTGTTTTTAGAATTCAACCGATTTCAAAATTTAAATTGTCACGTGAATTTTCTGTATAACTTATTGGAATCTCGAATGATATTCCTCGAGTACAACTAAAATTATAAAATATGAATTATGAACGTTATACTATCTTTTTCTGTTTTTTTTTGTTTACAGATTTAAGTTTACCTACCAGTTAATTTGATTATTAATTCTTCCATTTTATCATTGTTGTAGTAATACAATTTTGATATAATATATCGTTGAAAAACACTATCTCTAGACACTACAGCTCCACATTAACATGGGCCATGAGCACATGACGCATCAAGTTACTTCTTGTATTATTTTTCTTTATCAATATAATTTAAATAAAGCTTATTTAGTATTAATAATTTATTCGTTAAAAATAACAATCCAGTTGTCTCACATAAATATTATATTATTTCAATTTGATATTTGTTTCAGAGAAATAAGCATTTATTTTTCAGAAACAAAATTTATTACTTAGTTATAAAACTGAGTTAATAAAGAAATATTATTTGTCACAAATAAATTGTTAATTTAAGAAAAATAATTATTTATTTGTGGGTTTAACAAAATCCTAATTTATTTCTTTGAATAGTTCCTTTTTTTAAGGGAAACAAATGTGTGCTAAACGTATGATATATTTCAACTAAACAGTATAGTTTTTTTAAACGAGATAAGAGATATTTGTAATGAACATGCTGAATTTCTTGCGAACAAATCATGCCCAAAGCAGTACATTTGTTTATTAAAAATAATCCTTTTTCTCAGTGTATGCGCCCAGCATACTAGCGGCAGGGCATCGAACCGTAACGAAACCGTCACCGAAAACCGCACCGATATTTACCATTTCATGGAACCGTAACCGAAAACCGAAACCAATATTTATTTTCTTTAAATATGGAAACCGAAAACCGAAAAGAAAAATTTGTTCATTTGTAAACCGAAAACGTAACGGAACCGATATTATTTCAGTTTTTATTAACCGGTATAAATACGAGAAAAATATCACTAGATTTTTTTGGCGGCAAAATTAAATTTGACCTATCAGCGTGAAACCTCGATACAGCGGCAGCAAGTGGGCGGTGGCACTAATTTGCACATGCTTGGTCTGTGACAGTAGAGTAGTATCTTAGTCTCAGTATTTATATTTTATATAATCTGATCTGAAGTGTTGTGTTCATTATTTATTATTATTATTTTACACATGTATGGTGTTCCACCCGGTAGAATGTATTATTTATGTTAAAATTAAAATAAAAGACTATTTGATATAATAATGAGAATGAAAGTTATTTTGAAATGTTAAAATAAATCTAGGTAATTTAGAACCGAAACCATTAAAAAACCGTAACCGTTAAAAACCGAAACCGTAACGAAACCGAAATTTTTAATTTAATTTTTCCGAAACCGAAACCAACATAAAGTTTTTAAAATAACGTAACCGATAAACATAACCCCAATTTTTTTCGGTTCGAAGCCCTGACTAGCGGTAATCAGTTCAATTCCTGTAACCGACAATAATACCATTGGATCCAAGTGGTTGGATTCCACTACAATAACATCTATCATTCTGTATTTGGGAGCTCATCTTCTGTTACCATAAAAGATTAAACAAAATAGAGTAATAATAAAAAATACTTAGAGATTTCTAGGACACTCTGTAGCAATATGTGAACACATCAATATCAAACCCCCCCCCCCACCCCCCTGCAACTCACTGTTGGTCGGTTCTTATCACAGCACGACGATGTCCAGCGTGTATAGAAGATTAATGAATAAGCTGGTGGCCTGTAACCAGCATGTCCGATAGCTGGATGAAATTTTACATTCTATACTTCCCCTAACGCCTAGAAACACCAGCGTATACACTTTACCTTTAGGTTATGTTGGACATAGACTAATTGAGGATTATGGAAAGTATGAAATATGATGGAATATAAACTTTTGCTATGGGTTGAGAACTGTTTGACACAATGTTTTATTTGTTGCGTTTGGTAATCATTATATTTATACACACATATCTATCACGTATTTCATCCAATTTGGGTGTGAAAGACTTACATCCCGAAGGATGACACGAGTGGACACTATGCCGGATAAAGTGTGGTCTATCTGTTTACCTTTTACAGAGAGACATAAAATACGGGCCAACTCGGAGCATGCATTCTATGACGATAAACAACGGTAACGATGGTAACGCACGGGCCCAGTAGTGATTTTTCTCTCACACAGGGTAAACAATAATGTCACAAATCTACAGCATTGCTACGATACGGAGTGTACGTCCACTCCTGTGTTTATATTATACTTCGTGCATATATTTAAATGGCATATAGTGCTCAACTGTCTTACACGGAACTGAAAGAATTTTTTCAAAATTCGCAATTTTAGTTTCCAGGTTTTGGGTCACAGTTTTCAAATGGAATTGCAGAAATGAATTAAAAATTTTATTTTATTTCGTTCATACACTCGAGGAAAAAATTAGGGGGAAACTCGATTTGTGACGCAAAATGTCAAATTTTCAAACCATGATAACTCGGTTGTTTTTGACCCAAATTCTTTGGGTTTAAAAAAGATCAAAGTCTTCTCTTTCGAATGGTGTATCTAAAAGCCACATTCGATACATTCCATGTCCCGTAAACCACCAGAGGAAAACTTTACAAACTTGCACGGAGTACAAAAAAAATGGTAGACCATATTCAAGGCAAGGACATTAAAGTTCACACAATTTCCTTTAAAGTTTAAACAACAAGTTTATACGATGGTTCTATCCAATGTTATGAGCATTTTAAAGTGCTTTTTGAGCGTTTTTGGTTATAACTCCGATCGGTATGAGCCAATATCGATGAAAAGTAGAGTTTTAAAAAGCTCAAAATCTCTACTTTACAGCTGTGTGAGCCGATCTTCAGTCAAACTCATTTTACATCCTCTCAACCCTCACAGAAAAACACCGTTTTTTTTTGTTGTCAGTCTCTAACTCTGATAACTTGCGGACCACGCTAAAAAAATTGTTGACTCAATTTGAGTAATTGCCAATGCAATTTTCTCATTTTCCTATGAAAACATCATAAGTGCGAAAAATTGCGATGACATGCTGCAAAGTTATGAAGTTTTCATATTAACCTGCTAACAACGATGAAATGTTCGCGAGGCTTCGCGAAATCTGGTGGAGCATTCCGCAGGCCCAAATTCGTTGCCTCATCAGCATGCGAGACCGTAGTGCAGAAGTGCGTATGCAACGCGGAGGAAACACGCGATACTAAACATAACATTCTTATGACACTTTCAATTTCAAATGCTCATAACTTTGGATAGAATCATCGTAGAAACTATTTATTTTTTTTAACTTTAAAGGAAATTGTGTGAACTTTAATGCCCTTGTCTTGAATATTTTTTTCTCTGGTGGTTTACGGGACATGGGATGTATCGAATGTGGCTTTCAGGTATACCATTCGAGAGAGGAGACTTTGATCTTTTTAAAACCCAAAGAATTATTAATTTTGGGTCAAATGCAACCGAGTTATCACGATTTGATAATTTGACATTTTGCGTCAAAAATCGAGTTTTCCCCTAATATTTTCCTCGAGAGTAGTTAATCAGTTTTGAATTATTTTAATATACAAAAAATTATTTACATATACACAGGTAGATAAATAATATTACAGTTAATTTGACTAAAAAAATATTACAAACTAAAATAATATTTATTTTAATTTTTATTTTAAAAAAAGTTAACCTTTATAAACTTAGTAAATTATTTTTTTATGATACCTACTAAAGAAGCTGAAAAAACTTTGTTAATTGTTTTAGACTTTTGCACATTCCTTCGAAATAAACTGAACTTTAATTTTTAAATCAAAAGAAATTTTTAAGATGGAAAAAATTAGAAGTATGCATAGTCAGCAAATTATACCACCATGCTGAATATTTCTTTTTTACTTTTTCCAAACAATTCGCCTTGCGTAAATGAACTTGAAGATTATAAGATATTTTTAAATTTTGTTTTCTTGCTTTTTTCTTGTTTAACATAGAGGCATTTCAACGAACTTTTTAGGATAATTAATTAGAATGAGAATCATTAACAAAATTCAATCGAAGAAGAGACTTATTTTATCTACGACTAGTAAATAATATTTATAAAATTTTGAGTGCTTAGTTAAAGTTTTAAAACTAACTCAACTGTTCATGTACACGGATTCTTTGTGGATTCTTTCATACTTCTGAATCTTGAGAAAAAGAATCCTGGTGAGAATTGCCTGTCAAATAGCGACGCTGCTGAATTGAATCTTCAGTGAGTCTTGGAAATTGGAATAATAGAATTTCTAATTCATTGATAGCTTCAAAACAGTGAATATCTTTTTACAGGATTCTGAATCATGAAAGAATCTTTAAAGAATACATGTGTAAGAAGTATAGAAATTATAGTATATTTAAACATAAATAGTCTTTTGCTAAGAAATGAACATAAATCTCAAAAATAAAATATTTCCGAATATTTCATTCAAAAATTTTTTTTATAAAATAAAAAATATTCTACATATTTAAAATTTAACTAGCAATTATTCGAGTAACTACGTCATATTTTTATTCTTAGTCAGTCATCACAATCACAAGTAATAAATTTCCATCGTTTTACTCTTGTTAACAATTCTTACTGCACTTACACCAATAAGTTCTGCTTCTATTGTGATTCAATTTTTCTTATCAGAAACAAATTCGTGTCCGATATCAATCACAAAGCCATCAAATCCCCATTTTGGGAACAAAAGGATGACAAAAATTCACTACACGATAATAAAATTCTACATGGTACATATTTCAGCTCTTTATATTATAAAAGATAACGCATTTCCGAGTGCAAAAGGGTCCTGTAGCTGATAAAGGGAGAGCAATCGACAATAACTGATGTCGGGCCGTGGACTATAATACCCCCTCCCACTCCCCCATATTGTAGAGGAAGCGATGAAGCCCTGCAGCATTAACTCGCGTATCAGGTGGTGTGTCGATCCCCTGTTTACCCTAAAATGGATGTAATTCTACAGAACTGCAGGACAGGAGAAAGGGGAGACTGGGCCATAGATTTAGATGTATGACGAATAATAACTACAATAATTTATTGTGATATACAGAGTGGGCCATAAGTCACTGAACATTGTATTTTTGATATAATTTTTTTATTTTTCATTGAAAATGAATAATTTTGATTACAGAAGATAGTTTTAATCATGAAGAGTTAAAAATAATATCTTCAATATCTTTTAGATGCCTGCCATCAGCCTCTTGGCAAGCTGCTGCTCTTTGCTGTACCTGTCCATAACTGAAGCCAAAACTGGTGATCAATCGCAATAATTTAACATCTCCAAATCGTGAAACGATACGGTTACCAAAAACAGTTCGCAGCAAATTCATTGTTTCCCTTGCAGTATGGGACGTAGCTCCGTCTTGTTATGGACCAGGTACAGCAAAGAGCAGCATTTTGCGAAGAGGCTGATGGCAGGCATCTAAAATTTAATTGTTTTAAAAACTCTTCATGATTAAAACAATCTTTTGTAATCAAAATTATTCATTTTCAATAAAAAATAAAAAAAATATATCAAAAATACAATGTTATATCATAATAAATAATTGTAGTTGTAGTTTTGCAGTGGTTATGATTTTTAGTAGAATAATAAATACATACCTCAACTTGGAATTGGGAGAGCAGATTTATTTACTTTACGGTAGTAAATCCATGGGTAGTGAACTTCCTATATATGGTCGAAGGTAGTGAATGTGGCTTTCAGGTATACCATTCGAGAGAGGAGACTTTGATCTTTTTAAAACCCAAAGAATTATTAATTTTGGGTCAAATGCAACCGAGTTATCACGGTTTGAAAATTTGACATTTTGCGTCAAAAATCGAGTTTTCCCCTAATTTTTTCCTCGAGAGTAGTTAATCAGTTTTGAATTATTTTAATATACAAAAAATTATTTACATATACACAGGTAGATAAATAATATTACAGCTAATTTGACAAAAAAAAATATTACAAACTAAAATCATATTTATTTTAATTTTAATTTAAAAAAATGTTACCTAACCTTTATAAACTTAGTAAATTATTTTTTTATGATACCTACTAAAGAAGCTGAGAAAACTTTATTTACTTTAAGGTAGTAAATCCATGGGTAGTGACAACCCAAAATATGACTCAAAATAATATACAGCATTTATTACAAGTCGTAAAATTTAGATAAAAATTATTTATAGGTAACCGTTGAAATAACGAAGATAATTGAATTTGAAGTTGACACGAAAACGTGCTAAAATGCATTGCGTATTATGGAGGATAGCAGTAGATTTACTAAACGATTAGAAAATAAGAAAATATTATAAACATCCCAAAACATGTTTGGACAACGACTATGTTATCCAAATCGTCGTTTTTTAATAATTTATGTCTCATTATTTGACTGCTTTGGCCTCAACTCACATGAAAATCACGCACGCTTATGACCGGTAGGTATAAATATTATATATCACCGAGTGTGCGGTTACCAACCGACAATTAACGGGTGCTCTTGGTTGTTAGTGCATACAAATTTACAAGAATAATAAATTCGAACCTGCCTTGTCAGAAGTACATTTGATCGGAAAAATTATTAATGTTGATCTGGATTTGACTGGTTTGTACCAATGAAGTTACCTAGCTATATTTACTTTATTAAGCAATTTTCAAAAAATCAGATATAATGAATAATTATTTTTTTCACGACATGCGGAGAAAATACGATTTTCTTCTCGCGAAATTGTGAGGAAAGTAGGTTTTCCCTCTCTAGAGAGGAAAGTAAGCAGTGTTACCACAAGTGTTATTTTACGATGAAATATTTTAAACATTGTTAGTAAGTAAATTTATTATTTAATTGAAAATTCTGATTTTATAGTTATATACTGTAAACTATTATTTTACAATTATTATGTTTTATACTTTCTTTTTCTACTATTTTAAAACTTAAATTTAATTTGGCATATTGGCTGCATTTCGTTGTTTTTAAACGTCATTCTGACAGATGGCAGTTATAACCTAACTTCTAGTTATGTGTTTCTTCTACATTTATGTTTTTAAATATGCCGTGAAAATTTTTTTGTGTCTAACACGAGTCACGAGAGGAAAGCTCTTTTTCCACTCTTGCTCGATTGCCTAGGTCGAGTGGGAAAAAGAAGCGCTTTCCTCTCTAGTTGGTCAAATAACTATTTAAAGTTTACTTTTAACTTTGAAATAAAAACAGTTTAAAAAAGTAATCAAATATACAAACCTACTGTCAATGATTGAATTTTATATTATACTAAAGAAAATCGTATGACACAAATAACAGCCAATGGAAGAATTGATTACACCAATAATAATAAACAAATTGTCATTTTGGGAGAAGTAAATTAGCAATCAATAAGGTAAATAATACGCATTGACCTAGATAATATTTATATGTTAAATACACATTTAGTGATTATTTCAAGTTTTTTTGTAAAAAGAATTAAAAAATTTCAATAAATCGAAATCAGTTCGAGTGTTACACGTTGGAAAGCACTCAAGAATTTTCCGGAGAGAATTAATGCACATGTGAGATGATAAGTGAAAATTTTTCAATAAATACTTAGTAAATAATAAAGTTTCTATTCAAATTTTAAAATAAATTTTACAAAGCACACAGGGGCGAGTGGAAAACTGTATGTCATTTTAATTCCTTTTGGCATTTTGTTTCATTTCCTTTGAATGCATGTTATAAATTCATGTTTCTTTTTGTTATTTTCCTGGAAGAATACACAGGAAATATTGTAGAAGAACACGAAATTAAGAAAGCAGATAAAATACATTTCTTTTTGTAAAATTGCATGAGAAGGCGGATTCGTGTAGGCAACACTAATTTATATCTAAATTTACGGCGGCGTTTTATGTATTTTACGTTCTTGGTATGAAAGCTTTTCCTTAAGCGAAATAAGTGAATATGAATAAAAATGAAAATTTTCAACAGTTTCATTCTACCGACCAGCAAAATAATGTTGAAAATAAATAATGCTATTAATGTGATGACAATAATGTGGAAATATACATATTTTATTTTATATTATTCAACTGGTTTCCATTCAACAGGACTTACTCCCAATTAATGAATGATAGATGTACAGGTGAGTCAGCTAAGTGTTCCCTATTTCATTTGTTTGTAAAGTCTCAAGTTTTTGTGTAAAGTCCGCCAAATTTTTGCTGTAAATACAGTAGCCACTTGAGTTTTTGTTCGCAAAGTTTTATCATTATTGCTCTATTGCTTCCTAATTGGTGACTGAAATAATGATTAATTAATTAATGATTAGTCAAACGACTATTTGTAGGATTTTAAAGGACTTTAAGTGGCATCCTTATAAGATTCAAATTCTGCAGGCAATTTCTGAAGAGGATAAAGCAAACCGATTGGAATTTGCAGAAGACGAAATTGAACAAATGAATGAAAACCCTGGTCATCTGAATAACATCATGTTTTCTGGTGAGGCACATTTTCATCTTGATGGTGGATTTAATAGACACAATCATCGGTATTGGTCAGATGAAAATCCCCACTGGATTGCTGAACAATCCTTGCACTCTCCTAGAACGACTGTTTGGGCTGCAATTGGAGATTTTGGATTAATTGGTCCAATTTTCACATTGAAGTGAACCACTCGTGAAGTTTTTGTCTCATCGATTTGAAATTTCGGCAGTAAAAATTCCTTTAGATAGTTCATGTTTTGCAAAAATTTCGTCACTTTCTGATAAAAATTGCCTAAGTTATAAAAAATCCAAATAGGGCTCAAGCTGACTTACCCTGTATATTTATAGTGCTACTCAACCACTTCGACCGATTCGTCTTGGCGTAATCAGAATCTCAATCCGTGCGGCTTGAACCACGACAGAACTTCGAGTTCGTACGTCGCTACTTCGTAAACGAAATAAAAATAAAAATTCCACTTATTAAGCGGCCTGTCTACGTTTTTACCGAATTGTATCAAAATAACTGAAGAAATGTGGTTTCAACAAGGCGGAGCTTTGTCCCATACTCCAAGGGAAACAATGAATTTGCTGCGAACGGTTTTTGGTAACCGTATCGCTTCACGATTTGGAGATGTTTAATTATTTGCGATTGATCAACCAGTTTTGGCTTCAGTTATATAAGAAGCAATTTTTGACACTTCGCTACAGAAGTATACACCACATGATTCTTTCTCGTTTCGTCTTCGTCAGCCACATTTCGTCGCGTTAAAAACTTTAGAGATTTGCACTCCAAACCTGGTAACTAATTCAACACACAAAATTGTGTCCTGTAATCTTCAAAATCTCAGACTAGAGTGCTTTGAAAACAAGTGCGCGAAAAGTACATAAAAAACAAAACAAAGAGCAGTGTGAAACAACACACAGCAGCAACAACAGCAGCAACAACAGCAGCAACAATCACAGACAAACGTTAACGAAATGCCCACGGATTCTTGTTATTTATGTAGTGCTGCGTCACTTGCAGCGAACGGAGTTCGAGCTTAAAGCTGTGAGCTTTTCCCTTGAGCTTACTCAGTTTTTCATGTTATTTTCATCGCTAAATTAACTCCTGACTTCATTAACCTTATCAAAGATGCCATCTGAGCTCATTTGTTTTGTGGAATATCAAATTATTTTTTAAATTTATTATGTCTCAAGCTGAAAATTTTCGAAAATTTGCTTTGCTTTATGAAAATTATGTACCCAAAATTTCGTATAAAACAGGCCGAAAATTGATGGAAATTTAAGTAGGAAATTTGTCAAAAAAATTTTTACTAAAGGTAATAAATTATACAAGTTGCATCATATTTTTTTGTACATACTTTTAAGTGGCCCGTCCACGTTTTTTCCGAATTACTAGAATACTCTCGATATTACTTTTTTTCTATTCCACCCTTTTCCCCACTACGACTGTCTAAAACCAGCCCGAAACTCGTACTTTACCGCATCCTAGCAATGCAATGTTATTTTGAAGTTGAAAAATACTGTAAAAGTGTTTTCGTTGCGAGTAAACTGTTAGTATATTATTGACTTGAAGGTAATGTTTTATAAATATGGATCTACAGA
The DNA here is from genome assembly GCA_947534325.1 of Agonum fuliginosum. Classification (NCBI taxonomy): domain Eukaryota; kingdom Metazoa; phylum Arthropoda; class Insecta; order Coleoptera; family Carabidae; genus Agonum; species Agonum fuliginosum. The sequence goes on from OX384040.1 coordinate 17,648,347, forward strand.
TATAACCGTGTAAAGTTTGCATAAGTAGGACATTTTAATGAATTTTTCGGAATTTTTAATATCATGTAAGTACAATTTTTTTATAAAAATTTAAAAAAGGCACAAATGATAATTATTAATCCTCTAAGTATATAATCCATGTTGAAAATCAATTTTACCATTCTTGTACTGGCTACAAAACACTCGCTACGTTAGTACGTTTTGTGCTGGATTTGAGGAGGTAGACGGGTCTCTTAAGCATAAATAGGTATATTTTATATGTTGATTATGAATTAAAAACTATTCGCATAATTACCATTCGACATAAAATTACTTATCACCTAAATTGAATGAGATCATTATTCATTCATTACACAATTTTAATAAACTTAGGTTAAACTGTTAAAAATAAGAAACAATTCAGTGGCACAAATGCTCTTTTTAGATGCCTTGAACTTAATTTTTGATTTTGTTGAAAAATTCTTCTTGATCTATAATCAGTAAGTAATAGATTAGCTTCTGTAAGTTACGTGAAATTATGATACAATCTGTAGGTTGGTCTTGTTAATTTATTGATCGTAGGATTTTCTCTATGTTTTGTGTTTTTTATTGACGTGTATATTTATAACATATATAATATACTTATATCTAAACCAATGACTCACAATATGTGAAACTGCCACACCCATATTGTGTAAAAAGCGTGATAGATACTGTATAAAAGTAAACAAAAATTTAACGAATCGTATTATTCTCAGGCAAGAATGAACGTTCTTTCCATGACATTTATTTTATGTCCCCAAATATTTCAAAACACTATCAAAAGTGGTCAAAATATTTGTTGAAAATAAATCTATGTAAACTACCATCAAAGTTTACGGAAAACAAATCTGGAAACAAAATAAATGTGATAACTGTTCGACGGAGTGGAATATGTAAGTTTCCAAATCAAAGAATAACCTAATTTAGTTTGAAAAGATCTTTTCATTTTACCAATTCTTTTGATTCGATGCATCAAACATGTAGGTCGCAAAGTTTGAGTAAATTTTAATTCTGAGGTTGGAAATATAAATGAATCCTAGTTCTTCGGATGACTGACTTTATTTTTTAGTCACAGTTGGACTCTTGGAGTGTGAACACAGTACAACTAATAGTTAATTTAAGTAATTCTTTATACAATGTAACTTAACAAAAATAAATTAAAATAATCACATGTTGGTAACTCTCTGATAAGACAATTGTTAAATTTATTAAATTATAACAAAATTAATTATAAACTAAATTTTGTAGCTTGATAATGACCAAGATCATGGTCGATCGAAACATCGCAAATTTTGTGTACAAAAACCAGTCATCCAAAGAACTAGGATTTATTTATATTTCCAACCTCAGAATTCCAATTTCGGCTTATTTAACATTTCATAAATTTTAATTCATTACATTCTCCACACATACCTAAGCTATAAGATGATCTTACTTTGAATAATATAATGTAGGTAAATTAATAATAATTTTTTTTAAATATTCGACAATTTAGATGTATGTTCATTATCTAAAATCTATTTTAAAGATGTGAATTTCAAAATTAAGGATCAATTTCAAAATAACTGGACAAACTTTTATTTATTTTGTATTATAGGTAGTTATAATTAAGAAAACTTCTAATTTCCACTGTAAACATTGGACTGGTTTTGTAATATTTGTAAATTTCAAGAAATACAATACTTACATTTATTTATATCTTTTTGAAAACTAATTTATTTATCTTTTAAATAGGTACCTACGCAAAAAACTAAAATTGAACTTAAACTGATAATGTTTAATATTCTGAAGCAGCTATATTAGAAATATTAAAACGACTTAAAATAAACATGCTACACTTTTAAGTTTATATTCAAACATTCCAATACGAATTATATGACCAATATGAGTACAATAATTTTGCCCATAAACATTATTTCAATATATTTTGTATTTATTTATAAAAATACAGTTCAAGATAAATAATAGAAATTTCAAGAACTGTAACAAATAGTTTTGTTTGGTTTTATTAATTTATATAATTGTTTTGAACATAAATCAAACGTCAAAAGGCTAATAACTGTCACAATGATAAATAATTTACTAGCCTTAATATAAACAAAAAACGTGGAATTATAATTTAAAATGGAAAAATTCTTCAAAATAATAAAGTTATCTTTAGATACGAAGATAATTAAATTGTGACTTACCTATAGTAAATATAAACAAAAATGTAATGATATAAATTCAAAATAATAAAATGTGTGTCCGATATGGGAACGGACAACACGAAGCATCATCCCAAAACTGGAATTTTGTTTCGGCCTGGAAACGCGTATACAGCGAGTTTTATGAACTGTAACAAATTTTCCAGTATGAATATTTCAGCCCTACAAACAACAAGGAAAATAAATTCTGCAGTAAAGTTTCACGAAACAAAGTCTGGTCTCAAGCGATCCTGACAACGACAATATATTTTATAAACATTCGTGGACTCGGGTTACAGACCTGTGTTAGATATTTGAGCCGACTCTGATATTTACTGCTCCAAATCTACTCCGTTGCTTTGAGAATCCTAAACCAGACGTTTTTACTCAAATAATTTGTGAAATATCATGGAAAAAGTTGTCATGCAAAGGAATTTACAAATATTGTTATGCTTTATTTTTTAAATTCCAAATATAAGAGTATGGCTTTAAATATTTATTATTTTGGTCAGAACACGTACAAATCGCTAAGATCTACAGTTATTTTATTAGCATAGGAATAAATTACGTACCTATATCGGGCGCAGATTTTTTTTCTAACCTATAGGAAATACAATGTTAAAATTTTAATTTCGCCTTTTACCTATTGCCTTTAGAGCCAAACTGTATACAAAAGATGTTCAGAATAAAAAACTGCATCCAACGAGCCCTTATTTATTGACATAAAATGTTCCTGTCACGAGATAAACGTAAATTAGATTTGATATATTTGAGCTGTTTACAGAGTGCCATGAAAAATAATAGTATATTACTTTACTAGTGGGAGAAGTAAAATGCCTCTGTCATGAGTGTCTGATTGGTCACGAGCAAAGCGAGTGGCCAATCAGAACACGAGTTAGAGCAGCATTTTACTTCTCCCACATGTGAAGTACGATATTTTCCTCACTGTGAGGAAAAATGAATTAGTCAGATAAAAAAAACACTTCAATTAATTACGATAAAATGTACCTTAGGAAGAAAAGAAGGAAAATAAAATAATTATTAATTTATTTTTTGATTAGTGAATCTTTCTTATGGTCCAAATAAATCAATTAGAACAACAATTTCAAATCTGTCAACTGTCAGAGTGACGGAATAAATATTTTTACATGGCACTTTGAAACTAGCCTAAATTGTTAATTTTAATTTCATGTTTATTTAGTGAAAGAAATCGATTTGAACACAAAATTTAAGTTTATTCGATGCAGTTTTTTATTCTGAACATCTTTTGTAATTTCACTTTTACTCTAAAATCAATAGGTAAAAACTTAGAGGGAAATTAAAATTTTAACATTTAATTTCATATAGGTCAGAAAAAATTCTACACCCGGTATATGGCGCATGCTAATTAGCTAATTATATAATCAGTCGTTTTATAAAACACCTAGTATATTTTTAAATGAGTCGGCATATGATGCCATATCATTTTATTACACAATATGCCGAGGTTTTTGCTAGAAACCCTGAACTGAACTAAATAAACAATCCAATAACCTTCGTGCGTCCCACATAGGTACCTACTCGGGTTTGGTTGATTGAACTGAGCTAATGAGCTAAATAAAGAACCTAACTTAATACTTTTTGAGTGAAATAAAATTATGTGACATTGTGTTTTATAATATGCCTACATGCCTAGACTTTTTATAAAAAGTTTAATTTAACAATCTGCCTACGATATAAGTTCTGTAGATCCCCCATTTAAGGCACATTTTGCGAATTGCAAAATGTAAGAAATCGTGATAACTCCAAAATTAAACGAGATTTTGAAGCTCAGTTAAATTCTTTTTTTTTAGTTAAGTATATACAATATTTCAATATAAAATTACATATTTCGGTGTGTAAACAAACAAATTACAACATTAGATAACGTACTATAAATAACAATAGCAACAATAATACATATAGGTTAATTTATATAGATTGATAGTAGGTACGCGATTAGCTATTAGCGTTATGAAAAAGTAAAATCATTTTACGTAGTATTAAAAGTGAAATAGACAAAATTATAATAATAAATTGTTTGATTGACAACTACAAGTGTACAAATAAAAGGCCGGACTATTTATTCCTAGTAAATAACAATTTTAAAAATTACTAATTAGCATTGAAATAAATTTAAATGACTTATTATTCTAGCTTAACAATATTAATGTATTAAAATTGAAATGTGTGTTATTTAAATAGATGATTGTACGTTTTTCCTGCAACTAAGCCAAACACAAGTGCGTTTGTAGCAGTATTTAATACGGCATCAGTTTTTTTCATAAAGTCGAAGAAATCTTCTTCATGTCTTGCATCTTGCTTTGATCTTTCTCTATGGTATTCAATACTTTGTAATTGTGTTCTTTGTTGTCTAACTTCATTCATTAGTTGTCTTGTAGTGATTTTTAATTCGTCATTTTCTCTTTTATACTGCAATTAATAAAAAGATATTATTAGAACTTAACATTAACATTACAATAACAATCTAATGCTCCAAATTAATTCAAGTCATTTTTCTGTAAACTACTGAACATGTTGATGTTGATAATATTACAGATATCAACTTTGTCAACTTCATTGTAATAATAACTTAAATTTTACGTAGTTACAAAAGTGTTAAACGATCATGGATAAAATGATATAAAGAATTTCAAAAGCTAGATAAGAAATTATTGTACTATGATTATGATTCTTGAAAAATTTTGTGTACAAGTAAAAGTAACAATATCGTGAAACGTTCTCAAAAATTTTGAACTATCCCAATACCAAACCTTGCCCAATATCTCCCATATAGAAAGGAACGGGAGAACAAATTTATTATTGGCCGAAAAATTACTATTAAATTAATGATTAGTTAATGCACCTACCTGTTCTAAAACCATTTTGAATTCTCGTTCACGTTGATGTACTTGAAACTCCTGACGCTTTTAAGTATAAAATAATGCACAAAATTAGTTCCAAACTTATAAAAATTATCATCTTAACTCACTTTCGACAATACAATATTTTGCTGGTATACTTTCCATGATAGATAAATCAAAATAATTACAACAATAAACGACATATTTTGACTTATTAAAAATAATACATATTCTACCAACGAAGGAGAAAAACTTTGTTCGCCCTCGATGTTCATTTTAAAATTAATAATAGAAACTTACTTTATATTAAAATTATTATTAATCGGAGACAGTTATTCTTATACTGATAAATTAAACATTATCGCATAAGTATATTAATAAAAGTACACTATCTATCTTATAGAAGATAATCAACAAACTGATAATGGACTTGAGGGATTCCCAAAATTAAACTAAATTGGTGAACACATTGGAAATGTTATCTGTGTTGGTAACTTTAAAACAAAATATTGTTGTTATTACAAATAAAACTAAGGTACTCACTTACATGTGTAGCAACTCGATCTATTTACCATTCTAAAATTAATTGGGTTCATACATCGAGTTGCTAGTTTTGAAAATAAATAAGTTGTTGTTAGTAACGATAGAAGATAGTTTTTGTTCTGATTATATTCATAAAATTGTAACATTTATCAAATTAATAAAATAGATTTGTTCCAATAATTATTATCTATTATAATATACAAATACTAACATACAAATTGGTGACCCCGATCATTGAACAGTGCGTATTATTTTGGCCGTAGTAACAAGAATGTCTATCCCTACGATTGAAGTAACAGAACCCCAAATGGTTGGTGCTCAGTCAGTGAAACTACCCATTTTTTGGCCAAATGATGCGGAACTCTGGTTTGCACAAGTGGAAGCAATTTTTAAAAATAATAATATCAAAAGTCAAGTAACTAAATTCAATCAAACTATAGCTTCGCTTTGTCCTGAGTTTGCATCTGTTGTTCGAGATATAATTTTAAACCCACCTTCTTTAAATCCATTCGATTTTTTAAAAATCTCCTTGATCGAAAGAACTTCACTTTCTGAAAAAGTAAAATTGCAAAAACTACTTTCCCCAAATGAATTTGGAAACAAGAAACCTTCAGAAATATTACGTGAAATGAAGCAGTTACTAAGGCTTGGTTCACATAGCTTATGTCATGTCATGTCTGTGTCATGTCAATATGTTGAGCACACGGTAAACTAATGAAGTGGTTCACATAGGGTATGTCTCGTATGTTATTTTTTTTGACATAACATAACAGTTGATTTGAACTCAACTTTCACTGCTATATGTCTATGTCTATATCTGTCAAAATTACACATTTATTATTAATATAGATAAAAACTTACCAATAAGTTAAGAATAAAGCTTGTATGATAAAATAAAACCTGATTATGAAGATAATAAAATAATAAAAGCAATAAAAAGTAAGTACAATTTAAAATATACCGTTCCCAATTTTATTAAAATGTTTCTTGTAAATTTACTAATACAAATTTATCTTATTTTCCATTAGTAAATGCCTGCGACTCCAAATTAATTTTCTCCGTTGTGATACTTTACACAAAATGTGTATATAATGACATGACACAGACATGACATGACATAAGCTATGTGACCAAGCCTGAAAATGTCTATGTCAATAGAAATAACATAACATAATGACATGACACAGACATGACATGACATAAGCTATGTGAATAAGGCTTAACTCATAAATCAATTGATGATTCTATACTGGAAGAACTTTTCTTGCAAAAATTACCCCCAAATACTCAAATTGCTTTAACTTCTTCAATTGGAACTAATTTGGAGCAAAAGAGTTTAATTGCTGATAAAATTAATGAAATTACTGAACCTTCAATTTCGGCTACATCTATTAAAAATGATGAATTAGATAATCTACGTCTCCAAATTGAAGACCTAAAGAAACTTGTTTCAACATCTTCTAGAACAAGAGCAAGTTCTGCATCTAACAACCATTTAGCCTCTGGATTATGTTGGTATCACTTCAACTTCGGGAACAAGGCTAAAAAATGTATCCTTCCCTATCGATTGAGTACTGCAGATTCTCCAATTAACCCCTGTATGAAGACTATTCCTCAAGTTAATTATAATACTAATTCTCCTCTCCTTTCAAGCAGTCAACTGACTTCTAGATGTAAAAACTGTTTGTTTTATGTCAAAGATAAAACGACTAACAACTTTTTTCTAATAGACGGTGCTGAGGTGAGCATTTTGAAATATCATTCTAGTCAAAAATTTCAGAAACAAACTTTAGCTCTTCAAGCTATTAATGGTGATGATGATGAAATCAACGTAAATGGGTGCGCAGGCGCACCCCACCGTTGTAGGGACAGAGCCCTCTTCGGTGTCGGGTAGCTTTTGGTTTTCTTGGGTCGTGTGCTGTCTTCTTATGTTTTTTGTATCATTTTCCCAGGTTAAGGTTGGTCTTCTCTAAGGTTTCCATAACCTCTGGTTCTGGGTCGCTTATGGTTTGAAGCAAGATTGCTGGTGGGTACGGGTACTTCTCTTTCGGTCTTCTCTTGGTGGTTGTTGTTTGTAGAAGGACGTCGCGGAGAGGATTAGTTGGGAGTAGGGATGTTTTGGCAAATTTCTCATGGAGTTTCTTCACACGTTGGGCAAAGGGGACGACATTGACCAGCTGGTTGATATCCGCTGAAGGATACCATGGCGGTTGCTTGCATATCCTTCTTAGGATCTTGCGTTCAATCCCAAGAAGTGCTCGCATAAGGTGGTCCCTGACGTTGCTGAATAGAATGGCGTAGTATTCAACCGCTGGCCTGACGAATGTCCTGAAGGTATGCCGAAGAATTTCCTGACTGCACCCGCCGAGTTTGCCTGATAGGCAGTAGATTAAGTTTGCTCTACTTCTTAGCGTCCGCTGGCATTTTAAGACGAGGGGCTTCTGGTAAAAGGTGTAGTTAAAAGGAGCGCCTAAGTATATCACCGATCTGACCGCCTGGATGACAGCTCCCCACAGAGTTACCCTGACGTTGTTGTCCTGATGAATGCGTTGCCGCTTGTGGCGGAAGAGGATGAGCTGGGATTTGGCGGGATTCGCTCGGATCCTCCATCGTCGCATCCATTCTTCGAGGGATTGCAGTTGTCGCTGGAGCAATGCTGTCGCCTCGTACTGGTCCCTGCCGACGGCCGAGTATGATGTGTCATCCACGTATTGTAGGAGGGAGACTCCAGGCGAGATTGGTTGCGGCAAATCGGAACAGTACAAATTGAAAAGCATTGGCGACAGTGCTGATCCCTGAGGCATCCCCGCTCGTGGCGTGTAGGTCCGGGAAGTAGAGCATCCAACGGAGACTTGGGCCTGTCGGTGGTGCAGAAAAGAGCAGATGATGCGTGCCAGATGTCTCGGCGTTCCCAGCTGGATCAACTTGTGTAACAATCCCTCATGCCAGACCTTGTCGGAAGGCCTTGTCTATGTCGAGAAAAATAGACAAGAGGCAACGGCCATTGTTGATGGCATGAGAGATGTTTGTGGATAGCTTTACGAAGCTCTTCAAGTCGTTCGAGGATCAATCTGTCCAGTATTTTGCCCAACGTGTCAAGAAGAGAAATGGGTCTGTAGGATTCAGTATTGGAGGGATGTTTGCCAGGTTTAGGGATCATGGTTATTAAGGATTTCTTCCACCGGGTGGGATAATAACCCAGAGTGAAGCAGGCGGTGAAAATTGCCGCGAGAAAAGAGATGGCCGAAGGTGGTAGATTCTTGAGTACCCTGTTGGTTATCTTGTCTTCTCCAGGGCTTTTGTTTCTGGTGTTCTTTATAATGGCTGCGACCGTGTCTTCTGTGACAACCGGATTGGAGATATTGTCGGGGTCGTCTGCTTCGTCAACGTGGTACAGTGAGGTGTGGGCTAGGTGGTTGAGGTCCACCGCTCTTAGGGCCTCCGCAACTTCTTCCTTGAAGTCCTCATTGAAATGCACGTCCTCTGGGACCTGCTGGATCTCCTCCATAGCATCGGCGAAGGCGTTTGCCTTGTCCTCGTTTGAAGTAAGCACTGCATCGATTTTACGAAGTGGATGATTGCCTCTTCTGGCTTGACCTGTCAACACTCTAAATTTCTTCCAAAATTTGGAACCATTCCTGTAGTCCAGCTTGGAGCAAGTAGTGGCCCAGTTCTGCTCTTTGTACATGATGAGTTCGCGGCGGATTTTGGCATTCCAGTAGTTCCATTGGGTTTTCAGTGCTGGATCGTTGTTGAACTTTATTTGCCGATATAAGTGCCGTTTGAACTTTATCATGCGTCGGATCCGCAGAGGAATGGCATTACTGTGTTGGACTACTTTGGTGGGAATAGACTCATGGATGGCATTTTGAATAGTAGAGGTTAACAGGTCAATAGCATCATCAACTTCGACAGAAGTGCAAGGCTGAGGAGGATTAGATGGAAGTGCTGATGTGGTGGAGATCGCGAAGGTCTCCCAGTTGGCATGGTGGTAATCGGTTATAGATTTTCCACGTGGTGGTGGTTGTTGAGGGTCAAGGAAGAAGGCGTCAGCAAGGAGAAGCACGTGGTCGCTTGTGACACAGTCTCCCACGTATGACGCGTCGCTGAGGAGCCCAACCATGTCCGGGGTATGAACGATGTGGTCCACGATAGACGAGCCTTGGTGCCCTATGAAAGTGAAGTCTTCGTTCGGTAGACGGTGTAGGCCCAGGTCGTCAAGGAGCAGGAGCAGGTCTTCTCCTCGGGCGTTGCTTGCCGTGTCACCAAACACGACGTGCCGCGCGTTGAAGTCCCCCAGGAGGATAGTGCGCGGAGTTCTTGCGGCGTACTCGAATACCTCTGCGGGAATGTCGTCACCTGGAGGGACATATAGGACGATGATGGTATACAAAAGGCGTCGTGTTGGTTCAATGGTGACAACAACAGCCTGGAAAGGGTCTAGATCGGCAACCCGGACTTCCTGTGATAGTATGGATTCCTTGATGGCAAGGGCAACACCAGAGCCCCCACGTTGGTTGCCAGGTTTATAGTAAGTGTTGAAACCACGTAGCTTAATAGAGTATTTGGTAATGGTTTCTGTTATACCCAGGATGGCCACCGAGTCTTCCCTCACCAAGTTCTCAATGAGGGGTTTCTTCCGTCTCCATCCTTGGGCGTTGATAGTTCCCACTTTGTGCGTTGTACTATCCATAAAAGTAAGGTAAAACAGCGAGATGCGGTGTTATGCGTTTATGTGTACAGATTTCTGCGCACGTTTTTGTTTGAAGTGGTCGCCTTCTCCGTTGGTTGACTAGTGGTGATTTCGGCGAAAGACATGCTCTTGATTCCTACATGGATCTTGTTGCCTGAGTAGGCCACGTGAACCTTAACGCCGAAGAACTGGCGAGAAAGCTTGTTGACCGTGTCCTGAACAAGTTGGCGTTGATCAGGAACGATATTGAGTAACGCTGTAGTGGTGAAGCGTAAAAAGTTGGAGACCGAGATGGTCTGTTCGGGCGAAGCTTCCTCGGGTTCATCGACGCAGGTCAGAGGTGCTGTAGACGCTGCGTTGGCCGGGGTCTTCGATCGCTTAGGGCACGTGTGGCTGTTGGCAGGATGGGCGAGAGTGCAGACAGCGCACTTCGGCTCCATGGTGAAGTCGCATTGTGACGTGCGGTGGTCTCCGCCACAATGTCCACACTTGGGTTTGGTAGGACAGAGCTGTTGTGGGTCGTGGAAGAGTTGACAGAGGCGACACTGCAAGGGTTGTGGGGAGTTAGGGCGGGAGGGTTCAACTCGGTAATGGTGGTATAGGAATTTCATTCCGTGTCCCAGCAGATGGTCAATGGTCTCTTTGCGCTCCGTGATGACACGGAGAAGTGTCGTTTCCTTGCCCGTCGCGCGGCTCTTGATGCGGACGATTTTCTTGACGGCTAGACCACTTGTCGTCAGATGGTTTGATACGTCGTCGGGCAGGATGTAGTGCGGGACACCGGTAATGACGCAGGAGAAGGTTGGGGCTCGGGGTTGAGAATAGGGTTTGCGAAGTTGCGGTGTCGCTTGTCTGTCAACAATTAATGGTTCTAGTATTCCCACATTTGGTGAAAGACTATTAACTCTTGATTTTGGATTTAAAAACAAACTTACCTGGAAAGGCTGTAGCCGGGTAAGATGGTCAAATCGGCCCCCAAAGAAAATCGATCGGGAATATGATTTCTATCATTTGTACCCAAAATTGGATTTTTTGGTAAAAATGTTAACCCCCATACCACGCTCCATAGAAATAGCCAAAAACGTGTTTTTTACAATTAATTCTTTATCTTTTTTTCTATTGAGACTACGCGTTTGAAAAAAAAATTTTCCTGAAATTTATGAACAATTCTTTTCGATAAAAATTGTTTTGACATTTTTGCCGCCATATTTGAATTTATAAAAATTTATAAAAATTAAAACAGTGGAAAAACACTTATTTCACTACGTTAATATAGAGGTGGCGGCATGAAAAAAATCTCAAAAATTCCTCTTCGAGAGAGGAATAATTGGTATTTTTTCAGATTTTTCCGATTGGTGCAACCTTTCGAAAAAAATTAAAAACCGTATTTTGTGTTCACAAAACACAAAATGCGGTTTTTAATTTTTTTCGAAAGTTGCACCAATCGGAAAAATCTTAAAAAATACCAATTATTCCTCTCTCGAAGAGGAATTATTGAGATTTTTTCAATGGATTTCTATTGTCATATGGGAAGAAAAACCTAGATTTGGAACACAAAATACGGTTTTTAATTTTTTTCGAAAGGTTGCACCAATCGGAAAAATCTGAAAAAAATACCAATTATTCCTCTCTCGAAGAGAAATTTTTGAGATTTTTTTCATGCCGTCACCTCTATATTAACGTAGTGAAATAAGTGTTTTTCCACTTTTTTAATTTTTATAAATTTTTATAAATTCAAATATGGCGGCAAAAATGTCAAAACAATTTTTATCGAAAAGAATTGTTCATAAATTTCAGGAAAATTTTTTTTTCAAACGCGTAGTCTCAATAGAAAAAAAGATATAGAATTAATTGTAAAAAACACGTTTTTGGCTATTCCTACGGGGGGTGGGAGGTCTGGGGGTTAACATTTTTACCAAAATTCCAATTTTGGGTACAAATGATAGAAATCATATTCCCGATCGATTTCCTTTGCGGGCCGATTTGACCATCTTACCCGGCTATAGCCTTTGTTTTAGCTGATATTAAAAATTCAATTATCGGAGCTGATTTTTTGAAACATTTTAAATTACTTGTAGATGTATGTAATAAGCAGCTAATTACCAATTCTCAACTTTCATCGCCTTATTTAAATATTCAGGCAATTAATGGTTCTAATATAGATTGTCCCTTTCAAGCTATTTTATCGCAATTTCCCTCTTTGACCAATCCTTTAGATTGTAAACGTCAAATTAAGCATTCTGTCACACATGTTATTGTTACTCGCGGTTCACCTGTTTTTTCACGACCGCGTAGATTGGCACCAGAACGATTGTCAATTGCAAAAACAGAATTTGACATTTTGCTCAATAATGGCACAATAAGACCATCTTCTAGTTGTTGGTCATCAGCTCTTCATATGGTAAAAAAAAATGATGATGGAAATGAATGGCGTGCATGTGGTGATTATCGGGAATTAAATAATATAACAATTCCTGATAGATACCCAATCCCTCATATTCAAGATTTTACTTATAATTTACACAACACTACTATTTTTTCTAAAATTGATTTAATTAAAGCCTACAATCAAATCCCTATGGAGGAATCTTCGATTCCTAAAACTGCTATCAGTACTCCTTTCGGTTTATTTGAATATGTTTTTATGCCGTTTGGATTACGCAACAGTGCTCAAACGTTTCAAAGATTTATTAATGAAATCATTCTTGGTCTTGATTTTTGCTTTGCGTATATTGATGATTCATTAATAGCTAGCAAAAATTTAGAAGAACATAAAAATCATTTAAAAATTATTTTTAAACAATTAAAAAAATATGGCGTTTTAATTAACAAAAATAAGTGCGAATTTGGAAAAACTGAGATTAACTTTCTTGGCCATCACATTTCAAAAACTGGTATTAAACCTCATTCTAAAAAAGTTGATGTTATAAAAGACTTCCCTTTACCAAAATTACAAAAGGAACTACGAAAATTTTTAGGACTAATTAATTTCTACCACAGGTTTATTCCTAATTGTGCATCTATTATGCAACCAATTAATGATTTAATTGATAACTCTAAATCAGGAAACAAACCTGTTATTTGGAATGATACAGCAATTCGAGCTTTTCAATGTATTAAAAAAGCTTTAATTAATTCAGCTACTTTAACTTTTCCTAAACCTGATGCTCCCATTAACATTATGGTTGATGCATCCAACACTGGATTAGGAGCTGTTTTACAACAATTCGTTAATAATTCTTGGAAACCAATAGCCTTTTTTTCTCGCACCTTAACTTCTACAGAAAGCCGTTATAGTACTTTTAGTCGCGAGTTACTTGCAATTTATGCTTCTATAAAAAAATTTCGTTATTTTTTAGAAGGTCGTGAATTTTTTATTTTAACTGATCATAAACCACTTACTTATTCTTTAGCTAAAAATTCTGACACTTGCTCTCCTAGAGAAATAAGACATTTAGATTATATTCTTCAATTTACCAATGACATCAGACACATTCCTGGAAAAAATAATGTTGTTGCTGACACTTTATCTCGTCTTAATATTAATTATTCATTTTATTTAGATTCTAAACCTAAATACGAAGATATTGCGAAAGAGCAAATTAATGATCAAGAACTATTTTCATTAATAAACAACTCTACTACTACCTTAAAATTTAAAAATTTTACTTTACCTAACACAAAATTAATCCTTAAATGTGACATTTCAACTAACTCGTTACGCCCTTTTATTCCTCTAAAGTTTCGTAAAATTGTTTTTGATCAAATACATTCTATTTCTCATCCAGGTATTAAAGCTACTTTAAAATTAATTACTAGTAGATTTGTTTGGAAAAATATGAATAAAGATATATAAGCCTGGACAATTTCATGCATTAATTGTCAAAAATCTAAAGTCAATATTCATTCTAAAGCTCCCTTACAATCTTTTTCATTACCATCCAAGAGATTTGATGGTCCTTTACCTTGTTCTAATGGATTTCATTATATTCTATCCTGCATAGATCGTTTCTCACTTTGGCCAGAAGCAATACCAATTAAAGATACTTCTGCCGAAACAGTTGCTAAAAATTTTGTGTCCGGGATGGATATCACGTTTTGGTGTTCCATCATTTATAACTACCGATCGTGGAAAACAGTTTGAATCTCGTATAATTGAATATTTATTTAAAATACTCGGTTCACATAGAATTCGTACTACTTCATATCATCCTCAATCTAATGGTTTAGTGGAACAATTTCATAGACAATTAAAAACGGCTTTAATGACTCACAACTCTCTAAAAGATTGGTATGATAAGTTACCCATAGTTTTATTAGGTATTAGAACTTCTATTAAAGAACCAATTAATTGCTCTGCTTCTGATTTGGTGTATGGAAGTTCTCTCCGTTTGCCTGGAGAATTTTTTGACAACCAAAAAGACATTTATATTACAAATTTACCTGATTATGTTAATAAATTAAAATCTTTCATTTCTAATTTAAAACCTATTCCCATGAAAGCTGCTAGTGGTAGGATATTTTTGAATAAAAATTTATTTACTTCCACTCACGTTTTTGTTAGAATAGATAAAATAAAAAAGTCATTACAACATCCATATGATGGACCTTATGAAATTATTGATAGACAACCAAAATATTTTACTTTAAATATTAATTCAAAAAAAGAAAATGTTTCAATTGATCGTTTAAAACCTGCATTTTTCATGAAATGATATTTCAAATTACTCATTTTCTTGAGGGGGAGTAAATGTAGCAACTCGATCTATTTACCATTCTAAAATTAATTGGGTTCATACATCGAGTTGCTAGTTTTGAAAATAAATAAGTTGTTGTTAGTAACGATAGAAGATAGTTTTTGTTCTGATTATATTCATAAAATTGTAACATTTATCAAATTAATAAAATAGATTTGTTCCAATAATTATTATCTATTATAATATACAAATACTAACATACACATGTATTCAAAGTGTTGTAAATAATCCGAACAACATTTTATTTAATCACAAAAAATACACATTAAGTCCTCCAAAATTATTGATTTTCTGAAAACTTATCAGATACTTATTAAATATTGAAACTACATAAAAGATTATTTGTATTTTATTACTAAAAAACTACAATGAATTCGATACAAACAATAATACAAAAAATAGGCCATGCACTATGTTTAGTAATTATTACTTAAATGTCTTTATTGTGTAAAAACATACTGTGATGTATTAAATTAACAGATCTTATTTTATTTCCGTATTATCATATCATTAATGTTTGTATTTTATTTTATTCTATCAGTTTTTCATAATATAACATATTATGTTAAAACTAATGAGAAAACAGAAATTTTGACTATGATGGACAAAACCAAAAATGGCATAATATATTTTTGAAATTCTACCCTTAGATTAATGCAACGTAAATACTAAACATTAAAATGTTTATTTAAAATTAATGAACTCATCTACTTTCTTTGCCTACCTAAAAAAATTTATGGTTAAATTTAAACATTAACTTGAAATTTTAATGAGTATCACTAAAAATATTAGTGTTTAACTAAATAAATCTAAATTTATGCTGTTTTTCAATTTTATTTAATTATATTTTACGGACATCATACAATATGTTTAAATTGTACATTATAAAATAATTTGAAATTTGGAAGCCGCATAAACGTAAACATAGATTTTTATTCTTTAAGATTAGGTATGTTTTAGTATAAATTTATAAAAAGTGACCACAACTGTTAATGATTTTGTCGTAGAATTAATTTCCCATATACCTAATATAATCTTCAAGTTAAGTTAAGCTTAAAAAATATAATTAGATTAAGCATTTTATGTAGATCTCGACAAATTAAAACATTTTGTTTCAAAACATTTTTTTGCCGGCCAGAACAAGCAATGCGACTGAACCTAAAGCACCTATAACAGTACCAGCTTTGTCAATTATGTCAAATATATCAACACTTCTTTCTGCTATGACACAATTAGGACTGGGTTTTGGATAATTATAATTATTCTGAGCTCGTGAACGACGTTTCTCTTGGTCCATTTCATTTTGAAGTTTTTTGGTAGAGGCCTTAAGTGTCTGGTTCTCTCTTTGTACCTAAAATGACATCAATTAATTTTCTATTTTGGAAATAGGTAACAGTTTTGTTTTATATAGGTATGTTTTATAAGTTAAATTATGTTTATTTTATAAGTTAAATGTAAACAATTTTGTATTTTGTTTTGTACTTAAAACTACAGTAGTATATTTTCAATGAAATTAAAGCCTCATTCACATAGGAATTTAGTTTCAAGGTTTACATTTATATTTACGTTTAAGAAAGTTTGAATACTTCTAACTAAATACGAGCATTCATCGTGCTTGAAAGTGGAACATGTGAATGCTCGTATTTAGTTATATGAATATGAACATTCTTAAACGTAAATATAAATGTATAAACCTTTAAACTTAATGCTCAAGCTTAAACGGGAACGACGATAATTTATGTCAGGAATGCAAGTATATTACACGAGCCGTAGGCGAGTGTTTTAATCATTTGAATAAGTAATTGCCATATTTAATTCGCGTAACATATGCCATACTTTATATAAGATAAGTTTAAAATGATAGCTGTCAGAAATATTTTTTCTCTGCAACCGTTTGGATATGCTTAGAGAAAGTTCTATTGGGAAATATAGTCCAGTCAATGAGTTGTCAAAAGAGGGGTGTAGAGTGCATGGAATATGGGATAATTTTTGAATTCAAGAATTTGTTAGGAGTAGTTAGTAGGTAAACATACTAAAAGTCCCCACCCATGGGAGGTGAGCTAAAGGAGGGAGGGGGGTTGAAAGTTCCCATTTCTTGGTTTTTCGCTTATATCTCGGAAACGGTGCATGTAGGAAAAAATGTTTCATATAAAATGAAAGCTAATTAAATTTCCTATAAAATTGTCTATATACATATTTGTCGAATTCCTAACGGTTTCCGAGATATACGTTATTGAAAATCGATAATTTTCGTAAAAATAATTTTTATCAACTCTTTTTGTCGAACATTTGCTTCTAGTGCCTCTCACGATCGTTTCTCAGAAAAATTGTCTAAAACTAAGTTGTAGAAAATTAAATTTCCTTCAATTTGATATACACTTTTAACACTTTATCTTCAACCAATCAAAAGTTATAGAATTTCTAACATGTACGCTCAATTGGCAGCCAACGAGCAGATAGTACAGTAATATTAGCTCCAAAGACGGAAATTTAAAAAAAATAAAGGTTTGAGTGCTCCAAATCGTTCATTAGCCTTTTCTCTAAATGTGGTAAAAAGTCTTCGAAACCATATTGTCGGGCAATGGGGTTAGGGGGAGGGAGAGGGCAAAGTGCCAGTACCGTATGTTTTCTCACAAAAACGAATGTAACTTTTTAGCAGATAAGAATATCGACTTCCGGTTTGAAGCATTCGATTCTGCAGACTTTTTTCTATCAACAATATAATTTTGTAAACTTTTGGTGCCCCTATTTTAGCCACAATTTAAAGAAAGAAAATAATTGAGTTTTAGTATTTTTTTCAAATTCTTGTATTTAATCCACTCTACTTTCTGTACGAATTAACATATCGACTTCCGGTTTCCAGAATTGGATTCCTCGGACTTTTTTCTGTAAGAGTCATTATAACAACTTCTAAAGAGCTTTGTTGAGCTGAAATTTGAGGAGAGAAAATAGTGAAATTTGTACTATTTGCTCGTTGGCTGCCAATTGAGCGTACATGTTAGAAATTCTATAACTTTTGATTGGTTGAAGATAAAGTGTCAAAAGTGTATATCAAATTGAAGGAAATTTAATGTTCTACAACTTAGTTTCAGACAATTTTTCAGAGAAACAATCGTGAGAGGCACTAGAAGCAAATGTTTAACAAAAAGAGTGGATAAAAATTATTTTTACGAAAATTATCGATTTTCAATAACGTATATCTCGGAAACCGTTAGGAATTCGACAAATATGTATATAGACAATTTTATAGGAAATTTAATTAGCTTTCATTTTATATGAAACATTTCCATTTTCCTACATGCACCCCGTTTCCGAGATATAAGCGAAAAAGCAAAAAATGGAACCTTTCAACCCCCCTACCTCCTTTAGCTCACCTCCCATGGGTTGGGACTTTTAGTATGTTTACCTACTAACTACTCCTAACAAATTCCCGAAGTCAAAAATTATCGCATATTCCATGCACTCTACAATATATTCATTGACTGGACTAATAATCACAATCGAAACAAAAATTGAATAATTATTAATATTCTTTCATAAGGTCAAAAGCAATCACAAGTATAATATCGGGGTTGATCGGAGTCTACTTGAAATCTGTTATATTATAGGAAGAAGAAGAACTCGGGAAGAACAATGTTATTTTTAAAATTTTGCTGTAGTTACCTACCTATTCATTTTACATGAAAGTTGTAAATAAAAACTTTGTTTAAAATTAGAAATTAAACAATATGATCATTGATCAAATGGATTTTTATTATTTATAGCAATATTGCAGATTGTTATGGTACTACGAATTTTTTTGACAAATATTACCATTTCTCAAACCAATAGAAGTAACTAGAACAAAATTTTAAAAATAACATTGTGTTTCCTAATTTTCCTATATAACAATTCAAGCAGACACCCGATGTGGAGTATTACTAAACTATGAAAACAAACATAATGAATATAAAATTTAATATCTGTTTGATAGATATTTGGTTTCAACTTTATGACAAATTTTTGAAAATTTATTATAAGTATAATATAAAAATATTGTAAAACTTAGTAGTCTTTTTAATAGTGTTTAAACATCTCTTCATTGTCAATTAGTGTAATAAAAAATAATTAACAATTATTTATTAAATTTAGTTATAAAAAATTACTAAATAAAACAAATACATATAAAAGTAGCTTTACAATAATAATGTAACTTTACAGCTAGAAGTAGATAATATCCAAATAACTCACCGATTCTATTAGTATCTGTAGTTCACGAAGTTTTTCATTTTCCCGTTCATACTGAAAAATCAAAAAATTATTATAATAAAATCATAATATTGTATATTGCATAGAAATTGATTAAACACAAAATTTATAAAGAAAATATTTTTTCTCTCGGATAAAATCTTTTAACTATGCTTCAATTGGATCTATAAATTTTTTATAAATAAAAGTTCCTATTGAAAATTGTTCTAGGAATCGAATGTTGCAAACCAGAAGTCGATATCGATATTTTCAAAATATGTTTTTAGGATTTTCCAAAAACTATAACACTTACATAAAAATTGATAAGAATCTTTTTATACCGAATTTTATCCTCTACGATACTACAATTTCATACTTAACAGTTTTTCGTAATGTTACCCATTTACGACATAGACAAAATTGCGTTCACAGCTCTGATGAAGCTTGTCATTATGGCAATATGTACTTGCGTTCATGAAACTGAAATTTGGCACACTTGAATTTCAATTCGTAGAAAAAAAGTATCCAAACCCCAAATTTATCCAGTAAATTTAAGGTTCGTTCTATCAATTGAGAAAAAATATATTTATTTTATCGTACAAACATGGAAATTTGGCAATTATTTCTACCAAATCTTCTGTTTTCATTTTTACCTTCCGCTTACCTGTAAAGGAAGGTATTGAAATCATGCAAAAAATCGGGTAGTGAGTTTTTAGTGGATGAGCACGAATTAGGGTCCTTACAACTCATTTTTGATAGTTTCTCGATGATGTCTGTATGTATGTGTGTGTGTGTGTGCGTGTGTGTGTGTGTGTGTGTGTGTGTGTGTGTGTGTGTGTGTGTGTGTGTGTGTGTATGTATGTGTGTGGTCCGGGCCGATGCCGTCTGTTGCATAACTCAAATACGAATTATCCAAAAATTTTGATATTTGGTATTTTACAATTGTATACGAATAGGAAGAGCTCATTAGATTTTGGTACAAATATCTTCACCGGAAGTGATATTTTTTGAAGATTGAAAAGATTAAGTGTCAAAAATTTCTATAAATTTGGATAAATATAGTATTTATTTGTAATAAGAATAAGAGGAAAAGTTATTTGCAATTTACGTTATAAAAAATTGTCTTTATCTGGTAGCATTAAAGAACTGCAGTAAAATTTAAAAAATAAATTTATCAAATAAAACGTTGAAATCTTGTAATCCATGTTCGATTGATTTTTGTTTCTGCATAAAAAATATTGACAGATGAGATGGGTGACAATTTGGCATACTAGCGCTATATAAGTCATAAGTAAGCTATTAAATTAATGTAGTAACTAAACGGAGGATTGCTTCCACACAAAAGAGGTTTCGTGTGAATGAATCTTTTGATTCAGGTGATATTAATTTCTGTGTTTGAATATTTTAGATTTTATTTGTATATTTTAAATGGGCACTGGATTGTACGTATACATTTCTGTTTAAAGTCTAGATATGGCGGAAGGTTGTGTGATGGCCACGTCAGATTTTTCTTTATCACATTTTCACCAACAAAAACAAACTGACATTCTGTGCTGACACTGACAAGACAAACAGCCAACACGCAAATTTCGAGCTGAGAACTGTCAAATTAATTTCTTCAAATTTCAGTGATACGAATAATTGCACCAAATTATATATATATATATATATATATATATATATATATATATATATATATATATATATATATATATATATATATATATATATATATATATATATATATATATATATATATATATATATATATATATATATATCAGGTTTACTCGTATTCATGAAATATTATTTTTACAAAACATCGTACACTAAATAAAACAATTATTGTGCTTTTACTCTCAAAATTAATTAATTAATTAATTAATTAAGTGATTTTAAATATACACGAAACAAGATACATGATATTAATATTTCTGTAGAAGGTTTAAATCTATACCGAAACGTAAGAAAAATAAAAGTTTGATCATTATTATTTTAAATAATTTTTCACTTTATGGATACTATAATTAGTCGACTAATTTAATTAACTTATCCTAAATGTTTTAAAATAAAAAGGAGTTACCTTTTGGACGGCCATTTGCAACGATTCCTTTTGCCTTTCCTTTTCCACTGTAAAATATAAATAAATAACAAATAATAATTTAAAACATTGTGTTAAATAAATAAAAACTTACTGATAAGGAATTGTTCTCTTCTCTCGATGTTTTCATTTCGTACTTTAATTTGCCAATTCCAATATGCAATTAGACAAAATATACCAATAATAGAAATTAAATTAGTAGAAACGAAATAAGTTATGTCAAACATATCCATTGTGTATATTTCTAGAAAAGAAATAAATTAGTTACCAACAAATCACCATATGCTACACTAACTTGAAAAACAAAATGGCTATGAATTTAAGACTACGCCTTTGATATAATATACAAAATTGTATTTTTTGAGATCAAATACTGTTTTAAATAAGATACAAGTCTAGAAAACTTCTACAAATATCGAAAATAAATTTTTACTTACTTGAAGAAATGCGGAACAAATGGAATTGTAACTTCTTCCTCACGTGTTTGATAGATAACTAATCTTACTCAACTTAAGCCAAGATAATTCTGTATTATGTCTGCACAGGCCTTCAACCTTCAACAATACCAGTGTACCAACTTTTGAAATTGAATGTCCGGGAATCCCACGAATAAAATTAATTTCAATTTTGGATGTGTCGCTGTAAAAATTATCTATAAAGATAATAGTAGTTTTTAGATAAATAATTTAAATTTTTGAAATATTATATGAGATGAATAATAATCATAAAATAATTTCAAATTTAGTTAAAAATGTAGCGAATTGTTGTGGTACTCTGAGAGGTATATATTGCCATCTATTGTACAAAAGGAGAAAGACTGAACACTGCGTAACTGAAAATATTAGAAATCTATATTACTCGTATATAACAAAAAAAAAGAAAACTACATAATTATAAAGTATTGAATAAAAATACTTGTTAAAATTTTTAACAAACTTTTATTGATTATGGAATATAATACGCTTCATTAATCATTAGTAATTAAATAATTAATTTTATACGGCACAATAGCACATAATAACACTAAAAAATAAACAAAATAAAAATTATACAACTTTTTAATTTTTAATTGTAACGAAATATATTTAACAATTATTTTAATAATCTGATGTATCTTTTTATTTTCAAAAATTTATCCTATGAAATACATAATGTTCTACGGGTAAAATTTAGTTATATACATAATACAAGTTATTATTATACGATTTAATACTAATCATAAAATAATTAAAATTAAATAAATCTTTATATTATAATTTTGTAAAAGCTATAAAAATCATCGAGCCAAATTAACATTAAACAAATATGGTGATAAAGTATTTTTTGAGGATGCCATTGTCAAGAGATTGTTAACTTTTTAAATATCCTCACTCTGTTTTCCATCATCAGTGAAATGCAATAAAAGCATTGCAAAAATTATTGCTAGTTCCCTCCAATTGTCTTTTATATAGTTGATAATTCCTTCGATGATTTGATTCCAAAATCGGCTAAGTAATAAATTTTGTCTAAGGCGAGCATTTTCAATCTGCAATCTCCTGTTTTCCTATAAAAATGCAATATTAATTATATCGAGCTAAGAATTATTATGCAAAAGTAGCTATAGTATCTAAAAGTATAACGTAATAAGTGTTTATCATAATGTTTAAATTTAGCAAAAGATAAATCTCATAATTATACTATATGCATTATGTATAAAAGTTTAAGAGTTTAAGTTATTACTGTTATTATAGGTAAATGTAAATTTACTTTACCTCTCTTAAATCATTTATTTTTTTCCAAAAATATACAAGAACGGCAACGGCACAGGCCCCAAAAAGTACTGTAGCTGCAGTTACATTTAGATGCACATAAAATAAGTAGTTTGCTTTTACATCTATTTTTTCTGCCTAAAAATTAATCGGTAAATTTATATGAAATAATACCTGAAATTTCTATAATGTTGTATTTAATTTCATAAAAATTAATTAAGATAAATCAAGTGTAAGCTATGATAAAATTATTCAGTCAATAACTGCGTTGTAATAATATTCCAGTTGTAAACAATTAAATAGTATAAAGTTTTCAATATTAGTAATAAAACAATAACTTACATTTTCAGTATTCATGTTTCTGTATAATAATATATTATTTTATTAGATAATAAATTATTCTTCAACGATCTGTTCAACTGCACACTTGCGGTTAAAATTATATTATCACAATAAATACGACCACGTCATAACACGTCCAGTGTCATCCAAACAAATAGAGCCCACTTTGGGTGCACCGAGGAAAGGGCAAGGAGGTGGGTTTCATAAATATTTTATTAGTGATTCTTTGCATTGTTACTATATATATATATATATATATATATATATATATATATATATATATATATATATATATATATATATATATATATATATATATATATATATATATGTTATGTATACATTGTTGATGTGCTTGGTTGTTTGAGACAACCAAATAAAAATCATCAAACCAAAGTATATTTTAGTAGTTTTGTTATATCTTTAATACCTATATTAACATAAAATTAATTGCAGTGAAACGCAATAAAATCAATAAAGAAATAGCTCCTAATATTGCTATGCGATTGTTTTTAATAAAATTGGTAATCTTTTTGATGATTAATTTCAAGAGATCAAGCACAGTAAAGCTGTTATATCCAGCGCGAGGATAGAACAGATGATAGAACAGATCATAGAACAACCGAACGAAGACTCCCACGATAATTCGTTCTAAGATGCGATCTATGTGTTCCTAAAAAAAATATAAATAACGTTGAACTAAAAATTAGTGTTAAAGTATAATTTCTAAAATTAATATATAATTTAAATGTTTATCATCACTTTACCTCTATGTACGCTTTTATCCTTCTCGAAACATAACAACAAGCGCAGAGAATTAGGACAAGTAATGCAAATATTGCAACTAGTACTTCAGCTGTGAAATTTATTTTATTGAAATAATCAACATTATTCATGTTGTGATTGTGTACCTGAAAAATAATCAGTAATTTAATTTAAAACCTGAAACTTCAATTTAATAAAAATGAATAAAAGTTACATCATATTTGATAGATCCATAGTGTTGGTTGGTATGAAAAAATAATCGAAGCAATAACTGAGTAATAAATAATATATCAGTAGTAAACACTTAAAATTAGTGCGAAAATAATAGTAATAATCAACTTACAAAAAAATATGATATATTCATTTTTATATAGGTACTTATACTTAATTATTGCATTAGAAAAGAAATTTTTCTTCAGCGATCTGTTGAACGGAACACTTTCTGCATTTATGCACTTGAAGTTAAAATTACATTATCACAATAAACTTTCCATTGCACATGCAGTGTCGGACGCGCATGGTCACCCAAACAAAAAAATGGGGCTCAATATGGGTGTCCCCAGAACGGTGCAAGGAGGTGGAGTGATTCTTCATTAGAGAAAAGAAAATGCGACACTGGCGACATTTTTACCTCTCGCCCAGAGAGGTATAGAGATCGTGAAAAAATTCGATGTCGAGATTTTTGTCAATAAGCACGTTTTAGTACCTTTAGAACCTATTTTGACTATTTTCACGATGATGGGTTTGAAACTTAGTAGGTACATAGTACCTAGGAGCTTAAATTTAATTAATAAACAACTGATTGAATTCCAGTAAGTTTTTATCCTTCCTTTAAACGTATCCATTCAAGAAGCATCATCGATTCATTATTAACTGGATATAATGTAATAAGGTAATAATAAAATAACAATTGTATCCACAAAGAGCTAATTTGATTTCAATGTCAGTCGGAATCGGTACGTTGCTTGAAGAACTACAAAAATTACAAAAAGTAGCCTAACAAAAACCAAATTCACATATTACAGTGTCAAGGCGGGAGGTCATGTGCTGGCCACAACAGATTTTTTTATTCATAGTCAAATACTCGTACATAAAGAATTAGTTTTCGGACATTAATAACAGCCCGGTATTCCCCCGTTTATGTGGAGAAATAAATAAAAACTACGATAACTTACGCAATTCATATTCACAATTTACAATTAAATAATTTAAAAATTTTATTCAATTTTGACGTTTTAAACTGCTATTATTAACTCCATAGCAACAACTTTAAACAATTGTTTATTCGCAAGTGAATTTTTTTTTTTTAAATCACAAAACATTTTTAAATCACTCTGACGTTTTAATTATTACGTCAAAAATGGATAAAAACAATGACAACTTGCCACTAAAGACTAATTTTGTTAGTTTTTTTTGTTATGTCAAAATAAATTTATAAATCATATATTTGAAATAATTTCGTCACAATTGAATACAATATTGTATAAACCACGTGAGATACGAATGTTTATTCACTAGAAGAAATTATCCCACTCGCCCTTCGGGCTCGGGGTCTAAACTTTCTTCTCTTGAATAAACATTCATGTATCTCACTTGGTGTATAAATATGTATTATCTATTTAGGGGTCCAGGTTCTAGACTAGGTTTATTAATCATAACAATATTCCGATATTAATTGACCCATAAATTGCACAACTGCACAGCCATATATTAACTTCATACTTCAATAATTATAATATTATAAATTTTAGCATTTAGCTACTATTAATTATTACTCATAAATACCTAATTGTTTGCGTACTTTAAAAATTTTTGTTGTTGGCAAGATTTAAAATGAGTATGCCCAAGCCCCAAAACATTTTAATTCGGTACTGCGGTAGTATGGAATATTTATTTGCGATTAAAGAAAAACTGCAAATCGTCAAATTTATTTAAAAAATAACGTATCACTTAAAATTACTTATCACAAAATTAGTAACGAAACAGACAGATGATAAGAGAGATTTACTTATTGCATGATACATAATGCATAAATAAAAAAGAGAAGTTAACTCTTTCTACGATTAAAAAATATACTAGTTCAAAACTTAAATAGGCACAAACAATTTTCCGAAAATTAAATGTATTCCACTGCATATTATTTAAGTATTATAATATGAGAAAATTTATTAATTTTATGCTCAACATCGCGGATAAAATAACTGCAAAAAGAAATGAGTCATTTTGGTTTAAACCATACATCTATAGTGTTTTTTTACTTGTATTTTGAAATAATAATAATTATTTGATTATATGCTAAATAGAATGGTGTTATTTCTATAAATATTTTAATAGGTACTGTTATGTTTCGCAGTACGTAGAAAAACAACTTGTTATTGTTTTATTGATCGTTCTTCTTCTTATTTTTAATGTTAGCCACGTGAGTTTTATGTGACTAAAATTAAAAGAACAAATTAAAAAGAATTCTTTTTTACCAAACTTTTGTTCTGGATAAACAGTGCATACAATATAAACAATCGCAAACTTCTGTCTTAACTTTTTAATATTACCTATTTAAAGTTTCAACTTTTACTTATTATTTAAATTAAAACGGAATAGTACCTACCTTAGTACGACTATAGGTATACGTGGAGCCATCTAGTGTACGGTTACATAACTACAATAGTACCTATATTAGTAATTTTACTTTTGATACCTATAGTAATACTAGAAATGCTGTTTATAATTTATTTTCTAATTAGTTTTTGAAATAATTGTATACTTTTCAATATTTTTAATTTGGTTCATTTAAAAGTGCCCATTAAAATCTAGATGTTCAGCTACTATTCACCAGATGGCAGCAGTTGAAGATAAAGTAGAAAGTGACGATAAGATACACTTCTCAGCGTACTCTCGATAGCCGTGATCGTCTAGTGGTTAGGACCCTACGTTGTGGCCGTAGTAACCCAGGTTCGAATCCTGGTCACGGCAATGTGCAAACATTGTCACGGTGGGAGTTTATTTTTAATTTTATATTTTTATAAAACAATTTAGTTATAGGAATGTAATAAAACGCATTTATAAATTTATGTTTCTATTGTACATTTTTGTGATTGTATTGAAAGTTACTATTATAGTCAGTATATAGACTACCACTCTATTATATTTTCTTACATATTATTTTTTTATTGTTTTACTATATTTTTGTGATTGTGTCGTTAACTACTTTAACAAAGCAAAAGTATGGGAATCAAACTTAATTTATAATATTATATTAGGTTATAAAAAAATTAAAAATATTTTATTCTTTTGTAATTGACATATTACATAGTACATACTATAATATTTGAAATTGAACAAGAGTGTTTGCAAATTTACAATAAAAGTGAATAGTATTATTATATTATTAAAATAACCAACAATACAAGTTTATAGAATATTATCGTTACCTTCAAGCTTCAACCTTCAAATAAGTATCTCATCAAAGATAATTTTATTAACTTTTGGTTTCTACTATAAAAGTGTTAAATTGTGAATTATATTGTATTATTTTATATTGTTTACATGTAGTTCTAAGTAGGTACCTACCTATATGGTATTACTATAATTTATTTAATATTGTAATGTGCAAAATAGTGCACATAAAAGTGCTTATAATAATAATTTAATAAAAAGGGAATTTTTGGAGAAGCAGTCAATTTATTAAAATCCAATAAAACACAGTCTTCATCAGGATGATAATTATTGGTTTTAATAACCATCATCCTGTTGAGTACCGAATTGCCAATAGAAACGTTGGTGTTGTATTGGATTTGTTAAATAAATTGACTGCTTCTCCAAAAAAATTCCTTTTGATTGAACTTATATAATATTTAATGTATTAACATTTTCTTATGTAAAAAACCGTGCGTATTATTCTTCTTCTTTCATATTAATAACAAAAGTGAAAAAAGATAGCATGCCTCTTGCAACCTGAAAATGATTTTTAAAATAAGATATCTTTCTGAAAACGTATTTTATATCTTTATTCTTACCTTAGTTAAGTTTTCCAAGTTTAAAATCATAAATTTTCCCATTGTAATATTGACTGCTGTCTGAGATCGTTGTATGATAATAATAATACTTTTTCGCATGCTTTTGTCATAAATATTTTCCCAGTTGCAGGAGTATGCAGCGTCCGCAACTGAAACAGTCTAAATATAACAGTTCAAGAACACCGTCTCCAAAACAAAATATTTCGTGTTTTGAGATGTAATAGCAGTTTCTGCATTTTTTCATGTCCATATTAATTTTGGGGGTCAAAAGATTTGCTGGATGATTTCTTCAGAGGTGAATGAACCAGGGACTCGACCCGAAAATAACGGTCAGGTTTGGTTCGGTTATCGGTTCGCTGTGAATTATAGTGTTCGTTTTTGTTCCGGATTTTATACTTTCTTTAATATGACCCGGTAACCGGATTTTTAAAAAGCGGTTCAAAATTTAATTTCGGTTCAATGATTATTGATTTGATTAATAACCCCGTCCGTTCCAGCTTAGAAGTAAAATAAAACCAAAAAATAAGGTTGGAAATATGAATAAATCCTATTTATTTGGATATTTATATATTTATTGTTATTGTACACTATAGTTATAATTTTTGCGACGTTTTGACCAGGATCTAGGTCATTTTCAAACAGAAGTTAACATGTGATGTGAAATTAAAAATTTTAAATGACTGAATCCCAGTAATTTTCCTGCCATTATTCACTATCCAGTCAAGAAATTTCAAACTTCAGAAGTTAACATGTTGATAAATTGAAAAATTAGTTGAGTTATATTATATGAAATATTACTTAAAACTAAAATTTATAACATAAAATAGAGCAGAAAACAATCTCGACACCCGAAAGGGTATTTAAGAGATTTAAAAAGATTATATATATATATATATATATATATATATTATATATATATATATATATATATATATATATATATATATATATATATATATATATACTAAAATTTATTTGGAGTGTGTACACAGTGACAGGGTGTGTACATAGGATTTAATCATATTTCCAACCCCAGAATTCAATTTTCGGCTTAATTAACAATCAAAAAAGAACCCAAAAACAATATATAGGTAATTTTTCCGAATACCTAGAATATGCTTAATATCACTTTTTCTATTCCACTCCCTTCCCCAATCCCCAATACTACGGCTGCCAGAAACTCGTATCTTATAGCTAGGTATGTCGTATGTTATTTTGTACTTAGTTAAAAATACTGTAAAAGAGGGACCTGGAGTTGAACACGAACCTGAACCATATAAACCCCAAAAAACCTTAATTTGCTTCGAATCTGAACCTAAACCGAAATTTATCTTTGAAGGTCAACGAACCTGAATCGTAACCGAACCGGTAAACATTTTCAAAATATCGGTTTCTGTTCATTTAAAATTGTCATTGTCATGCCATTTTGCGCCACAAGATTGCAGTGACTTTTTTTACTGTAAAATTTATCCTACTACAATTTTTTTATTAACTTTTTAAAGTGGCCCAACTGTTTATTAAACCTTTCTGTTTATATAGTATTTTTTAAGTTAAATGTTATCATTCTTGTACTGGTCACAAAACAAAAACACTCGCTACGTTAGTAATACCTACATTTCATATTGATACTAAATTTTATAAGGCAAATGGGCTCCTTAACTGACGTTAAGGGCATGCGTCAACTAACGCGTGGTTTACTTATGGCTTATAGCCAAAACTATCGCAAAAGATACCAATATATTGCCTTCCATCGATAATGTCCTTACCGTTCTTGATACTTAATATACATGGTGTCCCGTAACATGAAGCACTCATTAGAATGGCATATAGTACTTAACGTACTGATCACGAAACAAAAAGAATTTTTTCAAAATTCGAAAATTAGTTTTTGAGGTTTGTCATGAAAACAGTTTTGGGCCACTGGTTGAATACGTAGTTTTAATATAAATATTACATTGTACCTATTAGCCCAGTCAATTTATACACAAAACAGAGTTCGACCTTGCAAAAGGTCATGTAATTCTAATTTTTTAATATGTTGTTAGGACCCATGTTAACAGTAAGAAACCAAATTTGCAGCTTCGAAAGACCTGTGCGACCTGCGTAATACGTAAAAACCTGCAAAATTTTCGGAATTTTTTCAGTTGTTGCCTAATAACTCGTAAACTATGTTTTCGATATATAGTCGATCGTATTATTTTTAAAGTACCGTAAAACCGGCTTACTTTGCACCAGTTCTTTGACTCAAATTTTGTTATGAAATGTAAAAAAAAATTAAAAGCAATTCGAGTGTTTTTTGAGTATTGGTTGCCATTTTATACGTGAGTGAAAAGTTTTAAATGTATTTTGAAACTTATTTATTCGGCCATTTTTTTAAATTATTTTTTTTAGGCAGTAAACTGCTGCTGGTGTCATAAAACACTACACGAATATAATCTTTACATCACTACGAATATTTTAGTATTTTTTTTTTAGTTTCGTTGAACAGGTGGTTCAAAATAAACGTTGTTACGTTGTTACACTTTTTTGCTCGTAAATCACAGCTAAATAGCTCCAATCTGAACTTTAAACATTTTAAAAACAAATAACATATTCTATCAAGGGATTATTTATGTTTCTTAATGAACTAAAAGTAAATGATCAAAAAAGTTTTAAAAAATTGAGAAAATGACGATAATTTACATTATAAATGACTGGTGCAAAGTTTCCCAAATTTTGAAGAAAATGTGCAACTGTAAACATAAAAATATTTTCAGGCTTTTCTTATTATCCCATAATCATTTCAAAGTATACCTACATAGAACAATAATGGTACTTGTCATTGAAGGTGTTCTCACCAGTTTATATTAGCTAGAGCTTTCTTGGCAATATAATTTTACGGGGCTTCAAAACGTCGAATTTTTTAAGTTAGATTTTAACCACCTACTGTTTGACGACTAATGCTTAAATACTTGGTACAACATGTTGCTATGACATATTAAAGAGTCCTCTATCAGTACAAGACGTTATGAGCTGAACAAAAAAAAATTAAGTCTACACTGATCAAATATATACTTTTACAGCAGTGGTGCAAAGTTACCCGCACTGGTGCAAAGTAAGCAGGTTTTACGGTACATTAAATTTGTAACAGTTTAAGCCCAACGGCAGCTCTGTACGTCTAATAGTTGCAGAGATATGGCACTTCTAAAATTAGCAATTTTTTGAAAAAAATGAAAGTTGAGAAATTTTAGCTTTTTTCGTTTTTTGTGTGTTTAATTAACTGTAACTTCTGAATGAATAAAATTATTGTCTTCCGGTTTCTTTCATTACATTTTACGAACGTTTCTCTATAAAATACGTCATTTTAAAAACTTTTTAGGACGTTCATTAAGCCAAAATATTAATTTTTTTTTCGAGGAAAGTATTCAAATATTTTGTATTTATAAATTATATTGTGTTTAATGAGCTTTAACTTCTGAACGGATAAAGTTATCGACTTCCGGTTCCTTGCATTCAATTCTACGAACATTTCTCCATAAGATGCAGTATTTTAAAATATTTTTTGGGTATTCATTAAGCCAAAATATCAAATGTTTTTCCGAGAGAAAATCGAGAAATTTTTAAATTTTTAATATTTATTGTGTTCAATGAGCTATAACTTCTGAACGGATAACGCCAAAATATCAAATGATTTTCCGAGAGAAAGTAAAGAGATTTCTAATTTTTTTTATATATATTGTGTTTAATGATCTATAACTTCTGAACGGATAAAGTTATCGACTTCCGGTTTCTTTTAATAAACTCTACGATCATTTATCTATAAAATACATTATTGTAAAATTTTTTTAGGGTGTTCATTGCGCCAAAATATTAAATGTTTTTATAATAAATATGAAAAATTTGAATAATTCTCTCGAAAAAAAATTGATATTTTGGTTTAATGAACGCCCTAAAAAGTTTTTAAAATAATGTATTTTATAGAGAAATGTTCGTAAAATTTAATGAAAGAAACCGCAAAACAATATTTTTATTCGTTCAGAAATTACAGTTAATTAAACACAAAAATTACGAAAAAAGCAAAAAAAAATCAACTTAAATATTTTGGAAAAAATTGCTAATTTTTAAAGTGCCATATCTCGGAAACTATTAGAGGTATAGAGCTGCGGTTAAGCTTAAATTGTTGCAAATTTAATGTACTTTAAAAATGATATGATCGACTATATATCGAAAACGCATAGTTTACAAGTTATTAGGCAACAACTGAAAAAATTCCGAAAATTTTGCAGGTTTTTACGTGTTGCGCAGGTCGCACAGGTCTTTCGAAGCTGCAAATTTGGTTTCTTACTGTTAACATGGGTCCTAACAACATATTAAAAAATTAGAATTACATGACGACGGCATTCGTATCCTCGCACATTTGTTAATCTTACTCAACGCCTTCGCGACATTGTTTCTTTGCGACCTAATCGGGGAAGAGACGGTGGAGCTCGTCAGAGACCAGCAAATGTTGAAAATGCAGTCTTAGATTTGGTACGCAATGACCCAACAATTAGTACAAGGAGAATATCTCGCCAACTACCAGGTGTGCCGCGGATGACAGTTTGGAGAATTTTAAATAATAATAACTTATATCCTTATCATTTTCAACGGTTCCATGCGTTAATTGAACCCGACCATATTCTTCGAGTAAGGTTTTGCGAATGGCTTCTGCATCAACATGCTGTGGATCCTAATTTTACGTTAGAAGTAATATTTTCTGACGAAGCAATATTTACTCGTGATGGCATACATAATATTCATAATTGTCACAACTGGGCTGAAGAAAATCCGAATGCTGTTGTCAGGAGTCATTTTCAGCATAGGTTTTCGCTAAATCTTTGGGCTGGGATTGTGAATGGATCGTTACTGGGACCATACATACTTCCTAACAGAATGAATGGCCAGGATTATTTTTTATTTTTGCCGAATAATTTGCCTGAATTATTAGAGAAATTCCTCTGAATGTACGTCAAAAGGCATGGTTTATGCATGACGGTGCACCACCTTATTTTAGCAGAAATGTTAGAAATCACCTAGATAGAGTATTTGAGGGCAGATGAATTGGTCGAGAAGGTCCTGTACCTTGGCCTCCTAGATCTCCGGATTTGAATCCATTAGATTTTTATTTTTGGGGTCATTTTAAATCCCTCATCTATGACAATCAAGAGGCTCCTGAAACCCTTGAAGAATTAAGGCAACGAATTGAAAATTGCGCTGAAATAATTAGACAAGAACATGCATTTCATCGGGCTTGTACAATTTCTTTAGTTCAACGTGCTGCGTTATGTTTAGCTGTTAATGGAAATAATTTTGAACAGTTTTTATAAAAATAAAGTAAGTATTTTGAAATATTTTGTTTTCTTTACCTACGCATCCCTAGAACACAGATTAATAAATATTGGTTTTATGAAGCTTTACGTATAGCATAAATTAATTTCAATTATAAATTACTTTACGTAATGACGATAATTAATTTCTTTATTCAAAATAAATATTGTCCAGTGATACTAAAAATGTTCTCCTTAAGTAAACTACCCTTATTTATAGGAATTTCGAAAAAATTCTTTTTGTTTCGTGATCAGTACGTTAAGTACTATATGCCATTCTAATATGTGCTTCATGTTACGGGACACCCTGTATACTATAACGGTTTGGTTTCGAGTTCACTAAAAAAAAGCTGCGATTCGCTATGGGTTTCGTTCCTATTCCGGTTCGGTTTGAGTCTCGAAATAATCTGTACAAAGATGTTACTTACTTCGTCTTGTATAAATTGTCCTATAAAACAATACAATGAAAACTGCGCAAATCCTGTTGATCCAACTAATGCAAAAAGAAGTTTTTTAGGTCTGTAAATAACATAAATAAAATCCATGTATGAAAAACAAATAAAACCATTCGTAATACATACAGTTCTTTAATAAATAATGCTGTTAAGAAAGATATTACCACTAAGAACATACTTGTGCCAAGTAACTGCAATACAATAAACGAAAATAATTCTTCGACTTCTTTTAGCAACCTACAAATTACAACAAGCGTTTACCTACTAAAAGCTACTGAATTATAGAATATTTTACAACATTCTAATTATACAGAAATTTTATAAATTATTATCTATGCAAGTTAAATCATAGCTCACCAACTGACTCATTTGCTTATAGCTTAAAAAGCCTTTCATCAACATTAAAATTATGCTAAATAAATCACTAACTCAAACAAAACTTACTTTAACAATAAATTATGGTGATACAAAATTTTTGACAAAGCTTTCTGTCTTTCTGATTTGATTTCGATGTCTCCAACTTTTATAAATTGGTACTTCATCATTTTAAATTGCGCTAAAATCATTCCAACGACAATTACAATAAATAAATCTCCCTGTAGTACACAGGTAAGAGTAGCACTTGTCAAAAAAGTGAATTGAAAAACTTGGACGATTCTGTAGTAGGGATTTGTATCTATTGAAAATAGAAAACAAAATATAAGAATGTCGTTCACTCATTGAAGAGTCACGTAATAAGGGACATTCTAAGAAATTATTAAGAACCATTCACGCCAGAAAAATTTATCGTTTGAACATTCTTCAAAGTGCTTCGAAGTGCACAAATTGAGGGACGCATTTGTCAAAAAAATTAAGCGTCACATGTACAGTATATCAACATAATTTCTTTGAATGCCCCTTATTATGTAGGTACATCAAGTACCAGGAGTAGTAAAATAAGTCACTTAGTACAATTTAAAACACTTCTTTAAAATAGCGCCCTGTTTGAAATACCCCGGATGCAAATTTTATATTTACATTTTCTTGAAGGCAAGGCTTGAATTAATACAAAAATGATTTTATATTACGGCTCTCTAGCTATGCTGGAGGTGGATGGAAAAGGCTTCTAGTTCACATGCATTTGTGTTTTTTTTCGGTTGGTGTACATCTCTGGTTACATCTAGTGATGCCGCCTAGACGAGAAATTTCTCATCTCGTCTCAAAATTACGAGATGAGAACTAACAAATTACTCGTCTCGGATTTTCATTTTCATTTTTTGTTATATACATATACTAAATATTTTCACTTTTTATATCACATGTGCATTAATTCTTTCGGATTTTTTTTAGTGCTTTTCAACAACATCATAGATCGAGTGGTAGACGAGAGCTAATTACGTTGTTGGAATGCACGATAAAAAATTTCCTGGACATGAATGAATGCACAAGGGCATATTCGATAAGAAAATCGCAATGACACCGCCGCTCTATATTCTTGAATTCTTTTTACAATAGAAACTTGAAAAAGTTACTAAATTTGTATTTAACAGTAATAAATATGTATTATATACCTTATTAATTGCTTATTTATACTCAAAATAACAATTTAACCAATTATTCTTAATTTAATATTAAAGTGACAGCTGACGGTAAAGTTTCCGCTTATTAATTTCAGTTAAGTTACTCGAGCTACCATTAAAAAATTTCCGAGAAAATTTGTTTATTGTTTATTTGTGTCATTTTTTCATTTCTAAAAACAGAATTGTGTGCAAATTTAACGGAAAAGTAAGAAAAATTCTTAAATTCACTTCTAGTTTTTCAAATAGATGGTAACAATTTTTTTCGGGAAATTGACACGAGAATAAAGTTCTTAGAGACGAGAATTGAACAACCGAGAAATGACCAAGACGAGAATACTTAAATTTCTTGTCTCGAAACTGTGAGACGAGACGAGAGTTGACTATTCCTTGTCTCGTCTCGTCTCGTTTCGTCTCGTCTCACGGCATCACTAGTTACTGTCACATATATATTTTGGTGGGCCTTATTACTTGCCTTATTACTATCTCATTTTTTAATCTTATTATGTCAGAAGAATCAAATATCTGGGAATATATTGCCAACACATGTATTTATACTAGGTATAAGTACCTGTAGTTGTGTTGGTAGTTATATAGAAATTAAGTGATGAGTGTTCTGGACACAAGAAAAAAAAATCTGACGTGGCC
This sequence comes from Agonum fuliginosum, assembly GCA_947534325.1. Taxonomy (NCBI): domain Eukaryota; kingdom Metazoa; phylum Arthropoda; class Insecta; order Coleoptera; family Carabidae; genus Agonum; species Agonum fuliginosum. The sequence continues at coordinate 17,684,629 of OX384040.1, forward strand.
ACCACAAGACCTCCCGCCATACCTACTTTATTCCTTTTGCTACTACTACTGCTACTACTCACAATAGGTAAATATATTTTAGTCATTTCATTTAAACTGCAGAAGAAGATATAAACGATATTTTACTTTTGTCACTGTCACTAGTCATCAATAGTAATATATCAAGGGACCATTATTTTGCTGGAAAAATTTATTTCAAAAGATTGTTGCTTGGTAACATTTCGAGACAAATGACATGATCAAAATCCCGAGCTGAAGGCGACGGAATTTTATCATTCAATTTGTCGAGAAATGTTACCTGTAAGCAACAATCTTAAGAAATAATTTTATCTGCAAATTAATGAGATCCGAAATATATTTCCCAAATAAACAGACATAAAATATGAACTAATAAATTTACGTTGGAGTGTCCTAATATTTTTATTTTTAAATGTTTTCTAATGCCAGAGTAAGCAAAATTTGACACTGCTGCAGACCGATTAGAATAATTATTCGTGGTTTTTCGTGCTTTTAAATCAAGACTATTTTTTTGGTGCCGAAACGATTGTTTATTTTGACATTTAATTTTTTTATTAACCTTTGAGTGTCAAAATTTTTAATTTTCGTTTCTTTCGTTTAACAAGTTCATTAATAATTGGTTCCAAACTAAGGATTTTGACGTAACTGTATTTTTTGGCGTTATATTTGATATCTTTTTATTTCATCGTAAGAAGTTGTCACAAAAAGGTTCATTTGACACTTTTAATTTCAATTAAAAACAATTCAAAATCAATAGATAGATAGATAGATATTTTATTAACCACTTTACAATACAGTTATTGTTTGCAGCAAGTCAAAGGCAGTAGGTACTTACAAATTTAAAAATGGTTTTTGTTTAAAAAAAAACACAATACACAATTTAATACATTAAAAATCAGTATCAAGTCCAGTCACCATCCACCCAAGTATGGTTAAAATACTCTTCAACAGAGTAGAAGCAATAGCGTAAGAGGAATTTTTTTACTTTAATTTTGAAAACATTTATATTTAAATTTCTCACATTTAATGGTAAGAAGAACTAATGTCTGAAGAATTTTTCTTAGACTTACTAAGTCTATAATACTCAGAACGTATTAAGTCTGCTGACCTTGTATTATAATTATGAACATTTGATGAAAGTGTATAATTCTCTTTATTTTTTTGAATTTCTAAAAGTGTACTAAAAATGTACAGGCACGGCAAAGGTAAAATACCTAATGAGATAAATAACGGTTGGCAATGATCTCTAAAATTTGCATGTGCAATAATTCTCACTGCTTGCTTTTGAAGCCGAAAAATGCAGATAGCGTTGGAAGAATTCCCCCAGAGAATTACCCTGTAATTGATACATGAATGAAAAAGACCATAATAAGCAGTCAATAGAGAATTTGAATCCAAAATGCGAGATAATTTTCGTAATAGAAAAATTACACTTGCTAGTTTCTTCGCCAATTGAATAGTCTGATCAAACCAAGACAAGCGGTCATCAATTAGCATACCTAGGACTTTAACAGAAGTGCTTGTAGATATGTTATTTTGTGATGAGATTATAATTTCCTGTGTTTTATTAGTATTCAATTGCAACTTGTTACTTAAAAACCACTGCTCAGCTTTCCTTAGATTTGACTGAGCTAAGCTTTTTAAAGTTGTAATATCTTTATGTGATTCTAAGAGACTGGTGTCATCTACAAATTGAACAACTTTAATCGGTTGCATGAAGTGAAAAAAGTCATTTACATATATTAAAAATAGTAAAAAATAAATAAATAAATAAAATTGTCATACATGGTAGTCATAGCAATGTAACGGGTAAATTGTCAATAGTAGGTAATATAATCAAGGGACCATTATTTTGTTGGAAAAATTTATTTCAAAAGATTGTTGCTTGGTAACATTTCGAGACAAATGACATGATAAAATTCCTCGCCTTCGGCTCGGGATTTTGATCATGTCATTTGTCGAGGAATGTTACCTATAAGCAACAATCTTAAGAAATAATTTTACCTGCAAAATAATGAGACCCGAGATATATTTTGTTAAACTATTTCCCAAATAAACAAACATAAAATATGAACTAATAAATTTACATTGGAGTGTCCTAATATTTTTATTATTAAATGTTTTCTAATGCTGGAGTAGGTAAGAAAAATTTGACACTGCTGCAGACCGATTATTCGTGGTTTTTCGTGTTTTTAAATCAAGACTTATTTTTTGTGCCGAAACGGTTGTTTATTTTGACATTTAATTATTTTACTAACCTTTGAGTGTTAAAATTTTAAATTTTAGTTTCTTTCGTTTCCCAAGTTCATTAATAATTGGTTCAAACTAAGGATTTTGACGTAACTGTATTTTTTGACGTTATATTTGATATATTTTTTATTTCATCGTAAGATGTTGTCACAAAAAGGTTCATTTGACACTTTTCATTTCAATTAAAAACAATACAAAATCAATAAAATTGTCATACATGGTAGGTAGGTAGTCATGGCAATGTAACGGGTAAATTGTACAATCCCTAGGGCATTTTTACAATTTTTGCCGACATATTTTGTACGTCATTGGTCAGAATTTAAAAAATTGAAGCAAATGATTGGATTAATTAATATGTGGGAAATAGTCATACCTATATTATATCACTAGACTATAGAAAATTCTTGAGTATATGAGACGTATTGCCGGAAACATCACGAGACCGAAGGTCGAGTGGTGTTTCCATCTGGCAACACGTCGAATTTCGAGAATTTTCTATAGTCGAGTGCTATACGGCTAGACTATATCCTGAATGATGATATTTTATTTATAAACCGAAATATTATACCGGGTGTATTTTCTGACCTGTAGGAAATACAATGTTAAAATTTTAATTTCGCTATAAGTTTTTACGTATTGATTTTAGAGTACAAGTGTAAATATAAAAGATATTCAGAATAAAAAACTGCATCGAATAATTTTTTGTTCAAATCGATTTCTTTCACGAAATAAACATGAAATAAAAATTAACAATTAGGGCTAGTTTCAGACTGCCATGTAAAATTAAACAAAACAAAAATATTTATTCCGTCACCCTGACAGTTGACAGATTTGAAATAGTTGTTCTAATTGATTTATTGGACCACTAGTGAACCCGGCTCGCGTTGCTACGCCTCCAACTCGAATTTAAGAATTCTAAGTTATTATAAGAATTCTAAGTTATTACCATACAATACATGGTGACAATTCGAACTACGCCCATGATACCATACCAAATTTGAACCCAATCGGTTACCGCCATTTTGTTTAAAGATTGCGGACTAACATTTTAATATATCTATATCTATGTTTCAAGAACATGACAATAACCCGGTGAAAAACGAGGACATAGTAATGTACACGGACGGCTCCAAGACCACCAAGGGAGCCGGAGCTGGAATACATGGGGTAAGAGGACTGAGACACAACCTGTCGGTTGGACTCGGGACAAATACAACAGTATTTCAAGCTGAAGTATACGCTATCTTAGCTTGCGTGCAAGTACTACAGGAGAGCAACTACACAGATAGGAAAATCTCCATAGTAACGGATAGTCAAGCTGCACTAAAGGCATTGGGATCATGTGAAGCGGGATCGGGCTTAGTCCTGAACTGCATCCATGAGCTAAATGCGTTAGGAGCAAGAAACAAAGTAAAACTAATATGGGTACCCGGGCATTCGGAAGTAGAAGGAAACCGGAGAGCTGACCTTCTAGCAAAGGAAGGAACAAAACTGCCTTACATAGGACCAGAACCAGCTTGTGGAGTCTCATTCGAAACAACCAAGCAGGAGATCAAAACTTTGCTTTGGCAATGGCACAAAGTCCACTGGAAAGAGTCACCAGGTCAAAGACATGCTAAGGTCTTACTGGATGAACCATCCAGAAAAAGGACGGAAAACTTACTGACAATGAGTAAGAACAACACAAGGTTGTTAACAGGACTTATAACGGGACACTGTGAACTAAATAAGCACATGCATACACTAGGACTCATCGAAGAACCAATATGCAGAGGCTGTGGAGAAGAGGATGAAACACCCCTCCATCTGATATGTCACTGTGAAGCTTTTGTGAACAGTAGACACAGGCTCCTGGGAGCCAATAAATTGCAGTTAGAGGCTATAAAAAGAATCAAATTGAAGCAAATCCTGGACTTCATCAAAGAAACAGGACTCATCAACGAGGATTAATTTCAGAGGGTACAATAGGCCTTAAGGCCGCAGTACAGGGACGACGCAAGACCACCTCTCGTAAAATAAAAAATAAAAATATGTTTCAAGATAGATTCTTAGCTATTACTGTACCAAATTTGAACGCGCTTGCCCCCCCCCCACCGCCACTCCCCTGAGAAATGAAATTTAAACCCAATCTGTTACCGCCATATTTTTTTTGAAAATATAATATAGCCTATGTCACCCGGGGATAGTGTAGCTTCCCAACGGTGAAAGAATATTTCAAATCGGTCCAGTAGTTTCGGAGCCTATGCAATGCAAACAAACAAACAATCAAATCTTTCCTCTTTATTATATTAGTATTGCCGCAGAAGTTAGCTAGCCACCATTTTGTTTCAGGATGGCGGACTAACATTTTAATATACTTATATTTCAAGATAGATTCTTAGCTATTACTGTACCAAATTTGAAAAGCGCTTGCTCCCCCACCTCTCTGAGAAATAAAATTTAAACCCAATCGGTTACCGCCATTTTATGTTGTTTTAAAAAATATATATAGCCTATGTTACCCGGGGATAGTGTAGCTTCCCAACGGTGAAAGAATTTTTCAAATCGGTCCAGTAGTTTCGGAGCCTATTCAATTCAAACAAACAAATAAATCTTTCCTCTTTATTATGTTAGTATAGAAGTATAGATAAGAAGGATTCACTAATCAAAAAAATAAATTAATAATTATTTTATTTTCCTTCTTTTCTTCCTAGGGTGCATTTTATTGTAATTAATTGAAGTGTTTTTGTTTTGTTTTTGATCTGGCTAATTCATTTTATTTTTCATGGCACTCTGTAAACAGCTCAAATTTACCAAATTTAATTTACGTTTATCTCGTGACAGAAACGTTTTATAACAATAAATAAGGGCTCGTTGGATGCAGTTTTTTATTCTGAACATCTTTTGTATTTACAGTTTGGCTCTAAAAGCAATAGGCAGGTAAAAACTTAAAATTTAAATTTTAACATTGCATTTCCTATAGGTCAGAAAAAAATTCTACACCCGGTATGTCAAAGATAGATATATACAGTCAATACAGTGACAAGTGACAAATGTCAAAATTCATATTTTTTTGTATCCTGGGAGATGATCATTTGTTGTTTGTTTATAACAAACAATAATTACCTTCCGCTTACCTGTAAAGGAAGGTATTGGAATCATGCAAAAAATCGGGTAGTGAGTTTTTAGTGGATGAGCAAGAATTAGGGTCCTTACAACTCATTTTTGATAGTTTCCCGATGATGTCTGTATGTATGTGTGTGTGTGTGCGTGTGTGTGTATGTGTGTGGTCCGGGCCGATGCCGTCTGTTGGATAACTCAAATACGAATTCTAAGTTATTACCATACAATACATGGTGACAATTCGAACTACGCCCATGATACCATACCAAATTTGAACCCAATCGGTTACCGCCATTTTGTTTAAAGATTGCGGACTAACATTTTAATATATCTATATCTATGTTTCAAGAACATGACAATAACCCGGTGAAAAACGAGGACATAGTAATGTACACGGACGGCTCCAAGACCACCAAGGGAGCCGGAGCTGGAATACATGGGGTAAGAGGACTGAGACACAACCTGTCGGTTGGACTCGGGACAAATACAACAGTATTTCAAGCTGAAGTATACGCTATCTTAGCTTGCGTGCAAGTACTACAGGAGAGCAACTACACAGATAGGAAAATCTCCATAGTAACGGATAGTCAAGCTGCACTAAAGGCATTGGGATCATGTGAAGCGGGATCGGGCTTAGTCCTGAACTGCATCCATGAGCTAAATGCGTTAGGAGCAAGAAACAAAGTAAAACTAATATGGGTACCCGGGCATTCGGAAGTAGAAGGAAACCGGAGAGCTGACCTTCTAGCAAAGGAAGGAACAAAACTGCCTTACATAGGACCAGAACCAGCTTGTGGAGTCTCATTCGAAACAACCAAGCAGGAGATCAAAACTTTGCTTTGGCAATGGCACAAAGTCCACTGGAAAGAGTCACCAGGTCAAAGACATGCTAAGGTCTTACTGGATGAACCATCCAGAAAAAGGACGGAAAACTTACTGACAATGAGTAAGAACAACACAAGGTTGTTAACAGGACTTATAACGGGACACTGTGAACTAAATAAGCACATGCATACACTAGGACTCATCGAAGAACCAATATGCAGAGGCTGTGGAGAAGAGGATGAAACACCCCTCCATCTGATATGTCACTGTGAAGCTTTTGTGAACAGTAGACACAGGCTCCTGGGAGCCAATAAATTGCAGTTAGAGGCTATAAAAAGAATCAAATTGAAGCAAATCCTGGACTTCATCAAAGAAACAGGACTCATCAACGAGGATTAATTTCAGAGGGTACAATAGGCCTTAAGGCCGCAGTACAGGGACGACGCAAGACCACCTCTCGTAAAATAAAAAATAAAAATATGTTTCAAGATAGATTCTTAGCTATTACTGTACCAAATTTGAACGCGCTTGCCCCCCCCCCCACCGCCACTCCCCTGAGAAATGAAATTTAAACCCAATCTGTTACCGCCATATTTTTTTTGAAAATATAATATAGCCTATGTCACCCGGGGATAGTGTAGCTTCCCAACGGTGAAAGAATATTTCAAATCGGTCCAGTAGTTTCGGAGCCTATGCAATGCAAACAAACAAACAATCAAATCTTTCCTCTTTATTATATTAGTATTGCCGCAGAAGTTAGCTAGCCACCATTTTGTTTCAGGATGGCGGACTAACATTTTAATATACTTATATTTCAAGATAGATTCTTAGCTATTACTGTACCAAATTTGAAAAGCGCTTGCTCCCCCACCTCTCTGAGAAATAAAATTTAAACCCAATCGGTTACCGCCATTTTATGTTGTTTTAAAAAATATATATAGCCTATGTTACCCGGGGATAGTGTAGCTTCCCAACGGTGAAAGAATTTTTCAAATCGGTCCAGTAGTTTCGGAGCCTATTCAATTCAAACAAACAAATAAATCTTTCCTCTTTATTATGTTAGTATAGAAGTATAGATAAGAAGGATTCACTAATCAAAAAAATAAATTAATAATTATTTTATTTTCCTTCTTTTCTTCCTAGGGTGCATTTTATTGTAATTAATTGAAGTGTTTTTGTTTTGTTTTTGATCTGGCTAATTCATTTTATTTTTCATGGCACTCTGTAAACAGCTCAAATTTACCAAATTTAATTTACGTTTATCTCGTGACAGAAACGTTTTATAACAATAAATAAGGGCTCGTTGGATGCAGTTTTTTATTCTGAACATCTTTTGTATTTACAGTTTGGCTCTAAAAGCAATAGGCAGGTAAAAACTTAAAATTTAAATTTTAACATTGCATTTCCTATAGGTCAGAAAAAAATTCTACACCCGGTATGTCAAAGATAGATATATACAGTCAATACAGTGACAAGTGACAAATGTCAAAATTCATATTTTTTTGTATCCTGGGAGATGATCATTTGTTGTTTGTTTATAACAAACAATAATTACCTTCCGCTTACCTGTAAAGGAAGGTATTGGAATCATGCAAAAAATCGGGTAGTGAGTTTTTAGTGGATGAGCAAGAATTAGGGTCCTTACAACTCATTTTTGATAGTTTCCCGATGATGTCTGTATGTATGTGTGTGTGTGTGCGTGTGTGTGTATGTGTGTGGTCCGGGCCGATGCCGTCTGTTGGATAACTCAAATACGAATTACCCAAAAATTTTGATATTTGGTATTTTACAATTGTATACGAATAGGAAGAGCTCATTAGATTTTGGTACAAATATCTTCACCGAAAGTGATATTTTTTGAAGATTGAAAAGATTAAGTGTAAAAAATTTCTATAAATTTTGATAAATATAGTATTTATTTGTAATAAAAATAAGAGGAAAAGTTATTTGCAATCCACGTTATAAAAAAATTGTCTTTATCTGGTAGCATTAAAGAACTGCAGTAAAATTTAAAAAATAAATTTATCAAATAAAACATTGAAATCTTGTAATCCATGTTCGGTTGATTTTTGTTTTTGCATAAAAAATATTGACAGATGAGACGGGTGACAAGTTGGCATACTAGCGCTATATAAGTCATAATTAAGCTATTAAATGTAGTTCCTAACTGAACGTAGGATTGCTTCAACACAGAAGAGTTTTCGTGTGAATGAATCTTTTGATTCAGGTGATACTAATTTCTGTGTTTGAATATTTTATATTTTTATTTGTATATTTTAAATAGGCACCAGATTGTACGTATACATTTCTGTTTAAAGTCTAGATATGGCGGAAGGTTGTGTGATGGCCACGTCAGATTTTTTTTTTCTAATTTCACATAAGGTACATTCACAACAAGGAGGATAGGAGTGTGCGCTCAATGTTATAAAACTCGCATAGCAATGACGTCATATTTTCAGTTACTGCCCTTTCCGCAAGAGGTCTCAAAATACGGCGGTTTTTACTTCCTTGTACGGAGTAATAAGGAAGTATTGTAATCGCGAAAAATTTCGGTTTTCAGATTTTGATGGAAATATCCGTTTTGACCTTTTCCGAATCCATTATGACTAGTTTCGTCGTGACGTCTGTACGTACGTACGTATGTATGTACGTACGGACGTATGTGTGTCGCATAACTCAAATACGGTTAGACGTAGAAAGTTGAAATTTTGTATTTAGGACTGTTATAGCATCTAGTTGTGCACCTCCTATTTTTGGTTTCAATCTACAAACCGGAAGTAGTAAATTTAAAAAAAATTTCGATAAATATTTAATTTAAGACAAATTTTTTAATTTTAAATGAAAGATTATGTGATTATTACCTACAATCGGTATTTTATAAATATTTTTGTATGTGGTATCATTTAGGAATAATTAAAGTATATATTTATAATTTAGTAATTCGGTATCTTGTAGTCCATGATCGATTAACATTTGTTACTACATAAAATTTAAATGACAATTCAACTCATGTGTCATCTGTCAAAAATGGACCAATCAATTTTGAGGATTTATAAATTTTCCACCAATTGAAATGAATTTTTTCGACAATTTATCACTAGTGCTCGCAGCGACATAATTTTTCGACAATTTTCACTAGTGATCCAATCGACAATTTTAAACAATTGAATATATCTTTATTAATCAAAATCCTATTGTTATAACTGTTGTAATGGAAGTGAAGCTATTTATAAATCATTTTCATAAAGAATGAATACATTTTTATTCGGTGAATTGTCCTCCGAATACCATTCGTGTTCCAAGTTATGTAGACAATTTTAGGCGAGCGGCGCACCCCCGAAAACGTGCCTAGAAAAACAACTTAACCTCTCATGGAAAAACTAATGGTTGCAACCAGGTGGAATCGATCCGTAATTTTATTGCAAACAAAAAACCTAAATAAAATTTTTTGATCCGAGTGGCAGGAAATTTGTTATTAACAAAAAGTTGTAACATTAAAACAAGATCAAGTAGTTTTATTAGGTTAATTGGCTCAAAATAATCACTTTTTGTCTCTTGGCATTTTTTCGAAAAACGCACCCTTTTCGAGATATAGGCGATTTTAAGTCGAAAAACGGCCAATATTGCCCAACTTCAAAAAATCATATCTCAACTTCTAATGCACCTTTTTTAATTTAGAAAATTGCAAAATGATCGTCAAGACTTGTACTTTAACCCTATATTTTTTCCATATGGCCATCTTTTTGTTTTACTCCCCAAATTTACAGCTAAATTTTGATAAAATTCTTAGGTTTCGTTAAAGGGGTGGAAACGCTCAAATATTGAACAGTCTGAAAACGATTTTTTTCCATTAAATTGGTTACATATTATATTTTCTGAAACTATTTATCAAAATGAATGAGTATTTAGTAAGTTTTAGGCATTTTTTCGTTGTAAATGTAAAAAAAATTAATTATCAAAATTTTTTCCCATTTATTTCCATGTTGCTTTACGTTACATTGTTATGATATTTAAATTTTAAAAACATTATTAACTAATTAATACATATTTATACGTGTCAAATTTTTTAAAATATCTACAAAACCATACTAATGGAATAATAATGGTCATTAATGGAGTCTAATTTCATCATTCTAATTCAGTCTCACTATCTTCTCACTGCAAGAACAAATAAATTTTTGCATGATCTCCATCGCTGTATCTTCTTCAAATTAATTCACGCATAATAAATTGTTATAAAATTTCCAGCCGTATAAATTTGGTTCAAAAATGCTTTAAGTGGTTGCGATACCACAAGTTCGTTTTACTTTATTGGAAAAAAGCATACGCTGCATTGTTGAAACTATCTGACATTGTCAATTTATCAAATGCAGAAGCTTTAAATGCAGTCACGAAACTTTTGTGTATTATTTATAATGCTGGTAAAGCTAATAAACAGAAAACTTTAGTGAAATCTATTAATGATCTAAGATATACTATAATAGCAGGTGTTAAAAATGTAACAGTTGATAAATTACCTCCATCAGAGCCTACATTATTACAATACGTTTTAAGAGTAAAATGGCAAGCTAATGAATTGTCGCAAGCAAGATCAGAGAAAATAATGTCTTTTGAACCAAATTTATACGGGTGGAAATTGTATAACAATTTATTATGCCTGAATTATTTTGAAGGAGATACAGGGATAGAGTTCATGCAAAAATTTATTTGTTCTTGCAGTGGTAAAACACCTTGTGTAGAAGAAGAAATTTGTTCTTGCTGTTCGGAAGGATTTAAATATTGTGACATCTGTAATTGTTCATCGCAATGTAAAAATGCTGAAATTGTACCTGACCATGACCATACAGAAATTTTGTCAGAAGATAGTGAGACTGAATTAGAATGATGAAATTAGACTCCATTAATGAGCATTATTCCTTAAAAATTCAATTAGGTAGTGTGTTTCTGTAGATAGGTATTTAAAAAATATTTGACACATATAAATATGTATTAATTAGTTAATAATTTTAAAAAATTAAATATTACTATATGTAAAGCAACATGGAAATAAAAGATAAAAAATTTGATAACTGAGTTTTGTCAGAAGATAATGAGACTGAATTAGAATTATGAAATTAGACTCCATTAATGAGCATTATTCCTTATAAATTCAATTAGTGTGTTTCTGTAGATATTTAAAAAATATTTGACACATATAAATATGTATTAATTAGTTAATAATTTAAAAAAAATAAATATTACTATATATATCGTATAGCAACGTGGAAATAAAAGAAAAAAATTGATAACTGATTTTTTTACATTTTCAACGAAAAAAGGCCTAAAACTAATTAAATACTCACTCATTTTGATAAAAAGTTTCAGAAAATATTATATGTAACCAATTTAATGGAAAAAAAATCGTTTTCAGACTGATTGTTCAATATTTGAGCGTTTCCACCCCTTTAACGACACCTAAGAATTTTATCAAAATTTAGCTGTAAATTTGGGGAGTAAAACAAAAAGATGGCCATATGGAAAAAATATAGGGTTAAAATACAAGTCTTGACGATCATTTTGCAATTTTCTTAATTAAAAAAGTTGCATTAGAAGTTGAGATATGATTTTTTGAAGTTGGGCAATATTGGCCGTTTTTCGACTTAAAATCGCCTATATCTCGAAAAGGGTGCGTTTTATTTTGAGCCAATTTACCTAATAAAACTACTTGCGGGGCCATTTTTACTTCCTTGTACGGAGTAATAAGGAAGTATTGTAATCGCGAAAAATTTCGGTTTTCAGATATTGATGGAAATATCCATTTTGACCTTTTCTGAATCCATTATGACTAGTTTCGTCGTGACGTCTGTACGTACGTGCGTACGTGCGTACGTGCGTACGTACGGACGTATGTGTGTCGCATAACTCAAATACGGTTAGACGTAGAAAGTTGAAATTTTGTATTTAGGACTGTTATAGCATCTAGTTGTGCACCTCCTATTTTTGGTTTCAATCTATAAACCGGAAGTAGTACTTTTTAAAAATATTTCGATAAATATTTAATTTAACACAAATTTTTTTATTTTAAATGAAAGATTATGTGATTATTACCTAAAATCGGTATTTTATAAATATTTTTGTATCTGGTATCATTTAGGAATAATTAAAGTATATATTTTTAATTTAGTATTTCTTTATCTTGTAGTCCATGATCGATTAACATTTGTTACTACGTAAAATTTAAATGATTATGACATGACAGTGACAATAGTAAAATATGCTTTATATCTTCTTCTGCAGTTTAAATAAAATGACTAAAATATATTTGTGAGTATACTAGTATAATAAGTTAAAAGAATTTTTTATATTATTCTACATTTTAGTTATTAAGAAAAGTATGAACACACAAGGCGTACAAGGAAGTCATGTGGTGTCCACGTCAGATTTTTTATCTTGTTTTAATGTTACAACTTTTTTGTTAATAACAAATTTCCTGCCACTCGGATCAAAAAATTTTATTTAGGTTTTTTGTTTGCAATAAAATTACGGATCGATTCCACCTGGTTGCAACCATTAGTTTTTCCATGAGAGGTTAAGTTGTTTTTCTAGGCACGTTTTCGGGGGTGCGCCGCTCGCCTAAAATACAAAATAATATAAAATATTGTAAAATTTCTCGGAAGAAAATTTTACATTTTGGCTCAATGAACGCACTAAAAAGTTTTTAAAATAATATATCTTATTAAAAAAATTCATATAATTTAATTTAAAAAACCGGCAGTTGATATTATTATTAGTTCATAAATGACAGCCGTTTTCATGAAGGGAGACATAATTTGTACTTGGTTTATAATGATTGAAATGTTCGAAATACATTTTCTCGATTTTCTCGAAAACTGTGCCACTTACATGAAAATCGTTAAGAACCTATCTTATAGAGAATTTTATGATCTACATTTTCTTATATAACACTTTTTCACTTAATGTGAATAGTTTCTGAGATAAATGTAATTTTCGTCCGCCATCTTGAATTTGGGGCACAAGGAGTGAAAATTCGAGCAAATAACATACCTAGGCGTGTTCAGCGGGTATCAAAGCATAAGATTCAACCTGTTAATCAATTGTTACATGATTTGCCGCTAGGAGTCATTTCTAGACGTCTTTTGAAATTATTTTCCTAGTCTAATATTATAAATCGCATAATATTCTAGATATACTAACAGCTAGTGTCGTCTTTTAATGTATATTTTTTGTTATTATGGGTGCTTGTTGTATAATGTTCCCGTGCACAATACGCAAGTAACTGTTTTGATAGTTATGACAATCAACAATGTAAATGTAATACTATTGAGCGATTGAGTGAGCGCATCCCTGTCCCGCTCGCCGCTCTTCTTCCTTCTCTAACGCCTAACCAGAATAAATATTTCGCCGATCGCAAGAATTTGATTGTTGACAACAATGTTATTAGTAGTGATTGGATTTTGTTGTTGAAAAATTTGCAGAAATAGGTACCTACATAAATAGGCTATAATAAATCTGGTTTTAAAAGTACTAAAAGTATTCTAAGGTTGTAAATTTTTTATAATTTTGTTGAACTTAAAATTTGACAACTTCTAAATTACAAATTGTAGGTAAATTTGTGAAAATTAACAAATAAAGAATACCTAATAAAATCTGAAAAATACGATTTAGGTACCTATCTTAAAAATATAATTTAGGTAGGGGTACTTAATAAGTAAATTAGGTCAAGTTCAATTAAAAATTTTTTTAGGTAAAATATGTAATTTTCTTCTGGCTCATAAAATAAAAATACTAAAAGCCCATCTCTATTAGGTACCTTAGGTAGATAGGTACTGATTTTCAAGTTATTTGATATTTTTCATTTCTTTCCGTTTTCAAATGCTAACGTTTATTACTTTGAAGATTTTTTTAAATATTCGGTGACTTTTAGCCATTGGTCTTCTAACTGGTGACATTTCAGTTTATATTAAATATAATACTTAAACTCTTAAACAACTCAAAACCTATCATCAGATAATTTCTCCGTCGCATCCCAATAAAGCAGAATGAGCACCCTCGGTCGTATCACGAAGACTCACGAACACGAATGGCCTAGGCCGCGCCCACGTGGAAGTAAATTTTGATATCTCTAGCGGCTGGTACAAATATACTGGTGGCGCCCACAGAGAGCGTGTTGCGGTTGTTAGCACAAGCACATTTTTTACCGTGCCCTTAACAAATATCTTCACTGATTTAAATTTGACAAACAAGAGGTAACCAACGATGTAACCGAAGCGATTTCATTCGAAAATTTTACTGCATACGTCACTATCACGTCACTATGACGTATCACACTAACCACTGTGTTAACCACAAGTAACCTAGTTAGCTGAATAAAAAATGCCTAAAGTGTCCTGGGAAATATTGTAAAATATTATTTGAATAAAGTTTTCTGAAGAACAAGACGTGGTTTTTACATTTATCTTCACGTTTACATGCAGTTCGAATACAACCTGAAGATAATTTTATCTTCAATTTTACATGCAGTTTGATGCTACCGTAAGAAGATTTTTATATACACTTTCACTTGCAGTTTGATAACTTAAGAATGATTATTGTTATCTTCACGTATACATAAAGTTCGAATACCACCTGAAGATTATTGTATCTTGAATATCACGTGCACCGTGCAGTTTGAAGATCACTTGCTGAAAGTGATTTCTTCGGTACTCGTTGTAAAACATCAAGATGTTTTGATCCTTCACTTTTATGTGTAGCCAGAATAGAATCTAAAAATTTTGATATGCAATCTGATAATTTTACGTGTTTTGAAGAGTTTTGTTTTCATGTTCACCTACACTTTGAAATTTAATTAAAACAATTATTTAAATCTTTGTTCTCACAGTACATATGGAAAATGTATTATATATGCATAAATGTTTTCTATTTTCTACATGTAAATATAATGAACAAAAACAAAACTCAACTCTGTAAACGAAATAATTTTTTGATCATGATCTTTAATTTTTTAGAGTTTCAAAAATGCCAAAATTTTATATATTTCAAAAAGAAATAGTATATTATTATTAATAGCAGAATAATATTTATTCTATACATTATTATACTTCCACAAATGTAAATATTTATTGTTTTATTTGAAAACTATTTGTAAAAATATTTATAAATACATATTATTTGTAATACTATGTAATTTCGTATGTTTGTTGTCTTATTTAAATTTGAAAAATGATTTGAAATTTAAAAGTAAAAAATCTGACGTGGACACCACATGACTTCCTTGTACGCCTTGTGTGTTCATACTTTTCTTAATAACTAAAATGTAGAATAATATAAAAAATTCTTTTAACTTATTATACTAGTATACTCACAAATATATTTTAGTCATTTTATTTAAACTGCAGAAGAAGATATAAAGCATATTTTACTATTGTCACTGTCATGTCATAATCATTTAAATTTTACGTAGTAACAAATGTTAATCGATCATGGACTACAAGATAAAGAAATACTAAATTATACATATATACTTTAATTATTCCTAAATAATACCAGATACAAAAATATTTATAAAATACCGATTTTAGGTAATAATCACATAATCTTTCATTTAAAATAAAAAAATTTGTATTAAATTAAATATTTATCGAAATATTTTTAAAAAGTACTACTTCCGGTTTATAGATTGAAACAAAAAATAGGAGGTGCACAACTAGATGCTATAACAGTCCTAAATACAAAATTTCAACTCTCTACGTCTAACCGTATTTGAGTTATGCGACACACATACGTCCGTCCGTACGTACGTACGTACGTACGTACGTACAGACGTCACGTCGAAACTAGTCATAATGGATTCAGAAAAGGTCAAAACGGATATTTCCGTCAAAATCTGAGAACCGAAATTTTTCGCGATTACAATACTTCCTTACTTCGTACAAGGAAGTAAAAATCTGACGTGGACACCACATGACTTCCTTGTACGCCTTGTATTTTCATACTTTTCTTAATAACTAAAATGTAGAATAATATAAAAAATTATTTTAACTTAGTACTACTAACTGCTACTATACTCACAAATATATTTTAGTCCTTTTATTTAAACTGCAGAAGAAGATATAAAGCATATTTTACTATTGTCACTGCCACTGTCACTGTCATGTCATTGTCATATATAATACCACTAGTGTTCCAAGTTATGCCGACAATTTTTGTTGCTGTATCACGAATGGTTATTACGCTTGATTGAAAATTGAACGAGTGCGTAGCACGAGTGCTATTTTCTCAAGCGTAATAATCATGAGTGATGCAGCCACAAAAATAGGCGAGCGGCGCACCCCCGAAAACGTGCCTAGAAAAACAACTTAACCTCTCATGGAAAAACTAATGGTTGCAACCAGGTGGAATCGATCCGTAATTTTATTGCAAACAAAAAACCTAAATAAAATTTTTTGATCCGAGTGGCAGGAAATTTGTTATTAACAAAAAGTTGTAACATTAAAACAAGATCAAAAATGGCCCCGCAAGTAGTTTTATTAGGTTAATTGGCTCAAAATAATCACTTTTTGTCTCTTGGCATTTTTTCGAAAAACGCACCCTTTTCGAGATATAGGCGATTTTAAGTCGAAAAACGGCCAATATTGCCCAACTTCAAAAAATCATATCTCAACTTCTAATGCACCTTTTTTAATTTAGAAAATTGCAAAATGATCGTCAAGACTTGTACTTTAACCCTATATTTTTTCCATATGGCCATCTTTTTGTTTTACTCCCCAAATTTACAGCTAAATTTTGATAAAATTCTTAGGTTTCGTTAAAGGGGTGGAAACGCTCAAATATTGAACAATCAGTCTGAAAACGATTTTTTTCCATTAAATTGGTTACATATTATATTTTCTGAAACTATTTATCAAAATGAATGAGTATTTAGTAAGTTTTAGGCATTTTTTCGTTGTAAATGTAAAAAAAATTAATTATCAAAATTTTTTCCCATTTATTTCCATGTTGCTTTCCATGTTAACCAAATTTATACGGGTGGAAATTGTATAACAATTTATTATGCCTGAATTATTTTGAAGGAGATACAGGGATAGAGTTCATGCAAAAATTTATTTGTTCTTGCAGTGGTAAAACACCTTGTGTAGAAGAAGAAATTTGTTCTTGCTGTTCGGAAGGATTTAAATATTGTGACATCTGTAATTGTTCATCGCAATGTAAAAATGCTGAAATTGTACCTGACCATGACCATACAGAAATTTTGTCAGAAGATAGTGAGACTGAATTAGAATGATGAAATTAGACTCCATTAATGAGCATTATTCCTTAAAAATTCAATTAGGTAGTGTGTTTCTGTAGATAGGTATTTAAAAAATATTTGACACATATAAATATGTATTAATTAGTTAATAATTTAAAAAAATTAAATATTACTATATGTAAAGCAACATGGAAATAAAAGATAAAAAATTTGATAACTGAGTTTTGTCAGAAGATAATGAGACTGAATTTGAATGATGAAATTAGACTCCATTAATGAGCATTATTCCTTATAAATTCAATTAGTGTGTTTCTGTAGATATTTAAAAAATATTTGACACATATAAATATGTATTAATTAGTTAATAATTTAAAAAAAATAAATATTACTATATATATCGTATAGCAACGTGGAAATAAAAGAAAAAAATTGATAACTGATTTTTTTACATTTTTTTTTTTTACAAAAAAGGCCTAAAACTAATTAAATACTCATTCATTTTGATAAAAAGTTTCAGAAAATATTATATGTAACCAATTTAATGGAAAAAAAATCGTTTTCAGACTGATTGTTCAATATTTGAGCGTTTCCACCCCTTTAACGACACCTAAGAATTTTATCAAAATTTAGCTGTAAATTTGGGGAGTAAAACAAAAAGATGGCCATATGGAAAAAATATAGGGTTAAAATACAAGTCTTGACGATCATTTTGCAATTTTCTTAATTAAAAAAGTTGCATTAGAAGTTGAGATATGATTTTTTGAAGTTGGGCAATATTGGCCGTTTTTCGACTTAAAATCGCCTATATCTCGAAAAGGGTGCGTTTTTCGAAAAAATGCCAAGAGACAAAAAGTGATTATTTTGAGCCAATTTACCTAATAAAACTACTTGCGGGGCCATTTTTACTTCCTTGTACGGAGTAATAAGGAAGTATTGTAATCGCGAAAAATTTCGGTTTTCAGATTTTGATGGAAATATCCGTTTTGACCTTTTCTGAATCCATTATGACTAGTTTCGTCGTGACGTCTGTACGTACGTGCGTACGTACGGACGTGCGTACGTACGGACGTATGTGTGTCGCATAACTCAAATACGGTTAGACGTAGAAAGTTGAAATTTTGTATTTAGGACTGTTATAGCATCTAGTTGTGCACCTCCTATTTTTTGTTTCATTCTACAAACCGGAAGTAGTACTTTTCTTAAATATTTCGATAAATATTTAATTTAAGACAAATTTTTTAATTTTAAATGAAAGATTATGTGATTATTACCTAAAATCGGTATTTTATAAATATTTTTGTATCTGGTATCATTTAGGAATAATTAAAGTATATATTTTTAATTTAGTATTTCTTTATCTTGTAGTCCATGATCGATTAACATTTGTTACTACGTAAAATTTAAATGATTATGACATGACAGTGACAATAGTAAAATATGCTTTATATCTTCTTCTGCAGTTTAAATAAAATGACTAAAATATATTTGTGAGTATACTAGTATAATAAGTTAAAAGAATTTTTTATATTATTCTACATTTTAGTTATTAAGAAAAGTATGAACACACAAGGCGTACAAGGAAGTCATGTGGTGTCCACGTCAGATTTTTTATCTTGTTTTAATGTTACAACTTTTTTGTTAATAACAAATTTCCTGCCACTCGGATCAAAAAATTTATTTAGGTTTTTTGTTTGCAATAAAATTACGGATCGATTCCACCTGGTTGCAACCATTAGTTTTTCCATGAGAGGTTAAGTTGTTTTTCTAGGCACGTTTTCGGGGGTGCGCCGCTCGCCTATTTAATGAACTGTAACTTCAGGCAGAATAAAAATATTGACTTCCGGTTTCTTTTATTAAATTCTACGAACATTTCTGTATAAGATACATTATGTTAAAAACAGTTTAAAGCTTTCTTTAAGCCAAAATAATACATTTTTCCCCAAGAAAAAGTTGAGAAATTTTTAAATTTTTTGTGTTTAATGAACTGTAACTTCTAATCGAATAACAATATCGACTTCCGGTTTCTTTTATTAAATTCTTCGAACATTTCTCTATAAGATACAATATGTTAAAAAGTTTTAAGGGCGTTCGTTAAGCCAAAATATTTCATTTTTCCCCAAGAGAAAGTTGAGAAATTTTAATTTTTTTTTATATTTATTGTGTTTAATGAACTGTAACTTCTAATCGAATAAAACTATCGACTTCCGGTTTCTTTTATTAAATTCTACGAACATTTCTCTATAAGATACAGTATTTTAAAAAATTTGTAGGGCGTTCGTTAAGCCAGAATATTTCATTTTTCCCCAAGAGAAAGTTGAGAAATTTTAAATTTTTTTATATTTATTGTGTTTAAGAGTGCGTTTTGATGTATCACAGATTTAATTCCAGATGCATTAAAAAACTAACAAATTTTGTATGATATTTTTTATATATTTGTATTTTTTAATATAATATCTAGTAAAATGACTATTTTTGGTATTTAATTGAACAGTATAAAGCCGAATAATTTTCGAAATATTAAGTATTTAAGCAAATAATTTGATAAAAACTAGTCATTATACTAGATATCATTTTATATATTATGCATATAAAATTTGGTCCAGAAATATGCAATCGTTTATAAATGCATCTGGAAATAAGAAATTTCTGTGTTTGATGCTCAAAATAGACCCAAATAGTTCATCCCTTGGCCGCCGATTTTTCTAAGCGCTGTGGTAGAACAAGTTTGTAGGCATGCAATATTCGAGGGATTGGTGGTGTGAGGGGATTCAGATATTGTGTTGAGTGAACAACTATACCGGGCTAGCGACAACGACTACGTTGAGTGATTTTGAGATTTTAATTTTTAGGATGTTGGCGGCTGTGCTCGTAGCCGGCTCGCATCACATGCATTGCATTACATTATCATTATACAATATTTTTGAATATTGGAATATAAATAAACGTGCAGTATAATTTAAGAAACAAATAATTTTTTTATATGTAGGTATTTACATAGGTGTCTAGTAAACAAGTGTCATTTTGGTGAATTAGAGTCAGTAGAGTCCGAAAATGATGATCCAGAGCTCATTCGATTCGAAATGACCTCTAGAAACTTTTTGAAAAATTTGAAGGGGGGGCCGCTAAAAATTGCATAAGTTATAAACAACTAAGTAAAAAAATAAAAGGGGGTTTAGTTTTTTGCAAATATCTCCGAAATTATGAAAGATATTCGAAATTTGAAAAAAGATCCTTAAAGAGCAGGAAATTTCCTAAAAAAAGCTGTACCTCTCCTACCACCAATATTTATAACTTTAATTTAGAGGCGAAAATAGCGCTAAAAGCGGGTGAAGCGCGCTCCGCCCGCGTCGACCGGTACGGACACTTGAACAATAATAATAATTTTAATCCATTAAACATCAATATTGAGAAAAAAGAAAATTAACATACCTTTTAGACACTTGAATAAACGAAAATCCACTGAAAAATTTTTTTCCCGCAATTATTTTATTAGATATGTTTTTGTTAATTAACAAATTTTTACAAGCTTTCAATTTACATAAAAACCCTGCTAATTGTTAAACTAAAAACCTCAAATTTTTTTCACTTCTTGGAGCTATTTTTAAAAGGCTTTAGATGAAATCCTCGTTTGAAAATTTAAAAAATGTTAATTTTCCACTTTGTTATTAACAATCTAAGAAGTGAAAAAATGAAAAATGCAAATTAAGCAATGAAAATTATTTATTTTTCAAATATGCCAATTTGTTCGTATTCTTATTATTTAAAGTCGCATAAAAATGATTTTAAATAATTTTTAACTCTAATTATTTAAATAATTGTTATAAACAAATGGATTGTTTATAAGATAATTGAAATTTTTTTGGGATTTCAAACAGCAATAAATTAATAGTAGTATGATTTTTAAGAGCGAAATTGTTTCTTTTTAAAAAAACATTTTATTGCTTAAAAATGCATTTGTTAATTAACAATTTTTTTTTAATGTTTAAAATAAACGATTAAGAGGCCCGTCTACTACCTAAAATCTAGCACATATCAAGTGTTTTGTGACCAGTACAAGAATGATAAAATTTTATTTCAACCAGAATTTAATAGAGAAAGAATGGATCTACAGATGTGCCTTTTTAAAATTTTGATTAAAAAATTGTACATGAATATAAAAATTCAAAAAAAAATCCAATTTTATGCAAACTTTACACGGTTATATTTCATGATACAAATTAATTTTAAAAAATTTAAAAAGGCACACCTGTAGATCCATTCTTTCTCTATTAAATCCTTCTTGAAATAAAATTTTACCATTCTTGTACTGGCCACAAAACATTCGCTACGTTATTACATTTTATGCTGAATTTTAGGTAGTAGACGGGCCTCTTAAGAATAAGAATAAGCCCCAGTCCACGGGTCCAGTACTCAAGTACCGGGGCGTTACACAGAAAACGAGTTTGTTTGAAGGGTCCTCGAAATGCAACAACAATGTAACACTTTATGTTATTTACATTGTTGTGCACTAGTTCAATATTTTAATTTTTATACTAATGAAATAAGAAATATCACATATTTTGTATATAAAACAATTTTAGTATTTTGTGCCCTCTTTATGTTAACGTCGGGAGATCAATTTTTTTTAACTTAGGTAGATGTCTGGTAAAACATCTAATAATAAACTGTTTTTGCAGTGTACAATGTAATATTTCCGGCAATTAAATTATTGTTTTACTCTCAGAATAAATTTCTTTCTGTTCAAACGAATTTGAAAAATATTTTTTTGCATATATTTTCTAAATTGGTGCATAGGTATATTGTTCAAATTGGTGCATATAATTTGATATTTTTGTGCATATGTAATTCACATAGGTACTTTTGTTTTTTTTTGCATATAAATAATAACACAATATCAAACTACTATTTTTTATTAAAATATAATTTGGAATCAAAAGCCATGTGATTTTATTCGTTTTATAAATCTTTAAATTTCTATTTATATTTTTTACAGTAAATATTTGAATTTCGTATAGTAGCGCCTCTGTAATCAAGTAGTTGCGATTTTGAATGTGCTGCGATCTACCGTTTATGCCGGTACTAAATTTCATTTTAGTTCACTAAATTCTCGCTGCATCTTCCCGATGTTACTTTCGAAACGTACTCTTAATGAACTGTAACTTCTAATCGAATAAAAATATCGACTTCCGGTTTCTTTTATTAAATTCTACGAACATTTCTCTATAAGATACATTATGTTAAAAACAGTTTAAAGCTTTCTTTAAGCCAAAATATTACATTTTTCCCCAAGAAAAAGTTGAGAAATTTTTAAATTTTTTGTATTTATTGTGTTTAATGAACTGTAACTTCTAATCGAATAACAATATCGACTTCCGGTTACATTATGTTAATATCCTTTTAGAGTTTTTTTTAAGTCAAAATATTACATTTTTTCTTGAGTGAAAGTTAAGAAATTTTTTAATTCTTCGTATTGATTTTGTTAAATGAACTGTAACTTCTGAACGGATAAAAATATTGACTTCCGGTTTCTCTTATCAAATTTTACGAACATTTTGCTATAAGATATATTATTTTAACAACTTTTTAGGGCGTTCATTAACACAAAAAGAAAGTTAAATTTTTTTTTAAATTTTCGTAACTATTCTGTTTTATGAACTTTACCTTCTAAACGAATAAGAATATGGATTTCCGGTTTCTTTTCAGAACATTTTATCGCAGAAATTGTTAATATTAGGTAAAAGAAACTGTTATATAAGAAAATGTATATCACAACATTCTCTATAAGAAAACTTATTTTTAGGAACTAAAATTTTGGAGGCGCTAGATTTATAGACTATGGAAAAAAATCTGAAAAATCTCATAAAATAAACGGGAAGTTGATATTTTTATCCGTTAAGAAGTTACAGTTCATTAATAAATACGAAGAATTGAAAAAAAAATCAACTGTCTCTCGGGAAAAATTTTAATATTTTGGCATAACGAACGCCCTTAAAACTTTTTAAAATATTGTGTCTTATAGAGAAATGTTCGTAGAATTTAATAAAAGTAACCAGAAATGGATATTTTTATTTGTTTAGAAATTATAGTTCATTAAAGACAATAAATAAATAAAATTTCTCAATTTTGTCTCGGTGAAAAGTTTAATATTTTAGCTTAACGAACGCCCTTAAAACTTTTTAAAATAGTGTATCTTATAGAGAAATGTTCGTAGAATTTAATAAAAGAAACCGGAAGTCGATATTGTTATTCGATTAGAAGTTACAGTTCATTAAACACAATAAATACAAAAAAATTAAAAATTTCTCAACTTTTTCTTGGGGAAAAATGTAATATTTTGGCTTAAAGAAAACTTTAAACTGTTTTTAACATAATGTATCTTAGAGATAAATGTTCGTAGAATTTAATAAAAGAAACCGGAAGTCAATATTTTTATTCGGTCTGAAGTTACAGTTCATTAAATACAAAATAATATAAAAAATGGTAAAATTTCTCGGAAGAAAATTTTACATTTTGGCTCAATGAACGCACTAAAAAGTTTTTAAAATAATATATCTTACAAAAAAATTTCATATAATTTAATTTAAAAAACCGGAAGTTGGTATTATTATTAGTTCATAAATGACAGCCGTTTTCATGAAGGGAGACATAATTTGGACTTGGTTTTTAATGATTGAAATGTTCGAAATACATTTTCTCGATTTTCTCGAAAACTGTGCCACTTACATGAAAATAGTTTAGAACCTATCTTATAGAGAATTTTATGATCTACATTTTCTTGTATAACACTTTTTCACCTAATATGAATAGTTTCTGAGATAAATGTAAAAAACTGATTTTCGGACACAATTTTCGTCCGCCATCTTGAATTTGGGGCACAAGGAGGGAAAATTCGAGCAAATAACATACCTAGGCGTACTCAGCGGGTATCAAAGCATAAGATTCAACCTGTTAATCAATTGTTACATTATTTGCCTCTAGGAGGTATATTTTCGAAAAAATTTCCTAGTCTATATCGAGGATATTGCTAAGCGACGAGGTAAAACCGAGTCTCTTTGAACATGCAAGGGGGCCTCGCATGTATTCGCGTATAATCAACGACAGCGACAGCGATGTTAAAACAAATCAACAATTTTATGTGTTAATTAGTTGACAATTTGCATATTATGAAGGGTTTTGATGTTATTATGGTTGTATCTAACGTATTCGTAACTAAAGAATTACGAGTACCTAAGGTATTATAAGTAACTAATGTATTATGTTGTTTATAATTATTATCAATACATTTAGCATAATAAAAGGTAATAACAGTTGATAATACAATTAAAATTATTAATTATTATAACAATGAGATAAGTACTGTGAAATACTTTTAAAATATACCTATAGCTTCATTTTTGAAATCGTATACACTATAGTATTTTTATTATATTATTATTATTATTATTTATATTATTTTTAATTTATTACGTACCTACCAAAAAAGAAACGGAGCAGTAAAAAAACTAAATCGCTATTTTTATATCACTTGTATTTTTTAAATTATACCATAGACCTGACTCATAATGAACACATGAATAATCCTTACTTGATTTGAGTATATAGGTACATTTTGCATTATTCCATATTTCTTTGTTTTTGAGTAAACAGTAAACTGGTCAGATGAAAATGCGTAATTTCTGACAAGTTTAAAAAAATATATAATAGTCCAAATAGTTATTTGTCTCTTGTCTGTGAAATGACTGTTCAGTGCCCGAGTGAAATAGGCCGAGGCTAAAAAATTCTCGAGGACACTAAACACATTTCGCAGACTAGTGTTATAGAAAAAATATGTTTTATCTACGACTTCTATGAAAAGTTTATATTTATGCTTTCAATTATTGTCTACATTTTGCACTGTTCCATATTTCTTAATTTTTTAGTAAATAGGTCATATTGTATTGAATTATATTTGCTATAAATGCACTGATTACCTAATTTTTTTATTTGGATGTAATATTGAAATTAATAAATTTAATGCTATCCAAATTTAAACAAATATTTTATTTAATTAATAATATTTATTTGTAGTATCAATTCGATACTTTTTCTTTTTCAATGACAGACTGGCACTTGCAAACAATAGATGAGAGTTCTGAAGTCGCGACTGGCGACTCGGGAATCTTGTACATTCGGAGATAAAAATGTTACAATGAAGTTAAATAAAAATTATTTTATGTTCTATTTCTATTACTTCTTTATTCATCGTTGCATTTATAAACATATTTTATTTCAATAAATAACCTATAATCGAGCCTATAATACCTGATTAATTTGTTAGTTATGTTCAAATATGCAGCAGTGATGCAGTGCACAATTTTAAATTTCGTTTGCTAGCTATTTGTTATATACTTGAACAGGCGGAGTTACTTTTCTAGCGCGGTATACAGTTTAGATAACTGTGTGAGCGACATCGCTAGGTGCGGTAAAACGCTGAACTATATTTACATTACAGTCTTATGGAGAAACCAAAACTACTTAATTTTAAGACATACTAGATAAAGTTAATGAACGAACTTTAAATAATATGAATCT
Organism: Agonum fuliginosum; assembly: GCA_947534325.1. Classification (NCBI taxonomy): domain Eukaryota; kingdom Metazoa; phylum Arthropoda; class Insecta; order Coleoptera; family Carabidae; genus Agonum; species Agonum fuliginosum. The sequence goes on from OX384040.1 coordinate 17,710,643, forward strand.
TCATGTTTTTCCTCAGGATCTAAAGGTAAAATTTGTACATAAAACGTTTTTAAATCAAGAGAAAAGTGACTTTGAAATTGACCATTTCGGATACTTTTTAGTTTTATTTAATTCTTCAATTAAGAACATAAAATGTCGACAAAAAAATACTGTTAAGTCCATTTACACACTTTTATCTTTATTTTAGAATGTTTCGCACAATTATATCTTTAATAATTTTTGAGTAAATTAGGAAGTTTTAAAATACATACATTTTACCGTGCCCTTGTGATTAACTTTAATTGTTTTGAAAATGGAAGAGATAAAATTTAAAAAAAATTAAATTAAATTCATCCATAAGCATAATAGGATCGCTGAATGAATGTTTTCTCGACATCATAGTTAAAGGATCAAAATACTAAAAAAATTATAATGATTTTTACCGAGTACATAAATTTGTTTCACATTCAATAAATACCAATACTTATCAATATTTAGAACATTAATATCTCCTTGATTAATAATAAGTGTTCAAAACAATCTTGACACTGACACTTACAAATTAGAGAAAGATGAACATAGTAACTATACAGCAAACCGTGCTACACACCACGGTCAGATATTTGCTGTAACTACAACTAACCAGGCTACGTCGTGACGTTATTAAACTGTGAATAAAAAATGGTTATCATGTAACTATAAGTAACCATAGATGTCACCGGAGTGAATAAAAAATGCCTTTTACTTTATATAGATATCTTTCTTGCTGTCATCAAGGACTGTCATGTTGAAAGTTTAAAGTATTTATTCGATTATTTCGTTCATTACACAACCTACTATTCAAATATATTCTACCGCGCATTTAAAAGTTTGATGCAGAGACATCTTGCACTTTACAAGAGAATCATAATTGTTACTGCCTAATTCGACAGATGGCTCTAACTTTCATATTAAATTCTCCCATATGAGTGAAATCTCCTATCCTCCTTGTTTCACAAATCAAAATTAGTTAGATGGTGGGATTCTGTTCAAATCTGTAGCTACTACAGATCTATAAAATTGTAAATATTAAACAAAATCGCAATGAAATTTATAAGCATATGAACATTTTTATATTGGTCAACAAATATTGATGTGATTTTGTTCAATATTTAAAGATTTACAAATTTGTAAAACTTACAGATTTGAACAGAATTCCACCATTAGTTTTATGTTTTACGTTTTTGTTTTAATGATGTAGCGATATATTGTTGTCTCTTTTTATGTACCGTAAAACCAGGCTAAGTCAAGTTGGCCCTCCCACTTAAATATTTCTATAAAAAAAATATTAGTCTAGTTTGCGCTCGTATTGCGCTTTATTGCTCCACCAATAATTTTTTTTGCGCTACTCTAATTTTGCCATAATTTAGAGAATAAGTTAGGGAGGGCCAGGTTGACACTAGCCCTACCTTTTTGTAAATTTTAAAATTTTCATAATTATTTCGATAGTCGTTCGTTTGCGCTCTATTGCGCCATTAATAAAAAAATTTGCGCTGGCATATTTTTTATTTTATTAATAATCAAAGTAGGAAAGGCCAACTTGACAGCGAAAAAAAAAGTAAGATTGTGTCATATTTTTTCATTACACTTCATTCTATGTACATTGCGCTCTTTTGCTCCGAAAATATATTTTTTTGCGCTGCTATAATTCAGCAGTAATCAAAGTAATTAGTTAGGGAGGGCCAAATTGACATAGCCCTCCCTTTGAGCTATTTTAAAGTTTTTATTATTGAATAGAGAGTGCTTTATATGCGCTATTTTGCTCTATTAAAATTTCATTTTGCGCTTGCTTCAAATTTATTTTATTTAAATTCTAAATTGGCAGGGCTAATTTGACGACAGAAAAAAATATAAAATTTATAGCTTTCTTATATTGTAATTAAATCTATATGCATTGCGCTCTTATGCTCCGTCAAAAATTTTTTTTGCGCTACTGTAATTTAGCAGTATTTGACATAATTTGTTTGAAAAAGCGCGCGAAAGGCTTTTTAAAACGAATATTTACTTTATTTAGAAGTAAACAGTAAATTTGGTTAGGTATTTCATTATTGTCCGAGGCTAGGCGTACATTTAAAGTTTAATAATGGGACTCAATAATATTTGTATGCGAAGGGCTAACAGTAGCCTTTTGCAGATAAAGGCTAAAACTGCAGTACGAGTGAAGTGATGGGCTAAAATTAGACGAAGTTTGCAAAAATATTTTCAGCCAGAACTATAAAAATACACAGCATGTTTTTACGATTAATTGATATTTATAAACAATCAACAGAAATTTTTCAACTATATCATATCTACGAAAAAGCGCGCGAAATGCGTACCTATAAATCGAATACCTACTTATTGCAAATTTTAAATTATTGGGTACAAGATCAATTTAGTTACGGTAATTTTTCTCAATTTTTGTGAGTCAAAGGCATGGCATGAAATTTAATTTACATAATGTTTCTCAAAAGTTATGTACCTATCATTTATTTAAACCCTGTTAATAGACCAAAAATTCAAATCGTAATAATGTTACGCTTTTAATTTTACTTAATGTATGTTATTGTAAATGTATGTTATTCAATGTTATACGAGCCGTACGCGACTACCTACCTAATATGTTGTGCTTTTTGCATTAATTAAGTTCGCCTATGCTTCTAATGTTTTTTTACTTTCGTAAAATGACAATTTTATTAGAATAATATTACGTACAAATTATTTTTACGATATAATTTTTGAGCCACTTACAAAGTTTGAATAAATAAGTATTAATAAATTTTTAAATAATAAATTATTAAAAACAGAATACATCATATTTTAAATAAAAGGTAGGTAAATAAAGTTTAAATAAAATGTAAATAACTTTATTTCACTTGGCGGTTACTTGAAAATGATTATAATTGCAAACCAATACTTCTTTGCAGACCGTTGCTAATAGTGACGGTCTTAAAACAATTCTTTCAGATTGCTGCTTATAAATTTCTTTTCCAGTAATCATAAATAATTTATTTAGATTAATTTAAATTTAAGTATATCAATATTACCTATTTTCAAACAAAATTCTTTCCAAATGTCAAGTTTATTTACATTTTTATTATATAGGTATGTTGTAATGTTTTTCTACATTCAAAATTTAAGCTTTCGTAGATATGATGACACAGTTGAAAAATTTCAAAATTTCTGTTGATTGTTTATCAATTAATCGTAAAAACATGCTGTGTATTTTTATAGTTCTGGCTGAAAATATTTTTGCAAACTTCGTCTAATTTTAGCCCATCACTTCACTCGTACTGCAGTTTTAGCCTTTATCTGCAAAAGGCTACTGTTAGCCCTTCGCATACAAATATTATTGAGTCCCATTATTAAACTTTAAATGTACGCCTAGCCTCGGACAATAATGAAATACCTAACCAAATTTACTGTTTACTTCTAAATAAAGTAAATATTCGTTTTAAAAAGCCTTTCGCGCGCTTTTTCAAACAAATTATGTCAAATACTGCTAAATTACAGTAGCGCAAAAAAAATTTTTGACGGAGCATAAGAGCGCAATGCATATAGATTTAATTACAATATAAGAAAGCTATAAATTTTATATTTTTTTCTGTCGTCAAATTAGCCCTGCCAATTTAGAATTTAAATAAAATAAATTTGAAGCAAGCGCAAAATGAAATTTTAATAGAGCAAAATAGCGCATATAAAGCACTCTCTATTCAATAATAAAAACTTTAAAATAGCTCAAAGGGAGGGCTATGTCAATTTGGCCCTCCCTAACTAATTACTTTGATTACTGCTGAATTATAGCAGCGCAAAAAAATATATTTTCGGAGCAAAAGAGCGCAATGTACATAGAATGAAGTGTAATGAAAAAATATGACACAATCTTACTTTTTTTTTCGCTGTCAAGTTGGCCTTTCCTACTTTGATTATTAATAAAATAAAAAATATGCCAGCGCAAATTTTTTTATTAATGGCGCAATAGAGCGCAAACGAACGACTATCGAAATAATTATGAAAATTTTAAAATTTACAAAAAGGTAGGGCTAGTGTCAACCTGGCCCTCCCTAACTTATTCTCTAAATTATGGCAAAATTAGAGTAGCGCAAAAAAAATTATTGGTGGAGCAATAAAGCGCAATACGAGCGCAAACTAGACTAATATTTTTTTATAGAAATATTTAAGTGGGAGGGCCAACTTGACTTAGCCGTAAAACCATACAACTTTGAACTCGAATACAACTTTGAAAATGTTTTGCATTTTGTTTATTTCGTATAAGTCATCAATAGTTTTTAATTTTACCCCATTTTCAACGAAGTAGGTAGGCATCATTTGAGTTTATTTTATGACCAACTACACTTCAATTTACAAGTGTTTTCAAAAGTAAAAAAAACATTGTTTTTCAATGTGTACAAACTTCTACTTGCCAGTACAGTAAAATAATTTCTCGCTGTATCAAAGTAATTGATTTCCAGTAACCTTATGTGTTGAGATAATTTTGAGACCCAATGTAGTTAATTAGAATTATATTATGTTTACCAGAGATATAATTTTTTGTTTAAAGTCGATACTTTTTAGGTCAAAATTCGACAACTTTGAACACTGTTTCGAGGACAGTTCCAAGGTGTAGTGAAAAATTTAAATGACGGTTTATTGTTGTTTTAGCAATGAAATACACACTAGTATTATTCTCGTACTGAATTTAAAGTCAAAAGCTATAACTGACCTTTGTTGACAAAATTACTAAAACAATAGATGACGATAGTATGTCTTTTTTGTTAAATATCAGGAAACACGCCATTTAAATTTTTTGGCCAAAAATAGCTTTATTAGATCCTGAAATTGATAAGTTACTTTTTACTTTTACTTTTTACTTTTTGCCAAAAAACAAACAAGGAAAGATATCTTAAATCACTGCATTAAAATGTTTTAATTCGATTGAAATATAATATATGCCTATAATTATAACTATATATCTACTAAAGATGAGACTGAATTGTTATTTAACTTTAAATAGTTCATACTATCTATTTATGCTATTTTTTATACATAATGTTACTTGTTTTTTAATTTATAAGATTTACAACGGTAAAATAAATCATTTCATAATATAAAATATTGTTTTCCTTGTTAAAAGCCCTAGAAATAGATTCATTCGTGGACGAGTTCGTGGATAATTTTTTTTAAAAGAATAACAATGTTCAATGATGTATTTAAAACGAAATAGCTTTGAAAACTATAGTTAAAACATGGGTGTTCAAAGTTGTCCAATTTGAGATCAACTTTGAACACTACACATTTTATTTATTTTTTATTATAAACAATTCAAAATTTATATTTATTTTGTGTCAGAGTCATACTCTATACTGCAGCCCCTATGACAGTATTTTTTATTTCTCTTTATGTGCAGCTGGTTTTGAGATATAACCAATAATATCTGGAAAGTGTTCAATGTTGTATGGTTTTACGGTACTGTCAGAACGTAGGATAACCATATTTATATTTTCATATTATTTGACCAGTGTCTGTCAGTTTCAAAATGAATGCAAATAATAGAAAAATTCTAAGTGCAACGTTATTAATTAAATTGTACTTAGACTACAAGCAAAAAAGAAGTAGAAGATGGTGGGTACGTCCTACAGCGTAATACAGTAATTAATATTAACGTCATTGAAGAGTATGACTTTTTTGTTTTAAACTGTGGCGCTTTAACGCTAAATAAATCTAACCTAATTTCTAGTGAATACTTATTAAAATATAATAGTTTGAAATTTTTATGCCTAACAGAAACATGGCGCAATGACGAAAATATTAATTTAAATCTGTTCAACAATTTTACTTGTATAGCTAATTTTTGTAGAACACAATATAAAGGAGGAGGTGTAGGGATCTGGTGCCATAAAAGCATTTCTCATCAAGTTAAATCTTTAGATATTTCTTATTTTTGTATAGAAAAGCAATTTGAAGCTTGTGCTGTTTTATGGGAACCGAATTCTTGCAATCCTATCTTAATTTTAAATGTTTACAGGTCTCCTTCAGCAGACTCTAAAATTTTATGTGAAAACATTACTTTATTTCTAGAACAATTTTTTAGATTACACTATAAAGTAATGATTTGTGGGGATTTCAACTTAGATCCAGTTCGTGATTCTAACGATTATAATACTTTTGCAGAAATTCTAACCTCTTTCAATATGTTTAATAAAGTTGAAGCCCCGACAAGAGGAAGTTATATTTTGGACCATCTGTTCTCAAATATTGTAAATTGTGTTGCTGTTGTCAAGAACAACATTATTTCTGATCACAAAACAATTTTATTTAACAGTAACATTGAGGAGCAAACTTCAACTAAATCTATCGATTACAGGAGACGTTTTAACGATTGTAACTTAAATGATTTCGCGTCTGATCTAGCTAACGAGTCATGGTGTGATGTATATGCTAGATCGAATACGGAAGAGGCCTATGATTGTTTCTTTAATACTTTTAGATACTACTTTGATAAAAGTTTTCCTTTACAGAAAATACATCTGCAGAAGTCTAATAAAAAATGTTGGGTTAACACAAACATCATTAACTCAAGTGCAAATTTGAAGACACTTTTTGAATTAAAGAAGCGTTACCCTGAATTCGAATGTAGTTACAAAAAGGCTAAACAAGAGCATGTTCACTTGATATCTAGAACGAAGAAACAATTTTTTCAAAGTCAAATTATTGAATCGGAAAATATGGTGAAAAGTGCTTGGAATATTATCAATTATAATACTAAAACCAAAGTAAATGCTAACGTACAACTACGCCAGGATAACAATATAATTGAAGATCCTTTAGAAATTGCCAATATCTTTAATGATCATTTTAGAGATGCTCCACTACACATTTTAAAAAAAATACCGTTGATTGACACAAATAATGATAGTCACAGAAGTAAAAGTAACAGATCTGTTAATCTATTTTTGAATCCTTTAAGCGAAACAGAATTAATTGAAATTATTTTATATAAGCTTAAAAATACAAAGTCATCGAGTCCGGATGAAGTACCAAATTTTATTATACGAACTTTCGCTCATCTCATTGCTGCCCCATTGACTCATATAATTAATATATCTTTTCAAAATGGATGTTTTCCGCAATTATTAAAACTTAATAAAATAATTCCTGTTTTCAAAAAAGGAGAGAAAACTTGTGTAGATAATTACAGGCCTGTTGCTTTAACATCGGCTTTTTCTAAAATATTTGAATATTGCTTTCTGAGTAGACTTCAAAGCTTTTTAGACCAAAATGAAATCATCACTGATAAACAATTTGGTTTTAGACCTAACAGCTCTACAAAAGATGCTTTACATTTCTTTTATAGTCAAATTATAGAAAATTTAAACAAAGGGGAATATCCCGTAGGGATATTCTGTGATTTAAGTAAAGCTTTTGACTGCGTTGATCATTACAGGCTTTTAAATAAGCTTGAATGTGTAGGAATACGCGGGGTAGCTTTAAACTGGATTCACTCTTTTTTAAACAATAGACAGCAGTTTGTCTCATTAAATTGTACTAAAGATGTTTCATGTACTCGTACCATAATATGTTCTGATTTAGTTCAAATCAATGTAGGTCTACCTCAGGGCACTGTTCTAGCTCCTGTTTTATTTACTCTCTATATTAACGATCTCAGAGAAGTCTTTCGTGAGGATTGTATGCCTATTATGTATGCGGATGACACTACTCTCGTCATTTCTGATTCGGACACAGGCGCATTGATTAATAAATGTAATCAAAACGTTCGGTCCTTGATATCATGGTGCTGTGAAAATAAATTATACTTGAATGATAGTAAAACTAACATTCTTCGTTTTTACATGCATAACTATACTAATCAAGAGATTATTGTCCAATTCGGGGATAATCATATAACGAGTAGTGACTCGGCAAGAATACTAGGTATGCAGATCACTCATAATCTGGACTGGAAACCTCTTTGTCAAGAGCTTGTTTCAACTCTAAATAGATTATGTTTCCAAATACGACACCTTAAAGAATTTTTAAATATAAAACAGTTGTTAATGTTTTACAGTGCCTCTGTGGAATCTCGCCTTCGTTATAGTATTTGTTTTTGGGGCTCTTCAAGTGCGTCTCAAAATGTCTTCATTGCACAGAAAAGAATTTTACGTTCGATAGCAGGGGTGCAGTTTAACTCTTCTTGCAGAAATTTATTTAAAAAATACAATATCCTTACGTTAAGTAGTATCTATATTTATGAGTCTTGTGTTTTAGTTTATAAGAATCAGAAGTCTTTCCCTACTAACAGCGATCTGCATAGTCATAACACCAGACTAAAAAATAACTTTCATATACCCGCCTCAAGATTAAACATTGTTAAAAGTTCTCCAGATAGAATGGGCTTACAATTGTTTAATAATTTGCCAAATGGACTAAAAAATAATTTAAATTTAAAGTCTTTTAAAAAAGATTTAATGTTGTATTTACAACAGCACGCATTTTACAATGTAAACGAATTTTTAACACTGTAATTTGTAATTTCAATAGTGTATGTTTTATTTTAATTTCTCTGACGTTTTCTATACACTGTACTGTGTCTACTGAAAATAAATATTATTATTATTATTATTATTATAAATCAAGTTCGTCAACAGCAAGAAGATTGGGAATTTTTTTTTGCAAGAAATGAGGCTAACAGATGAGGACATGTTCTTTGGATATACACGATTGTCTATTCAGCAATTTGATTTCTTACTGTCACTTATAATAATAATACCTATACCTTGACAATAATATATTGCTTGCCCAAGATTACATCTAATCTAACACCGATGTTGACAAATAAGTTTAAACTTGACACTGACAGAACCAAGCACACTAAAATCTAAATATCTGATTTATGTGAATCATATGTGAATGCAGTCAAGTAGTATTACTCCAGTTAAAACGCGGTAAATGGTGTGATGACGCTAACCAGGACGGGAAAAGGTCTACTATAGGTTTTTTGGGTCGCTGAATCCGAATCCGGGGCCCAAATGACCTGGAAAATAGGGGAACACCCTTAAATCAGCAAAAAGTACCCCTTTTTAGGGGTTATTTTGCAATATTTTGTAAGTAAAGCTAAAATTAATTATTTTTTAAAAATTTTAAGTATTTAAAAATATTTTACAGCATTTTGACCATTATACAACGTGTTCACCCCCCTGGAGGGAGGAACTACCCCTAAATTATAAAAAAATTACTACTCGCTACTCCTAAATTATAAAAAATTTGAAAAAACGCTATTGAATTTTATTTTTGAATTTTTTCATTATGCAACCAAAATACTAACAACATTTGTTGTACAAAAAATATTTTCACCTTCCAGGGGGTGAAAACGGCTGTAAACTACCCCTAAATTGTAAACGACTAAAAAAAACGTTATTGACATTTTTTGTTTTACAATAATTATATTAGCATTACTTGTAGTAGAAACAAATATTTAACCCCCTTTGGAATAAAAACTACCCCTGAAAAACTGATAAAAATAATGAATACCATATTTTGTAAATTAACAAAATTTATTATTAACATTTGTAAGAATAATAACGTCTTTTTTAATTTTTTACAATTTAGAGCTGGTTTACCCTCATTTTCAACCCCTGGGGGGGATGAAAATATTTTTTGTACAACAAATGTTGTTAGTATTCCGGTTGTATAAATGAAAAGTTTCAAAAATAAAATTCAATATCGTTTTTTAAATTTTTTTATAATTTAGGGGTAGTTCCTCCCTCCAGGGGGGTGAACACGTTGTATAATGGTCAAAATGCTGTAAAATTTTAAAAAATTATTAATTTTAGCTTTACTTACAAAATATTGCAAAATAACCCCTAAAAAGGGGTACTTTTTGCAGATTTAAGGGTGTTCCCCTATTTTCCAGGTCATTTGGACCCCGGATTCGGATTCAGCGACCCAAAAAACCTATAGTAGACCTTTTCCCGTCCTGGTTAGCGATTTATAACCCCCCCCCCCCCCACGCGTTTTGACTGGAGTAATAGGCGGTTTGCACATATTACAGAGACTCGATAAAAGACAGTGTGGCCATGAACATAACGGCCGCCATTAATCCTCCAAAATCAGTTTGACAAGTAATATTTGATTCTATTTAAATTCAAAACAATTTACCTATATATTTATTAATTTTATTTATCTGATTAATGTGATAGGTCATATTAAAAGCATTATAAACCTATTTCGTTGATACATAATATAAATAAATATATTACGCCAAGCAATGTCAGATGACAGATCAGTGTGGTCATGAACATAACGGCCGCCATTAATCCTCCAAAATCAGTTTGACAAGTAATATTTGATTTGTCTGATTAATGTGATAGGTCATATTAAAAGCATTATAATCCTATTTCGTTGATACATAATATAAATAAACTGGTAAATAACATCAAAGTTTGAACAACGTTTATCGTGCAGTTTTTGGAGGATTAATGGCGGAATTTACCACGTGACAACTACGACCAATGAAAACAGTGATCACACATGGCCACACTGTTCATTATCGAGTCTCTGTAGCACATATCGAGCATGGGCGCCTCTAGTGGGAGATTCGGCAAAAGTATACAACACGTTTGAATGTTTAATTAAATAAAATGAGCACTGGTTCCCAGCGCTTTTCGTCAATTCTCAAAATACAATTAATAAATAGATTATAATACGTGATAAAATATATTTACAGTTATGTAGGTACCTATCTACTTACGAAATTCGTTTTACTCTGTGAATCCTCATACCATCTTATTATAGAACCTTAGAACTTACTCATGTGCAAACCGCCTATACTAAAACCTAAACCCAAAACATAAAACTAATTTCGATTTGTGAATGAGGCTTAAGTGTTTTGGTAAAAATTCTTTGGAATTAATAGATAAAATGGTAGAAAATATTAAACCATTAAATACAGTGAAAACTGAACAATACGTGTGTGGCGTCAATTTGAACAATTTTGTTAAGAACGAAGTTATCAGCTAAGTATGAACACATCGACTGAAGAACTTACTAAAATCCTTAAAGATTGGGCATGTACAATATGAAAAAATCTGACGTGGACACCACATGACTTCCTTGTACGCCTCTTAAGGTGATTCGAGCGGTTCAGGCTAGTCAAATCATAGTTTAAATGTAACTTTGTATTGTAACTTTTAAAAATTACAATTATATGTTCCAAACATCCGTTATGAAGAATTATGGCAACATATGGTACTATTTTATATAATATTTATTTGTAAATAAAGTAAATAATTTATATGTCAATTAAAAGTTGCTGATTTGACTGTCATACCAACTTTGAAACATAAAATATATAAGCAAAACGATTCTATTATAAAGATCATTTAAGCTTTAAATATATTGCAAACATTATTAAATAGATGAATAATCGATGTACACATAAATATAATGTAGCTTTTGTAAGTAATATTATGATCTAATATAAAATTTAAAACAACATTCTACGTCTGAGAACTGACAACATAGCATCAAATGTTAGCTGTCACTTTGCTGTAGAAAGTGTCAAATTCTTTAAATTAGAACAAAATTTACAATTATACTGGACGGTTTACTCCAAATAATTATTATTATATTATTTAATAAGAAATAAAATACAAAAGCATCCACATTAAAACCTAATTTTTCAAAAATTTTGTATTTAAAATTTATCGCAGAGTACAACGGTGCAAGATCTACATTTCACTCCGTTATTTTTTTGAAATTCGTAACATAAAATATTTATTTCTGAGTTAACTGGACGGTCAATTTTGATAATACTTCGCATACGTTTTCATATATAACCACACATTAAATTAAATAGTTTTTTAAACAAAGTTTATGGGTTTGAGTCAATAATTTAATGCAATATATTCAGCGAAGTATCATTTTTCCTATACCCACCATGTTAAAAATATCATATTTAATTGTGAATATCTCTGGATAGAGACGGTCAAATCGATTGAAATTTGAAATGAATATGGAAAACAGTGTCAACAGCTGATTTTTTCATGTTTCATTAAAAGTTTAAGGATTTGTTACAACGCTCGAATCACCTTAAACTGTTTATACTTTTCTTAATAACTAAAATGTAGAATAATATATAAAATTATTTTAACTTATTATACAAATATATTAATATATAAGTACTACTACTACTGCTAGTATACTCACAAATATATTTTAGTCATTTTATTTAAACTGCAGAAGAAGATATAAAGCATATTTTACTATTGTCACTGTCATGTCATAATCATTTAAATTTTACGTAGTAACAAATGTTAATCGATCATGGACTACAAGATACCGAAATACTAAATTATAAATATATACTTTAATTATTCTTAAATGATACCAGATACAAAAATATTTATAAAATAACGATTGTAGGTAATAATCACATAATCTTTCATTTAAAATAAAAAAAATTGTCTCAAATTAAATATTTATCGAAATATTTGAAAAAATTACTACTTCCGGTTTATAGATTGAAACCAAAAATAGGAGGTGCACAACTAGATGCTATAACAGTCCTAAATACAAAATTTCAACTTTCTACGTCTAACCGTATTTGAGTTATGCGACATACATACGTCCGTACGTACATACGTACGTACAGACGTACAGACGTCACGACGAAACTAGTCATAATGGATTCAGAAAAGGTCAAAACGGATATTTCCATCAAAATCTGAAAACCGAAATTTTTCGCGATTACAATACTTCTAGTCCGTGGGCCCGCCGACATAAAGTTTCATTTATACATAACCGGCTGCAACTTCTTGAGATGCTTCATTGAGGTGAGTCTATCACATCTTTCCCTATGAAAATTTTCGATCTCGTGGCGTTTCCTCAATAATTCTACCGGAAGTCGACTATTCGTATTAATTGCAAAATTTATACATACTCTAATTTTGAATGAGGGAATCGAATAAGAAACAACTGAAACGCATGAAAAAAAAGTTGTCCGACAAAATATATACAGCATCAAGCGTGTCTACCAAGATAGACATGCAAAAATTTCGACCTCGAAAAATTTATTGATAGCGTTCCAATTTTTCCCTAATTTGTTGATGAAAACGTATCCGACAAAAATCATTTTGCGATTTTTCAGTCCGACGCGTGGAAATTGTCCGTTTCCTGAGGACCAAAAATTTATTAATAGCATTTTCTTTCTTTGATTTTTTGTTTTCAAATAAAGAATACAACACTATGAATTAGTTGTCCGACAATAAATTATTAGCTTATACCTGTAAAGCGAACAAATTGTTTTTTCATATCTAGTTATCTGGGGATGATTTGACTGTACGATTTTATTAATGTATAATACGCTCCACTTACAAATTGCCACATGAGTTTTTGAGAACTGCTTTTTGAAAGTATATAGAATGTGATTATTAAACTGTCCGAAAAATAATGTGTTTCAATTCACCAGTCCACCGCAAAAAAAATCGGTTTCATGAAGATACAATAGAAGAGGGTCTCCAAGGTTATATATATATATATAGGAATTTTTTTCTGACGCATAGGAAATACAATGGTAAAATTTTAATTTCGCTCTAAGTTTTTACCTATTGCTTTTAGAGCAAAACTGTAAATACAAAAGATGTTCATAATAAAAAACTGCATCCAACGAGCCCTTATTTACTGATATAAAACGTTCCTGTCACCAGATAAACGTAAATTAAATTTGATATATTTGAGTTGTTTACAGAGTGCTAACACTTCAATTAATTACGATAAAATAAATGTACCCTAGGAAGAAAAGAAGGAAAATAAAATAATTATTAATTTATTTTTTTGATTAGTGAATCCTTCTTATGTTCCAATAAATCAATTAGAACAACAATTTCAAATCTGTCAACTGTCAGAGTGACGGAATAAATATTTTTGTTTTGTTTAATTTTACATGGCAGTCTGAAACTAGCCTAAATTGTAAATTTTGCTTTCATGTTTATTTCGTGAAAGAAATCGATTTGAACAAAAAATGTAAGCTTATTCGATGCAGTTTTTTATTCATCTTTTGTATTTACACTTTTACTCTAAAATCAATAGGTAAAAACTTAGAGCGAAATTAAAATTTTAACATTTCCTGTTTTTTTTTGTCCGACTTCAAAATAGCCACGATTTATTTGTCCGACACTTGTAGTACTTATCAAATACATCTCTTAGAAATATAAATTTAATTTTGTCCGACAGCTATTAATAAATTTTGGGTCCTCAGGAAACGGACAATTTCCACGCGTCGGACTGAAAAATCGCAAAATGATTTTTGTCGGACAATTTAATATTTGATTTAGATACGTTTTCATCAACAAATTAGGAAAAAATTGGAACGCTATCAATAAATATTTCGAGGTCAAAATTTTTGCATGTTTCTCTTGGTAGACACGCTTGATGCTGCATATAGTTTGTCGGACAACTTTTTATTCATGCGTTCTAGTTGTTTCTTATTCGATTCCCTCATTCAAAATTAGAGTATGTATAAATTTTGCAATTCATACGAATAGTCGACTTCCGGTAGAATTATTGAGGAAACGCCGCGAGATCGAAAATTTTCATAGGGAAAGATGTGGTAGACTCACCTCAATGAAGCATCTCAAGAAGTTGCAGCCGGTTATGTATAAATGAAACTTTATGTCGGCGGGCCCACGGACTATTCCTTATTACTCCGTACAAGGAAGTAAAAACACGACGGTAAAGAATATAAAGAAAGTGTGGTGAAAACAATTTGGAATGTAACTGCTAAATTGTTGCAACAGAAATATCTTAAAGACTTTAATCGAACTATTGATCCATTTAAAGATATTGTATTTAGAAATGCGGTACTTGCAAAAAAATACGAAACGAAGAGAACTTCAAGCTATTCCAGAAAAGCGTACAGTGCTGTAGCTTTAAATTCTGAAGATATTCATAAAATACTTGATACATTAGACGAAGATACACCTGCTGGACTGCAACGTAAATTTTACCATATTGCAGCAATTGAACTAGCTTGGCGTGGTGGAGAAGCAGTATCGTGTGTTTTAGATTATTTTAAAGAAGAAATTGATAATTATGGTATGAAAACAGGCCGATTTGAGTATAACACTGTATTTTCAAAAATCGCGCAAGGAGGAAATAAACGAACTGTTGACAATAAATGGTTGACTCCGAATACAACAAATTTCAATTATTGTCCTGTTAGACTTTTGAAAAAAAATTATGTCAAAACGGAGCAAAAATATAACAACAAAGCGCTTATTTTTAACAGTTAATAAAGATTGGAATAAATATACAAACAGTGTATGTACACCGCTTGGAAAAAACGAAATAAATAAATAGACAAAATTAGGTGCAGAAACTATTGGGTTAGATATTTAATTTTTGCTACTTGAATTAAATATTTGCACTTGAGTTTAATATTTGCCACTTGAATTTAATATTTGCTACTCGGATTAAATATTTGTCACTTGCATTTAATATTTGCCACTTGAGTTTAATATTTGCCACTTGAAATTAAAATACGTCACTTGGTTTTAATATTTTCCACTTTGATTTAATATTTGCCACTTTAATTTATAGGTACTTGTCACGTTTGTATATAAAATGTAAAGGATAATTATTATTATTAGGATAATAAGACACGGATATGAAGAAATTATCAACTATATATTCAGTCTGATCTGATGAATAAGTAGGTACATTAAAATATATGTTATTTCAAAAAAGGGTTTTGTTAGCATAGATTAGTTTATGTCAAAAAAACGGAGTTCTGTTGGACTCAAGAAGGGTTTTGTTAGTATAGATTAGTTTATGTCAAAAAACGGAGTTCTGTTGGATTCAAGAAGGGTTTTGTTAGCATAGATTAGTTTATGTCGAGAGCATGAATATTTTGTAAGTTGAAATTAAATTTCTAAAATTCACTATTTAATAACAGATCAGTTTAAACAATGATAGCAAAATTATGATGATGAATTAGGTCTAAATATTTAGTTCAGTTTAGCAAATATTAAATCCGTCTAGCAAATATTAAATTCAAGTAGCAAATATAAAATCCAAGTGACAAATATTAAATCCAAGTGGCAAAGTTGATTTTTTTTATAGTACAAGAACTAGTGACAAAATGGTTTATTTTTATTTCATTTTATTTTCTTTTTATTGCAAAAGTTATAATTTTTATAGCATTGCACATACTCGTATAGCAATCTGATTTATTACATTTGAATTTACAATTTTTTAAATGGCATTTTAAAATTAAAATTATTGCAATTGAAATTATTTTTATAGCATTTAAATAGCACCCTTTATCAAGTGCAAGAACTAGTATTCAAGAAATTATTAAAATTACGGGGCATACGTTGGCAAATTCAATACTGTCATATTTACAGTTAAATGAAGCTCACCACAGCCGCATAATTTCTAACTTGAGGAGCGATAAAAGTGAAGAATCATCGACAATTACCTCAACTTTGGCGTCAGGAAATGATAAAAGTGAAGAGTCATCGACCACTACCTCAACTTTGACATCAGGAAATGTTTATAACAATTGCACATTTAATATAACTAATAATTAAATCTGCTTAGCTAATATGAATGAAATTTGTTTTTTTTGTTATGTGTAAATTATTTTGACATGTATAAATTTGTAAATAAAAACAAATATCACAAATAGATCTATTTTATTCAAAATTGACAATTTTTTTTTACTCCAAGTGACGTCAACGAGAATACAAAGGTTTGTATTATCGATAATACAAAGGTTTGTATAATCGATATTGTCATGGTTACTGCAAATAATAAAAATTTCCTATGTCAATATTCAAAAATATGCAATGGGATAGTTGTTTATATATATAGTTTCTATGGTTTTTGTGAAAAATAATGCATTTTAATTTGTTAAAATATAATGAGGGAAATAGTCACTTGAACAATCCCTAGGGCATTTTTGCCGATATATTTTGTACGTCATTTGTCAGAATTGAAAAAATTGAAGCAAATGATTGGTTTAATTAATATGTCGGAAATAGTCATTTCAATTTTACGTAGTAACAAAAATGTTAATCGATCATGGACTACAAGATACCGAAATACTAAATTATAAGTATATACTTTCATTATTCTTAAATGATACCGGATACAATTTTTTTTATTATATACCGATTGTAGGTAATAATCACATAATCTTTCATTTAAAATGACAAATTTGTTTTAAATTAATTATTTATCGAAATATTTAAAAAAGTACTACTTCCGGTTTGTAGATTGAAACCAAAAATATAATGGCTTATTAAGATTCGTATCAAAACCTTAAATATAAAATTTGAAATTTTAATGTTTAATATTTTTTGTGTTATCACGTCCGAAAAAATTGTAACATACAAACGAACGAACACATACACGCACGCACACACACAGACATAATCTTGAAAATGTTAAATTCTTACTCTAGGGACCCTAAAAATTCTAAAATTCTAAATTCTTACAATGCACGTTGACGGAAAAACACTTGTCGAAATAAAACTCGGTAAATGACATTTCAACGGCTCTAGAACACTTTGTATGACATTAAATAGGCAGCACTTCTTTACCTATCGGGGAAAAACAGCGGTTGGACGTTATTATCTGCTGGGCCTTATTACACGAACTTACTTATTAAATATGCATTTATAGATTTATTAATGATTCATGATTCTTCATATTCAATTTCAGTTTAAATTTTAAATAATACAGTCAAAATAAGTGTTACGCCTTACATAAAACGTACCTATTAAAAATCGTAGCTGCCTCGGTAACCATATATTCACTGGCATATTATAATTGCCTTGCAACATGGCTATAGTACAATGGCCCACAATTGATACTGCCACTCCAATAGTAAAGGTAAGATCGATAAACTTTACTACTTTGTAAATGAACTGAATGCTGTTTTTTTCTTTGTCGGTTAAACCAAGTGAATCTGGTTGCCAAAAATCATGATAAATTCGGTTAATTAATTCTCTTAGCCTTTCGTTTTTAAAATAAAACAATGTTGTCTTCATAACCATCTAAAATGTGCAAAATATTATATGGGAACTTATATTATATTGATTTATTATATTTTTTATTATATTTTTTTTTCTACTCCTGGGCCCTGTTTCATAAAACAACAAGTTACAGTATTACAATCTTACAATTACAAGAACTTGTAATGCACTATGTACAAGTAGGTACAAGTGTTTCATAAAAGTTATTACAATTTTACAAACTTGTAAGTTAAAAATTTACAATTGTAAAATAAATATTTTATAGATTATGTAGGAACCTATAATAAATTATTTGTATTAACGGTAAACCAAAGAATTAAAAATCCATACTTTATTAAAATTTGATATCTAAATTATGTTTGCTCATGAATTGCTCTGTGTTGTTTATTATTAGTCTGTAACTTCTGTAATGAATAGTATAAATGCATAATAAGGAAAATTTTCACTGAAAAAATTCTTATTTCAAACCAGGGTTGAAAAAAAAACATGTTTTTTTCAATTTTAAACAAAACATTTGTTTTTTACTGTTTAAATCTGTTTTTTTGGTTTAAAACATGTTTTTAACTCTGCACAAAAAACATGTTTTAAACAACAAAAACATGTTTTAAACAGGATATCTGTTTTAAATAAATATTATTTCCATCGAAATATGTCGCCAATGCTACTTTTTGAGATTTACATCGCTCTAGCTGCGTAGCTAGGAGTCACCGATGGTCGGTAGTTGAATTTGTTTTGTTTGTGTTATGCGTCGTGAATGGATTTCGATATCATTTTTAAACACCTGATTTAAAACACAGTTTAAAACATGCATTAAAACATTAGGCCGTGTTTAAAACATGTTTAAAACAGTTTGTTTAAAACAAATTGTTTTAAACATAACAACCCTGTTTCAAACACAAGAATAATATGTATTTTTAAATCCCTTTACTATTTTTATTTTCAACAAATATTCAGAAAGATTCTAGTTGAATTTGTGTCATCTTGTCCTCTGTCATCCGATAAGCTTTTGAAATTCAAACGTAATTAAACTACATTGATCATTGATCTCACTTTTTATGTTCTTTTGAACCTCATTTTGCTTACAACTTATTATAATCATTAGAAAAGTTCAACATATTCCATAGATTTTTCACATAAACTTCACATGACTTGTAACAAAATTACCTACTTTCGATGCAAAGTTAAAAATTATTAAAATTTGACAATTGTAAAAATGTAACTTGCCAAAATGTGTCAAAAACACTTGTAAAATTGTATATAATAGTTTTCCTGTAAAATTGTAAAAATTCATAGGTAGGTACTTACAAGTTTGTAGTTTTTGTTTATGAAACACTTGTAATTACGTTTTTGAAATAATTGTAAGAAAATGACAGTTGTAAATTGTAATTGTAGTTTTATGAAACAGGGCCCTGGTATTAAAACATCATTTCACGAACTGGTTTCTATGGCGCTAATAATATTCTGCAACAAGTGTGAAATGAAGCATATTCAGCTCAAGTGGAAAGTTTGTGAGACGAGCCGTAGGCGAGTTTCACGATTCCACGAGAGCGGAATAATTATTCCACACGAGTTGCGGACTACTTTCTCTACGACTTTAAATTTAATTACATTAAAAGCATAACTAAAACTATTAAAATTAAAATAAATGTATTTATAAAATAATATTCTACATAAAATTAATAAATCTAAATGTATTTTAAAGCTAGGTACGCATTAACCAAAAACATTGAATAAAGTTATTATTATTATTAATTATTATAACTCGCCACATTTCATTCCATCACTAGTGACGGAATGAATCCATTCCGTAACAAGTGACAGAATGTAACCATTCCATAATTGAAAATGATGTAAGAATGATAAATAAAACCAAAATAACAATTTATTATCCACGGCCGCAAGGATTGCAATATAATGTCCCCAATAAAGAAATGTTTAAAAAATCCGATTCTGGACACTGGCAATTCATATTTCAATCCGAGAAAATCTTAAAATAAATTCTGTAATTGAAAATAATATTAAAATACTGTACCTTATAGAAAAATGCTTGATAAATCCAATGCCGAAAACTGGGAGTCGATATTATTATTTGTGTAGAAGTTATATTTGATTTAACTCAAAATAGAATAGAAATTTTAAAAAATGTCTTATTTTTTCTCGTAGAATAAGTTTATACGGCAAATAATTGAGAGTCGCAAATTTCGCGAATTTTTTTCTTATAGAGAAATATTCCAGGAATCGCATGCAAGGAACCGGAAGTCAATATTTCAACCCGTTAATAAATGGCAGCTGTTTTTGTGTGAAAAGAAACTAAATGATGACAGAGTGCATTTAAAAATACATATTTTTATTTTCTCGAAATCTGTATTATTTATAAGGTAGTTTTTTGTATTTATGTTGTAGATTATGCTCTACAATTTTGTAAGTACAATTTTTGTCGTAATATTAACCGTTTACGAGTTAACCGCAAAAAACTAAACGAGGAGACCATTTTTTCAAAATAAAGCACTAGACCATTAGTAACAACTTCTCTGGTAAATGTATGACACCCAGAAGTATGCTCAGCGGTTGTATTATAGGCTATATAAAAATAATTCATTTATAATGTATTTATAAGTTTTAAAACCAATAGGTATAACAAGTTAATTGTAGGTGCATACCTAACCTACCCAAAATAAATAATGTGCATTTAAAAAGTATTTTTGTAAAATTTGCAGTCTCTAAAATACTTACTTGCCAAACAGCTCCAAATAAGACCAAATTTATAATAATATCTTCCAATACATCGAAACTCATTTTACAGCAATATATTGAAGTCAGCACAAGCGTTGTACATAAAACAACAATTAAAGTGCCACTAAAAAGTCTGGTTTTGAAAGATGTTTGCCATGGGCTAAGTCCATTATAACTTAAATATTTCAATTTTAGTTGTAATATGTCACAGGGCTGAATCTATAAATGACAAAACACAATTCGGTAGAGCATTTTATGATTCATAATTATTTTGTTTTTTAATTTAAAAATCAAACGATGACAATACTTATTATTTGATGTTGATATTCTTTCATTATCAATACAAAAGTGTATTATAGGCCCTGTTCACATAAGGATTCTTTAAAGATTCTTTCTTACTTCTGAATTTTGAGACAAATAATCCTGGTAAGAATTGCCTGTCAATGAGCCTTGGAAAAAATAAAAGAAGAATTTCTAATTTATTGATAGCTTCAAAACAGTCCATTTGTTTTTATCCTGGACTCAGAAGCACGGAATAATCTTCAATGAAACCAAGTGTGAACAGGGATAAGAGGACCGTCTACCTAGCACAAAATGTATAGGTGCGTACTAACGTGACGAGTGTTTTATGACCAGAACAAAAATCCGATGTGGCCAACACATGACCTCTCGCCATAGTCTACTATTTTACTGAGTGTGTATGAAGGTATACTTACTCACAAATATACCATTGTAGAAGTAATTCGGGACTTGTAGTTTTTATAATATTATTAAAGTTTATTATGAGCTTATAAATAATATAAACATTTCATATTTTCCATTTCAATTTGTCAAAAAGTCAAAAATTTATATGACATTAAGTAACACTCAAATATTTTATTTTTTGTTTTCATAGGTAGACAGATAAATCAAAATTGTAACAAATTAGTAGAATTTTTAACTTTTCTTGTAATTTAGACCGGGAGCCGGCAGGTCAGGTGGGTGTATGATTTGCCACATTTCGAGGTTTTGGTGGTTGATAGCCAGTAATATCCCCATCCCCAAAACGCAAGTATGGCGCCCCTAAAGTGTAGCTTTTACATGGGGTGAATTACCAAACGTGTCAAAAATTGACATGCCCATGGGGAATAGGCCACACGATGATTGTTGTTTTATGTTGTTTTATGTTGTTCAGGAGGTTGCCAAAGCACGGAAACGCAATATGCCATACCAATATGGCGTCGCCTAATGTCCGCCATACTAGCCGAAACGTGTCATTTTTTTACAGTCGACATGTATCATTGGCCACACGCTATTCTTTGGCGATATTTGTTCGGGATAAAATATAGAACAAGGATATACAAACGCCATACCGCTGGCGAGTCGCTAAGTGCCCGCCATACCAGGGCAAAGATGTCGATATTTCACCAGGACCATGTATGATCGACCACCAGGTACCGATCATACACTCACTATCGAAATTTTAGCATGATTACAATACCTACCTCTCTTACCGGATAAGAGTGGCGAGAGATAAAAAGTATATCAAGTTATATTTTTAGATTTATTTTGTGTTTTTATATGATTTATGATATTTTTATTATAAAACGAATACATGATTGAATTCAGAAAAAGTACTCTATCGAATAGGCCTAAAAATATGTATATTCCCATTTGAAAAAATATAACTTTGTGTTGTAACTTGAGAACCACTGGTTTAAAAAATTATTTTATTCTTTAATCAGATGTCTCCCTTGGTCTCCTACAACTTTGTTTTATAATATTTTCTTGTAACTATAATAATAAAGAAAATATAGGCGGTGGTTGGTTTCGCTGTTACACCCGCCTGTATAGGTGTGACATGGGTATAGGTATAACATGTAACACAAAAAATATAATACTGTTCTGTAAGCTAGTCTTTGTAATTTGACTTTATTTTTTAATTATGCGTGTTTAATTCAAAAACCAATTTAAAATATTGTCTTTAGACTTTAATTTTGTTACTTATTTTAAAAATAATACTTACCTCATCGTTGGTTGGCATATTAACAATTCGTTTTATGTCTAAACCTTTCGAATGTCGTATTATTAAATGATTGAAATATGTAAAACAGCAGAATTTATTCCAAAACATATTTGCGTTGAAAAAGTTTTATACTTACATAATGTACTGCGCTAGACGCATATACGTAACTTGTAATTACTACTTACAAATGAACTTTATTTTTAATTCATATTTAATAAGAGAAATTTGCATCTGCTAAAAGTTTTTAACAAAGATGGGAAATATCACATTTTAGTTGCTTATAATAAAAATTCTTGCATATTTTAAGGAAATAATGTAACATAATATTGTAAATATATTAAAAATTGTAAAGTACATTTTATTTACAAAAACTTAAAACAATCTTATAATTAAAATATAAATCGGTATATTTATTTCCTGGGGTGTTGTAAATTCCCCTCCACGGTCCATAATTTTTGACCTTGTGTACTGCCGACGTCTTCCCAAGCTTTACTTACATTTCTAAAACATTAACAGTTTTAAAAAATTTGTTATATTTTAAACTCGGGTCAAAAACCGGCCAAACAAAATATATTGTGCATAACTCAACTGCTAAATATGTTTAGTGTCCTCAAAAAATTTTAAGACTCGGTCAAAAATTCTCTCGGGCGCTACACAATAATATTGCAGCCTAGGTATACAATAACCATTTGCGGACTCGAAACATTTGGCAAAAGTAAAGATTTTAGAGGGCATGTACTAAAATAGTTATTTACATTATAAGTGCGGTAGGTTTTATTTTACAACGCGAGGTTATATATTGAAGTACCTAAGACGCGCAGCGGAGTTCTTTAATAGAACCGAGCGTTGTACTAACACCGAACGCACACATTATGTATTATATTTTTTGGCTGACATACCTACCTACTTATTTAAAATATCGTATATTCTATGAGGTTACGTACCTACGTGAGATGCATTTAGACTCGATTTTGTTTTAATGGCTTTAAAATCAATAAAATTCCACGCTCTTTACCATGGTTAAAGAATAATTAGGTTTACCGACTGGCTATGTTTTTCATTGACAA
Organism: Agonum fuliginosum; assembly: GCA_947534325.1. NCBI lineage: Eukaryota > Metazoa > Arthropoda > Insecta > Coleoptera > Carabidae > Agonum > Agonum fuliginosum. The sequence goes on from OX384040.1 coordinate 17,734,480, forward strand.
CCCCGGTCAGAAGTTGTAACTAGTTCGTAGGTATATTTCTAGAGTTTCTAGCTTCTAAGTATCTCTGCTGGTCAGGAGCTGCTCGATTCGATGCTCAAATATTTGCGCGGGAACTTTCTGTCAATTAATACAATTTTTGAAATTAAATAATTTGTACTTTATGTAATATTATAAAAATATATGTGAAATATAAAGTACATTTAAGGTTAAAAAAATGAATCAGGTAAATATTGCTGTGAAATAACTCAAAGCGTTCAAGAAAAACTATCAGTTATTTTTATTTTAGGAAAAATGAGTATAAATCGCCATTGTTTTATACCAAATTGTACTTCGGGATCGTGGTGTTAGTTAGTATTGTATAGTGTGCCGATAACGCGTTCCAATATTGTACTGTTGTGCGCATGACGTCAGCTTATGCCCATGTCACACCAACGTGGCATGAAGCACGGTGCTCGATGTGGCATTTTGCTTTGTTCAAAGCTGTCAAAAGGGTGTCACACCGGTATAGCAAAATGCCATACGAAAATTTGTATATTGCTATGTTCACTTCGTACTTTGAAGGGTTTTGAAAATTATTTTTGACAGCTGAGAATTAAAATTCATCATTTTTTTGTGTTAATTAAATCAATAATTAGTTCATATATTGACAAAAGCTGAAAGGGTTATATTCTTATTATCAAATTACTTACTGTTACTATTTTGACATCAATTATTCACCAAATGTCAATAATTATATTGAGGACCCACTGCGAAATCAGCAACAAATTTCCATATGTCAAAATGCTCGACGGAATAGCGGCGATAAAATTTTACGTTATTCATTTGTTCCCATAGAGCACCGTGCTTCGTGCTATGCCGGTGTGACATGGGCATTAGGAGCAACTTCGCTTGAACAGAACAGTAATGGCGGGATTACGATGAACTTGACGTGACGGGACGGAACGCAACGTGACGTGACGTGACGTAACTTAAAAGTTCAAACACACTATTTTATATGAATGTGTCTAATTACAATCTACTTAACGTACTGTATGAGAACTTAACGTGACGTGAAAGCTTGCCAATGTCTAGCTTTTGCGTCACGTTCCGTCACCGGCACCAATCACGTGATTCCCTCAACCAATCAACGCTCTCGGCTCAGATCTGCTAGAATTATTGTTGTTACTGTCACCTCGTGTTTAGAGCTGTCATTTTGTGTTTGTTTTCATATCATCAAAATGTCAATTATTGACGATAGTTTGCTAACTGAAGCTGTACGAGTACATCCTGAAATTTATAATAAGGGCCATGCAGCTTTCAAAAACGTTGGTTTAAAGGAAGCAGCATGGAAAATTGTGGCCGTAACAGTAAATGGTTTACGCTTTCGCATTTGAAGATACAAATATCCAGCCAACATAAAGAGCAATATTTTTTGACAATGCATCACAGGATTCATTTTCTTATCACTGATGAATGACATAAAGAGAGATACGTTCACGTTACGGCGATCGTAATAGCACTTCTGTGCATTCGCGGAAATTGCACGTTAAGTTGCCTTCACGTCAGGTCACGTTGCGTTCCGTCCCGTCACGTTAAGTTCATCGTAAACCCGCCATAAGACTGACGCGTAGTTTTGGCGTGTTTTTCTTTGGCAATATTATTGCTATTTGTTTATTAAGATCTGTTTCTTCGCTATTGAACGATATAATGGCCGTTTGCACCATGTATGGTTAAATTCTGCGATTATCGAAATTAGTTTAACTAAAACTTGGTTTAATTTTATTGCGACATGCACAGTACTGTATTAACAAAAGATTAGTTAACCAGCTCTCTGTATACATTTTGGGAATTCGAGTGAATTTATCTGGGGGAAATGTAACAGACGGCATTTAATTATTTATTTAGGTTTTGTAAAATTCAAGTTTCATAATTATTTTAACATTATTATTTTTTATTACGCTTTCGGACCTTAACTTTGAAATTATTTTATATTTTTATTACCGTAAAAACTTGAGGAATTTGCAGTTTCTATGGTCTTTTGAAATCCCTAGTTTTTGAGATATAACACGGCGACTGCAGGACATTTTTATTACTTATTTCTGAAAAAGGTTTTTCTAAATTGCTTTATTACTTGTTGGAATGTGTCACAGTTAATTTTAGAAGTTAGGTTTAGTAACATTTTCTACTGTCCTTGCAGAGTTCCTGTTATATCTCGAAAGACCAATCAAAGTTGACGATCTTGAAGGAACCACCCCTTATGGGTTATGGGGGGTGGGTCCAAACAAAACAGAAAATTGATAAAAAGACGAAAAAATGGAAAAAGCTCTCTCTCTGCTGTCAAGTTTTTGCGAGTGTTAGTTTTGAGTTTAAGTGTATTATTCGATTCAATTTTTAGAGTTAAGTGAATTAAAATGGAACTATTTAAGAAGAACTTTTAATTATTATATTTCATGTTGTTGTTCATATTTGTGTTTCATGTTTGTATTGTCGCTTCTGTATTGTCGCTTTTGTATTGTCGCTTTTGTATTGTCGCTTAATTCCTAATTTCAACGTTTATATTTTACTTTATTATAATTTTTATCTGTCACATGTCGCGAGTGTTTTATTAACTAAATCTCCTCTCCCAGTGCTATCAATTAAGTTGAGTTTACCTATTGCTAAAAGTAACTCTGACCAAACACCAGTTGTTACAACTGGTGGCAGTTTCCGGAAACGTACCTTAACCAGTGCCCCGCTCGCGGTATTAACTAAAGTAAAGTTATTTTTATATAAACAATAATCAAAATGACGGGTGCAACCAATGGTGATGCTGGCGCAACTACATCTACGAATACTAGTGATGCATACATGATATCGAGCTCTTACATTGATAGAATAGCGCCATTTTCGGGAGGACCGAACGAATGTGTAACATCTTTCATAAATCAGGTTGAAGAGTGTAGTCAAGTCCTCCAGTGGCCCGAAAACTATAATTTAGGATACATTAGAGCATCGTGCACAGGTGCAGCAAAAGTATTCATAAACGTAAACGCCGAAATAGCTAAACAAAAGATTTCAAAACATTTAAAGAAAAATTAATAAAACGTTTTGCATCTCGGGTCGATGAATTCACAGTAGAGAGGAGATTTAATTCTTGTTTTCAACACCGCGATGAACCTATTTACGAATACTCTGATCGGTTGCAAGTTCTCGGTCGTTTTTTGTGCCAAAAAGACGAAGACGCTACTAAACAACAAATTCTAAACGAGGTACACGACAAACGGTTACTGAATCAATTTATAACAGGTCTACTTCCACATTTACATAAAGACGTAGTTATGAGCAAACCGAAAACGATTGAATTTGCACATAAAATTAATTTATTAACTGAACATTCACGGACGGACGATTCCCGCATAAACACACAAAGGGCCTCGCATTCAGACACACCAGACAACGAACTCGTAGCTAGAATTGAATCAGTAGTGACTCAAAAATTAGAAGCGCTCAGCATAAACCACATAAATCAAAATCCCGCTAGAAACCCCAGTACCAGTCAGTCTCAAAACCGGTATCAAAATCAAAATTTCAGCCAACACAATAATAATAATCAGTATCGAAATCGAAGCAACAATAGTCAACCGAGAAACAGGACTTACAACAACTATAAAATAAGCGAAATAATGTGTTTTAAATGCGAGAATTTAGGCCATTTTCAAAGAAATTGTCCGCTTAGATTCGCTCCTGGGTCAAAATGCACCAGATGTAATAATACGGGTCATACAATCGTTAATTGCCAGTTGAAATTCAACAATAGCGGTGAGGCACAACAGCAACAAAATTTAAACTCTTAAAAGTCGCAGATATCCCCGCATCTGTCGACTTACATCAAGACTTAGTTAGAGCACTAGCGCCAAGGAGAAATAGTATAATCGACAAAGTCACTTTAGAAATAGAGAATAGAAAATATAGTTTTTTAATAATTGACACGGGCGCTAGCGTAAGTCTAGTTAAACGATACGTGATTCAGGGGACAAGTGTACAAATAGATAATGAGAAAATTAGGAATAGATTAATTACAGGTATAACCGGTCAGTCATTACCTGTAGTAGGAATTAGTAATATTAATATTAAATTAGGTAATAGAAAGGATAGTCATGAATTTATAGTATGTGAAAATAATTTAGCGTTATTAACAGACGGTCTAATCGGTTCAGATTTTTTTTTTAAATATAAGGCAGTGGTCAATTACAAATACAACGAACTAGAAATTGAAAATAATCATTTTAAATTTAATTCTGTACTTGTAATAAATGAAAATAAAGATACACCTGAAGACTCATTGACCACAAGTGTTAATTTAGAATCAAAAAATAATTCACACAATGACAGTAAAATGGTATCACGACCACGAGAGAATGAAGTTGAAGAGTCGACTACAAACGAACGTAAGGCCGAAGAATATAAATTTCAAAATTTAGAAACAAAGTTACGTAAGAAACGCGGTGCTAGGAATTTTCCGAAGTGTACTAGCGTCTCGCCGGTCTCGCCAGATTAGGTTCTTCAAAAACCACGTGTTTTAAATTTTGAAACGAACAGCAGTCACAGTCGAAATTCAGGAACTAAGTTTAGTAAAAAATACGGTGCTAGAGATTTTCCGAAATGTACTAGCGCCGTAGCGGTCTCGCCAGATTCCGTACAACCTAAACTTCGTGTTCAAAATAATAAAATCGGTTTTAAAAGCGACGTAAATGAGAGCGTTATTTTTGAGAAGTTAGAATCGGTCAGAGAACCTGAGAGTATCTGTGCACACGTGGACACAGATGAGTTTCCAGACGCGTCTCATTGGATCAAGTTAAAGAGTCCGATTAGTGATTGAGCCTAGGTCAGAAGTCGTTTGTACGGGTTATAGGGAAAACCCAACGAAAATGCAAGGTTGTGTGCTAGTAGAACCAACTGAAATTCTCACGTGGTATCATGGTAGCTAGAGCAGTTGTGAATGCGACCAGAACTGAAGCACTTATCAAATTAATTAACGTATCAGATACAGAATTAGTACTGGCCGCAAGGACGATAATAGGGTACGAAGTTCCTTTAGAAACATTAGGTAATGAGGTGCATGAGTCCGATGGTGTATTTTCCGTAAATAGTATCGACATTGCTAAAATCATTAACCTAGATCACCTTGAAGAAGACGATCGAAGCAAAGTAAGAGATTTGATTAGTAATAATTATAAGGATATTTTCATGGTAGAAGGAAGTAATTTAGGTTGTACTTCAAAAATTAAACACCGAATTATAACGGAAGACGTGCACCCAATCGCTAAACGCCCCTACCGTGTCCCTCACGCTCAAAAGGAGGAACTAAACAAGCAAATAGGTCAATTGCTTGAAAGCGGAATCATTCAAGAATCCGATTCCCCTTGGGCCGCCCCCGTAGTGTTAGTGAAACGAACTATGCCTAACGGTACTGTCAAAATAAGACTTTGTATAGATTTCCGTGCATTAAATAGTGTGACGAAGAAAGACTTTTTACCTCTACCGAATCTTCAAGATACCATTGAACAACTACACGGTGCGGCGCTATTTACAACACTCGACTTAGCCAGCGGTTATCAACCAGGTTGAAATAGAAGACGAAGATAAAGAAAAAACCGCATTTAGTACCCCCTGGGGACATTATCAATGGAACAGGATGGCGTTCGGTTTATGCAACGCCCCCAGCACGTTCCAACGATTAATGTACTGTGTGCTAAGCGGATTAACAGACGAAAAGTGCTTTGTGTATCTTGATGACATTATAGTTTTTAGTAAAGACAATATAAATAATCATATGGAAAGGCTGCAGTGTTTGATAGACTTAGAAATTATAATCTAAAATTAAAACCGGAAAAATGCAATTTTGTAAAACGCGAAACAACATACCTAGGGCATATCATTTCGGAAATCGGCGTGCGACCAGACCCATCCAAAACTCAAGCCATTGAAAACTACCTCAGGCCAAGAAACGTCCGTGATGTCCGAGCCTTTATAGGATTACTCGGGTTTTACCGGCGGTTCATAAAAGACTTTGCTACAATCGCAAAACCGCTGCACTCACTCACCAAGAAAAATACAACCTTAAAATGGAATGATGATACTGAAGCTGCGTTTAATTCCTTACGCCGCGCTCTAATTACGCAGCCAGTATTAAAATTCCCTAACTTTGAAGAGGAATTTATTGTGACCACAGATGCATCAAACTTTGCTCTCGGTGCAATACTAAGTCAAGAAATTAATGGAGAAGAACATCCAATATCTTATGCAAGCCGCGTTTTAAACTCAGCGGAAATAAATTATCCCACTACGGAGAAAGAGTGTTTAGCAGTCATGTGGGCCGTCAAAAATTTCCGCTGCTATCTATACGGACGAAAATTTAAAATAATAACGGATCACCGTCCGTTATGTTGGCTAATGACAAAAAGTCACTCCACTAGCCGATTGTCGCAGTGGGCATTAACCCTAGCCGAATATGAATGTGATATAATTCACAGACCCGGGCGAGAAAACGGCAACGCGGACGCTCTTTCGAGAATAACGGTCACATGTGTAAATGATTTCGAACCTGTATGGGATCGAGACAGGATTCTGGAAGAGCAGCGACAAGATCCAGACATAGCAAGCATTGCGAATGACGTCAAATCAGGAAAAATTACAAATTATTTTTTTCTCGATTTAGATGGCATTTTATATAAATCTCGTAACCTTCAAGACCAAGAAGATCGTATTGTGGCCCCACCTAGAATGATAAGAAAAATTCTTACCACCTACCACAATTTACCACAGGCGGGGCACGTAGGATACGATAAAACATACGCGCGAATTAAGAGGAAATTCTTTTGGACGGGCATGGCTAAACAGGTAAAAGAATTCTGCGAAAGGTGCGTATCCTGTGGCGAACGCAAAACTTCGCCTCACATAAAACCAGCCCCGTTACAAGTATTTGAAGAGCTGCTCGCCCCTTTTGAACGAGTCGCAATGGACGTTGTCGGGCCGTTGGTGAAAAGCAATAAAGGAAACAAATATATTTTGACCTTCCTAGATGCTTTCACGAGGTATACAGAAGCGATTGCGATACCTGACCAATCGGCAGAAACAATTGCAAGAATATTTGTGACCGAAATTGTTGCACGACATGGACCACCTAAGCAATTACTAACAGACAAGGGCGCAGCATTCACTTCAAAATTGTTTTAAAATGTGTGTCAGCTCCTCGGTGTAACAAAACTTCAAACAACGGCATATCATCCGATGTGCAATGGCAGGATAGAAAGATTTCACAAAACACTGGCTGATTCTATGTCTCATTATGTACACCGTAACCAACAGGACTGGGACACCTGGTTGCCGTATGTATTAATGGCATTAAGAAATTCGGAACACTCAGCCACTGGTGAAACACCGTTCAAATTATTATACGGTCGAGAATTTGAACTACCCTTTGACGATATTCTTGCACCAAATCTTAGTAAGAGCAAAAAATGGTATGGATATAAACATTTGGCAACAACACCTTCAAAATTTAAGAGATACTAAAATTACGAGGGAGAAACAATTTTTTGGAATCGGAACAGTATTAGTTATCTGTATAATAGGCGTATGCATATATATATATATATATATATATATATATATATATATATATATATATATATATATATATATATATATATATATATATATAAATTATGTATTGGCTACCCTTTATTCTACAATAATTATTCCAAGTCAGCACTTCTAGCTGTATTTTTCCATTATGATAAGAAATGTAATAAAACCCCCTGCGAACAAGCAAAGATGTTCACTTGCTGCTCGCTTGCTCATGTAATATCTTGTACTCAACACGTGTAAACACGTTTAATGAAATAAAATTAATTTTTTTCAAATATATTAAATCAAAATATTTAATTTATATATATAATATATAGAGTCAGGAAAGCATTATTGTTAAAAAAATCACAATCTCGTAAAACCCAAAAGACCGATATAGCCTTACTACCTGTCCCGTCTCCGTCCTATACCAATGATCCTAGGAACCTTAGCGAAGAAACAGACCCAGCTCACGATGATCGTAAAGGAAGCCACAGTTTGGCCCTCATAAATTCATTTATCAGAAAATAATATTTTGGTTAAGATCACAACTCGGATGCCCGGGAATATAGTTTTGTTATTCCCCAGGAAGTTGCCTCTCCTGTCCTGTTGGTAGGCAACCAAAGTTTTAGTTTGACCAGAAATATATTGTTCTATTTAGTAGTTGTTAAAGTAACGTCAAACTAAACCTCTGGTGAAGATAGGTTTAAGTTTTCAATAGTAGTAGTTCCAGTTCCTTTTATTATGCTACAAGTAGATTCTAGATTATATTGTAGATTTTAGGTACCTATATCGGATTATGAGTAGACTGTTAAAGACATTTTGATTATTGTATTCTAAATTTAAAGTTTAAAATTATTTGTATTATATTTTTGTGTAAAAAGACAGCAGATACTGTTTCGGTTTATTTTGTTGCAGCCACTACCCACTCTAATTGTACGAGAAACAACAGAATGGAATGACCAGCTCGAAGACTCCAGTTCCTCGGCGAGATCACCCAGAGCCCAAGGAAGTGTTGTGGCTGGTGAAACCATCCGAAAGAGTACAAGCGTACTTAGTGCTTAGTACGCCACTCAGTGATCGCCATCTACCTAGTGAATCTGGAAGCCCTGGATCCTGCTCTGCAGATTGCGATGAAGCTGAAGATGGCCATCAACATCGAGATGGAAGGAAACGGAACTGGAGCCGAGTACTGGTGCATTCGACACATTCAAAGACGTTGTAGGGAGTGAAGTTATATTTTTAAAAATATAACTTAGTTTTAGTGGGTAGGGATGTAACAGACGGCCGAACAGCATTTAATTATTTATTTATTTTGGTTTTGTAAAATTCAAGTTTCAAAATTATTTTAACATTATTATTTTTTATTAAGCTTTCGGACCTTAACTTTGAAATTATTTTATATTTTTATTACCGTAAAATTTGAGGAATTTGCAGTTTCTATGGTCTTTTGAAATCCCTAGTTTTTGAGATATAACACGGCGACTGCAGGACATTTTTATTACTTATTTCTGAAAAAGGTTTTTCTAAATTGCTTTATTACTTGTTGGAATGTGTCACAGTTAATTTTAGAAGTTAGGTTTAGTAACATTTTCTACTGTCCTTGCAGAGTTCCTGTTATATCTCGAAAGACCAATCAAAGTTGACGATCTTGAAGGAACCATCCCTTATGGGTTATGGGGGGTGGGTCCAAACAAAACAGAAAATTGATAAAAAGACGAAAAAATGGAAAAAGCTCTCTCTCTGCTGTCAAGTTTTTGCGAGTGTTAGTTTTGAGTTTAAGTGTATTATTCGATTCAATTTTTAGAGTTAAGTGAATTAAAATGGAACTATGTAAGTAGAACTTTTAATTATTATATTTCATGTTGTTGTTCATATTTGTGTTTCATGTTTGTATTGTCGCTTTTGTATTGTCGCTTCTGTATTGTCGCTTTTGTATTGTCGCTTTTGTATTGTCGCTTAATTCCTAATTTCAACGTTTATATTTTACTTTATTATAATTTTTATCTGTCACATGTCGCGAGTGTTTTATTAACTAAATCTCCTCTCCCAGTGCTATCAATTAAGTTGAGTTTACCTATAGCTAAAAGTAACTCTGACCAAACACCAGTTGTTACAGAAATTAGAGCATGCCCTAACATTATGTTGGTGTCTCCGTCAACGTTTGACACTTGTTTTGTGTGTGCTCGAGACCAAGGAGCAGGACACTCGTACCGCTGTACAACCGACTCCGGTAAGTCACCGTGTGACAGTATTTCCGTTCCGTATGTGTCAGTGTTTTCTGACACAACCTCCATTCCGTGTGTCAGTGTTCTCTGACACAGAAATTCCGTTCGTGTGTCAGTGTTTTCTGACACAAAACCTCCGTTCCGTGTCAGTGTTTTCTGACACAGAAATTCCGTTCCGTGTGTCAGTGTTTTCTGACACAAAACCTCCGTTCGGTGTGTCAGTGTTTTCTGACACAGAAATTCCGTTCCGTGTGTCAGTGTTTTCTGACACTAAACCACCGTTCCGTGTCAGTGTTTTCTGACACAGAAATTCCGTTCCGTGTGTCAGTGTTTTCTGACACAAAACCTCCGTTCCGTGTGTCAGTGTTGTCCGACACAAAACCCGTACCGTTCCGTACCGTCATACCGTACCGGCCCGTACCGTCATACCGTACCGTTCCGTACCGTCATACCGTACCGTCATACCGTACCGGCCCGTACCGTCATACCGTACCGTTCCGTACCGGCCCGTACTGTCATACCGTTCCGTACCGTCATACCGTACCGGCTCGTACCGTCATACCGTACCGGCCCGTCATACCGTACCGTTCCGTACCGTTATACCGTACCGGCCCATACCGTTATACATTTACTGGGTGATAAGAAAACGACGCATCTACCTGAAGGTTACCTCCGTCCGACCGTTTGGCGCCCGAGCATCCGTTGTCCTCAGGAAGAAGATTGCAACCGACGCATTAGCGGCACGAGGTCAGATAGTGGCAGCAAATAGCGTCACATAATATAATTTAAATACATGTAAAAAGTACTTAGGCAAAGATATTTCAATAAATTATAAAAAAAATATAATATGTTCAACTTCTGGTCAGTGAGAGTTAAACTTAGATTGACAGTTAAACCATGAATATTCACGGTTTAAATATTTGTTCTTAAACGTCTTTCTAAGCGTAGTTTAGTAAATGGTGCAAATTATTTTTGAAATAACTAGTCTCTAAACTACAGTTAAATTTTAAACTTAGATGGTGCAAACGGCCATAAGTGTTTATTTAAACTTAAGTTAGAAAAGACCTCCAATACATTATTCCCAATATCCTCAACACAACCTAAAACACACCACCATGGAATATCAAACATCCCCAATACATCCTAGAACTACTACAATATTCAAAACATGAAACACCACATCAAATATACGTCAATAAATTCAAGGAAATAAAAAACAAATTACGAGACTACTAGTCGAGTCAATATACTAATCCACTTCCCGTTTTTTGCGCAGTAAGATGGATCGAAATGGGTTTTTTTGCATTCGCTTCCTAAAATTATATAGAAACTTTGTGACTACTTGTGATCCGCTTGGGTTTGCAAATTGCATTTGTGCACTGCAAAATGCATTCTGAAAAGTGCATTTTTGCAGGCAGTAGTTTAAAAATTAATAACTTGGCGAATAACGACTGCAATTGCACCATTGCGGGTCCCCGGAGGTTTTCGAGGTCGCAGAATCCGAATATGACATTAAATTCAGCCTCCCGGGTACCTGGGGCACCGTACCTGGACACTGTCAAAAATCACGATTTCAATATTTCCCCCATTACGAGTATATAGGCCGAGGAAGTGAAAATGGGTCAAATTGACTAGTTTTACTAATTTATTTCAAAAAATTTATTATTATACTCTAGAGTCATCTTTTAACTATCTGTATATAAAATATGAACACTGTAAGTAGGTTAGGTGTAATAAAAAGAGCTTAGTTTGTAATATAGCGAGGTCACTTCTTGTTCACTATATTTTTTGGCACAAGTGTAGACTTAAAGTGATCCTTTACCCATGGCAGAAAACAGTCAAAAACATTGATTTCGCAAACTTTTTTATAGCGTTTATTGTTTTGTGAAACACAATAATAACAAATAATTTATGTTTGAGGGGGGGGAGGTAATATTTGTAAAATAAGAGGGGTTTCGCGCGCCCTGTACAGCTTTTATTTATAAGCGAATTAACCGAATTTTTAAATTCGTTTTAAAATAGAAGATATTTGTGTTCAAAAAATTGGCAAAATTCAAATTAACATATTAAGTAAAGTTTTAAAATTCTGCATCTTGCATTTTGTAAAGTGTTCTATTATCTTCAACAATATTTTTAGATTGTTATATTAAATAAAACAATAAACGCTGTGGAGTAGCGGGCGAAATCCATGTTTTTGGCTGTTTTCTGGCACGGTAAAGGATCGTCTTAATGTAAACATGAGCTTTAATGTTTGACCGGTTATTTTCATTTCAAGCTCATACATAGCTTCTTGGGATAGTGTTTCAATACTAGGAATAAACTTAGTCAGAATGGCAGTATTGGGCACCACAACTGACGTCATAAATCTCGAATGATCGTGTTCCATGTCGGATTTGAAGTCTCTGTTGTACGTATTTAATGGGAAATATCCCAGTTCCTTGAGCTGATCTCCTTCTTCGTAATATTCCTTGTACAAATCTTGCAGCACTCGCAATGAGGCTTTGCTGTACGGTTTACAGAAGTCTTGAAACACCGCCACCCCCATCATCACGGTTTTTAGACAGAGCCTGTGCTCCGGATCATTTAGATTGACGGTTTTATCGTTTAGAAGATTGTTTAGTTTAGTTCTTCTTTTGATTAGAGTTGGCCTATAGGTTGCTAAAAGACATGTCTTTATTTCTGCCATTAAATTTTTGTAGTCTTCTTCGTTCATGTGACGGAATCCGTCTACAAACTAAAATATAATAGTTATGCACGGTCATATTATAATTTGACATTTATACACGAATTTCTTTGACATAAACGTCACTTTATAGCCCACGAACTACATTATAGTTCAGTACACCATAAAGAAACGTCAAATTAATGCAAACAGTTGTTGCGAGATGTTATTTTAATAAGAGTACTACAAACAAATTAGATAACTCTTGAAACAATAAAACTCATTAGCTAGCCTCTTAGATTTCAGTTTAATGGTAGTGTTCGAGAAGAACAGATCATAAATCAGTAAAGTGTATATGGTTATGTGAAATAGATCCGTGTTGATCTGGCCTGGTGAGTTGAGCCGTGTGTGGGTGTGTGTCTATGATGTGTAGAGTGTGATGATAAGAGTTGAGACGTTGGGTACGCGGACCGTGGTTGGCCGCCAACGATACAACGAGCAGCTATTATATGGGCTGTAGTAATCCTAGTCAGATTGCCGTGGGGCTGGAGCAGGGCCGTAGCCAGGAGAGGCCAGAGTGGGCATTGCCCACTTTGAAAGAAAAAGTTGCCCACTCTAATAAAATCGGATTGGTGGACCAAAATTAATACATTTTATATAAATTCTACTTTTGTGATCTAACAATTTATTTTTGTAAATAAAATGGGTGAAAAATAAATGCAACTTCACATCCTTTGCAAAAAATACTTCACCATTATAAGGCATTTGACCTTGAGTGAAAAAAAATTTCGACTGCGGCGCATTTCTTTCTTCTTTTACACTCTAAAGCTGCGTTCACATAGAGCTTAGTGCCGTTGCCTTGTTAGAGCGGTGTTGCATTGGTATTGCATTGGTAAGGACAGCGTTCACATACAAACTTAGTGACGTTGTTGTAGGTAATACAGTATTCTGTTGTATATAAATTGAAATTGCTGTCCTAAAAATATTTTAAGATTTAATTTGATAAAAATGTCAGAACAAGCAATAATTATTACCTGTAAATTTAAACTTCAATGCAAGAATTTTACTTTCTTTTTTATATTTTCTCAGTACAATGAGCATTTTTTGTTCCAAATTGCTGGATATTGTACCAACAATTCAGCAAATTTACTGTCTACACTCATATTTATCTATAAAAATAGGTAAATTCGAACTCAATGACAATTTGTCATAAATCAAATTTCCACATTAAATTTTGATTGGCTGTTGCTTGGCGGTGCGGTGCTTGTGCGTTGTAAATGTTTGAAGTTTACAAACTATAGCAACGCATTGCACTGACACTACCAACGCGTTGTCATTGTGAACGCTTCCATTGCTTTGCGTTTGCCTAATCCTGTGCAACTGCAAGACCGCTGCACTACCGTTACAATAAGTCTTATGTAAACGATACTTAACTCTCTAACTTTTATACTACAAATTAATCCCTTGTAACATCAAGCTAAAAATGTATCTGCACTGGGTTATAAATACGTATTATAATCAACCGGCAAAAAATTTAAGCTACCCACTCTAAAATTCGAGTTGCCCACTCTTAAATATTTGACCTGGCTACGGGCCTGGACTGGAGTGGCCCTAACCAGGTCGCCAACGAGATACGAATGTTTGAATGTGGTATGATGTTGAGATTGATGTGTGATGTGAGAGTCTGAGGTGGAAGTGTTCTACCAGCGTGTTACTGCTCCTCGCTAAGCATGTTTGCTTATGTTTTCTTTGCTTCCAGAGTTAAACGTGACTTGAGCTTGCCAACTAATTCCTTAAACCTTACGACAAGGTTATCGCTTCCAGGTATGCTTGATAAGATCTAACAGTAGACATCATAAGTACACTTAGGGTGTATGGACATCAGCCGAACGGACAATGGCCGAATGGGACAATGGCAGAACGGAATGCAGCCGATGGGACATTGGCAGAATAAGGGTGGAGATGAAAATTGTGATGACGTCATAAGGTTTGAGTTTATACTTAAAGTTTAGCTACACATAAATAGATGTCTCTAAACGTGACAGTGGTTTATAAAATGTTTGATTTGTTGGTGATAATATTTATTGATTGACATTTAAAATAACCTACAAAAGCAATTTGAAATCAATCACCAATATTATGTAAACAAGATACATAGGTTATTGTTATATTAAAATAACAATAACTATTATTATTGGTGGTACCCTTTGTGGTACCTAGTTTTAATTTAATATGTTGTATGGAAGACAAAGTTGGAACAAAAAATTAACCTTTTTATTCAATATAAATTTATGTCTAATATCAAAATGATGGAAATCTATTGATTTAGGTATAATTACAAGTACAATGGATAAGAATGAGGAAATTTACCACGAAAAACATTATAATTTCGTATCTTGCTACACCCCTTTAGGGTTATCCCATGCAAGGCTGGTTGAACCGACGGCTAATACTCAGTGGAAATGGGAGTGGGTGTTAGACCTCCAATAGTGGTATAAGGATGTGGTGGAATTTAGGGCGCCAGTCGACCGTAGCCTTGTTCAACCACGGGGTTGGTCGACTAACCCTACCAGGATAAGGGTACGAAGGCGTTAGATAAATCCAAATTAAATAATAAAAGTGACATATAAGTGACGAATTATATTGACGAATGAGATAAGGTATAATGTAAATAAATTTAATATAATTGAATAACTTTGAATAGTAAATAAACTGATTGACATAAACAAATAGATTTGATATGATTAAATAGAGTTTAATATAAATAAATAACTTGATATAGTTGAACAAAATTTAAGCTAATAATACTCGTCTTAAACAGTGAATTAATATCAAATAATATTGTTGAAAATGAAATTTGGAAGTGTAATTAATCGTAACGTGCGTAGAATATACCCTCAGGTTACAGTAAAAATAAATAAAATTAGTATAGCAGGGGTAGTTTGCACCACTATAGTGCTAGGACTTGGTAAGCAAGGATCTACACAAGAATAATACGGCGCAAGAAAGATGCACGGCGTTCCGCGATGGTCGACCAAGACGCAACAATATGCAAGCGCTATTCAAAACAAAAATTACGATGCGAGTCCTACAACTATACGCTGACTACTAACCCTACCAATAATAGCACAACGTGAACCAAAATGACTTAACAAAAACTACGCGAGCGCCTGATTAATTAACCTTTTACAAGTAAAACTTTACACTAATAATAAACAAAATCTTAAGTAAATCGGAATATCAGATACTAAATGAGAATTATAGCGACGTAGCAAGGATGCTTTAATTTCTAACCAAAACAAAGTATCGAGAAAAATAACTCAAACTAAAATATAGAGGGCAATTTTGCTTATCTGGATTCCAAGATGTTGGTGGAGGTGTACACAGGCGCGGAGTATTTGGTGGTTGGAAGGGGTGCGGTGCAACTGCGAACCAGTGCCAGTGGCGTCTCAATAAGTTCGAATCCAAAATTCCCAACTTCCCTCGTAATAACTCTCAACTCCGTAATATCCAGAAGATAAAATCGACTCCAGATCTTTTCTCAAAATTTTGATTTTGGAAATAGCTGTAGTTTAAAAGCCTAAAACGTTTAACTAGTTAAATAAAGAAAGAAGAAATGTGTGACGGCTCTACGCCACTGGAAATGTATGGAATGATTTAATTACTTTTAAAATGCACAAATAATATAATGAAAATATTTCCAGAGTATGAATTTTCTATGAAAAATAAACTACACTACGAAATATAGTACAAAACTAGAGTATTTACCTCAGCTGGTTTGTGGCTTAAAGTGCGTGAATAACCTTTTTGTTACTGGGCTGTTAACTTTAAAATTCCCGGAAACACCGGAGGAATATAATAATTCCCAATAGATCACTTGGTCGACAAATCCCACCAAAGGACAAATAGATCACCTAGATCACTTAACAATAGCTCAAAATCAGCGACACATGTGATTTCATTAACGTTTCAAGTACAACAGGCCCCCTGGTCAAGAATCAAAAACCGAACTTCGCACGCACAAAACGGTCAGTCGCCACAAGGTCGAAATAATATTCCGCTCAAAGCCTAGAAGGCGACACACACACCCTACCCTCAGGTAGTTTGGGTTGCCTTCTCGCGGTAATAAGAAGTAAGTTGGAGGATATTAGAAAATACAGTGTAACAATCTATTCCGCTTATTCATTGAAAATATCAATCTAGTTGTAGATATATTATTTTTACGAATTTCGTACAATGAAACAACATCTCAATTATTTAACTTAATAAGTATAGGTACCTACTAAATGAAAACAGAAATAATATTTCTAATATATAAGCCCAATCCTGGTCAAGCAATTATACTATACTCTATTACATACGCTTTATACAAAAAATACGTACTTTAAAACCTTTATAAAACTTTGTCCCAAATTTCAGAGGAGCACCAATAGAAGTTCCATTTATATACAGGTACAGAGAAAATATAATTTGAATGTAGTTTGGCGGCAAATTTGAATCACGTAAAATTCAATAGTATTGAAACTGCAAATGTAATCAGAACGATTCATTTTCATATAAATATTAACTAAAACTTGACAAGTTATATGAATATTATTTTAAAAAACTCAGAAATTCTAACCTATAAGAATCAGAACGCTCAAATCGTAAGCCCTATCTTGCCCCATACTATATTCTTATTTGGAACAGACCTTAGAGCTAAATTACCGAATGTAAATCTAGCTCAAAAATGAACAATCTGATTGGTCAACAGAACGCGGTAATTTTAAAAAGAAAATTTTCTTGATTTTGTATAGCTCGGTTTCTTTTCTAAAACAAGAATTGTAGGCAAGTTTAACAGTAATGTACAAAAAAATTCCTAAATTCACTACTTACTACTTAGTTTTAAATAAGATGGCAACAAAGTTTTTTGAGAAATTGAAATAAAAGTCGAGTTCTTTGAGACGTGGCGAGACGAGAATTGGTTATTCCTCGTCTTTGTCTCATTGTCGTCGTCAACCAAGGTAGATTAATATGAGAATATGGATTCGTACCTAACATTAATAATTTATTCAACCACATATTGCACATCCAATATTGAATAATTTCATCGCGATATCGCGAAATTTAGACGACGATTAGTAGAAAAAATTATACGAGAAAATAATACAAGTTCACGACAAATTTATGATGAAGATGCAGAACCGTAGAATTTAAAAAAATCGTGTTTATAATTATTTAGAGATAATTATTTATCCTTGGCTAACTGAACTGGAACTATGAATGAGAAAAGCGCGCAGTAGAAAGAATCCCACAATTCTTGGAACCCTAGAAGAATTAGGAAGTCTTTACAAAACCCATTGTGGGCTACGAGAAATGTATCTACTGTTGACATTGTATTTGAAGAAAGTAGAAATATAAACGAATCATGCAGCTTTATTTATTATTTAACATTTCAAGTCTGACCGCACGCACCAGAGTCTTCACAATAATTTATTATTAACAATATATTGTGTTCACACTACCTATAATTATTAAAATAATTTAATTTTTATGTTTTTCTCTAGACGGGTGATTAACTTTTGCGCCAACTTGTATAAAAGAAATTAAAAATATATCTGAAAAAATCTGCAGTTTTTTTTAAATTGAATTATTATTATACTACCTACTTACAGTTAGTAGTATCTTGTTATTTCTTTTAAATACAAAATAAATTATTCTTTATCAACAGATACTGGATTAAAATTGTTGGCGTAAATTAATAATGTGAGAAAAAGGATTTTTTTCTAAAAAGCATGGCAGAAATAACTTATACTTCATAGCAAAAATAAAACAACAGTCCTAAATACTTTAGAACAAATACATCAAATTTAATTTTTAACTTTTGTTTTATTTTATGTTATAAAGTATCATTTAATTTCTACTCACACCCTATATAACACTTATTAACATATTTGTGACGGTCAAATTAACATTTTTTGATCAAATGTGTTCCGAATGTACGGGATTTATATGCAAAAATAAAACTCTCGAAGGACCATGTAATACAATAATATATTTAAAAACACTTACAAGTATAGATATTTTCAGCAATTTTAATTATCTCTCGTTACAATAACACATGTGTGATTTTGACAGTTACGCCCATTACCACGATGACATTCTAACCTCTAAAAACGATATGGCGCTCAAACTGCGCAATGTTGCCAACTGTCTTTTTAACATTCATCCGTCATCTGTCACTTGTTGCGTCGCTCGCGCCATCTACCCAGTGTTACTAACTGTATGTCTACAAAATACACTAGTATAGATTATAATAAAACTTAAATTACTAAACATTCCGCCCAGCTTGAAATAACTAATTTCAATAATTATTTTCATGAGGTAATACACATATTTTTGTTATAGGGCGTTTGCATTCACCATTACATGTTTTCACTGTAACTACACGTATCTGTTGATCTGCGCCTTCGTGAATGTTTGTAATTCTTCCCAATTTCCACTTTAACGGAGAAATTTGTTCATCTTTGAGTATCACCATTTGACCAACTTGTACGTTTTTCTTCTGTTTTGTCCATTTGTTTCTTTGCTGGAGGTTGTGGAGGTATTCCACTGACCACTTCTTCCAGAAGTGTTGGAGCTTTTGTTGGATGAGCTGCCATCTTGTCAGGCGGTTCATCGGTATTTCAGTCAAGTCTGGTTCCGGCAGTATTGTCAAGGGTTCAGTAATCAAAAAATGAGCAGGAGTTAATGCTTCAAAGGATGAAGGATCATCATAAATAGGGGTCAAAGGTCTAGAATTAACACAGGCCTCGATTTGTGTAAGGAGGGTGTAAAATTCCTCGAAGTTTAAGATGGCATCTCCGATGACTCTTCTAATATGTGATTTTACTGTTTTAATTCCTGCTTCCCACAGGCCGCCCATATGAGGAGCTGAAGGAGGATTAAAGTGCCACTGAATACCTTCAACTGTAGCTGTCTCTGATAATTGTTTTTGATTGTCTTGTTTGATCAAAAACTCTCGCAGTTCGTTCAATTCTCTATCTGCACCTCTAAAATTGGTGCCATTGTCGCTGTATAAATTTGAACATTTTCCTCTTCTGGAGATGAATCTTCTGAGTGCTGCTATGAAGTCTGCTGTTGACAAGCTGCTCACCAGTTCGAGATGGATAGCTTTTGTAGCCATACAAATAAATAAAGCGATATAACCCTTTTCTGTAGTATTTCTTGTTCTGCGTAGTGTAATAGGTCCACCGTAGTCAACGCCAGTGTTGATGAATGGTCTTGTGGGTTGAACTCTACATTTTGGTAATGCACCCATTATCTGCTGTTGTGTGGAACCTCTTAATCTAAAGCAGATTAAGCAAGTATGAATCACATTCTTTATCGTGTTTCTTGCGTTTAACGGCCAGTATCGTTGCCTGACACTATTTAACATGTTTTGTGTTTGTGCATGGAGCAAACGTAAATGTTCATACTCTAGCATTAGGCGTGTGAGTTTATGTTTATCTGGTAGAATAATTTGATGCTTCTGGCAGTACGCTAGTTTAGAATTTTCTAGTCGTCCTCCGACTCTTAATATTCCATCTTGGTCTAAAAATGGATGTAGTGTTTTTAACTGACTATCTTGAGCAATTGAGTTTGATCTTTCCAAGCTGTTGATTTCCTTAGAGAATACTTCTTGTTGAGCATTTTTAATTAGAAATTTGAGGGCATGGTTTAATTCTTCAGTTGTGAGACTACCTGATGTCCTCTCGTTTGGTGTTTTTCTTTTAAGATTATTTATGTACCTGAATACATATGCAACAATTCTTTGGAGTTTTATAAAACTTGAATAATTTTGAAAAATGATTACATTATTTATAACAACATGTGTTGTTATTTCTCTTGGTTTGTACTCTAAATAATCTTCACTGAGCTCTCTTGAGCTTATGTCGACATTCGGCCATTCATGTTCATCATTTTGAAGCCAGGGTGGTCCAGTCCACCAGAGTGTTGATTTCAGTAGTTGATTTGGCAAGCATCCTCGTGATATTATGTCAGCAGGATTATCGAAAGTGCTTACATGTTTCCAGATGCATTTGTCTACTGTTAGTGCTTGAATTTTCGCAACTCGGTTTGCAACAAAGGTTTTTAATGTGTTTGGTTCTGTGTTGATCCAATGCAGCGTAATTGTAGAATCAGACCAGCATATGGTCTTCTCAAATTGTAGTCCTAGTGCCTGACTTGTGACTTCGTACAATTCTGCAAGGAGTAGTGCAGCACACAACTCAAGTCTAGGAAGTGAGATCGTCTTGAGTGGTGCGACTCTTGTTTTTGAGCAAATAAGTTGAACTCTATGGTTGTTGCTGTCATCTGATGATCTTAAATATAAACATGCACCGTATCCACTTTCCGATGCATCGCAAAATGCATGCAGTTGAATTCTGGTTATGTTATTCAAGTTATTCATCAACAAATTACGTGGTATTGTTAGTTTATTTAACAATGGTAATTCTGCTTGAAACTCGTGCCATTGTTCTACTACAGTTTGTGGAATTAGTTCATCCCAATCTGCTTTTATTTGCCATAGTTGTTGCATTATTATTTTGGCCTTTATTAATATTGGTCCCACCAGTCCTAGCGGGTCAAATAATTGAGCAATTTGTGACAAAATTTGACGTTTTGTTACTGCTGTTTTAGTATTTGTTTTGACTTCGTAGTGAATATTGTCTGTGCTGGCATTCCACAACAAACCTAGTGTCTTTATTGTTTGGTGTGAATCCAAAAGCAATACTTCATCATGATCTTGAGATGTGGTTGAAATGTCCATCAATAGTTTTGGGTTGTTTGACAGCCATTTTCTGAGTTTGAATCCTGCGTTTGATAACAACATGATTAACTCATTTTTTATACTTAACGCCTCTTCATATGTTGCTGAACCTGTAAGAAGGTCATCCACATAAAAATCTCTTCTTATGATTTCTGCGGTACGAAAATATTGTGAATTGGCATCTTCTGCAACTTGACGGAGTGATCGTACTGCTAAAAATGGCGCTGAGGATGTGCCATATGTCACAGTTGTTAGTTTATATGTTTTGAGCTCTTGATTTTCATCTGTACGCCACAGTATTTTCTGAAATTTAGTATCTTCAGAGTTAACTTGAACTTGGCGGTACATTTTTTCAATGTCTGCCGTTAAGACAATATTATGAGTTCTGAATCTTGTTAATATTGTGAATAACTCTTCCTGAATTGTAGGTCCTACCATTAATGCGTCATTTAATGATCTACCGTTATCTGATTTGAGTGAGCCGTCGAATACGACTCGTAATTTGGTTGACACACTGGATGGTTTTAATATTGCGTGGTGAGGTAGATAAAAACCATCTTCTTTATTTTCATTAACATCTAGTTCCATGTGTTGAAGGGTGATGTATTCTTGTATGAAATTACTGTAGTTTTCTTGTAGCAATGTGTTTGCCTTGAGTCGTTTCTCTAGTTGCAAGAACCTCTTCTCAGCCATGCTATATGAATTACCTAGTTGATAATTTTCTTGCTTGAATGGCAGCTTTACAATGAATCTCCCTGTGTTGTCTCTTTGTGTATTTGTTTTAAAATGTTCTTCGCACATTCGTTCTTCCCTTGAATAATTTTTGACCTTTGGGAAATCTTCTATTTCCCAAAATCTTTCAATTTGGGTGTTAATATCTGGTGTGATTGTTAAATAGCATGCTAAGCCGTTGTTTTCTGCTGGTTGGTTTATTTTCCCCGAGACAATCCATCCAAGCTTTGTATTTTGTAAAACTGGAAGTCCTTTGCCGAGTTTTATTTGTTCTTGGATTAATAGGTCGAAATAAACTTCTGCGCCTATAAGCATGTCGATTTGCCTAGGTTCTCCAAAATGTGGATCTGCAAAAGATACATGTGGCATTTTTAATTGCTTGTAATTTATGTAAGCTGTTGGTAGATTAATGGTAATTTTATCTAATACAAGAAATTCTAATCTTTGCTGATATTCGGAATTTGTAGATGAGAATTCTAGTTCAACGCCTTTTTCGATACTTGTTTGCATCTGACTTATGCCCTTGATTGGTACATTCAATGTTTTTGTTTTACAATTTAGCCTTTTTATAAATGAGGCTGTTACAAAATTGGATTGTGCTGCGCTATCTAGCAAGGCTCTGCATTGTATCCAGTTGGAATGTTGATCCTGAATATTAATTATTGCTGTTGCTAACAAGATTTGAGATTTTTGTTTTTCTGCTGCGTGCATTGAAACTTGTGTAGTGACATTGCTAGCTACTGGTTGTTCATTCGGATTTTCTTTTGTTTCTTGATTTGTGTTTTGATTACTATTATCTTTGTCTTCAGAATGTATTAAAGTGTTATGTTTTCTTGTACACTTCCTGCAGTTTCCAGATTTACAATCTCTTGCTGCATGTCCTTGCTTTAAACAGTTAAAGCAAACTCTTAGTGTTTTTATTGTCGCAATTCTGTCTTCAATGCTTTTTTGTAGGAATTTATCACATTTATATAAACTATGCTTTCCGTGGCACAGTTTACATTGACTGGTTATGTTTGAATTTGCCTCTGAAGTGAAATGTGATGCTCTGGGTTTGTCTCTTGTTTGCTCTGGTGCTACCGCTTCTAATGAAAAGCATCGTTGATCTAGAAAATTCAAAAAATGTTCAAGTGTTGGCAGTTCACTTACATTCTTTTTCATTTCCCATTGACATCTGGTTGCTGTATCTAACTTCTGACAAAGAATATAGATTATTAACAAGTCCCACTCTTGGACTGGTAAGCCTAATGATTCTAATGAACGTATGTGTTGTTTAGTTTCTGTTGTTATCTTTCTTAGGCCTGCAATTGCATCTCTTCCAACATTTGGTAATTCAAACAATAATTTGATATGAGCATTAATGATGTAATTTTTGTTATCATACCTATCAGTTAACAATTTGAAAGCTATTGCATAGTTTTCGGAACTAGCTGCAATTGATTCTATGATTCGTAGTGCTTCACCTTTTAAAGCACCTTTTAGGTAATAGAACTTTTGAATATCAGACAAGCTGTTGTTGTTGTGTATTAAGCTTTTAAACAGGTCATAAAAACTTAACCATTGTTCATAGTTTCCAGTAAACGTTGGAATTGTGATTTGTGGAAGTTTTAACTTACTCTCTATTATACTGTTTGCCGATTCTGATGTAGATTTGATTGATGTGTTGCTTGCATTTAAGTCTGTCTTGTCTGCGTGTTTGTTGATTAGTTTTCTTACAGATGCCTTTGCTTCGTAATATATTGCTTCAAACGCTGTTCTGTCTTCTTTGTTCGCTTCATAATCTTCAGATTCTAGTGCTGACTGTGCTGCTTCATATTTGTTGTAGAACTCTTCTACTTTGTCATCTCGTGCTCGTACTTCTTCAAGCAAATCGGTTTCCTTGAAGTTCTTGAGAAATTCATTGATTCTTGAAATAGAATCTCTTGCTGATTCACGTTGCTGTTGAAATTGTTTACGTTGATTTGCTTTCATGATTGGATTGTGATTGATTGGAAAGGATTTACTAAATGTGATTAACTGAACACTGACAAGACTGCAAAGAACTGTTTGACTTACTTGACTCTTTGTTGTCTGACTGACCTCAAACTGTCTCTGGAGTTCACGGCGTCTACTGCTTGGCTGGTGACGTCTAGCTGCTGGGCTGACGGCGTCTACTGCTTGGCTGGTAACGTCTAGCTGCTGGGCTCACGACATCTACTGCTTGGCTGGTAACGTCTAGCTGCTGGGCTCACGACGTCTACTGCTTGGCTGAATAGTTTTTTGTCCACACGCGAAGTTGGAAACTATTGCAAAATATCTCACACCGGCACGTGTTTTATGCAATGTTCTATCCGGCTCCGTAGGACCAAATGTTCCGAATGTACGGGATTTATATGCAAAAATAAAACTCTCGAAGGACCATGTAATACAATAATATATTTAAAAACACTTACAAGTATAGATATTTTCAGCAATTTTAATTATCTCTCGTTACAATAACACATGTGTGATTTTGACAGTTACGCCCATTACCACGATGACATTCTAACCTCTAAAAACGATATGGCGCTCAAACTGCGCAATGTTGCCAACTGTCTTTTTAACATTCATCCGTCATCTGTCACTTGTTGCGTCGCTCGCGCCATCTACCCAGTGTTACTAACTGTATGTCTACAAAATACACTAGTATAGATTATAATAAAACTTAAATTACTAAACAAAATGTGTCTTCAGTATATATCCAGGGTTTTCCTTCGGTTTAAATACGTCCTTCAACCTCCGCATAGGGAATAATTCCATCATCATTGTTTTTGTTTCTGTGCGAATTTAGATTTGAACAATATACATAAGAAGTATTTTTTTAATGTTTAAAAGTGAACTTTACCTTAATCTATGTTCTGGATCCATGAATGCATCAGGCTCATTACTTCTAGTTTGTTTTTAGAATTCAACCGATTTAAAAATTTAAATTACGCCACGTGAATTTTCTATATAACTTATTGGTCTCTCGAATGATTAGGTAGGTACTACTAGAATTATAAAATATGAATTATGAACGTTACACTATCTTTTTTGTACAGATTTAAGTTTACCTAAAAGTTAATTTGATTATTAATTCTTCCATTTTATCATTGTTGCAGTAATACAATTTTGATATAATATATCGTTGAAAAACACTATCTGTAGACACTTGACACTTTACAGCTCCACATTAACATGGGCCATGAGCACATGGCGCATCAAGTTACTTCTTGTATTATTTTTCTTTATCAATAAATTTAAATAAAACTTATTTAGTATTAATAAAGGCAATTTCTTACAATGTGCTATTTATTCGTTAAAAATAACAATCTAGTTGCCTCACATACATATTATATTATTCCAATTTGATATTTGTTTAAAAGAAACAAGCATTTATTTTTCAGAAACAAAATTTATTACTTAATTATAAAACTAAATTAATAATAGTATATTATTTAACGAGTAAATAATGTAGGCTACTTTCACGTATATAATGAATACATTATTCTATTGTTGTAGAATGTATAGTCGTGTAACAAACAATTATTATTGTTAAGCAGAATTCATTTAAAGGCGAATATATAAGTATTTTTAAATTAAGAAGTGAATTTAGGATTTTTTTTGTACATTACTGTTAAACTTGCCTACAATTATTCTTGTTTTAGAAATGAAACGACCTATACAAAATCAAGAAAATTTGCTTTTCAAATTTGCCGCGTTCTGCTGACCAATCAGATTGTTCATTTTTGAGCCAGATTTACACACAGTAATTTAGCTCCAGTATAATACAATTGTGACAGTTCTTTTATAGGTTAAAATTTCTGGGTTAAAATTTTAATATACTTGTGAACTTTACTTAATGTTATGAAAATAAATCTTTCTGATTTTATTTGTAGTTTAAATATTACATTGAATTTTACGTGATTCAAATTTGCCGCCAAGCTACACCCAAATTTATTTTCCCCTTTTCTTGTATCTGTATAAAAATGAAACTTCGGTAGGTGCTCCTATGGATTTTGGGACACAGATTTATAGTAGGTATTTGATTTACGCCGTATGTAGTAGAATAGATATTGTTGACGATCCGAGTGGGTTTAATTATTACACCGTGAGTTTTATTTAACGTGAAACATGGGATCTTTCATATCCATGGTTACGAATTTGACAGCAATGTATTAGAGCGATTCATTTAAAGTAGTTCGGTCGTCAATTGAAGTTGTTGATTTTGTATTGAAAATGGTCTGGTTGAATAGAAAATTTAATATTATTTTCAAAAGTGCCAAGAAAACATGACCTTGCGGTACTCGTTTTTGAGAAAAATTAGTTTGAAGTTCACTGTTTTTACATGGGCTCTTATGGAAAATGACACTTTTGCTTAAGAAAAATTGAAATTGCGCCGTAAAAGTTCGTTGAATAAATAGTGGAAAATTGATATTGGGAAAGGTATTAAGGCTTCGTTATGCATAGTCAAAACCCTACGTTGCCGATGTAAATAGCCCAAAAAATGGGAAAATATGTGACAAAATCACGACCAAGCGGAAGCCGATCGGGCGTCACGTTCTGCAGCGTTGCCAACTGCGGAGCGTGGGAAATTTAAGCGCAGATTTGAATGTTAACCTTTTATTTCTTGAAACAGATTGGATTGAAAAATCAATGATTTTGATGATTTTAAGTCATTTATCAAGAACTCGTTTTTATAAACACACTATCGTATTTATCATTTACAACATAGCTTCAAACAAAATTCCGAACTGACAGCGCCTTATTACCGCCTAGGCCCACGAGGCCACGGCCTGGGGCCCGCTCAGACATGGGGCCCGGCCGACAGGGCTCGATTGATGTTTCCGATTATAATTCATTCGGACTTCTTTGTTACTGCTTATGAAAACAAATTCTGTGAAGATATACTACATTTGCATAACTAACACCCGCTTTATCTAGAAAATTTTTCACATAGTGTATTCGGATCCTTTATAATTTTATGCTACACGGAATTACTAATTGTTCTAGAAATGTTAAAAATCATTGAATTGGATTGAAGGAGATTTGTTTACATCACTTTTTGAATATGATATCTCGTAAATGGCCACCTTGAGCGTCTACGGCGTTTTGAGCCCGTTTTGCAGCATTTTCCATGGTTTTAGTCAACATTTCGGCCGAAATGGCGGCTATTTCCTGGCGAATGTTGTTCTTCAGCTCTTCTAGGGACCGTGGCTTGTTGATATAAATCTTTGATTTCAAATAGCCCCACAGAAAAAAGTCTCGAGGCGTTAAACCTGGTGAACGCGGTGGCCAGTCAAAATAAGCATTTTTCGGCATCAAACGGTTTGGGAACAATGTCTTCAATAAATCTATTGTAGCTCCAGCAGTGTGCGGTGGGGCACCGTCTTGTTGAAACCAGAAGTCATCCATACCATTATCACGCACAATATTGGCATCAAAAAATCGGTTATCATTGTCCGAAAACGCACCTGATTGACGGTATTTGTTCGGCCATCATATTCAAAAAGTGATGTAAACAAATCTCCTTCAATCCAATTCAATGAACAGCAAAAAATGTGTTTTTTATGATTAAAAAAAAATCTTTTTGTCGAATATGGCCAACCCAGTATTTATCGTAATATTTTAATATTTATATTTAAACAATACACTTATAATTTTTATATCATTTACTACACTGGTGGGTTTAATACGATAATTAATGTTAAATATTTTATATTTTCTTTTCCATATTATTCATTTTTTACTTTTAGAGACCATAAATTAAATTCAATAATGTCTTATAAACATAAGTCCGGTTCTATATTTATTTTCTTCAATAAATGCACATTGTAAAAATATGTACGCTTTTCATTTGGGAAAGGGGGGCCCGAAAAATATTGTTGGCCTAGGGCCCGAAAATTTGATAAAAAGGCTCTGCGAACTGATGTAGATAACTGTGAATGCCTCGGACAATGCTGCCAACTGTGTCGACGCCATAACCTGGCCAGAGTCAAGTTGCGAATGAAATTACAAGATTTGTAAAATACGACTATTTGTTTGAGAACCAGATGCATAAAAATTCATAATAAAATATTAAAAACCGTTACAGTCGAATTTCACTTCATAAATTCACAACAAAAAACGGAATGATTTTGACTAGCGTCAACGACGACCGAACTACTTTAAAATAGAACATAGGCTGTCATTATCAAGTAAATAGGTCTGTTCGATGAAAAAAATTGGAAGTGTAGTGCAGAACAGTGCAGTGAAGTACAGTGAACAATAGTGTATTCTAGTTCTTTGATTCTCAAAAAACACAGTAGTGCAAATTAGAACATAATTTGTTTTAGTTTAGATTGGTTACCATGGTTTGTTCATGACTTTTGTTGTTTTTTGTACATGCCACTTGATAAGATGTCAGGAAAAAAATATACAAAGCATTGTCTTTAAATTTGTTTTTACTGATTTAAAAGGAAGTGTCAGTCATGGAATCTTCATCTGATTCAGATACAGATACGGAAGAAATTTTAATATATTTTTGTACTCATCATCTATGAAATGACATATTAAACACACACTTGATAATCGGAAATGTCAATTTCCCAATGTAGTCAATCAGGAAAAATGCAAAGAACACTGGCTTTTCTAGACATTTCAGAGTAAAATCAAGACCACCGAAAACCGCCAATATTTAAAAATAAAATTTGTATGCAGTAGAAAAAACATCGTAACCTCAAATTTAATGATCAGACTACAACTTGAACGTATTTGATTATAGTTTTATTATAAAAAACCGCTCATGTGAGATAAAAAAATCTTTCAGCATTTGGTTTGTAAATAACTATTATGTAACAACAAGCAAAAATGAAATTGCATAAAAAATTATTTTGAACATGTTCCGTCATACACGGACAACGAATGTACTCGTATAAGACATTTTAGAATAAATAATAATTTATAGAAAGGTTGTAAATGATATTACTCAGACGTCTTGATCTTCACTCTTTTATTAAATCAAATGAGATTTGATTAAGGGAAAAGAGTACCCTACGTTCTGAATGTTTCGAGCGTAGTTTCAACAAAATTTAGTTTATAACGTATGTGTTACTTATTTACTTATTTATTTTCTTCAAATATTTACATAATAATTGTTGTCATTGATTTATACAGATTTTATAAAAAAAACGTGACGTAATACAACAATAAATGTCGAATACAAATTTTTGACTCAAAATATCTCTAAAAGCAGGCCCCCAACTTTCTTCAAATTTTTATATGTTGTATAATAGGTCTTTCTCAATATATAGATACCAATATTATCAAAAAGGAATACGAGGGTCATCCCTAAAAAAAATAAAAAGCGCACTAACCAAATTTTTTTTTCAAATTTCAAATTTACCTGAAATGCGTTGATATGTACGAAGACACTGTAGTATACTTATGTTTTTTTAATTTTTTTTATCAGTTTTAGAAAGTGCTAAAATAAATAATATTTCTAAAACTAGACCCCCAACTTCGTTGAAATTAATATATGTTGTGTAATATTACTTCAATTATTACACACAAAAATTTAGTCAAAAGTAAATACAACACACAGAAGATATTTAGAAAAAATGCAAATAATATTTTTTATCTAACAGACAGCAAAGAAAATTTTTGTGTCAAACATTGTTTTACAAAGAATAAGTAATATTTAAGAGATTCCAAATTTTATCTCATGATTTTCTCTTATGAAAACATTAAAATAAATTATTAAAACATTTGAGAAAGTGCAATGTAAATTAGTCTGTTTGGTGGTGACATATTGGACACGTGTTGAAAGGACGAACTACTATGAGCGCGAGTTTCGGCGACTATTGTAGAAAATGTTCCCCTTACTTCCCCTTAATTCTCAGTAAAAGATAAGAAAGAGGGTCAGGTATTAGCTTCGCCCGGCACGATGATTCGAAGTCGAAGCTAGTTTAGTTTAGTATATTATTCTCCATTTGTATATTCCAAATAAGTTAATTTTATACATCATTACTACAAAGAAAATATTGTTTGAGATAAGAATCTATATTTTTTTATAAATTAAAGGTTTTGTGAATTTATAATTTTAACGACTCATATGCAATAAAAGTAAAGTATTTACTCCATTGTTTTTTTTGTCAAAAAATGAATTTTTTTCGAATAAAAAATTAAATATTAGCACTAGTAGAAATGTAGAGCTTTCTAAAGATTATTTTATTACAGAATAATCTAATATGAAGTTTTTTAAATTTAAGAATTTTAATTTTTAAAATAAGGTTCTTCGATCGATAGCCGATATGAATACGTGTTTGCCTAACTTAAATTCTAGATAACTATCAAAAAATTATTTTTTAATTAAAAATACATAAGCATTTTTGACAAGAAGCCACCAATGTTCTTTCAATTTGTACCTGTTGTATGATGCCTGTTTTCAAAGAGGTATATATTAATAGATATAAAAAGTCTAATCATCAAGGATAATATCATGAGATGATCATGTTTTGAGTTGTTTTGTCGTTTCCACGGCAACTTATTTTTGACAATATCATGACACAAAACAAAAAACATCATCTGACTATTTCACGAAACGTAGTACAGGGAATTTTTCCGTGATGTATTGTGGAGTGAAATTGCAATAAGGTGCCGTTAAATAGACAAAAATTATCTCAAAAAATTATTATCTCGAATGGTATTTAGGATGCACAATTTTTATCTTCAAAAACACTACCAGAACGAAATATTTTGCAAAAAATTTTTGATGTTTAATTTGACAAATTTATTTATTTATTGTAACTAACGTAACTAAATAAAATCTAATCTACATCTACATACATGTTGTCAGTTACATCATTTTACAACATATTTGATTCTATTGGTTGCATTTTGCATTACGTCATCCGACGTCATCATAACACAATATGATTGGTTAATAATACCATCTGTCAAAAAAAATCTCTGAAAGCAAGTCTCCAATTTTCTCAAATTTTTATGTGGTTGTAGTAAAGTTGTACAGTTAAAGTTTTTTAGTATAAAGATAAAAAATATGAAACTAAAATAATTCAAGTTTACATATCTTTGAAAGCAAGCCCCCATCATCTTCAAATTTTAATTATGTTGTATGGTTAGCTTTTCTTAGTATAAAGATATATAGAGAATTTTTAAGAAATATCAGCGTCACCTCTAAAAAAATTAAATATTTCCACTCTAACTTCCAATTTTCTTCGAATTTGTATATGTTGTGCTATAGTTAGTATTTCTTAGTATAAAGATAAAGATATAATAAATGTCCAATAAAAATATTTCCCTCAATTCAAGGTACATCGGGTACCTTTCTTCGATGAAAATATTTCTAATTATCTCTGAAAGCAAGCCCCCAATTTTATTCAAATTTTTATATGTTGTATAGATAGTTTTTCTTAGTATACAGATATCCAATTAATTTAAAATGAATATCAGCGTCACCTCAAAAAAAAAATCTACCCATATTCATCTCATAAGAAAATGTCCAATAAAAATATTTCTAGTCTAATTATCTCTAAAGCAAACCTCCAATTTTCTTCAAATTTCTATATGCTGTATTATAGTTAGTATTTCTTTATATCTTAGCACAAAGATATAGAAATACCTAATGAAAAATAAATACCAGCGTCACCTTTAAAAAAATTAAATATCTATATCATTACTACATAATCTTATATAAAATGTCAAATTAAAAATAGTTTTCAAGTCTATATATCTCTCAAAGCAAGCCTCCAATTATCTTTAAAGTATTATATGTTATACCTATGGTTAGCTTTTCTTAGTATAAAGATATAGAGATTAATTAAAATAAATTTCAGTATCACCTGTAAAATAATAACGACGAAACTGATTGATATCGTGTGAGTGAGAATGTTGACGCACGAGGCTTGCTGAGTTTGGAAATCTCACGATCATTCGATAGACACTTTCCTGAGGGTTGTGTACATAATTTGTCCCACGATTATAAATATTAAACATTTTATTCATGAATATATTTTGATGTCTATTGCTATTACTGTCATAGTTTTAATTTTACGAAAAAACAAATATACCACAATCATAGAATACAAGATTTTCAATAACAGGAATATAAATTCTGTTTTAATTTTTAATTATACCAGATAATACAGCAATCAAAAATACTTTAATTTATGTGGATAAATCAATCACTTTTAATGTCGTGTTTGTCCATTTTAATGAAATAATGCATTTTATCACGAAATACTCAATGACAGGAAAAAGTTATCAAATGTCAGAAAGACAACACACGTCTACTACAAAAATTTAAACTGTACTGACAAGACCTGTTCGATAACATATCGAACGGCTTGAACGGATATGTGATATTTTTTAAATTTTCGTAGCTAGGTACCTGTATGGAAACTGTTAGTTTTGCATATGGCCGTGTGAAAAAATATTTCAAACCTATTATCTCTGTAAGCATGCCTCCAATTATCTTCAAATTTTTTTTGTATGATTTGCTTTTCTTAATATAAATATATAGAGATAATTTAAAATAAATTGTCGCGTCATCTCTAAAAAACAAATATCTACCAATATTCATCATATTCAAAATATGCTACAGAACTAATTCCTAAATAAATACGAGTAAATCATTTATATTTAGTATTAATTTGGTCTAATACATTGTTGTTGATTGTTGTTATGCTAACCAAAACAATTAGTTGTTGCACGGATTCTCGGTTCCTTCCTGCTTATTCTGAGAATTTAGGTAGGTCGGTTTGTATTTCGTTTGTAAACTGCCATTGTTACCTGAATATTTATAATATTTTTATATTTATTTTTTATCTTGTTTTAAATGCAAATTTCTTGCAATAATCTTAGAAATGGTTTTTGGTTTTTTTATTATTACTTCCTACAACAAGATACAATAATTAAGATGGCGGCAACTGATAAGTTGTTAGTGACAGAGCTGCATCCAAAAGCAAATGACAAATGTGGTAAATGCAACAGAAAAGTGACAAACGGTGTAAATTGTACACTGTGTAATAACCTATTTCATTATAAATGTGCAAATTTCAACGATGCCTCAGCAAATAGTGAATTTAAGTGTGGGTATTGTGTTGAGGAGCAATGTGACTCACTAAATAACTCAACGGACTCTGTCAAAACAATTTTAGAATCTGAACATGAAGTTTCAGCTCTTGAGTCTGAACTTCTAAAGAAACTGATTTTGCAGTTAGAGGACAATAAAAAATTAATGCAATTCAAAATTTCTACGCTGGAAAAAGAAAATGATTTTTTAAGAAAATCTCCAAATTGTGTCTGCTCAAAGATAACTTCATTACCGGCAGCGGCAGTGCAGAAAAATCATAAGAATAATGATTCGAATTGGAAAACACGTGCACATCAGAAGTCGCCATCTACAACTACAAGGTCAGAACCGTCATATCGACAAGAATGTGATACCTTGTCAAAGAATAAACCTCGGAATAAACAAACAGAAGCGACACAAAATGAGGTTACTTCACCATCAGCAAATAAAATTGACAACAAAAAGGCTACAGTTCAAAATAAAAATTCGGATTTTAGTAGCAACTTGAGTCAAAATAAACAATTTAAGTCTAATAATGATCGTAATTCCAGAAGACGATCTGTAACTCCAATCATCGGTGCATCAGCAAATAGCAATTTAAAAGCTGTTGTATCGAAAGTTATTTCTCTACACTTATATAAACTAGATCCGAAAACATGTGTGGAGAATGTAAAAGACTTTTTAATAGATCTATGCCCTGAGGTTACTGTCGTAAAACTTAAGTCAAAATTCGAACATTTCTACGCATCATTCAAGATAGATATATACGAACACAATCGTGATAAAGTGATGTCTCCAGACGTATGGCCAACGGGTGCATGTATAAGAAATTTTTTCTATCCTCGCCGCAACCCCCCATCGACAGACTAACAAAAGACAATCATGTCAAAGAAATTGGTGCAGTACAAGGCGACGATAGAGTAACAGCAAACAAAGACAATTATATTTGTGATATAAATTCTTTTAATTCTATGTTTTTAGGTGATGAGATGTTATCTGTCTTACATATCAATGTTCAGTCACTTTCAAACAAGGTCGATGAGTTAAATATTTTTTTAAACAAATTTTGCTTTAATGTAGTTTGCATCTCTGAGCATTGGCTCGATAATGAAACAATTAAAATGGTAAGTTTATCAAACTATGTACTAGGTAGCTCTTTCTGCAGGACCTGTAACAGGCACGGCGGGGTAGCAATATTTTTAAAATCTAATCTACTCTATAAACCAGTAAATTTAGATAATTTTACTGTTGCTTTTGAGGCCGAATTCTGCGGAGTGGAGTTGTTGGATTCCAAAATTCTTTTAATTACTATTTACAGATCATGCGATGGAAACTTTAATAGCTTTCTTGAAAAGTTGCAAGCCTTATTAATTTTTGCTTCAGGCAAATATAGTAAAGTTATTCTTGCTGGGGATTTTAACACCAATTTTTTATCTTTGTCAACTAACACAAACAATTTATTAAATTTAATTGCGACTTTTGCTTTTCGGCACACTGTTTCAGTTTTTACAAGAGTGTCTGAGCATTCTTCTACCTGCATAGATAATATTTTGACAAACATGGGAAATGATGAGATTGAAACGGGTGTTTTTGATCCATTACTGTCAGACCATTATGCGCAGTATATAAAAATCAAGGACGTAAGTCATGTATCAAATCATTACTGTTTCAAGAGAATTTATTCCAGAATGAATGTTCAAAAATTTAGACTTGGTCTCTTGCAGTTTAATTGGAATCACATTTTTGATTTCAATATGAACGCAACAGAATCAATAAATTACTTTATTAATAATTTTATGTTTCTAATCCAAGAATATTTTACAGTCAAAAAATGTTCTAGTGATTACAAAAATTCAGTAGTAAATTGGTTTTCAGAACATTTATCTCATATGCGTAATGTTTTAATGAGTCTTAAAACGATTGCTTCTTGTACTAAGAGACAAAGCGACATTGATAATTTTAGATCTTATCGTCAAATGTACAGAACAGAAATTATTAAAGCAAAGAAATCAGCATGCAGTAACTTTATTCTACAGTCTAACAACAGAAATAAAGATTGTTGGAAGTTAATAAACTCTGAAAGAAATAGTTACGCAAAAGTAAATCCGGACCTGGAGATTTCGTGTGATGACTTCAATTTATTTTTTACCTCAATTTCAGAGAATATTATTAAAGAGCTACCACAAAGCAACTACAAAGCTAGTGATCTTTTGCTTAATACTACAAACAATAATCTAAGTTTTGAGCTGTCTGAATTTCAAGAAGACGAGGTTTTAACAGCTACATATTCTTTAAATAACTCACAATGTCGTGATATTTATGATATCAACATTGGAATTATTAAAGATTGTATTGATCTTATAGCTAGTCCTCTAACGCTTATCTTTAATAAATGCATTTCAGAGGGTATTTTCCCAGACTCTTTAAAGGTCACTACAGTGTATCCACTTTATAAGAAAGGAGATAGGGGTTGTGCTGAAAGCTACCGACCGATATCTATCATTCCCATGTTTGCCAAAATATTTGAGAAACTTATCAAAATCAGATTAGTAGATTTTTTTGAAAATAATAAGCTGTTTAATGATTCTCAATATGGCTATCGTAAAGATCACTCTACAATAGAAGCAATTCTGGAATTAGTTCAAAACATAGTACAGGGCCTAGAAAAGGGATGTCACACAGCCGTTACATTGTGTGATCTGTCAAAAGCCTTTGACTGTGTGTCACACAATGATTTAATTGATAAATTAGCTCACTATGGTGTATCTGGCGTTACATTAAATTTATTTCAGTCTTATTTGTCAAATAGAAAGCAATGTGTTTCTATTGGACAAAATCGATCTGATTATTTACCAATCTTTCACGGAGTTCCGCAGGGGTCGATCCTAGGCCCTGTACTATTTTTAATATATGTAAATGACTTTTTTCACTTCATGCAACCGATTAAAGTTGTTCAATTTGTAGATGACACCAGTCTCTTAGAATCACATAAAGATATTACAACTTTAAAAAGCTTAGCTCAGTCAAATCTAAGGAAAGCTGAGCAGTGGTTTTTAAGTAACAAGTTGCAATTGAATACTAATAAAACACAGGAAATTATAATCTCATCACAAAATAACATATCTACAAGCACTTCTGTTAAAGTCCTAGGTATGCTAATTGATGACCGCTTGTCTTGGTTTGATCAGACTATTCAATTGGCGAAGAAACTAGCAAGTGTAATTTTTCTATTACGAAAATTATCTCGCATTTTGGATTCAAATTCTCTATTGACTGCTTATTATGGTCTTTTTCATTCATGTATCAATTACGGGGTAATTCTCTGGGGGAATTCTTCCAACGCTATCTGCATTTTTCGGCTTCAAAAGCAAGCAGTGAGAATTATTGCACATGCAAATTTTAGAGATCATTGCCAACCGTTATTTATCTCATTAGGTATTTTACCTTTGCCGTGCCTGTACATTTTTAGTACACTTTTAGAAATTCAAAAAAATAAAGAGAATTATACACTTTCATCAAATGTTCATAATTATAATACAAGGTCAGCAGACTTAATACGTTCTGAGTATTATAGACTTAGTAAGTCTAAGAAAAATTCTTTAGACATTAGTTTGTATAACTTCTTACCATTAAATGTGAGAAATTTAAATATAAATGTTTTCAAAATTAAAGTAAAAAAATTCCTCTTACGCTATTGCTTCTACTCTGTTGAAGAGTATTTTAACCATACTTGGGTGGATGGTGACTGGACTTGATACTGATTTTTAATGTATTAAATTGTGTATTGTGTTTTTTTTTAAAACAAAAACCATTTTTAAATTTGTAAGTACCTACTGCCTTTGACTTGCTGCAAACAATAACTGTATTGTAAAGTGGTTAATAAAATATCTATCTATCTATCTATCAATGATATAATCATTTACTATTCATTATATTTTTTAATAAAATTTGCATTCTTTACCGGCCCGAATGAGATATAGATTATAAATTTCGCGACCTAAAATGTACTTATAATAATTATTGTATTTATTTAATTTATCTTATGTGTTACTTATATTTATATAAAATAAACTATTCAATTTTATTTTTATATTGATTTATGGAAGTAAATAATATTATATTTTATCTATTGCCAGATAAGTGAGCTCCATTAAGTTGTAGTCCAATGTCACCTAACTCTCCCTAGACTATAATGCTTTGATTGTGCTAAGTATATGCTTTACTGTGCGCTATATATTATAGTATGTGCGTCCCTACAAAATGGTCCATATAAGTTTGTAAATTGCGACTACAAGTAAATACTAATAAACAAATATCAGAAAAGTAAAAATTTATCATGATAGTAGTAATGTGCCCCGTATGTGCTTCTTTGTGCGCTATGTTTTATGACGTGTGCGTCATTAGTATTCCAGCAATTCACTTGATAAGAAATGCGACTCCTGTTCCATAGTCGCAAATTTCTTCTGAAACTATCATGCTTATAGTGTGCTCAGTATGTGCTTTACTGTGCGCTATATATTATAATATGTGCGTCCATACAAAATGGTACATACAGTTTTATAGCAATGTGCCCTGTGCTTCTTTGTGCGCTATGTTTATAAACTTAATAACGAGATATTAAATATTATCTTATGGAGGTGTAACAAAATAATTATACTAAATTAAAAATGAATTTCAATACAAAATTTTATTCTTGTTTTTGTTATACAGGGTGTAACCCAACCTGTGTAACAAAATATGGTGTATAGTATTGGACGCACTGATCATGAATCAAAAAGAATTTTGATGAAATTCGTAAAATTAACAGTAGTTCGCATAACAAAATTTTGGGTATCACTGGTTGTCACATTTAAATACAAAAAAGTTAAACAATAGTTATGCAGTATTTATTAGCGTAATTAATCATAATTACATTATTGTAATAATAATTTTACAAACAGGAAAAAATGAAATTTGTACGTCCCATTTGTTTGGACCCATTTTTTAATTCGAGTTTTTCAACAAAATTCTTTTTGATTCACGATTAGTACAACTAAAATCAAGTGAATACATAATATCAATAATATAACCGTATAAAATATTGATAAACACAGATGAATTTTCAAAGTTTTGCAAAGTTCAAAGCAGAAAACAATATTAACACAATGGCCAAACAGTGGTAGAAACCTTGTGTAATAGGCGAAAAAATCAAAGTAGGTACCTATAGCTGATCTCTTACGAGTGTGTGGTAGCGCTTGATATTTGTATACATGTATTTATATGGGACTTATGTTGTACTTCTTGTTAAAAGTTGGTTTTGTGAGTTGTTTTGTGCAGTTATCCATTCTAAAATGACAACTTATGCTAACTGAATGACAACTAATAAGTTTAAAACAATATTTTGTAATAATGAGGTGCCTATTTGATTATATGATTTATAGTAGGTATTAAACTAAAATTTTATAAAAATTCCAACAAAATAGAGTTATTCTTGTATTTACAAAGTTTTCATATTTATAGTTTGAATTTATACCTACTATATTTAAAATCGCACTAGTAGAAGCTAAAGCCTTTTGTTTTGTATTTGGATAGACGGAATTTACACACATTTTCACTTAATTAATGTCCAACTTGTTTCTTATTATTGTCATAATATCCCTGTTTCCAGCGCAATAATAATAAATATTGCCCCAGGTCATTATTTTTCAAAATACGCCCAAGGGTATTATTTGATATGTAATTTTCTTATTACCATAGAAACAGAATGTTACTAACAATTAATAATCTGTTAAAAAATCTCAATGACAAAACAAAAATCGATAACGATAAAAATTA
This sequence comes from Agonum fuliginosum, assembly GCA_947534325.1. NCBI lineage: Eukaryota > Metazoa > Arthropoda > Insecta > Coleoptera > Carabidae > Agonum > Agonum fuliginosum. The sequence continues at coordinate 17,773,362 of OX384040.1, forward strand.
TACGTCCCCGGGTGCCACACCCTCCTCCTTAATCCGCCACTGGCTACTGGCCCTAGGAAAGTATGCTGTTGACCTCATGTATATTATTTTAACACCCTTGACCTTGATACCTTTAATTACTATAATATGGTTTACTCAGATGTCATACAGGGTACATTGCTACAAACATGTAGCTATGTAAGGTGCGTGAAGTTAGCAGTAACATTCTTGTTTAAATAATCACAAATGTGCTTAATCGATTGTATATCGTTTGTATTTGATTGTAGATTATGGAAAAATGTTTGTATTTCGAAATTAATGCCAATAAATAGCAATTTATGTTTATGCTGCTAACTTCACGCTAGCAGCAAAGTTCTCTTAAAAAAATTGAAAAAGCACACAGAACGTTTGTATTTCGTTTGTATTTGATTGTATTTCTAGAAAAAAAAATTTTAAAAAATTCTACGGCGAGTTATAACAATTTAATTTTTTTGCTGCTAACTTCACGCTAGCAGCAGACTTCTCTTAAAAAAATTGAATAACCACACAGAACGTTTGTATTTCGTTTGTATTTGATTGTATTTCTACTAAAAAAAATTTAAAAAAATTCTACAGCGAGTTATAACAATTTAATTTTTATACTGCTAAGTTCACGCTAGCAGCAAACTTCCCTTAAAAAATTGAATAACTACACAGAACGTTTGTATTTCGTTTGTATTTCATTGTATTTCTAGTAAAAAAATAATTTTTAATTCTACGGCGAGTTAAAAAAATTGAATAACTTGGCAACGTCTATTCCGAAAATTTTAACTTGCTAACCTCATTTTTACGAGAGTTATGATAAAAACGTGTTTATTACTTTATTTTTTTCTTCGATTCTGCCGCATAATGTAAATCGAACTGAAAATTTCTATCAAACAGAAAATACAATTTGACACCTAAAAATATTTTTTCAATTCATTTTGGTTTCAAATTAATATAGAAAATGTAATTTTAATTTTCAAAATCAATACTCGTATTGAAGGAACTCTACTACTATTTCAATTTCTTTCTTAATCTAAGCTCGAAATTCAAATATGTAAAAGTAAAGTCATAAGATTCGTTTTTATTTTTTCTAACATTTTGTAAATATCTGAAAAAAATATATGTTTTAAATTTTTCTCAGATAAATTACACGAAATAAATTGAAATACTAATCGAGATCCTTCAATACGTAAACCGATTTTAAAAAATTAAAAAATTTTTTCTATTTGAATTTGGCGCCAAAATAAAATAAAAATATTAATAAATATTAATAGGTGTAACATAGGTTTTTTTTTATGGAAAAAGTCCCATAAACATGAGTTTAAGAAGGCCTTGAATCGAACTTGAACCGTTATTTTGTGCGGTTTGAACCCCTGTTTTAATAGGATAACAGTGAAATAAATACAAATATATCAAAGGATATAGCAGAATAAGAGGGTGAAAGAGGTGCCTCCAAAGCAAAAGATTAATTGCGATTTTTAGATAAAAGTTCTTTTAAAATCCCGTCTATTCCCAAACATTCAGCTTTCTAACCTCATTTTTACGGGAGTTATGATAAAAACGTGTTTATTACGTTTTTTTCTCCGATTCTATCGCATAAATCAAACTGAAAAATTCGATCAAACAAAAAAACAATTTTACACCTAAAAATTATTTTTCAATTCATTTTGATTCCCAAGTCATATAGAGAATTTATTTTTAATTTTCAAAATCAATTCTCGTATTGAAGGAACTCAATTACTATTTCAATTTATTTCAATCTAAGCGAGAAATTTAAATTATATAAAGTGATAAAATTAGTTTTTATTTTTTCTAACACTTTTTAAATATTTGAAAAAATATAATTATGTTGTAGATTTCTCTCAGATAAATTACACGAAATAAATTGAAATAATAATCGTATTCCTACAATACGAAAATTGATTTAAAAAAATTAAAATATTTTTTCTATTTGAATTTGGCGCCAAAATGAATTAAAAAAGTTATTTTAGGTATAAAATTAGTTTTTCTTTTTGGTAGAATCTATTCAGCTCGATTTTTGCGGTAGAATCAGAGAAAAAATAAAATGGAAAAAAGCCCATAAAAATGAGTTTATTTTGAAAGACATTTCATCTAAAAATAAATCGCAACTAATCACTTGCTTTGGGCCACTTTTCAGCCTCTTATCCGGTTACCTCTATACCCTTTAAGTAATTACCTAAACGACATTTTTTATTCTAACTGAAACTATTTTTATTCGACTGATAAAATTTTTTCGCAGTATAAGAAAATTATTTCAGATTTCTTTTTAATATTAACGAATATTTATTAATATCTAACTATAACCTACAGAACTAAAATCAAATTCAGATTCCGACAACTTCTTTTAAATGAATGAAAAACTTATGTTTTCAATCAACTTTGGGTGTGTTTCTCGGGTTTCACTGATAAATTTTTGGGACGTAATATTTGATTTTGCCCCTACAAAATATTATTATATTTTTGATACCTGCGGTATCTTATGAGCTAACAAAAATAAACACCAATACATATCGTATTAATAAAATTATTGTGATCAGGAATAAAACAAGAAAAATAATAATAATTTTAATACGATAGGTTATAAAAATGTAGTGAAAATAAAATATACAGTAAATAAATTTGTCCTGGAATTATGCATCTTTTGTGCTGCGTGCTACTTGCTTACTGCTACACTAACACTAAATGAAACGCACAGAACTATGTATATATATATATATATATATATATATATATATATATATATATATATATATATATATATATATATATATATACAGGGTGTAACAGCGAAACCAACCAACGCCTATATTATCTTTATTATTATAGTTACAAAAAAATGTTAAATAGCAAAGTTGTAGGAGACCAAGGGGAACATCTGATTAAAGAATAAAATAATTTTTTAAACCAGTGGTTCTCAAGTTACAACACAAAGTTATATTTTTTCAAAAGGGAATATATTTTTTAGGCCTATCCGATAGAGTATTTTGTTCAGAATTCAACCATGTATTCGTTTTATATCCTTACATAATAAAAATATTATTATTAATATTAGATAGTTTAAGGATTTTATAAATGTTTTATTTTCAAAAATCGATCGAGTGGTTTTCAAAATATCTTGTTTTGAAATTTTTGATCGGTCGCCATTTTGTTATTTGATAAAATAGAAAATAATTCTAAATACAAATATTTTAGAGAACCGAAAGCAAATGCTGAAAATTTTTGTATTTTTTAAATTTTCCTTAAAATAACGGAGTAATGACGATTATCCGAAAAACAAAAAAACGCCTATAACTCGGAACTGGGGCTCCAAATCCAAAAATTTTAAAAAGAAAAGTTGTTTGTTTCGATGAGTTCTAACTGTCATTTTCCGGTGTTACAACTTAGTATTAACACCCTGTATATATAGTTTGTGTGCTTTTTTTTCAAATTGAGTTTGCTGGTAGCGTGTGAAATAGACAGCACAATAATGAAATTGTTTTATTTTACCGGAAATACAATCAAATACAAACGTTCTGTGTGCTTAATTAATTTTTTTTAAATAAGTTTGCTGCTAGCGTAAAGTTAGCAGCATAAAAGTTAAATTGTTATAACTCACCGTAGAATTAAAAAAAATAATTTTTACTACATATAGGTACAACCAAATACCTACAAAGGAAATACAAACGTTCTGTGTGTTTGTTTTATTCTTTTAAAAATTAAATTGTTATTGTTATTGTTTTTTTACTAGAAATACAATCAAATACAAACGAAATACAAACGGTCTGTGTAGTTATTCAATTTTTTAAGGGAAGTCTGCTGCTAGCGTGAACTTAGCAGCATAAAAATTAAATTGTTATAACTCGCCGTAGAATTTTTTAAATTTTTTTTTTAGTAGAAATACAATCAAATACAAACGAAATACAAACGTTCTATGTAGTTATTCAATTTTTTTAAGGGAAGTCTGCTGCTAGCGTGAACTTAGCAGCATAAAAATTAAATTGTTATAACTCGCCGTAGAATTTTAAAAAAATTTTTTTTACTAGAAATACAATCAAATACAAACGAAATACAAACGTTCTGTGCGATTTTTCAATTTTTTTAAGAGAACTTTGCTGCTAGCGTGAAGTTAGCAGCATAAACATAAATTGCTATTTATTGGCATTAATTTCGAAATACAAACATTTTTTCATAATCTACAATCAAATACAAACGATATACAATCGATTAAGCACATTTGTGATTATTTAAACAAGAATGTTACTGCTAACTTCACGCACCTAGCTATGTACCATTTTGTATGGACGCACATACTATAATATATAGCGCACAGAAAAGCACATACTGAGCACACTATAAACATGATTGTTTCAGTAGGAATTTGCGACTATGGAACAGGAGTCGCATTTTTTATCAAGTGAATTGCTGGAATACTAATGACGCACACGTCATAAAACATAGCGCACAAAGAAGCACATACGGGGCACATTACTACTATCATGAGAAATGTTTACTTTTCTGATATTTGTTTATTACCGTCAACCGGGGTAAAGTGAATCAAAAAAACCTCTTTTTTGTTCATATCTCAAAAACTATGAATCTGAAAATTTCAAAAAAAATAATTTAAAATGCCTAGACTCTATATATTGCTAGTACATAATCTATATGTATCTAAAATACACTCTTCTATTTTTTTTTTAAATGTTGAAGTGTGATCCGCTTTACCCCATGGGTTGGGGTAAAGTGAATCACCAATTAAAATAGCTGTAATATTCACTTTACAATGATTTGAGGTAAAGTGGATCATTTTAAATAAAGAATTTAAAAAAAAAAAAAATTAAATCGACTAAATAGGGACTTTATTATTGAATTAAATTCAGGATATAAGTAAAAATACAAAGTTATATAAATAAATCTTTATTTCAAAATGAAAAAAGTCTATAAAAATATATATTTTCATTACAAACTATAGAATTATAAAATATTTTAATAAAAATAACAGTCATTCGAAACAGTCTTAATGTAATACGTAAAAAATCAGTAAAAAACGAAGTAGAATAATATTCTTTGGTACTATCATTCCAAATTATTAAAATTTATGCTATGGAACGTGTACCGTCCGCGCCGAATTGTGTTTAATTTGAGTTTTTTAATAACTTGGTTTTTATGAATAGTGGTGATATCAGCAATGTCCGGAAAAACAAATATATCTTGTTTAGAATTTACTTGTTTTCGCATAATATTGACCGTGTATTCGTCTTTATGTTTTTGGTTAATTTTTGCTACGAAAAATCTATCTCGTTTATTTGTATTAAATTTTACGATAGCAAAATCATTTCTATCTAATTCTTCATTTTCTTGACTTTTTTCTTCAGCTGAAGTTGACGGATTTTGTGTATCTCTCTGTTCACAATCTGCAATCAAGTTTTCATCATCTGAATCGTCTATAACTTTTTTCTTGTGATTCTTTTATCAATGTTGGTTCTAAATCTTTCACTGATATGCTTTTACCAGCAGAAATGTTAATTTTATTTCCTCTTTTTTTTCCACTGCTTCATCTGGACCTTTCCGCATTCTATCTAAGTGCGCAGCAATTGTTTCAGTCCAGACGACTCGTTCTTCCTCTTCCTCATTTGGTTCTTCAATACGAGGTATTTGGTTCAAAACGGTTTTTGGATTGAATGGGACAATTCCACAGGCTTTAAATCCAGCCAAGGCGTTTCCTTTTGTTCGGAGTCCAACTTTTTCAATTGCTTCTTTGAGCAACCTAGGAAAAATAGTCTTGGGCACCACACCACGATTTTTCATTTTCCATTGTTCCAAAATATTTCTCCAGGAAGCTTTTAATGGTCGAAAAAAAGCTACGTCTAATGGCTGAAGTAAGTGTGTGGAATTAGGTGGAAGCAGAATAAATCTTATATTATTGTTCTCACATTCTAGCGGCTACAGCTCGCTCTAAATAAATTGGGTGGTAATTTTGTTTGCCCTGAGGCCCTAACTTTTTTCTATATGTGCGTACCATCCTACAAAAGAGGCAAAATATACAGTTAGGTAGTGATTCATTTTACCCCGCAAAATCTCATTTATCTTTAAAAAATTCTTATCTCCGAAACAATAATTATTAATTTTTCAAAATCTGGATATAATGTTTCTACAATATACAGAGCACAATAATACTATAACAATAACAATGTAATAAGTAACACTATCCTCTTGGAATAGAATGTTTCAAATTTATTGAACGAACAGCAATATTCACCATAAAATTTAAAAATTTCTGTGCGCTTTCCTTACCTTCCTTTACAGTAACAACCACTCTCTGTCTAAGCTACAATCACACTGCTTCTGCGTGGTGACCTCGATGTGATCTTACATGGAGTAGGGAGCGACCTGCGCAGTAATATTTACAAAATGGCGCTAAAGATCCACTTTGCCCCATATGATTCATTTTACCCCGGTTGACGGTAGTATTTACTTGTAGTCGCAATTTACAAACATATATGGACCATTTTGTAAGGACGCACATATTATAATATATAGCGCACAGTAAAGCACATACTTAGTACAATCAAAGCATTATAGTCTAGGGAGAGTTAGGTGACATTGGACTACAACTTAATGGAGCTCACTTATCTGGCAATAGATAAAATATAATATTATTTACTTCCATAAATCAATATAAAAATAAAATTGAATAGTTTATTTTATATAAATATAAGTAACACATAAGATAAATTAAATAAATACAATAATTATTATAAGTACATTTTAGGTCGCGAAATTTATAATCTATATCTCATTCGGGCCGGTAAAGAATGCAAATTTTATTAAAAAATATAATGAATAGTAAATGATTATATCATTGTATCTTGTTGTAGGAAGTAATAATAAAAAAACCAAAAACCATTTCTAAGATTATTGCAAGAAATTTGCATTTAAAACAAGATAAAAAATAAATATAAAAATATTATAAATATTCAGGTAACAATGGCAGTTTACAAACGAAATACAAACCGACCTACCTAAATTCTCAGAATAAGCAGGAAGGAACCGAGAATCCGTGCAACAACTAATTGTTTTGGTTAGCATAACAACAATCAACAACAATGTATTAGACCAAATTAATACTAAATATAAATGATTTACTCGTATTTATTTAGGAATTAGTTCTGTAGCATATTTTGAATACGATGAATATTGGTAGATATTTGTTTTTTAGAGATGACGCGACAATTTATTTTAAATTATCTCTATATATTTAAGCAAATCATACAACTTAATGGAGCTAGATAAGTGATCTGGTGCATGTGACACGTAACAAAATTTATCATAATCTTTTCATATAATGCGTAAAAGAACAACAAAAACTTTTGGATTTTGTAATTCCCGGGAAAAATAAGATTGGAATATTCGCCATCTACCTACCGAAAGCCGCTACTAAATTGAAAAGACCTCTATGCTAACTAGCTGAATAAATTTAGTTACGACATCTATAGAGCATAAGTTGCAATAGCTACTCAATATTTTTTCTGATGGTCGACGACAGTGCCATCTACAGAGCTAGAAACAAATATAAATCGGGTCCTATTTTCCCTTAAGGACAACCGGTTTCGACCCTTTAAAGAGTCATCATCAGGTCCGGTGTCGAAGACTACAAACAATACAATAAAAAATAAATTATAATCGTTAAATTGTTAACTTGTTATAATAATTTACAAAATGTATCACAATCATAAAAGTAAAAAAAAACGAAACATTCAACATGTTAAAGTGCAGGTTTATATTAAATAATAATTTCAATACCTAAGTGAAAAATTTAAGGAGTCAAATCAATTCAAAAATTTAGATGATAGTAAAGTTTATTCTGTATTTATTTATGCGCATAATTGAAATTTGACGTTACATCCCCACTACGACACCCTGCACTAACTTACTCCACTTCAAGAGTCAGTACAAATAAGTGTGTTCAAGTTCACACTCTTTTTCTCATCGAACACGTTGAATGAACTGGACCTTTGCGTCATCGAACGCTTCAGTGCAAAAAATTGTGCACTAAAACAACCTAGTTCATGTCATCGAACAAAGCTAATATTACCTGTCAATTAGGGTTGTGTTGTTGAAAATAAGGTATACAATTTATTGAAGAAAAGGTGCAAATGATACGTTTGTATAATGCAGATGTTAGCCTCAGACAAGTACCTATCTGATTTATTTCGTGTATTTGAGAATTTGTTATAAATTGTATTCTGCAAAAATATTTACTAAATGTTTATATTTCTTGCAACTTTTTTCATATCTAAAATGATTAGAAATACATACATATTTCATTTGCTATGTTCTATTTTAAATGAAACGCTCTAATAAATTTCTGTCAAATTCGTAATCATGAATATGAAAGATCCCATGTTTCACGTTAAATAAAACTCACGGGAGAAATATTATCCCTGGTTAAAATGCCAGATAAAATAGTAATTAATACATATAAAGTTTGAATGCGAGTTTATGATAATTTATATGCACACGCCGAATTTTATCCGCATGCCTCAAAGTTGTAATAAAAACTTTATGAGAATTTATGGACCCTTCTTGTTCAGAATTTAATGCTCTTTACTTTAGCTGTTGTGATTTTTCTAAATTTCCCTTATTTTCCGAGATATATCCGGAAAAGTCTGGAAAATTTTTTTGACTCGAATTTTCTCGGAATTTTCACTGCTTTCGCGGCGGGACTCTTTTTTAACCTATTCTCCTACTAAAATACTACCCCTATGCCAAATTTCATCCACTTCCGAATTTTTTCCCAGGCTTAACCTATAAGCGCTGTACTATGTAAATTTACGATAAAATTCTTAACGGATCTTATATGCTTCTATGAGAAATGTAATCTATTCGGTTCTATACGCAGAATGGCAATTTATTTTCTATAAGAATTAATATGCATATACACAATTCGTTATTTTTATATGGTTTTATAATAATTTCGCTATTAACTTTTAATTGGATTTTATCCGTTTCTATGTGATACACATTCTATTTGATCCTATGAGCAAAGTGGGTTGCTATTTTCTATGTGTATTTATACGCATTACACATATAGTGAATTTTATATGGTTTTATAGTAATTTCGGTATTAACTTTTAATTGGATTTTATTCGTTTCTTTGTCATACATATTCTATTTGATTCTATGAGCAAAGTTAGATACTAATTTCTATGAGAATTTATACGTATTATACACTTATTGATTCCCATACGGTTTTATAGTAATTTCGCTATTAACTTTTAATTGGATTTTATCCGTTTCATTGTGATACACATTCCATTTGATCCTATGAGCAAAGTGGGATACTAATTTGTATGAGAATTTATACGCATGACATACTTAGTGATTCCTATACGGTATTATAGTAATTTCGCTATAAACTTTTAATTGGATTTATCCGTTTATATGTGATACACATTATATTTGATCCTATGAGCAAAGTGGGATACTAATTACTATGAGAATTTACCCGCATTACACACTTAGTGATTCCTACACGGTTTTATAGTAATTTCGCTATTAACATTTATTTGGATTTTATCCGTTTCTATGTGATACACATTCTATTAGATCTTATGAGCAAAGTGGCATGCTATTTTCTATGAGAATTTATACGCATTACACACTTAGTGATTCCTATACGGTTTCATAGTAATTTCGCCATTAACATTTAATTGGATTTTATCCGTTTCTATGTGACATACATTCTATTTGATCCTATAAGCAAAGTGGGATAGTTTTTCTATGAGAATTTATACGCATTACACACAGAGTGAATTTTATATGGTTTTATAGTAATTTCGCTATTAACTTTTAATTGGATTTTATTAGTTTCTATGTGATACACATTCTATTTGATCCTATGAGCAAAATGGTATATTAATTTTTATGAGAATTTATACGCATTACACACAGTGATTTTTATAATGTTATATGGTAATTTCGCTATTAACATTTAATTGGATTTTATCCGTTTCTATGTGATACACATTCAATTTGATTCTATGAGCAAAGTGGCATGCTATTTTCTATGTGTATTTATACGCATTACACACTTAGTGATTTTTATACGGTTATATGGTAATTTCGCTATTAACATTTAATTGGATTTTATCCGTTTCTATGTGATACACATTCAATTTGATCCTATGAGCAAAGTGGCATGCTATTTTCTATGTGTATTTATACGCATTACACACATAGTGAATTTTATACGTGTTTATAGTAATTTCGCTATTAAAATTTAATTGTATTTTATCCGTTTCTATGTGACACACATTCTATTTGATCCTATACGCAAAATGACATATGCTATTGTCTATGATAATTTATACGCATTACACACTTAGTGATTTCTATACGGTTTTATAGTAATTTTGCTATTAACTTTTATTTGGATTTTATCCGCTTATATGTGATACATTCTATTTGATCCTATGAGCAAAGTGGGATAGGTACTATTTTCTATGAGAATTTATACGCATTACACACTTTGTGATTTTTATAGTTTTATAGTAATTTCCCCGTTTCTATATGACAACACATTTTATTTGATCCTGTGAACATAATGTGATTGTATTTTCTATAAGAAAACAATAAAATCCAAACTACTTATAAATACGATTCAAATCTTATAAGAACCCATAGAAAACAATATAATCCAAACTGTACATACGATTCAAATCATATAAAAAGCAGAAAACAATACAATCCAATCTGTAAGCACGATTCAAATCATATAAAAACCCATAAAAGACGATAAAATCAAAACTATAAGCATGATTCAAAACTTTTAAAAACCCATAGAAAACAATAAAATTTAAACAGTAAATACAATACAAATCTTATAAAAACCCATAGAAAACAATAAAATCCAAACTGTAAATACAATACAAAGCGTATAAAACTAAGTGTGTAATGCGTATAAATTCTCATAGAAAATAGCATGCCACTTTGCTCATAGGATCAAATAGAATGTGTATCACATAGAAACGAATAAAATCAAATTAAAAGTTAATAGCGAAATAAACCGTATAGGAATCACTAAGTGTGTAATGCGTATAAATTCTCATAGAAATTAGTATCCCACTTTTCTCATAGGATCAAATAGAATGTGTATCACATAAAACGAATAAAATCCAATTGAAAGTTAATAGCGAAATTACTATAAAACCGTATAGGAATCACTAATTGTGTAATGCGTATACATTCTCATAGAAATTAGTATCACAATTTGCTCATAGGATCAAATAGAGTGTGTATCACATAGAAACGAATGAAATCCAGTTAAAAGTTAATAGCGAAATTACTATAAAACCGTATAGGAATCACTAAGTGTATAATGCGTATACATTCTCTATAAATTAGTCTCCCACTTTTCTCATAGGATCAAATAGAATGTGTATCACATAGAAACGAATAAAATCCAGTTAAAAGTTAATAGCGAAATTACCATAAAACCGTATAGGAATCACTAAGTGTGTAATGCGTATAAATTATCATAGAAAATAGTATCCCACTCTGCTCATAGGATCAAATAGAATGTGTATCACATAGAAACGAATAAAATCCAATTAAAATTTAATAGCGAAGTTACTATAAATCCGTATAGGAATCACAAAGTGTGTAATGCGTATAAATTCTCATAGAAAATAGTATCCCACTTTGCTCGTAGGATCAAATAGAATGCGCATTACATAGAAACGGATAAAATCCAATTAAAAGTTAATAGCGAAGTTACTATTTTCGAAGTGCTTACTTCTCCGTTATTCTTACCTGTAGCTTCTAACTTATACCTTCTACCGATATTCGTATATACTGTAACCAGCAATGAATGGTAAAATACATATTAAGTACCATAGATTCCTATAAAATCCGTTCTACTTGGATACCATTATATCCCATAGGAACGGATAGACTTACATTCGTATATGCGGATAAAAACCTATATAATAAATAACTGAATTTTCAGCAGTTTATGGTAAAAAAAGTGTTCCAATACACATATTAAGTACCATAGATTACTATAAAATCCGTTCTACCTGTGTACCATTATATCCCATACGAACGGATAGACTTACATTCGAAATGCGGATAAAAACCAATAAAATAAATAACTGGATTTCCAGCAGTTTATGGTCAAATGCGCGTTCCAATACACATATGAAATACCGTAGATTCCTATAAAATCCGTTCTACTTGTGTACCATTATATCCCATTCGAACGGATAGATTTACATTCGTAAATGCGGATATAAACAAATAAACTAAATAACTGTATTTCCTGCATTTTATGGTAAAATGGGTGTTTCAATACACATATCGACTACCATAGATTCCTATAAAATCCTATCTACTTGTTTACCATTATGTCCCATACAAACGAATGGACCATAAATTCGTATATGCGGATAGAAAACAATAAATTAAATTACCGGATTTCCGACATTTTATGGTAAAAGAGGTGTTTCAATACACATATCGACTACCATAGAATTGTATAAACATTTTTTATACGTTTTTATTCGGCATTCTAACCAGGGATGTCATTGTCCATTGAGTACCTAGGTACCTATACTTATTAGGTAAAATAAATAGATTGGAATAGATGCGAAATTGTAATATTCTTCGTGGTTCTTACAATAAAATATATAAATAGAATATTGTTTTACTTTTTTGTTGTGGTATAAGTACCTTACCTAGGTACTATTACAAAATATTTCCTCATTCTTATCTATTGTAATATCACCTGTCATAAACCAATAGATTTTAATATTAGACCATATATTTGTATTGAATAAAAATATTGGGTCATTTTATATTCTAATCTTGTCTTCTATAAAAATATTAAATTTATACTAGTTACCTGCCATCAATAATAATAATTTATTAATACCTAGGTACCTTGCTGATATACGTAAATCTCACATTTATTCCATTTGCATTCTATATTTACTGCTATTAATTATTGTGGGTTATTTTATATGTCAATCAAGAAACACCGCCAACAAAACAAACATTTTATAAACCACTGTCACATCGGAGACATCTATTTACAAGTGGTCAAACTTATAGTACAAATTCAAACCTTATGACGTCATCTCAATTTTCATCCCCCACCCTTCTTCGGCCAATGTCCCGTCGGCTGCGCTGCATTCCGATCGGGCATTGCCCCATTCGGCCAGTTCTGCTGATGTCCCCGCTCCCTGCACGGGAAAAGTAGGTAATCTAGTTTGTTTGTCTATGTCATCTTCTTATATACTAAAAGGCTTGGTACCATTTTCAGCAGCTTAGCAACCGTTTTTCAAATCGCCTACTGCCTAAACGGTTCAACAGATTTTTATGAACTTTTTTTTATTTGGTAGAGGTTCATGTGACGTAGTGCCTTTTGGGTATATGAATATTGTAAGTGGCGTGGTAGTCGCAGGGGAGTTGAAAAACAGTTTTTTTTAGTCCTTGGATACGGGCATTATACTTTATTCGAATGTTTTTTTTCATTTGGCATATAGGTAGAGGAAGAATTTGACTATATTTCTATGCACGTTTCAACCCAATATTGGGTATATTAAGAAAGTTATTAAGAAAAAACTGAAAAATGCACGGAATGCAAATGGGAGCATGGCATGGAATTTTTGTTTTCTTTTTGATATAATTTTTTTATCTACTGTCAGATTTGACGTTTCCAATTTGAAATTTTATTTGAATTTATCTTTTATATTTGATAAGGTAGAAGTATTTTGAAAATTTTATTGAGTATTTAAAGATGGAGCACGCATTATGTTTACATGCTTTTGTAGAAATTTGTAATATATTTTTTGAAAATTTTTATTCAATTTAACAATGCACTGTGAAGTTGAATCATATTGTTATTTATTACTGTAGTATTTATAGTAATATATTTTGACCCAAGTGTAAATGTTCAATTAAAATTAGGTATCCATATCAAATATCCCTGGATAATACTATTTCTCAGTATTTTACTGAAAGTTTTAAATGTCAAATTAATATACAAATTTAACAAACGTGTTAAAAATGGCGTCCGATAATCGGGATTTTTATCTATTGTACTTGAGTTTGGGTTGAGATTGAGTTTGTCTTGCTCAAGTCGCCCTTGGGATCTTTATCCTGGATACGCCCACTAACTAACAACTGGACAAGCAAAAGACACAACGCGGACTAGAGATGATCTAGATTGTTATTACACTTGTATCAAATCTGTTTTTACAAAAGTATGTATGGTATTAATTAGCACCAAGGGATCAAAATATGGCTTCAATGATCGGCATTTGTTTTTCAATAAAAACTTAATAAATAATCATGATTGGTATCAAACTTATCGTCCAATGTTGTCCAAAATTATGGCTGTTTATTAAGTAAAATATCTTTTAAATTATATCGCGATTGATATAAAATTAAAGGTCTTAATATGGACAAAAAATCTACAGTAAGAATGCATTAAAATGACATTCGACAATTTGGCTTTTGTTTTTAGTCGGACAAAAAGCATTTTTTTAGTTTTCACAAAATTTTGTGCCGCGGTAGCAGGACCTAGCATTAGACCCGCGTAGCGGGTCCTGACGCTATTCTATTCCAAAATTTTAATGGGTTAACTAAAATTTATTTGAAGAAGGAAGATTAATAATTTGAAGTTGTAATTAAATAATTATAATTTCATCATTCAATTTTTTTCGGTAGTCTAAATGTTAAAATCGTTATAATTGAGGCACGAAGTGCCGAATCGTCCCACATTCAGGGTCCGCGGAGCTTGAGCCCGCGAAGCGGGCGAATCCCCCTTGTCGCGCGGCAGCGGTAGAGTCTAAATGTTAAAATCGTTTTAATTGAGGCACGAAGTGCCGAATTGTCCCACATTCAGAGTCCGCGAAGCTTGAGCCCGCGAAGCGGGCGAATCCCCCTTGTCGCGCGGCAGCGGTAGAGTCTAAATGTTAAAATCGTTATAATTGAGGCACGAAGTGCCGAATCGTCCCACATTCAGGATCCGCGGAGCTTGAGCCCGCGAAGCGGGCGAACCTCCCTTGTCGCGCGGTAGCGCGACCTAGCCGAAGGCCCAAGTAGCGGGGCCTGACGCTAGTTAAAATCTAACTTAGATGCGCTTCGCATATAATTAACAACTCTTTACACAGTTTAGATATTATCAACAGTCAAAGAATTTTGTAATTTTTGGTCATTTGAACAAGTAAATTTAATTAATTAATTTACCTATTAGAAAATATTCAACCGTGCATAAAGTTGGGTATGTACCACGGGCGTAACTTGACGTGTTTTTAGTCCTCGGCTGACGCACGGGCTCAATATCACGTCTCACGCCATAAAAGCTTCTTTACATCCTTAATACATAAATAATTATTATAGCTTAAGGGTGTAAATAAGTATACCTTTAATATAAGGGATAGAACAAAGTAATAATGATTTTCTATCATATCTCCACCTTCATACAATATTGATAAATGATGTTTTGTTAGTTCAAGAAAACTGGATGAATGCCCATAGTGATCTAATCCATGACAAAATGCTGCTATGAGCAAAGCTTTTAACTGAAATTCAAAATATTTTATATTAAGAAGAATCCCCACTAGTTTTGAAGGTCCATTTAACGAATGAAGCGATAACGTCACAAACCATTGTTACCCATTGTGACGACATCGGTTGATTCGAAGAATGAACCGTATTTAGTAGGGCTGTCAACGGATTACAAAGAGTACATATCAGAGTGTCGACAAGTCATAGTTCCGACAAGCCACAGCATCTAAAAGTCATAGCATATAAATGTCATAGCATCAACAATTACCCCCACTCCTGAGCTCATAGCGTTTAACTGTTAAACAGTCATAGCGTATAAATGTCATAGTGCCGACACTTACTCCCACTCCTGAGTTCATAGCGTATAACAGTTTTAAAAGTCATAGCGTATAAATGTCATAGAATCGAGTAAATGCCACACCACCGAAAACCACAGCGTATAAAAACCATACCGCCTAATAACCACACGTCCGAAAAACCACAGCGTATAAAAGTTCCCCCACCACAATGTCCAGCTACCCATATACCAATTTTCACACTTCGATTTGCACATTTGTACCCAAATCAATACTAACAAAACCCTAATTGAGTCCAGCAGATCTCCGTTTTTTTAAAATAAACTAATCAATAATTAAAAACCCTAATTGAGTCCAACAGAACTCCGTTTTTTTAAAATAAACTAATCAATACTAACAAAACCCTTGTACGGAGTAATAAGGAAGTATTGTAATCGCGAAAAATTTCGGTTTTCAGATTTTGATGGAAATATCCGTTTTGACCTTTTCTGAATCCATTATGACTAGTTTCGCCGTGACGTCTGTACGTACGTACGTACGTATGTACGTACGTCTGTACGTATGTACGTACGTATGTCGCATAACTCAAATTCGGTTAGACGTAGAAAGTTGAAATTTTGTATTTAGGACTGTTATAGCATCTAGTTGTGCACCTCCTATTTTTGGTTTCAATCTACAAACCGGAAGTAGTAAATTTTAAAAAAATTTCGATAAATATTTAATTTAAGACAAATTTTTTAATTTTAAATGAAAGATTATGTGATTATTACCTACAATCGGTATTTTATAAATATTTTTGTATCTGGTATCATTTAAGAATAATTAAAGTATATATTTATAATTTAGTATTTCGGTATATCTTGTAGTCCATGATCGATTAACATTTGTTACTACGTAAAATTTAAATGTTTATGACATGACAGTGACAATAGTAAAATATGCTTTATATCTTCTTCCGCAGTTCAAATAAAATGACTAAAATATATTTGTGAGTATACTAGTATAATAAGTTAAAAGAATTTTTTATATTATTCTACATTTTAGTTATTAAGAAAAGTATGAACAAACAAGGCGTACAAGGAAGTCATGTGGTGTCCACGTCAGATTTTTTTTAAATAAACTAATCAATACTAACAAAACCCTAATTGAGTCCAACAGAACTCCGTTTTTTTTAAAAATAAACTAATCAATACTAACAAAACCCTAATTGAGTCCAACAGAACTCCGTTTTTTTAAAAATAAACTAATCAATACTAACAAAACCCTAATTGAGTCCAACAGAAATCCTTTTTTTTTAAATAAACTAATCAATACTAACAAAACCCTAATTGAGTCCAACAGAACTCCGTTTTTACTTCCTTGTACGGAGTAATAAGGAAGTATTGTAATCCCGAAAAATTTCGGTTTTCAGATTTTGATGGAAATATCCGTTTTGACCTTTTCTGAATCCATTATGACTAGTTTCGTCGTGACGTCTGTACGTACGTATGTACGGACGTATGTATGTCGCATAACTCAAATACGGTTAGACGTAGAAAGCTGAAATTTTGTATTTAGGACTGTTATAGCATCTAGTTGTGCACCTCCTATTTTTGGTTTCAATCTATAAACCGGAAGTAGTACTTTTTAAAAATATTTTGATAAATAATAAATTTTAGACAATTTTTTTTATTTTAAATGAAAGATTATGTGATTATTATCTATAATCGGTATTTTATAAATTTTTCTGTATCTTCTATCATTTAAGAATAATTAAAGTATATACTTATAATTTAGTATTTCGGTATCTTGTACTCCATGATCGTTTAACATTTGTTACTACGTAAAATTTAAATGATTATGACATGACAGTGACAATAGTAAAATAAGCTTTATATCTTCTTCGGCAGTTTAAATAAAATGACTAAAATATATTTGTGAGTATACTAGTATAATAAGTTAAAAGAATTTTTTATATTATTCTACATTTTAGTTATTAAGAAAAGTATGAACACACAAGGCGTACAAGGAAGTCATGTGGTGCCCACGTCAGATTAAAAAAAAAAAAAACTAATCAATACTACTAACAAAACCCTAATTGAGTCCAACAGAACTCCGTTTTTTTTTTTAAATAAACTAATCAATATAGTCCGGTCGCCAAATGAGAAAATCCCACTCCTGAGTTCATAGCGTATAACAGTTTTAAAAGTCATAGCGTATAAATGTCATAGAATCGAGTAAATGCCACACCACCGAAAACCACAGAGTATAAAAACCATACCGCCTAATAACCACACGTCCGAAAAACCACAGCGTATAAAAGTTCCCCCACTACAATGTCCAGCTACCAATATACCAATTTTCACACTTCGATTTGCACATTTGTATCCAAATCAATACTAACAAAACCCTAATTGAGTCCAACAGAACTCAGTTTTTTTTAAAATAAACTAATCAATACTACTAACAAAACCCTAATTGAGTCCAACAGAACTCCGTTTTTTTTAAAAATAAACTAATCAATATAGTCCGGTCGCCAAATGAGAAAATCGGCTTGGACCTGGAAGTTGGGTACAACAAATATTTTGTGATTGATTCTAGTACTATTTGATATACTGAATCATAATATGACGGGTGCCAGAGCGGCACCCCTGGGCAACTCCGGGAAATTCGAAAAGAAAATGGATTTTTTTGGTTATTTGCCAATAACTACTAAACGGGTAGTTCTACATTTAAGATTGTCCAGTGCATTTTTGTAGAGAATAAAATTTCCAAAAAAATGACACTTTGAACTGCTCTCTTCGATTAACCGTTTCTGAGATACACGCGTTCAATATTTTCTTCGAGAGAAACTTGATTTTTTTTTTACTTTTTTCATAATTTTTGTGTTTAATGACCTGTAACTTCTTAACAAATTAAAATTTTGATATTCGGTTTCTTTTGTTAAATTCTGCAAACAATTCTCTATAACATATTGTATGAATTTTTTCTTGCAGGCCTTAGTTAAGCGAAAGTTTTTAAGATTTTCTTCCAGAGAAACTTGAAATTTTTTTAATTATTTCATAAGTTTTGTGTTTAATGACCTGTAACTTCTAAACAAATTAAAATTTTGATATCCGGTTTCTTTTATTAAATTCTGCAAACAATTCTCTGTAAGATAGATTATATGAAATTTTTCTTGAAGGCCTTAGTTAAGCCAAAATTATAAGATATAAAAAATATAAGAAAATCTTAAAATTTTGGTTTAACTAAGGCCTTCAAGAAAAATTTCATATAAATCTATCTTATAGAGAATTGTTTGCAGAATTTAATAAAAGAAACCGGATATCAAAATTTTAATTTGTTTAGAAGTTACAGGTCATTAAACACAAAAATTATGAAAAATGTAAAAAAAATCAAGTTTTTCTCGAAGAAAATTTTGAACGCGTGTATCTCAGAAACGGTTAATCAAAGAGAGCAGTTCAAAGTGTCATTCTTTAGGAAATTTTGTTCTCTACAAAAATGCACTGGACAATCTTAAATGTAGAACTATCCGTTTAGTAGTTATTGGCAAATAACAAAAAAAAAACATTTTCTTTTCGAATTTCCCGGAGTTGCCCAGGGGTGCCGATCTGCGAAGTGTTCCACACCACCGAAAACCACAGCGTATAAAAACCATACCACCTAATAACCACACGTCCGAAAAACCACAGCGTATAAAAGTTCTCCCACCACAATGTCCACAGCGTATAATTTACTCCTACTTAACTTAAGTTCTGTTGGACTCAATTAGGGTTTTGTTAGTATTGATTAGTTTATGTCAAAAAAACGGAGTTCTGTTGGACTCAATTAGGGTTTTGTTAGTATTGATTAGTTTATTTTTTTTAAATCGGAGTTCTGTTGGACTCAATTAGGGTTTTGTTAGTATTGATTATTTTATTTTAAAAAAACGGAGTTCTGTTGGACTCAATTAGGGTTTTGTTAGTATTGGTTAGTTTATTTAAAAAAAACGGAGATCTGTTGGACTCAATTAGGGTTTTGTTAGTATTGATTAGTTTGGGTACAAATGTGCAAATCGAAGTGTGAAAATTGGTATATGGATAGCTGGACATTGTGGTGGGGGAACTTTTATACGCTCTGGTTTTTCGGACGTGTGGTTATTAGACGGTATGGTTTTTATACGCTGTGGTTTTCGGTGGTGTGGCATTTACTCCCGATCTGGCACCCGTCATATTATGATTCAGTATATCAAATAGTACTAGAATCAATCATAAAATATTTGTTGTACCCAACTTCCAGGTTACATGGCTCGGCGACCGGACTAATACTAACAAAACCCTAATTGAGTCCAACAGAACTCCGTTTTTTGACATAAACTAATCAATACTAACAAAACCCTAATTGAGTCCAACAGAACTGAAGTTAAGTAAGAAATTAAGTAGGAGTAAATTATAAGCTGTGGACATTGTCGTGAGGGAACTTTTATACGCTGTGGTTTTTCGGACGTGTGGTTATTAGGAGGTATGGTGTCGATTCTATGACATTTATACGCTATTACTTTTAAAACTGTTATACGCTATGAACTCAGGAGTGGGGGTAAGTGTCGGTACTATGACATTTATACGCTATGACTGTTTAACAGTTAAACGCTATGAACTCAGGAGTTGTTGAATTGTCGATGCTTATGACATTTATACGCTATGACTTTTAGATGCTGTGGCTTGTCGGAACTATGACTTGTCGACACTGTGGCATGTTCCCATTACAAATATCCAGATATCCGGATTTTAAATGATCCAGAATCCGAAATTTTTCAATCCAGATAAACCGGTATCTGGATAAAGCCGGAATCACTGATAATAAATAATATTTATAATAATACTTCTTACTTACCTCTAATTTGGTAAATATACGGCATCTTGTAAGAATATTATACATACAATGGCAAACATGAAATGCACGACTGAAATTATGATAACGAACTTCTCTGTACGCCTTTCTTATACTTAACACAAAATGCGCACACTTTTCAGGAGTTTCAAACGTATCTCTAACGACTTCATAGAACATGTATATTATATACTGCGGGGCGTATAACTCATAGGCCTCTGGTAGAGAAAAATCAAAACTGAAAATAATTTCCAGCTGTTTATATTTATTTTTTGTTATTTGAATTTTATATTTGTATATTTGCAAAGAAACTGCAATATTTGTAAAAAAGAGGATTTTCGCGTGCCACTGCAAAGCTTTTATTTATAAGTCAATTTACTTCAAATTTTAATATGTTGTCAACAAAGCTTGAATCTGCTAAATATCCGATCTAATTTTTTTAATTCGTTTTATAATAGAATATATAAGATTTTTGTGTTCAAAAAATAACAAAACATTATTTCGATTTTAAAGCAAAATTTTAAAATTCTGCATCGACCATTTTGTAGATTGTACTTTTATCTTCAACAAAATGTGTAGATTATTATATTTAACAAAACAATAGACGCTGTGAAGTGGCGCGCGTCTTAAGCTATGGTTTATCTATTGCGTTTAGTCGGAGCGCGTTTCGGTAAGACGCTGCGTCTAGAAATCGTGTTGTCTGTGGGGCAATCGAGACGCCGCGATTCAGAAGTCGCGGAGTATTCCTCTACTGCATTTAAATATGTCAAAGGGCTATAGATTGAAATTTTGTCATGCTGAACATGAACTGCTAATTGCAAAACTTCTATAAACTATAAGGCAAAAACGCGAATTACAAAAATCTAAATATTAGAGATAATAATATGATCAGAAATTTTTGAAAACTTTAATAAGATGCTGAAACATCCTTCTTTTTATGTTATTTATTTTATTTCTTTGTTTCTTTTACATAATATAAGATCATCATCTTCTTCATCTTTTATCCAACCATAAGCAGAGCTGGGCATGTATTTAAGTATTGTACTTATAATTTAATGTTTAAATACTTTTCCCAGTAATTGTAATTATACTTAAGTACAATGATTGGTAAAGTAATTATATTTAAATACATATTTCAAATTGTATTTGTAATTTGTATTTGAAATAAGTATTTAAATACGTTTACAAGTACTTAAGTACAAATTTTTGTACTTAAGTACTTTTATGTACCCAAAAATCCAGAAATAATAATAATAAATTATGTTTCTTCCATAATATCTATCATCTTTGACTTTTACTTTTTCCAAAGTAAACAGTAACATTGGATACGAAGATACGATTATAATAATCGATTAATAAATTATTTAATAAATAAGAAATTGTACTTACAAGCGTAGAAAGTACAAAAGTAATTGTAATTATACTTAAGTACTTTTTAACGATTTTGTATTTGTAATTAAGTAGGGCTGTCAAAATCCGAAAAAAATTGAATCCGGATATCCGGATATATGTCTATCCGGTGTCCGAAAAATCCGGTAACCGGATATATCCGAAATCCGGTATCCGGATAAATTATTCGGATACCGGATTTCGGATTTATCTGGATACCGAACGGATTCCGGTTTTTCCGGATTTAAAAATTTCGGATTCCGGATAATTTAAAATCAAAATATCCGGAATCCGTTGACAGCCCTGTGTTTACGTTAGTTCAATTATTATGTTTCTATACTTGTGTGATATCTGCCTCCAAATTCCTTTGTATACGTCGTGCGATAGCATGATAAAAATGTCTAAATCTTTAAATTGAAGACCACAGGGACATTTTCATCCATGCGAAAACTGTTACTGTTAGTTTTGTTTTAAGTTTTAATTTTAAATTAATATAGTTGTATCCGGATATCGGATTCATCTAGATACAGAATTCGGTTTCATCCGGATATCGGATTTATCCGGATACCGGATTTCGGATTTATCCGGATACCGGATTTCGGATTGATTCGGATACCGGATTTCGGATTTATCCGGACACTGGATACTGAACGGATTCCGGTTTATCCGGATACCGGTTTATCCGGATTGAAAAATTTCGGATTCCGGATAATTTAAAATCCGGATATCCGGAATCCGTTGACAGCCCTATAATTAAGTATACATAAATACAAAAACTTTCATTTAATTGTACTTTGTACTTAAATACATTTTTTGTGTATTTATACCCAGCTCTGACCATAAGTATTAGTATCCATCGTCTGAAATTCAGAAGTACTAAATCGCGTGCTTTAAAACATGAAAGATAGACCACCTCAATGCGATTAAACGTAGCGTCTAATCGTATCGTTTACTCGCTGCGACAAAAGGCAATAGATAGACCATAGCTTTAGCCGAGGCTTTAGCAGTATTGCTAGATAAGTGTGCGCCTAATACAACAAACATTAATTTATAATAATTAATTAATAATAATATTAATTTATTAATAATGTTCAAACTTTAATTTGGTTAAAAATTCAAGCTGTTTCTCGATTAGCACAAGATTGAACGAGGCACAATTATTTTTTATTTTTTAACTTTGTAAAAGCTACATTTTAAGAGTAATTTGAAGCTGTTTCTCTATGGGTATTGTTACTATCCAAAAAAATGTTCAAGAAAGAGTACTAACTTTTTAAGATCATTTTATTCTGTTTCTCGATCGGTCAGCTTTTTTGCAGCCAGCTCTCGGTCTATAAGTAAAGATTGCACTGTATTCTCAATATTTAAAAATTTTTCTTCTAGAACTGATACCGCAGTGGTATTTGTCAGTACTAAACTATCTTTGTCATTGACATTAATTTCAGATTGTTTATTTAAGAGGTTATTATTAATTTCATTTGTAGTTGTAAGTAAAGTTTGCACTGTTTTCTCAATATAAGAAATTTTTTCTTCAATAGCTGATACCGCATTGATATTTGTCTGAGAGTTCAATTTTGAATTTATCAAATCTTCAATTCGCTTGAACAAATCGTTCTCGCTTGTCAAATCTCTATTAGCACATTGAACACTGCATAACCACTTTATTTGATTATTTTTTTCAAGTAATTTTTGTTCAGTAGGTTTTAAACGAGTGCACTTAACGTGACACACATTTTTACACAAACACGTTACACTATTTTCGGTACCAATTGCCTCATTACAAGAAGAACACAACTTATTTCCTGACGCCATTACTACTATTTATTTGTAATAAGAATAAGGGGAAAACATATTTGCAACTTCCGTTATAAAAAAATTGTCGATATGTGGTATAAAAAATAAATAAATTTATCAAATAAAACGTTGAAATCTTGTAATCCATGACCTGTGAATGAATCTTTTGATTCAGGTGATGCAAATTTCTGTGTTTTTATTTGACTATTTCCCATATATTAATTAAACCAATCATTTGCTTCAATTTTTTAAATTCTGACCAATGACGTACAAAATATATCGGCAAAAATTGAAAAAATTCCCTAGGGATTGTTCAAGTGACAATTTACCCGTTACATGGCCATGTATGACAATTTTATTGATTTAGTATTGTTTTTAATTGAAATTAAAAGTGTCAAATGAATAGTGATGCCGACGAGAACGAGAAATTCTCGTTCTCGTCTCGACGAGACGAGAAATTCGAGACGAGATCAACTTTTTTATCGTCTCGAATTTTCGAGACGAGACGAGAGTTAACAGATCGAGATCGAGAAATCTCGTTGCCTACATAAATTTTTAAAATGCTACTCCTATCAAGAAAATTAAATATAACGAATGTAATAAAATATCTTTGGAAAATTATGATAATTTCTAGAAAATATTTCTTGATAGATTTAAGAAGGTAAACTTCGGATGCGCGCGCATGGGTGGACAATAGACTTGTTTAGTGTGACGTCACTTTCTGGTTCTAAACAAGGTAGTTGCTATTGTAATGGGCCAGTACGGTTCTGGAAAAATAGTTCAAAGTGAGGTCGCCACCGGCCAAGACATGACGACGAGACGGATGACAGAAGACTGGAGGGGATGGAAGAGGATGGCCGAGAGCATGCGGTAAAACGTGAAGAAAGAGTGAAATAAAAGTGTCAAAAAGCAGAGTAAAGTGTGGTGAAGGTGCGAAAGATAGAATTAAAAGCCAAGTCTAGAGGTAGAACGTGGCCATAATCAACCAGGAAGAGCCCAAACCAAACTTAAACGAATTGTTGTAAAGAGTTAACCCCATTGTTGTAAGTGACTAGTTTTTGCGCGTAAAGTGTACAGTTCTGTGGTTTAATTATACTATTTCAATTTAATGTCAAAGCTGGTTATTTTTTTACATTTCACAACCCACTCAAGAATTCACAAACTAGCCGTAACCCTGAGATAAAAGATTCCATTACATTTGGCACCCAACTCGAGGCTGGTGTTTGTGGTTTGTTGGAAATAACCAGTGAAATAAATATTAACACAATGTCAGGTGGTAGAAGGCAAAAGAGGCAGAATGCGGATAGTGTTAATGACTTTTCGTTATCAAGTACAATAAATACCTTAGAAGAAGCCATTAAAGAATTGGCACAGAATGTAGCTTCAATACAAACAACTATTGCGAGCAGTAGTTCAACAGTAGATACTAAGAAAGAGGAAACAGATGTTAGTGGTACGGTGGAAGTAAACACCTCGGTAAGTAGTAGAATTGTAGATGATAGAGCTTATATTTCATATTGGAAGGATGTTGGGGGCGATAATCTCATATTCGCACCTGGAGGTGGGATTCATCCAGTAAATTTTGTTAAAAAACTTGAATCTATGTTAAATGATGCTGGTGTTCCGAGTCAGAAGCGTGTCGCGTTAGCTACAAATTGTTTACGTGGTTCTGCTTTAGATTGGGCTACATTAAAAGGGGTGTCATTTAGTAACTTTGAAGTTTTTAAAAACATGTTTTTAGCTAGATACTGGAGCACAGATGCCGAGCGAGAGGTCTATCATAATATGAAATATGGTCAATACGAACGAGGCAGCCGTGCAGACTATTTTTTGAAAGTGGCACATGAAGCTAACTATCTTACTGAAAATATGGACGAAAAGAAAATAATAGAAATGATATGTAAGCATTTCCCAGCTGAAATAAGAAGAGGTATCATAACAACCGGATTACGAACTATAGAAGAAGTTGAGAGGTATTTGCGAAACATCGATCGCACATATGAAGAAGAAAGGCAGCAAAGAGTTCAGGAAGAAGGCAATTGGCGAGGAAGAGGTGAAAGGAATACGCGGGGACAAGCTAAAAATGAAAACAATCCAAAACAAGAAGACCTGCCAAGAGTTAGAACTATTTTTAATCGCGAACTTGATACAGATCTTTTGTCAGAAGCTGAAGAAGATATAAAGAGTAAAAAGACGGAAACGCCGATATTAAAAGTAGTTGTGGAAGGGGAAGAAACAACCGCTTTACTAGACACAGGAAGTCAAGTATCCTGCATTGCGGAGAATTACTACAACCAATTGAAAGAGAAGTGCGAAATACCAATATTTCCTGTTACTGGAGTGGCACTAGGAGGAGCGTTGAGTAAGGATACAACGAGAATAAAGAAGCAAGTCCTATTGAGTATGGAAATAGACAAAATGAAGTTAGATGCAGTGTGTCTCGTAGTACCGAAACTAACACGAAAAATAATATTGGGCTATGACTGGTTAAACGAATATCAGTGCCGGCTGGACTGTACGAACAAGCAAATCACGATTGTTGTAGAAGGGGTGGAGAAAGTAGTTGTAGTAGGAGAAAGAAGAAGAGAAGAAGACGTATTTATAAGCGAAATAAGCGTAGTAGAAGAAACTAAGTTACAGCACCACGAAGTAGAATGTTATTCGGAAGAAAGAAGAGAGAAAATCGTCGAGGAAATGAACATTCGTTCCGTGAATACGAAAGGTGAGCTTCTTAAATTATTGGATGAGTATGCTGAAGTATTTTCAGATCAGCCAGGCCGTACCCATATTTATTCACATAATATCGAAATGCGTGACACTAAACCATTTTGTAAGAAATCGTTCCCAATACCACACGCGTTTAAGGAAGAAGTAAAGCGCCAAAACGAAGAAATGCTGGAGTGGGGGGTAATCAAAGAGGCTCCCACTGAATATGTCAGCCCTTTAGTCGTCGTAAGGAAGAAAGCCAAGTCTATGTTGATTCAGGAATACGATCCACACGTAGAGTATTGTAGAGGGTCAGATAACATTGTTGCCGATGCGTTATCTCGCTATCCACTAATTAAGAATTTTGACGAAGTTGAAGAGGAAGATGCTACAATATTAATAACAGCTGTAGAGAAGTTAGAAGAATTGCAAGATTTCACAAAGCAGTTGAGAAAAATAGACGAGCTACAGAGAGAAGACTGCAGAAGATTATAGATTTATTAGAATCGAGTGACTGGGCGTGGGAAGTTAAGAAAATAGAAAAGCTTTTGAACGATTCGTATCATGAAAGTACCGGGTTCACTCCTAATTATGTACATTTTGGGTTGAAACGTAGCGATGAGTTATTTTCCGAAATTACAAATTTTCCAAAATTGTCAGTACCGGAATGTAGTAGGGAACAGGTAGTAGCAGTAGCACATGAAAGACTTATGTCGAAAGCGCAGCAAAGGCAGCTGCGCCATAATAGATCAAAACAGCCAGTGTCATTTAGTGTAGGTGATAAAGTATGGGCACGCAGTCATCCACTGTCCGATGCCGAAAGTCGAGTCATTAAGAAATTCTTTCTGTTATTTGATGGTCCTTTTATAGTAGAGAAAATTATGGGTCCCAACTCCTACCTTTTGAAAGATGAACTAGGTGAGAAAAGAGGTGTACACAATGTAATAAATCTCAAAAAGTATATTCCACCCTACCATAGTGCCTAAGTGGTACTTTTGAATTGTACGTTGGTTGTATAACATGTTTTGTTTGTTTCTTTTTGTATTCTTAATATTTAATTTTAAATAGCCTGCAGAACTAGTTACAATTAAATAGGGGGGTGATGTAATGGGCCAGTACGGTTCTGGAAAAATAGTTCAAAGTGAGGTCGCCACCGGCCAAGACATGACGACGAGACGGATGACAGAAGACTGGAGGGGATGGAAGAGGATGGCCGAGAGCATGCGGTAAAACGTGAAGAAAGAGTGAAATAAAAGTGTCAAAAAGCAGAGTAAAGTGTGGTGAAGGTGCGAAAGATAGAATTAAAAGCCAAGTCTAGAGGTAGAACGTGGCCATAATCAACCAGGAAGAGCCCAAACCAAACTTAAACGAATTGTTGTAAAGAGTTAACCCCATTGTTGTAAGTGACTAGTTTTTGCGCGTAAAGTGTACAGTTCTGTGGTTTAATTATACTATTTCAATTTAATGTCAAAGCTGGTTATTTTTTTACATTTCACAACCCACTCAAGAATTCACAAACTAGCCGTAACCCTGAGATAAAAGATTCCATTACACTATGCTAGTCGATAAAACAGTTTAGATTGACAATCAAAAATCATTTATATAATAATTTATTACCGAACTTAACTTTATTACGTGTTTTTAAGCCACTTTAAAACAATTAAATCTCAAATTAAATTTAAAGACGCAGTTGTCAAACGGCAAACGTCAAACCAGCCTGTTTTACCGACTTGAATAGCAACGGTCTTAGCAACGAACGGCCAATTTCTTGTATGGAACCAGTGTGACGTAACCACTAAACAAATCTATAGACAATAGCACAAACCATATAAGAGTCTATAGATAGTCGACTGCAATGATATTAGCTGTAACCGTGCTACTTGCGCCATCTCTACGAGGGTCCGCCTACTAATATAAAAATCCAGGCTTTTGTAGCCCAGTAAATACTTTAAAAATAAAGGAAAAATAATAAATTAAACAAAAAATTAAACAAAATAATATTTATTTTTTATTTACACATTTGCTTAAATATCTCTTAAGGCTAATTGACTGAAATTTGTCCAACCCTTGTTCGGTGACAATTTTTTTACCACTCATGTCATTTTTTTCTTTAATGTAATATTGTAATATTAAAACAATGGTCTTATTAATTAATATATCTCTAACAATGTTTTTATGCACTTCGCATGATATAAAATTAAAATTACAATTATTTATGATATTCGTCCTCACACATTTTCTAATATTTTTAACATGCAAATTTTCTTGAATCAGTTTCAAAATCTCCCTCTTCATATCTACGAAGCACGACGCAGTAGAAAAATTTGGATAGTTTAATCTTGTTACGTCGTCGTACTCCCTAGCTACGATTAACCCATGCTGTCGTCCTACTGTACTGGCTAACAAATCATTTTTACAAGTCTCACAGTTTTTAATTACTTTTTTAACATGTTTCAATATAAAACCAGCACAGTAGGACGACGTCTTAAATGCTAAAGGTGCTTCTAATGGAAATGTATTCCTTGAAGTTGTGGGAATATCTCAATCTTCCACAACTTCCTCATTACACCACTCATCGTCTAATAATTCCTCTAAGTTACTTAGAGCACCTTCCGAAAGATCCTCTTCGCAATTTGCCCCCAAAGAATGTTTGGCCGAAAAATTGTTAATTGTTAGGGTCTTGAAACGTTGCACGAAATGCGTGCAACTTGGATTTATATAGCGTATGCTATTATTATTAATCCAAAGTAATTTTCTATTGGGTCCTGATTCAAATTTCGAGTAAATATAAATTTAATATTTTTGTTGATTTTAATTTTAGCCCAAATTTTTTTAACCCCGAAAATTGTTTCTACCAAATTTTTCAACGATGGTGGCACCTCTTCCTCCTTCGTTTTACAACATACATATTTTGCAGATTGTAGAACTTTCACGGCCTCTTCCCAAAATTCAAAATGCGCCGAACCATCCTTCACGGGCGCTGTTAAGGGTTTCCCGTCTATTCCCCGATATGAACTGCCATTTAAGCTATCAAACAATTTATCCAGGAATAGGAACACCATGGCCGTTTCTTCGGCTTCCTTTTGAAGACCTCCAGTTTCTGAAATGAAAAACAAAAATATTTCAATAAATATTACTAAAAAATATTATAAGTAGTAATTTAAAAAATTTTAAACATTTTTAACAAAAATGAATAACTATCGACTTAACAAGTAGATAATAAACAATTACAAAATATATTAATCGAATAATGAGAATATTTACCTTGTAACGCAACATGCCTCATGATGGCCGCAACTCGCTGGCTAAACACTTGCGTGCACAGCTTAACTTTCATTTTCTGCCGCGACGTCGGTTCGACATGGACCTCGGTCAATTTCGGCAGCAGCCTCAAGTCCTCCACTGCCTGCTCCTTGTCGAAACGGTATAGTTCTTGTACTACATGCTCCCACTTCGCCGTCAATTTTCTTCCCCCAATCGTACATACCAAGTCTTTCTTCATGAGATTATTCCTTATTCCCTTAAAAATATGGGGAATGTCGAATAAAGGAATAACCTCATGATCATTTAGAATCATTTCTCCTTTATACTCTCTGCCATCTTTTACAAAAGATGCTTCTGTCTGTTGCTTCCTGGAGTTTTGTACTGAGCTCCAAAATGAGCTGAACATACTCGTCGGTTGGAGTAAACAAAAATTGGATCCATTTCACGTAATGCATCGATATTCAAGATATCCATCCACTTATTATACCGATCCAAATCACTCTCTGGCTTAGGAAACCGATGGAAATTGACATCTACAAAAATATTTCAAATTATTATACATACATTCTTGTCAAAATAGTATGGAACAATTTCGGACATATTTTATATTGTAAAATAGTATTTGAAACAAGAATTTTACTTATAATTTTATTAAATAAGAACTCACCAGTAGCCTGACATCCAGGAATGCAGCACTTAACATTTTTGGCAGGCATTGTCAAATCACAATAACAAACCAAAAGAAACACAAGCACAAACAACAATTGCAATAGACTTGTTTAGTGATTACGTCACACTGGTTCCAAACTGGTTCGTTGCTAAGACCGTTGCTATGCAAGTCGGTAAAACAGGCTGGTTTGACGTTTGCCGTTTGAAATTTTATTTTGAGATTTAATTGTTCTAAAGTGGCTTAAAAACACGTAATAAAGTTTAGTTCGGTAATAAATTATTTTATAAATGATTTTTGATTGTCAAACCAAACTGTTTTATCAACTAGCATAGCAACTACCTTAGCAACGAGTGGCCATTTTCTTGTTTGGAACCAGAAAGTGACGTCACACTAAACAAGTCTATTTGAAATTACTTTGAAATTGAATGCAGCTGCCATCTACCCGAGGGTACTAAAACTAAACGTGATGGTTACAGCGGTTCGTATACGAGTTTCCGTACACTGGACAATAGTAAACTGGTGCGCCTGCGCACTATGCTGTGGATTTTTGTGACAGTAAAAAGTGCGGTGAATTTGAATTTGACAATAAATTCTTCTTGAATTTGACAATCATTATTCATTCATTTAAATGCGGAGGAAAAGTTTCATTTAATTTGAACAAACCATATTAACGAAATCGTCAACCTAATAAATATACATACTATTTGACACTAATACTTACAAATATGTCACTTATTGGCATAAAATACGCGCACATCGCCCGAATTGGTCTATTCAGTATTTTCTTCACTTCGTATTGCTACAATACCTAATGTGCACAACCTATTGCGCAGCAATTTTGTCATTTCGTTTCTCGATTGTACAAGTACATAATACGAATTATCAGCGGGAAATTTAAACATTCGAGAATCGAGATTTGTCGAATTCTCGATTTTGAGACGAGAGTAATCATTGACGAGATTGGGCGAGACGAGATTGAAATTATTTCTCGTCTCGGAATTTCGAGACGAGACGAGAAATGCAATTTCTCGACGAGAATCTCGATTCGGCATCACTACAAATGAACCTTTTTGCGACAACTTCTTACGATGAAATAAAAATATATCAAATATAACGCCAAGAAATACAGTTACGTCAAAAACCTTAGTTTGAAACCAATTATTAAATGAACTTGTGAAACGAAAGAAACTAAAATTTATAATTTTGACACTCAAAGGTTAGTAAAAAAATTAAATGTCAAAATAAACAACCGTTTCGGCACAAAAAATTTGTCTTTATTTAAAAACACGAAAAACTACGAATAATTATTCTAATCGGTCTGCAGCAGTGTCAAATTTTGCTTACTCCGGCATTAAAAAACATTTAATAATAATAATATTAGGACAGTCCAACGTAAATTTATTAGTTCATATTTTATGTATGTTTATTTGGGAAATAGTCTAACAAAATATATCTCGGGTCTCATTATTTTGCAGATAAAATTATTTCTTAAGATTGTTGCTTATAGGTAACATTCCTCGACAAATTGAATGATAAAATCCCTCGCCTTCAGCTCGGGATTTTGATCATGTCATTTGTCTCGAAATGTTACGAAGCAACAATCTTTTGAAATAAATTTTACCAGCAAAATAATGATCCCTTGATATATTACTATTGAATATTTTAAAGGGGCACCGGATTGTAAGTATATACATATAAGTCTAGATATGGCGGGAGATTATGTGCTGGCCTCATCAGATTTTTTCCTAACTGAAATGATATGTAGTACTTACGTATTAAAATTTTGGGGCACAAAATTTGCTTCCATATGGTTAGAAAGAAACATAGAATCATGAATACATGGTTGCATATGATCTAACAGCATATGTTCATAAGTCTCGTTCAATTTATTCTGTAATGAGAATAAAATTAATACAATATTTTTTATCCAGTATCTAACTATACGATCCAGTTACTTGTCACAAATTAACTTACTACTTTTCTACGCATGTCAGATGTTTGAGCGAATTTCAATATGAGAGCGCAGTGTTCTGAGAAGGTTTTCATTAGAATTTCATCAGATTTTGGGAAAAATGGACCATCTTTCTTGTTGATTATTTGCATCATACCTTGAAAAAAATATTTAAAAAATGGACGGTTACAATTTAAAAGGAAATAAGTCAATTTTACCGATTTTTTTTATAGAAACAAGTCTCTTATTGCAACCTGCATCTCTGGGCCTAACATTATTTAATAACTAGGGTGCGAATTAAACAGGGTATTTCATAACTTCGAGTAAATACTTTAATGGTATATGTTGTTTGATTATGCTGATTAGGTACGAATCTAAAAGAATTTTTGTAAATTCGAAAAATTAAGGGTTGTTTACCTAAAACATTTTTTTGTAATACTGCACTGGATTCGTTTTCCTATTAAATACAAACAATAGAAGTAGGCAATGAACATGTTAAATTACACAATACTAGTAAAATAACAAACGAAATTTAATTATATTTAATGAAACAATAATTACTCCACCCAGTGGCAGTGGCTATGAAAAATTGTTGACTGGAAAACATGGATATTAATTTTGCGATTTTAAGAAAAATTCTTTTTTATTCGTATCAGCATATCAACCAACATAAACCCTTAACGTACTCGTATGTACCTGTATGCATTTGCATATTGTATTTAGTCCAGTCAATGAGTGCTCAAAAGAGGGGTGTAGAGTACATGGAATATGCGAAAAAAAAAATTTCACTTTTCTCTCTTCAAATTTCAGCTCAACAAAGCTCTTTAGAAGTTTTTGTTATAATGACTCTTACAGAAAAAAGTCAGAGGAATCCAATGCTGGAAACCGGAAGTCGATAGCTTAATTCGTTCAGAAATTAGAGTGGAATAAATACAAGAATTTGAAAAAATACTAAAACTCATTTATTTTCTTTGTTTAAATTGTGGCTAAAATAGGGCCTTCAAAAGTTTACAAAATTATATTGTTGATAGAAAAAAGTCTACAGAATCGAATGCTTCAAACCGGAAGTCGATATTCTTATCTGCTAAAAAAGATAAAGTGTCAAAAGTGTATATTAAATTGAAGGAAATTTAATGTTCTACAACTTAGTTTTAGACAATTTTTCTGAGAAACGATCGTGAGAGGCACTAGAAGCAAATGTTAGGGAAAAAGAGTGGATAATAATTATTTTTACGAAAATTATCGATTTTCAATAACGTATATCTCTGAAACCGTTAGGAATTCGACAAATATGTATATAGACAATTTTATAGGAAATTTAATTAGCTTTCATTTTTATTTGAAACATTTTTTCCTACATGCACCGTTTCCGAGATATAAGCGAAAAACCAAAAAATGGGACCTTTCAACCCCCCTCCCTCCTTTAGCTCACCTCCCATGGGTGGGGACTTTTAGTATGTTTACCTACTAACTACTCCTATCAAATTCCTGAAGTCAAAAATTATCGCATATTCCATGCACTCTACAGTATATTCATTGACTGGACTAATTGTTATGCATTATTAGTTTGTTTTTTTTAGAAATGTTTGCATTTCATACAAAAATAGATTAAATTATGGTATAAATTTTTTGCATAGGTATATCAATATTTTAAATATATTTTAATAATCATTGCATTTATTTATTATAAATGCATATAACTGCATATTTTATACCTTTTAACCCAAAATTTCATATTTAAAAAAAAATGAAATGTGGTACATAAAATTTATATTCGCTCAAATTTGATGGTACCACAATATAGTAATTTATGTTACGTTGTGAAATATGTGAACAGTGACTCATGTTATGCATGCCGCTCTTTTGAAAAATGATTTGTTCATTTACATTTATTTTAAAGGTATCTAAACAAAACGTGTTCCCGAAGTTACACGTTGTTTTGTTTATTTTATATGATATTCTTGTACATTGTTGACAAAAATTAGTGTATTTTGAGATTTACATAAATAAATTATTCTGAAACACTTTTCATTATTTCACAGCAATATTTACGTTACGTGTTCTTTATATACATATTTCTATAATACTATACAGGATGGTTTGATTTCAGTGTCCAGCTGGTATTTCATATAGGTACTAACAACAATAAAGACATTTTTCATGTGAACTTATTTAGTATTAAGTACTTTTTATATAGCAAGGAAGTTTTTTTTTGTAACGCTCTTTAGATGTGCATTTTTTCTATTTTTATAATAAATGGGAAAATGTACTTATTTTTTACAGTTTCGTAAAGATAATTTTTCTGAATTCAAAATTCTTTAATTTTTTTATTTTTAATTTATTTTATCACCAAAAAATGTATTTAAAAATCTTAAAATATTGAAATAACAATTTCATTAAATAAGAAAGTAATTAGTGAAAATTTATTTTTCTTCTATTTTTTTAAGTTCTATTCACATAAAACTTATGGTGGGATTCTAGGCATTATCTTAAAATTCTATAAACTTATAGATCTATAAGTTATGGAAAATCCGTAACTAACAGTCTTATAGGTTTCGCTAAAATGGTATTCTGACTGCATGTCTATAACTTTTGACATCTGTAAATTTTTCTTATAGAATCTTAAAAACAGTATTACCAATAGTTCCATACTATTATTTTTGTAACATGTAAAAATAATGAATTAATTGTTGTACCTTGATTTTCTTGAAAAGAAATATTATTTTAGTATAAAAATAAAGACATACTTAACAAAATTTGCACCAAAACATGCAAAATCTTATGAAATATTTTCTTGTTATTTCTATTTTGTTAATAATTTTGAAGAAGGCCATTGTCACATTGACGCGACAAATGATTATACAAATTTGACACAATGAAATACACATGACACGTGCTGATAAAATAATTAAAGATTTTTTTAGCGAAAAATTAAAAATATAACAAACACAATAATAAGTTAATTAATTTTATTTACAGTGAAAGGAAAATAAAAATTATAATTATAGTTTTCAAGCTAATACTACACACTCGAAGACAAATATACCTAGAGAATAAATTTAATGCAATAGGGGATGGTGCAAGAACCTTGTAAACTACTACTACCTACTGATAATATTTTATCAGAGATTTTAATTAATCAAACTATGTTTAAAATAATCATTGTCATTCATATTGAATGAATTCAGTAGAACTCCTAAATTTGACTGTATTATTACCAAGCGATTTCCAATCATGATGACATTTGACATTTTTATAAACTATGAAGCAAATTTTAAATAAAATATAACACATTATATACACATATACTTCTCAGCAATAATGTTCTTCTGATAATTGGTTTGAAATTGTAAAATTTGCTAGTTATTATTCATTTTTCAATATTTCAGACACATGCCAATATTTTCATAACGACTTATGGTGAGTCAGTAGCTGTTCATAAATTTATAGAAATCTATAAGACATTTATGGAAATCTGTAAGCTATAGGTTTGCCCAGAATAGCATTTTTTAAGATCGGTCTATAAGTTACTATAGATACGCTTATAGAAGTTATAGAACTGCATAGAATCCCAATATTAATTTGTATTAAAAAAATCAAATTGGAAATTTTATAAAAAAGTTAAATTGAAAAATAAATGTTTGTATCTATTCAGAAAAATATGTGCTTTTCAAAACTGTAAAAATAAATATATATTCCCATTTTTTAAAATATAAATTTGAAAGCGCGTTACAAAAAAAAAATTTTCATGTCATAATATAGAATACATCATAATACATGAAAATTTTCTCTATTATTATCAGTAAGTATACCAAATATCAGCTGGACAGTGGAAACCAAACCACCCGGTATAATTATTACATTTCAAAAATACTATTCTGTGACAGAATGACAAAACTAATGACCAGCAGAGACGCCTATTGATAATGAAAATCGTGGCCAATCGGTGAACTTAATTATTCTTTAACCGTGTTAGTAGTACCATCGCCTACGTTATTATTCAAGGCCTGGAAATACAATTTTCGTTGCTAGGGACAAGTGAATGCAAGATTTGGTCGATTGAGGGCGCTTTTAAGGGACCCGGTTTAAGACCGGAAGTGTGAATTATGAATTAAGTTATCTGTGAAATACGTTAAAACAGAAATTAATCTGTCACATTATGCATTAAAATGTCAGAATTAAAAATTAAAATTAAATAGTTTTTAAAATGATAATAATAAAACAATCATTAATAATATAGAGTTTATTTTTGATACATATATTTTAATTTAATATTAAAATTGATTTATTAATAACCGGAACCGGGTCCCTTAAAAATTTGCAACAAATGTTCCCCAATGTTTTATTAGCAACCGGCCTGTATTTCCAGGCCTTGAATAATAACGTAGAGGCGATGGTAGTACCTACGTATTTAATATCAACATTTTTCTAATACTTTTGTAGAATTTATTATAAAAGTTAAAAAGTACCTAATACTTGATTGTTTATTCTGATGGGTGCAGCAAGTATGGCTCGAAATCTGTAGAATCTTTTCTTTTGCTGCCGCGTAATACGAATATCATGAAGGCAATTTTTAATATTCATAATACCCTCTGTTTGCAAAATCACATTTACTATATCAGTGGATCCGAAGTCGCATATGGCAATATTTTTTCTTTTTATTAACGTTTCAGTATAGTCTCGGTCCTCATATTCGTCTACTACAGGTTCTCCAAATTCTTGTTTAAAAACGTAGAACAAAGCGTGCTCAGCGCTTAGCACTATCTTGGCGAAATTCTGAAAAAATGTTTCAAATTTCTTTTTCTTTAATATTTTTCTTTAATACTCAAGTATTTTTCAAGTACTTGAATGGGCGACCGCAAAGTTTTTTGAAATGGTTGAAGAAGAACGATAATCAAATGTCTTATAAATTGGATAACCAAATAAAAAATTAATTCTAAACAAATCTAATCTTTTTAAAAAAAACAATAAAATTCTAGAATCTATCATAGAGTAAGATATCTTACCAAATAAATGGGAGTGGTTGAAAATTTACATTAAACTTTACCCACTTTTATTTGCAACATACTATAGTAACCAGTTTCAATTAACTGCAAAAGATTATATATATATACCGGGCGTTTCCTGAAACAGGCGCACCCCGAAAAGAAATTGTATTTTTAGTCAATTACATTTATATTATAGGTTTATAAACTAAATTCAAAGGCTCATTAAACTACATAAATCATGAATTTTTATTACTTCCTGTTTAGCCGGAAGTGACACCAACTTCCTTATTTTAAATGGAACACCCCCTATATTTTTAAAGATTTTGATTCTACATAAAATTCTGAATACAATCATGTATAATAAGCTACTTTTTCGTTGCAGATTTATAAGTAAAATAATTACTAAAATATTACAGAAACAAATCGAATCATTCCTAGTTAGCTATGAAATAAATGATAAAAACAGAAATTACACGAAGAGTTTTACTATGTATTCAAGAAAATGCAGGCCATTTTGAAAATTTACTATAAATAATATAATTGAATTGCAATTCCTTATTCAATTAGTTATTTTTGTTAACAAACTGACATTTTTACTGTCATAAAGTCTGTATCTTATCATTTATTTCATAGCTAACTTGGAATGAATCGATATGTTTCTGTAATATTTTAATTATTATTTTACTTAGAAATCTACAACGAAAAAGTGAGCTTATTATACATGGTTGTATTCAGAATTTTATGTAAATATATTTTTATTAAAAAAATACGGGGTGTTCCATTTAAAATAAGGAAGTTGATCTCACTTCCGGCTAAACAGGAAGTTATAAAAATTCATTAATTTTGTATTTTAATGCGCCTTTGACTGTAGTTTATAAATCTATAATATAAATGTAATTGACTTAAAAATACAACTTTTTTGGGGGGTGCGCCTGTTTCAGGCTGAGTCATCGAAATGCCCGTCGTCGATATCTCCCTTGTCGTTAAAAATACAGCATAAATTTATTAACAGAATTATTCTTCTACTCAAGGAGCATAACTTAAAATTATTTTCCCATATACAGGGTGTTGCATAATGACTTGGCAATAATTGTTCGTCGTTTTTTAAATGAAACACCCTATATATTTTTATATATTTTGAATTGTATTTTATTCACCTATTTTAATAGTAAAAATTAAGAATTTTTTTTCTGTACAACTGTAACTATACTCTTTGTTCTGACTTTTTTTTTTTTTTAATGTTATTATACAGGGTGTTCAGTACAGAGAATCAAATTTACTCAATTTCAAATAGCTATAACTCGCCATTTTCAAATGGAACAGCCTATATTTTATTATTCTGTTGTGTGTATTTTGCATCTTCTTATGTTATAAAAGGTGTTCTATGCCTAAAAACATTAATTTAGAAATTAATTAACAGCCTGTATATGTGAAAATAATTTTAAGTTATACTCCTTGAGTAGACGAAAAATTCTGTTAATAAATTTGTGCTGTATTTTTACCGACAAGGGAGATATCGACGACGGGCATTTCGATGGTGGCCAGCCACATGTGCAATTGACAAAAACCCATAGGACAAATGCGCAAAGACAAATGCTTAATTAACAAATACCCACGCGGACAGAAGCCCACGTGTACAAATGCTCATGGGTATAAATGTTCATGCGGGCAATTGCTCACACGGAAAAATGCCCATGTGTACTAAAGCCCATATGTACAAATGCTCATAAAATTATTTTTTCTCATCGGTATATTCTAAACTGCTGGATTATAATTTCTGTATGAAATGAATAAATTCTGTTTATGCACCTACTGCTTTAGTTCTAAACATCTGTGAAGAAACATACACCCTAATTAGTCCAGTAACTTAGTACATCGTAAGTTGCATCAATTGGTGGTAGTAGGTTTCTATTTTTTTTCTTGTATAG
This sequence comes from Agonum fuliginosum, assembly GCA_947534325.1. NCBI lineage: Eukaryota > Metazoa > Arthropoda > Insecta > Coleoptera > Carabidae > Agonum > Agonum fuliginosum. The sequence continues at coordinate 17,812,769 of OX384040.1, forward strand.
GATGTGACTGAGATGCAAAATCCAAGTTTTCGACCTCGGCAACCCTTCGGAACACTTTTGAATATCTCAAAAACTGCTAAATTATTGCACTTTTTTCGGTTTATTACCATTTTAACTATGAAGGAGCACGATTTCGATAAAAACCATACATTTTTAAACTAGATTAAATTGTCTACAATCTGAGACCAGAATGGGCTCGATAGAACTAATAGTTTCCGAGATACAGCTTTTCAAAGTTTGGCAAAATATACAAATTTGAAACTCCAACCGTTTCTCTTCACCAAAAATTTTACTATATTCTCTCGCGGAAGAACTTTAAATTTCAGCTCAAGGAAGACCATTGAAAATTTTTGACAGAATGTATTTTATAGAAAAAAGTACGAGGAATTCAGTGCTGCAAACCGGAAGTCAATATCATTATTCGTTCAGATATTATAGTTAATTAAACACAATAAACAAAAGAGTAAACAAAAATTTTACTATATATTCTCTCGCGGAAAAACTTTCTCTCGGGGAAAAATTTCAGCTCAACCAAGGCCACTGAAATTATTTGACACAATGTATCTTAGAAAAAAGTCCGAGGAATTCAATGCTGCAAACCGGAAGTCTCTATCATTATTCGTTCAGATATTATAGTTGATTAAAAACAATGAACAAAAGAGTAAACAAAAATTTTACTATATATTCTCTCGCGGAAAAACTTTAAATTTCAGCTCAAGGAAGACCATTGAAAATTTTTGACAGAATGTATCTTATAGAAAAAAGTACGAGGAATTCAGTGCTGCAAACCGGATGTCAATATCATTATTCGTCCAGATATTATAGTTAAGGCGCTATACTTGTTGACTGCAATATTGCTGCAATCGAATCAAAATTCACGATTCTGGCTATATTGCTAAAATAAAAATCTGACGTGGCCATCACACAACCTTCCGCCATATCAAGACTTTAAACAGAAATGTATACGTACAATCCGGTGCCCATTTAAAATATACAAATAAAAATCTAAAATATTGAAACACAGAAATTTGCATCATCTGAATAAAAAGATTCATTCACAGGAAAACTCTTCTGTGCTGAAGCCACCCTCCGTTCAATTACTACATTTAATATCTTACTTATGACATATAGCACTAGTATGTCAACCTGTCAATATTTTTTACACAGAAACAAAATTCAGTCGAACATGGATTACAAGATTTCAACGTTTTATTTGATAAATTTATTTTTTTAATTTTACTGCAGTTCTTTGATGCTACCAGATAAAGACAATTTTTTTATAATGTAAGTTGCAAATAATTTTGCCTCTTATTCTTATTACAAATAAATACTATATTTATCCAAATTTATATAAATTTTTGACAATTAATCTTTTCAATCTTCAAAAAATATCACTTCCGGTGAAGATATTTGTACCAAAATCTAATGGGTTGTTCCAATTTATATATATATAATCTTTTTATATCTCTTAATACCCTTTCGGGTGTCGAGATCGGGTTTGCAGTAGTTATTTTAACCGGTTTATCAACTCTTTCCATTCCTTTCTATTCTTCGCTAGGTTTTTTGCGTCTTGCCAACTGACGTTGTTCTTGCTTAGTATTTCTTCTATGTTCTTTTCCCATGTCTTTTGTGGCCTTCCTCTTCTGTTCTTTTTTACTACTCTGGCATTCCACACCATTTTTGTTTGTCTATTTTCTGGCATTCTTAATAAGTGGCCATACCATGCGAGTTGTTTCTTTTCAATAGTCGTATGTATGCTTTCTGTTTGTAAATTTACTCTGGTTTGGTCGTTTCGTATTCTGTCTCGTCTTGTGATTCCTTCTACTTTTCTTAAATATCTCATTTCAGCTGCTTGTATTTTACTTTTTGTTCTTTGGTTCATCGTCCATGATTCACTTCCGTATACTAATATTGGTCTGTAAATTGTTTTGTAGAGTATCATTTTTGTTTTCTTCGTTACTTGTCTGTTGTTTAAGATTACGTTTTTTAGTGCGTGAAAACTTTTATTTGCTGCCAGTATTCTATTATTAATTTCTTGCTCAAGACTTCCCTTATTATTTAGTGTTGATCCTAGGTATGTGAATGATTCCACTTGTTCAATTTCTCTTCCGTTTATTTTTATGTTTATTATTGTTTCTTCTTTTGAAATTTCCATGATTTTTGTTTTTTCCGCGTTTATAGTCATGTTGTGGCTTTTTAGTTCTTCCTTCCATACATTTATGTTGTGTTGTAAATCTTTTTCACTTCTAGCGAGTATTGCGAGGTCATCTGCAAATGCACATTCTGCGATTGTCGTTCTATTAAGCTTGTGATGTCCTATGTGTACTTTTTTTGTTTTATTATTTACCTTCTTCATGATACTATCCAGGAAGATGATGAACAGTAGTGGGCTTAATGCACCTCCTTGTCTTAACCCTTGTGTGGTTACAAATTTCTCCGAGTTTTCATTTCCTGTTCGTATATAGTTGGACGTTGTTTTATATATACTTTGTATGGCGGTAAGTAATTGTTTGTTTACGTTTCTTTCTTTTAGTATTTTCCACATCCTTTCTCGCGGTACTCTATCGAAAGCCTTTTCTAAATCTATAAATGCTATATATAGTTTTTTGTCCTGCTTCATAGTTTCTTCGGTTATCTTTCTTAACGTAAATATATGGTCTTGTGTTGAGTACCCTTTTCTAAATCCGCTCTGGGCTTTTGCCATTGATGATTCTGTTGCTCGCCTTAATTTATTTTCTACTATTGCTTCATATAGTTTGGCCGCTGTGCATAATAATGAGATTCCTCTGTAATTATTGCAGTCTCTATTATTTCCTTTTTTATGTATGGGGAAGATCACTGCTTTTTCCCAGTCTTTTGGTATTGTTCCTATTTTCCAAATTTGGTTTAACATTTCTAATAGTATATGCTCTCCTTCATCGCCCATATATTTCAGTTGTTCTGTTTTTATTCTATCATGTCCCGGCGCTTTACCGTTTCGCATTTTCTTCAGTACAGATTTCATTTCTTCTTCTGTAATATTTTCTGCCTCTTCCCTTATCCTTGTGTTTTCTGGTGTATCTCCGTTTTCTACGTTTTCAGTGTTAATATAATTTTCTTCTAATAACTCTTGAAAGTGTTCTTTCCATCTTTGCATTATTTCGGTCTCATCTTTTATTATCCTTCCATTTTTATCTTGTAGTTGTTTCAATATTGTCTGTTTTACTTTATTGCAATTTTTAACTGTTTTGTAAAATATCTTTTGATTTTCTGTGAAGTTCTCCTGAAGTGTTTTCCCGAATTCTTCCCATGTACTCTTTTTTGATTTCTTAACTAATTCTTTCGCTATTTTCATTTGGGTTTTGTAGTCTTCATAATCCTCTTGCTTTTTCGTGTTTAAGTACTTCTTCCATTTTTGTTTTTTCTTTTTAACTTCTTCTTTAATTTGTTCATTCCACCAGTGAGTTTGCTTTCTGCTGTGTGTGCTTCTGGTCTTTCCGCATGCGCTTGCTGTTGCTTCTGTTATTATGTGTTTAAAGGTATTCCACATTTCTTCTACGTTGTTCATATCGGGTTTTGGAGTGCATTTAATTAACTCTTTTATACATTTTTGATATTTTCTTCTTACTTCTTCATCCTTCAATTTGTCGACTTTTAATTTTTCTACTATAGGCTCGTTTTTAGTATTTTCAGGTAGTCTTTGTATGTTATCATTCTCATTTATTTCTATTTTTGCTACTACCAAGTAATGGTCGCTTCCAATTTCACTGCCTCTTTTTGTTCTTACGTCTTTTACTTTCTTTCTTTGTGTATTGTTTGCTAAAAAGTAATCAATTATGGATTTTTCGTTTCTACTTCTTTCTTCTCTTGTATATTTGTGTATTTCTTTATGTTTAAATAGAGTATTAAGTATTTTTAGTTCATTTATGATGCAAAAGTCAATAAGTCTGTTTCCATTATTATTTTTTGTTTTTTCTCCATGTCTCCCCATTATCTCTTCCAGCCCGTTATTATTATTTCCAACTCTTGCATTAAAATCCCCCATTATGTATACAGGTTCTTCTAGTTTTTCGTATTCTATCTGTAACTTATCCCAGAATTCGTCTTTCCTTGTTTTGCTCTCATCTTCGCTTAATCCATATACTATTAGTATGTTTGTAGGTACGCTGTTCAGGTCTTCCAGTTTGACTGTCATTATCCTCTCGTCTACGCAGTTCCATTCTCTTATTGATTGATCCATTCTCCCGTTTATAATACAGCCAACTCCTGCTCTGGCTCTTTCGTTCTCATCGACTCCGCTGTATATCATTATGTGACCATTATTCAATTTTGTTATTCCTTGTCCTTTCTTTTTAGTTTCTGTTATAGCTAAAATTTCTAGTCTTGCCTTTTCAAATTCTTGAGTTAGTTCGGTTTCTTTCCCATTTAGACTTCTAATGTTCCATAATCCAATATTCATAGTCCTTTTGCTTCGCGTTTTTGTCTTATCTTTATCTTCCGTATTTTGATGTAGTATTACTTGGTCGGGTTCTCGTTTTTTGGCTTGTTTTCTGTATCCTTTTCCTCTAGCCTTTCACTCTCCGGATTCCATGCGTACATTTTGTTGTCAATCGTTATTTTTTTATATCCTATTTTTATGTTTCTTCCTTTTCCCTTTTCTTCTCTTCCTTTATTTCTAATTATGAATTGTATTTTTCTTTCTTCCTCTGTAAGATCGTCCTCGATGTATATATCACTATTCCTTAGTTTATTGGTGTTTTGCATTACTTGCATCTTATTTCCAAAGTCTTCAAAGTGTGCCACTATTATTGAGTGGTTCTCTTTTTTATTTATTGCAAACGCCTTTTTTATGTATGCATCAACATTAAGTTTTTTTTTAATAAAATGTTCGACTTCTGTTTTCATGTCCTGTGTTTCAGTTTTTAGGCCTTTAATAATGATATTATTTTTCTTACGTTCCTTCTCCTGATTATTAATTATCTTTTCTAGCCACTTGACTTTTTCCTCTAGTTTTTCTCTCTCCTGTTTCCATAGTTCTTCTTTTTTTTCAATGTCCTCTTGTATTTTTAGTAACATGTTGTTGTTAGCTATTATTTCCTCTTTTAGTTCTCTGTGATTTTCATTTATTACTTCCTTTACATCATTCATTTCAGACGAAAGCAGCTTTTTAAACATTTCCTCCATTTTTTGTAAATCCATTTCTTCCTGATTATTTTTCTTATCTGTTTTAACCGGTGATCTCTTCAATACGTTACTTTTTTTGAATATTTGTTCTTTCCCTTCGTCTTCCACTCTCCTTCTTTTTAAAAATTCTTTCAATGATCCGGTAGAATTAATTCTCTCTCTCTCTCCTTTATTCATTTGTTTTCATCAAACACCCAAATCACAATTTTTAATTTTTAACTAGATTGGCAACACTGTTTTGGAAATTCAAGTTCGCACAGTTCAACTGTTGGCACCACTGACTTAGTTTGCCGGCGCGCGCAGCCTCAGCTGTTCTTATCGTTCGTAACTCTCCCGCCACACCCTCTTATCAACGTTACGCGATACTTGGTTTTAAATCTTAAAACTGTTTTATGTCACTTAAAAGTATTTTCCCTATTTTGCACTACTGTTTATTTTTGTTCACTGATACTTAGTGTACACTTTCACTCGTTTTTATCTTTTATCGGAGCGATAATCTTCGATATCGATTAGAATTATCAGCTCGCACGTAAACACGACCTTCACCTTCAAAACCGCAACTACCTTTTTTTTGCTCCAATTTATATACAAATGTTAAATACCAAATATCAAAATTTTTGGGTGATTCGTATTTGAGTTATCCGACTGACAGAAATCCGGTCCTGACCACACACACACACACTCACATACACATACACATACACATACACATACACATACACATACACATACACATACACACATACACATACACACATACACACATACACACACACACACACACACACACACACACACACACACACACACACACACACACACACACACACACACACACACATACACACATACACACACACACATACACACACACATACACACATACACACACACATACACACATACACACACACACATACACATACACACATACACATACACACATACACACATACACACATACACACATACACACACATACACACACATACACACACATACACACACATACACACATACACACACATACACACACATACACACATATACACACACATACACACATATACACACACATACACACACATACACACACATACACACACATACACACACATACACACACATACACACACATACACACACATACACACACATACACACACATACACACACATACACACACATACACACACATACACACACATACACACACATACACACACATACACACATACACACATACACACACATACACACACATACACAGCACACACACGCCAAGATGGCGGATGACGTAGATGTTCGAGTGGAAGATGCTTTTAAAAGTTTAGTTAGTGTAACGGAAAAGAGTGGAAATTTCAGAAATGATCTTAAACAATCCATTCTAAGTGCAGTGACAGTGCTGAGGACGCAGTTCAGTGTGCTTAAAAATGCAATTAAGAACAAAAATAAAGAAATTGATAAATTACAAAGTGACAACGACAATAAGCAAAAAGTGGCACAGGTAGTGCCATCTAGTAGCAACAGAAGGGTACTATACTCAGAAGCGACATCAAATAAAGATAAAATAGAAAATCGCAAGAAGTTCAAAATAATTATAACCTCAAAACAAAACAAAACATGCGAAGAAATGAAAACACAAATCAAAAGAGATATTAATCCAACAGAACTAAAAGTTGGAATAAACTCAATGAAAGCATTAAATAACGGTAAGATACTTATAGAAACAACGAACGAGAAAGAAATTGAGATTATTAAAAAGAAAATAAATGAAAATTGTAGCAACGAATTAGAAGCAAATGCCGTTAGTCTTCAAGACCCAAAGATAATTATTTATAATATTCCAGAAGACGTAACATTGGAAAACGTGGAAGGAACAATTATTGCTCAAAATCCTGAACTGCAACTTACAGAAGGAGACATAGTACCAAGGTTTAAATTTACAACAAAAAAGAGAGCGACGAATATTGTAGTAGAAGTTAAATCACATACACGTAAGAAACTAAAAGGTAATAAAATAAAAATAGGCTGGAATATATGTCATAATGAAGATTATATTACAGTAAATAGATGTTTCAAGTGCTGCAAATTCAATCATAAAGCCAGTAAATGTAATGGTAAACTTACATGTCCAATTTGTTCAGAAGATCATAATCTGCAAGAGTGTACAGCTGATAAAGACAAATACAAATGTAGTAATTGTGCCAACTTCAATAAATACAACAAACGTGAAAAATTGGACGAAAATCACTCAGCACTTGACAAAAACTGCCCCTGTTACAAAAATGCTCTAAATAGAACTATACAAAATATAAACTATTAAATTCGCATTGTATAAACAAGATAACAACGAGACAAGAAAACCGAAAGGGGAAAGCAACAAAACAACAATAAATAGAGACAGGGAAGAGATTAGGATAATGCAAATTAACCTTCAACACTCAAAAGCAGCCACCACAAATTTATTAAAAGTTATGGAAGACCAAGACATAGATCTAGTTCTTATTCAAGAACCCTACACAGTAGAAAACAAGCTAAGATGTATCCCAAATCAAATTCAAATATATGTTCAAGGGAACGGACATAAACGAGCAGCAATTCTAGCACGGAATAGGGATATAGACGTAATAACAATCAGTCAGTTATCAAATGAAGATACAATTGTTATAGAAATGATGTACAAGGGCAAGAAACTATATGCTATTTCTGCTTACTTCGATGGAACACAAGATGTGAAAATAAATTTAGAGCAGTTACAAAAAATTATCGACTTCATAGGGAACCAAGCATTCATAATAGCAGTCGACAGCAATGCTAGATCAACCTTATGGCACGACGTTCAGACTAACGCAAGGGGAGTAGCTGTTGAAACGTTTATAACAACACAAGAATTATTTATAATAAACGAAAAAAGCGAACAGTTTACATTTGATAATGGCAGAGGGAAAAGTAATATAGATTTAACAATAACAAGCCACCAAATTGTAAACAGAATAAAAAACTGGAGAATAGAAGAAGAAGAAAGCTGCTCAGATCACAGAATTCTAGCTTATGAAATAAAAGTATCAAAACAAAACACAGTACAGATTCAACACCTCAGATCAAAATTTATAATAAAGCAAGAAAAATGGGAAGTTTTTGACAAAAATATAAAAGAAGAACTATCAAGATTAGCCCAGTGTGGAAATCAAGAAATACTATCAGAAAAATTGGACGAAGAACTAAATAGAAAAATTAAGCAAGAAGCAAATCTGCCGTTGTTCATAGAACAGTACAATACAGCGATACTTACAGCATGTAGAAGATCTTTCCATGTTGCCAAAGCTAATAATTTCGTAAAGCCAGGAAGAACAGTACCCTGGTGGAATGAAGAGCTCACAATAATGAGGAAAAAGGTCAATGCACTAAGGAGAAGATACCAAAGAACAAAGAATAATGAGGTGGTCAGAGAAGAAAGAAAGAAATATTACGAAAAGGAGAAAGCTATGTACAAACAAAAAATTAATAAAAGTAAAATAGACTCATGGAAAGAATATTGCAACTTAACAAATAAAACCAACCCATGGAATGCTGTTTATAAAATAGCAGCTGGAAAAACAAAACGCAATTTAACTTTAACTACAATCAAGGACGAAAATGGACAATACACAACAGACACGAAAAGTACACTGGAACTGATGATGAATGAGTTTGTACCAGAAGACAGAGAATCAGATGACAGTGAATATCACAAACAAATAAGGAACGAAATCAAAGAACCTGTGAATACAACATACGACCACGAAATACAGGAAGAAGAACTGGGAACAATCCTTAAAAACATGAACCCAAAAAAGGCCCCTGGAGAAGACGGTGTTACAAGCTCTATATTGCTAAGAGTGTTTAGTACATATCCACTTTTTATAACAGAAGTATATAATCAATGCCTACAAAGAGCGCATTTTCCTGGAGAATGGAAGAAAGCTATAATCATACCAATAGTTAAACCAGGCAAAGAAAATTCAAGCGAACCATCCAAATACAGGCCTATAAGCTTATTAAACGTTGGTGGAAAAGTTCTAGAAAAATTAATGATTAATAGAATTATGAATTACATGCATTCAAACGAATTACTAAACAAAAATCAATTTGGATTTATACAAAATAAAGGTACTACTGATGCTATAATAGAGTTGATGGAATATGTCACACAAAACCTCAAATATAAAAGGATAGTAGTTATGGTAAGCCTAGATGTTAAAGGAGCATTCAATGCAGCATGGTGGCCGGCCATAATAAAAGCTATGAAAGATCTCAAATGTCCCAGAAACCTTTATGAGTTGGCGAAAAAATACTTCGAAAATAGAGAAGCAGCATTAGAAGTAAACGGAATTAAGGTCCTGAAAGCAGTAAATCGAGGATGCCCACAAGGCTCATGCAGTGGACCAGGTTTTTGGAATCTACAATACAATTCTTTACTAAATCTGGAATTCAAGAGAAGCACTAAGGCTATAGCATTTGCCGATGATTTAATTATTCTCGCTAGCGGGAGAACAGTAGCAGCAGCAGAAAACAGTGCAAATATAGAGCTGCAAAAGGTTACATCTTGGGCAACTCAAAACAAAATAACGTTCAACGAAACGAAATCACAAGTAATGCTTGTAACAAGAGCTACATCAAAAGTAAATAAAACCATTAAAATATTCCTCAAAAACGAAATATTGAAACAAGTGCAAAAAATAAAATATTTGGGGATAATATTAGATAACAAATTTCTTTTCAATGAACATGTACAGTATGTAACGGAGAAATGCTGCACATTAATACATACACTGTCAAAGTCAGCAAAAACCACATGGGGCATCAGACAGGAGGCACTAGAGATAATTTACAAAGGCGCAATACTACCCATACTGTCATATGGAGTGACAGCCTGGAAAACCGCATTACAAAAGAAAGCCAATCAGAAAAAGATAAATAGAGTGCAGAGATTAATAAACATAAAAATAATAAAAGGTTATCGAACGATATCATACGAAGCGTCATGCATCTTGGCAGGAAACACACCGATAATATTAAAGTTAGAAGAAATCGCAAGAATACATGAAAGGCTCAAAATAAATGAAGACAGAGGAACAGCAGAAGCTACGGATAGGAAAAGACAAATACGTCGCGAAGAAGAAGATACTAGCGTTGAAAAGTGGCAGTGCAGGTGGCAAAACTGTGAGAAAGGAAGCACTACGAAAATGTTTTTTCCAAGTGTAAGACTTAGATTAAACATAAACTTAACCCTAGACCGGAATGTAACAATAATTCTTAGTGGACATGGTAAAATTAAAAGTTATTTTTACAAATTTAAAATTGCTGATAATCCAGAGTGTAAGTGTGGTGCGGAAAACCAAACAGTTACTCATCTAATATATGATTGCGTATTGCTTGATGAACAAAGACTTAAGCTGGAGGACAATATTATAAATAACCAAGGAAGTTGGCCCACAGTTCAAAATGACCTAATAGAGAAACATTTGATATATTTTGTTAAATTTGTTAATGATATACACTTTGAAAAACTACTGTAATAAGATAAAATTATTTATATGTTATACTAGCATTTAAATGAAATAACAATTAGTGAATAAGGAATGAAATAACAATTATTGAAATGAAGTACTTACAAAATGAACTGTTGTGATATAAACAATTGTAATATGGTAGATTTATGCATGTAATGTATTTTTATGGAACATGCTGAATAAATAAGTTAATAATAAAAAAAAAAAAAAAAAAAACACATACACACACACACACACACATACACACACACATACACACATACACACATACACATACACACATACACATACACACATACACACATACACACATACACATACACACATACACACATACACACATACACACACACACATACACACATACACACATACACACATATACACATACACATACACATACACATACACATACACACACATACATACATACACACACACACACACACACACACACACACACACACACACACACACACACACACGAAAAATTTGTATAATACATTGTTGCGACAACAAATAGAGAAAATAAGAACTAATTTTTGGTTTTTAATATTACAAATCGTGGCTTTATTAATGCATCTTAATTAGTTTTGTTTGAAATAATCGATTCCTTGCATTGATCGTAAGAGTGCTATGAAAAGTTTTTTTTGTCAAAAAAATTACACAACTAGTTAAAAAAATTGTGAAAAATTGGCAAAATAGACTGTTTTTATTAATTTATTACCGAAAGACTATTAAGTATTTAAAAAATATAGCTTCATAGCACTCGAGAGTCATCTTTTAACTAACCATATATAAAATATGAACAGTGTATAGCAGGGGCACAATTTGTAAATAAAAAAGTACGAGGAATTCAGTGCTGCAAACCGGAAGTCAATATCATTATTCGTTCAGATATTATAGTTAATTAAACACAATAAACAAAAGAATATGATAAATCATGAAAACTAGCTTAAAATTTTACTTTGGAAAATTTACCAAACTTTGAAAAGCTGTATCTCGGAAACTATTAGGGCTACCGAGCCCATTCTAGTCTCAGATTGTAGACAATTTAATCTAGTTTAAAAATGTATGTAATGGTTTTTGTCGAAAACGTGCTCCTTCATAGTCAAAATGATAAGAAACCGAAAAAATTTAGCAGTTTTTGAGATATTCAAAAGTGTTCCGGGGGGTTGCTGAGGTCGAAAATTTGGATTTTGCATCTCAGTCACATCCTATACAAGAAAAAAAATAGAAACCTACTATAGTGAAAATCACAAGTTTTGGCAGTATGGCAGAGATAGGCAATGTTATTCTTATGGAGATAAACTCGGCCTTGTTGCCAGTTTTACACTTACATTGTTTGATGGTACACCATTCAGTTTTCATACTTTAACACATTTAGTTTGCAGTGTTAAATTTCATAATGAAATGTTAGTATAGGGTTGTAAATATTATAGCGGTGTAGTGGTGCCGATGGGAAAAGAAGCCAGCAGTTATGAAACAGTTTGAAAATATTATAAGCTTGATTTCACATTACTTAAGAAATGATATAATAACTATACCTACTCCTGTAATCTTATTTCAAGACATATACTAATTACATTTCTTGTAATGTATTTGTAACTACCATCTAATGTAATCCCAACTAACATAGTGCCATAATATGTGAAGCATATTCAAAAATTTCCGAGGAAAAATGGACAATTTATGCTAGGCACATTGTAAATGAAGAAAAAAGATTTTGGGAAGCTGATCAATTGCAAGATGATATCGAACCTTATATTATTAATCTTAATGACGCAAGTGACGATGCAGTGATACTGAAAGCGATGAAGATGTAACGCATGAGTTGTATGTTTGAGTACCGCTGCTACGCTTAGCTACCTTGCTCGAAGTTTAAATGTAAACAGGTCCAGGACCTTACTTCAAATTTTCAATGTACTTAGTATGTGATATTTTTCTTTAAGTTTGTAATTCTATTTTATGATATGTATATATTGACAACATTTGTTCATTAATTGTTATGTCTTTTAAACAACATGTATATATTTGTATTACTCGCCATTTGTGATTTTGACTTGGCCGTCTTTGGCTGTGTTTATTTTATTGTTACATTGTTATCAATTTGTTATCGAAAGAATAAAATAAAATTGTATATTTATATTAATTTAATACCTATTTTACTTAATTATGTATCCTTCATATTAAGGGGCTTTTATCACAGTAAAAAAGTATTTAACAAATTACTCCCAACCTATTAATCCTATAAATCTAAAAAAAATACCGTATAAAGATAAAGGCAGTAAAAATCTAGCTACGTTGTCGAATTTTTTAAATTGTTATTATTATTATTTATAAACAATTAAATAACAATAATTCTGAGAAAAACTCTTCGTAAGTTTGATTGCATTGTAAATTTAAATGTTTATATCACATTATTATATAAAATTTTCAAATAGTAGTCGAGTAATTTGTTAAATAAATTTAAAAATTGCATGCGCGCTAGCCAATCAAATTGAGTATTTTCTAAACAAGAATGGAGCGAAACATAGCAATTAGATAAATAGAGACAACATGTGCTCATAAAACATAGGCTGTCAGCGCGGATACCTGAAATAACGATGATTTGTGATCTAGCAGCGCTGGGCGATAAAACCCCCTTAAACGAGAAAAATTATCAGTAAAGAGGGTGAGAATAAATTGAAACACTAGAGAATTATTGTATAATTTATCGAATTCTCGAATTATATTTAATTAGATTATTTTTTGACTTACAAATTTAATTTAGAGGAACCAGAGTTTTTTCTCTAAGTAAGAGATTTTAAATTGGATGCATATCAATTGATTACTTATTAATGTATTCAATGAATTAAACATTTTATTGGTTTTGAGAAACATCAAGAAATAATCAGGGGTAATACCATAAGAGATGATAATTTTTTGAGAATTGTTTTGTCGTTTCCACGGCAACTTATTTCTAACAATTTCACGACACAAAACATCATCTATCAATTTCCCGAAACGAAGTTGAATGGTATTTAGGAAGAATATTTTTCTTCTTAAAAATACTACCAAAACGACTCATTTTGCTAAACATTTTTGACGTTTCATGTGACAAATTTATTTATTTTTAGTAACTAACGTAACAAAATAAAACCTAATCTACAAAATTATGTTGTCAGATACATCATTTTACATTTTCAATTCTATTGGTTGCATTACGTCATTTGACGTCATCATTACGCAATATAATTGGTTAAACTATCTGTCAAAAAATATTCAGCATAATTTATTAAAAGTACAAGTAAGCGAAAAACAAACAATCCGCCTCTGGATTCTCCATCTTTGTCTAACACATTACTCTTATGGGATACATTTAGCAACACTGTATTGCTATCTCTGCCATACTGCCAAAACTTGTGACTTTTACATTCAACTTAGGCCCATTATAACCATGACAAGGCTACTGGACTAAATGAGTTTCTAAGAATTTTAGGAGGGATTACGGTACCTGTGTTATTGTTACCTTACCAACTTCAAACGGCGTTCTTCATACTTTGTAAATAGAAATAGAAATAGAGACAGTGCAATATAAGGAGGTAATTATTATTTTTTATTTTTTCAAGTTTAAGTATGAAACTCTTATTCGGTTTATAATAATAATAAATAGCAATTAAACTTATTTGTAATTTATAAATAAATGATTTGGCGTTGAGCAACGGCAATAATTAGGACAAACAACTAATTGCTAAGTTTTGTTTATGTTGTCATAATAAACATAATAACTTTAGTATTAATACCTACTAAATATTAAGTCAAAATTTAATAATGCATTGTTTAAACCAAGTACGTAAATAATTATTTATGATAGGTAAGTGTGTGTTAAAAGTGTCATTTTATGAGTGAGTGGGAAAGCGGTGAGTTGTAAAAGCGCATTTTTAGTCATTAAGACCTTGGAAAAGCGCAGAAATATAATCAGTAAATTTATATTGACTGCTTTTCAAAAAATTATATAACAATTAAATATTGGCTTATTATTTAAGATGTTAAGAGGTCAGTTAACAATAAAAAAAACTGAAAACATTTATTTCAAAACTCCAAGTAGGTACAAACCGTTTTGAAAACATAACCACAATTCTTTACACGATGGAGGAAAAACTTGATCTGTTACTCGCAGATAGAGGTTTATTACAAAAAATAAGTAATGATGTCATAAAAATAGGTAATGATATGGAATCCTTTAAACTGGAACAGAAAAAAACCAATGATACAATTCGAGATCTGCAAAACAAAATCGAACAACAACAATCAATAATCGATAAACTTATAAAACAAAACAAGAAACTCAATTTGTTAATTTTTGGAATCCAAGAAACTACACCCTCTGAGTTAAAGAATACAGTCATGGATCTTCTGAAATCGCATTTAAAAATCAATTTAAAAGATGATTGTATAGCTGATATCTTCCGAATTGGAAAAAAATAACAAACTCTGTTAAACCGAGACCCGTATTATTGACCTTAACTAACATGGAAGTAAAACACCAAATTATGAATAATACAAAAATGCTTCAAAATACTGGCATCGCCATTGCTAATGATCTGACACCAGAGGAGATGGAAATAAGAAAAAAGAAGTCGACGGATAAAAAATCTGGAGATAAAAGAACTCGCGAAAAATCCAAAATAACAAAATCAGATCATACTCTAGAACCTGAACAAACGACAAATAATATCAGCGGAAGTTCAGATGTTTTTTTAGACGCAGCGACGAAGCAGGACACCCAAACGTAGCGTACTATCTGAGAACTACCACATCAGCCAATGTAGAGCCACTAGAAGAAGAAAACACAACAAACAGACCATCACCTTCGGTTAAGTTAAGTAATGTTAATAAACAAAGAAATAATGTCAACATTGTGTTTTGGAATATAAATGGCCTTAATAATCTATATAACTTAGATAATGATCTAGAATCCAAAATACTGTGTAGTGGCATTATTTGTTTGTGTGAAACTTGGTATTATAAAAGCTCTTCCCTCGTTTATGAAAAATTACTCTGCACATATTTATATTAGTCAAGCTGATAAGAATAAAGATCGTGGTAGGGCTAGCGGGGGCATTATTGTGTTAATTGAAAAGGATTTAAATCCTTTAATTGAAACAATAGAAATTACAAATTTATGGATCTTCCTTAAAATAACTCTCGAAAATTTCAGATTAATACTAGAAGTGGTTTATTTGAAGCCCAGTTTAAATGATGACACCTATATTAACCTACTGAATGACTCCTTACACGTGATCTGTTGTACTTACATGGATAGCAGCATTCTAATTTTGGGAGACTTTAACGCACATATTGGCCAGCTTAAGCAACTGCAGGAGAATATGATCATAAACCCACATGTTCACGAAAGAAGAATCTCTCGCCACAATAATACAAACCATAGAGGAACGCGATTGTTGAAAAGCATGGAAAACCTAGGGCTACATGTTCTTAACGGTAGAACAAAACATGATATCCCTGGTGATTTTACCTATATTAGTAACACAGGTAAGTCTACCATAGACTTAGTCTGGGCCAATACAGAACTAGCAGAAAATATCGCAGAGCTTACATTTACCCCCACTCTAACTAATTCGCCTTTTTTTAATTTGCCTTTTAAGAACCGGAATAGATAAAAACCCCTCAGTTCTTTACGAAGATATATCTGAATGCAAATCTAATTATTACAATATTAGCTTCAAATTTAATGATGCCCAAATAACTAAATACCAAACAACTTTGGAAATGTCTCAACTCTTATACTGTAACAACCCCACTGGCTCTAAACATATGCTATTCTCTAAAGCAAGAATCAAAATCACTGTCTAATACTTATCGCAAACATAGATCTGAAACAAATCTAAAAAAATACCTTAACTATAAAAAAGTGTACATAAATACACTAAAGCACTACAAAAATGAACATTTTAAACATGTCTCTAATTTATTGTCAAATGTAAAAAATGCTTCCGAATTTTGGAACGTAGTTAGTTCCTTAAAGAGCAAAACAAATCAAATGAATGAAATTTCTTTATTGGAATGGGTAAACTTTTATAAAAATATCTATACACACAACCCAGAACCTCTCTTAAATTACTTTGATTGTTCACATTCAAAATTAGACCGTAGCATCTCCCTTGAAGAACTACAAATCAGCAAAAGTCTTCAAAATCTGGAAAATCTCCAGGATCAGACGGCCTAGTTGGTTACATTATCTCCAAAACTTTTTTAATAAGATCTTAACATCGGAATGTGTACCCAAATCCTGGTCCAACGTCCAAATGATTTTATTATATAAAAAGGGTAACCCTTCGGATCCCATGAACTACCGCGGTATTGCTCTATTTAATACAGTCTGTAAACTATTTACATATATCATATATAATAGACTCCAGTCATGGTCAGAAGAGCATGGTATCTTAACCGAATATCAAATGGGCTTTCGACGTAATAGAGGTACATCAGATAATATTTTCTGTCTTTCTTCAATCATTCAAATTCAATCTAGACTTTAAAAAAGTAGAACCTTCGCCATCTTTGTGGATCTAAAAAGGGCGTTCGACTTCATCAACCACTCCAAATTATGGCAAAAATTATATCAAACAGGCATTTCAGCTAAAATTATCAGAATATTACAAAACTTGTACACTGATGCTAATTTAAATGTTAAAATAAATAATCGCACGTCAAATACAGTAAATATAACAGATTATAAGGTGAAATTCTATCACCACTGCTTTTTGCATACTTCATAAATGATCTAGACTCTTTCTTCCGTAAGTCTGGCTGTAGAGGAATCAATATAGATAGCTACAATGACTTAATCCTACTAGCATATGGGGATGACCTTGTTATCCTAGCATATTCATCTATTGATCTTAGAAAAAAACTAAACGCATTATATAACTATTGTAAGGAAAACATGCTTACTGTGAATACAGAAAAAACTAAAATTCTTATATTTCAACGGGGCAGGCCACCCACTTTTACAGAATCTTTATATTACGATAATTCTCCAATGAGAGTGAAGCTAGCAGCCGATTCGTAGCAGCCGATTCGAATTTGGACAACCCTAGCAATAAAAATACGAGGCAGGCTTGAAAATGTACTTTAGACTGCAAAAGAATAACCACTTTTAAAAAATCAGCTGTTATATGTATTTTATATATTTTTTTAATACAATTTAATTCGCAGGGGTTCCTAATACATCAACCTGAAATAAATATAATTCAATTTTTATGTTAAATTAAGTCAATATAACTATGCGAGAATTTTATTTAATTTCAAGATGGTAAAATAGATGCCCACTTATTATTTAAATATGCTATATCTCCCTTATAGTTACCTGTATCACAACCATAGTTTAGAAGGTTGTACACACAACTACCCTTAATATTATTTATTATTTTGCATAGTAAGTAATTTGTATCAGGGGATGAAATGTCTTTATTTACGTAAAATTAATTTGACTCAAGAAAAAATAAACAATTCCTAACATTAACACCCCTATATCTCAATTATGGTTACCTGTATCACAACCATATTGTAGAGGGTTGTTCACACAACTACCCTTATGAATATTTTGCATAGTAAAAATTTTTTATCAGGGGATGAAATGTATTTATTTACGTTAAATTAATTTATCTCAAGGAAAAAGCAACAATTCCTATCATAAACACCCCTATATCTCAATTATGGTTACCTGTATCACAACCATATTGTAGAGGGTTGTTCACACAACTACCCTTATGAATATTTTGCATAGTAAAAATTTTTTATCAGGGGATGAAATGTATTTATTTACGTTAAATTAATTTATCTCAAGGAAAAAGCAACAATTCCTATCATAAACACCCCTATATCTCAATTATGGTTACCTGTATCACAACCATATTGTAGAGGGTTGTTCACACAACTACCCTTATGAATATTTTGCATAGTAAAATTTTTTTATCAGGGGATGAAATGTATTTATTTACGTTAAATTAATTTATCTCAAGGAAAAAGCAACAATTCCTATCATAAACACCCCTATATCTCAATTATGGTTACCTGTATCACAACCATATTGTAGAGGGTTCTTCACACAACTACCCTTATGAATATTTTGCATAGTAAGAAATTTTTATCAGGGGATGAAATGTATTTATTTACGTTAAATTAATTTATCTCAAGAAAAAAGCAACAATTCCTATCATAAACACCCCTATTTATCTCACTTATGGTTACCTGTATCACAACCATATTGTAGAGGGTTGTTCACACAACTACCCTTATGAATATTTTGCATAGTAAGAAATTTTTATCAGGGGATGAAATGTATTTATTTACGTTAAATTAATTTATCTCAAGGAAAAAGCAACAATTCCTATCATAAACACCCCTATATCTCAATTATGGTTACCTGTATCACAACCATATTGTAGAGGGTTGTTCAGACAACTACCTTTATAAATATTTTGCATATTAAGAAATTTTTATCAGGGGATGAAATGTATTTATTTGCGTTAAATTAATTTATCTCAAGAAAAAAAGCAACAATTCCTATTATAAACAGCCCCATATATCTCCCTTATAGTTATCTGTATCAAACCATATTTCAGAGTGTTGTTCATGCAACTACCCTTATAGATATTTTGCATAGTAAGTAATTTTGATCAGGGGATGAAATGTCTTTATTTGCGTTAAATTAATTTATCTCAAGAAAAATGCAACAATTCCTATCATAAACACCCCTATATCTCAATTATGGTTACCTGCATCACAACCATATTGTAGGGGGTTGTTCACATAACTACCCTTAATGATATTTTGCATAGTAATTAATTTTTATCAGGGGATGAAATTTCTTTATTTACGTTAAATTAATTTATCTCAAGAAAAAAGCAACAAATCCTACCATAAGCACCCCTATATCTCAATTATAGTTACCTGTATCACAACTATGTTTTAGAGGGTTGTTCACACAACTACCCTTATAGATATTTTGCATAGTAAGTAATTTTTATCAGGGGATGAAATGTCTTTATTTAAGTAAAAATAATTTGACTCAAGAAAAAAACAAAAATTCTTATCACAAACATCCCCATATCTCCCTTATAGATACCTGTATCACAAACATATTTTCTACGGTTGCTTACACAACTACCCTTATTAATATTTTACATATTAACTAATTTTTTTGAGGGGATGAAATGTCTTTATTTACGTAAAATTTATTTGTCTTAAGAGAAAAGCAACAATTCCTATCATAAACACCCCCATATCTCCCTTATAGTTATCTGTATCACAATCACATTGTAAAGGGATGTTCACACAACTAACCTTATTAATATTTTACATTGTAAGTAATTTTTATCAGGGGATGAAATGTATTTATTTACGTAAGACTAATATGTCTCCAGAGAAAAACAGTAATTTATATTATACACACCCTCATATCACCCTTAAAGTTCACTGTATCATAACCATATTTTACAGCGTATTTTATATAACTACCCACTATATTTAAACAATTATTTGATCAATTTATTCAGGGGATGTGATGTTGAAATTTAATGAAAACAAATTGAATGTTGGGAAAAACATAAAATGTTGAAATTTTAATAATAACAGTAAATTATAGAGGGTTGCTAATACAGCTACCCATATTAGTATTTTGCGTAGTAGGTAAGTAATTTTTGTCAGGGGATGAAATGCATTTATTTGTGTAAAATTCATTTTTCTCAAGAGAAAAACAGAAATTCTTTTCATAAGCACACCCATTTCTGTTCGCTGTATTACAACCATATTTTGTTATGTTAAACAATTTATACAGGGAATGCGATGTTGAAATTTATTTGAAATTTATTTAACGTTGGGAAAATAGATATACATTTTTAATTCAAATACCCTATATCTCCCTTATAGTAACCTGTATCACAACCTTATTTTAATTGTTTGGTCATACAAATGATTGTGATACAGTAAACTGTAAAGGAGATATTGCGTACTTGAATTGTATAATTATTTTTCTAAATATTAAATTAATTTTAATTAAATTGGAAAATCACATGCACTGAATACATTAATAAATAGAACTTGAAAATATAGTAGCTAGTTGTATTAACAATTTTATTAAATATCGTTGCGAAACAGCGACCTATAAGGAAAATATGGGGATGTTAGTAATAAGAATTGTTGTTTTTTTCGTGAGACAAATTAATTTTATGTAAATAAAGACATTTCGTCCCCTGATAAAAATTATTTACCACGCAAAATATCTATCAGGGTAGTTGTGTGAACAACCCTCTAAAACATAGTTGTGATACAGGTAACTATAATTGATATATAGGGGTGTTAGTGATAGGAATTGTTTCTTTTTTCTTGAGTCAAATTAATTTTACGTAAATAAAGACATTTCATCCCCTGATAAAAATTAATTACTATGCAAAATATCCATAAGGGTAGTTGTGTGAACAACCCCCTAAAACATAGTTGTGATACAGATAACTATAAGGGAGGTATGGGGCTGTTTATAATAGGAATAGTTGCTTTTTCTTGAGATAAATTAATTTAACGCAAATAAAGACATTTCATCCCCTGATAAAAATTACTTACTATGCAAAATATCTATAAGGGTAGTTGCGTGAACAACCCTCTGAAATATGGTTGTGATACAGATAACTATAAGAGAGATATGGGGTTGTTTATAAAAGGAATTGTTGCTTTTTTCTTGAGATAAATTAATTTTACGTAAATAAAAACATTTCATCCCCTGATAAAAATTTCTTAATATGCAAAATATTCATAAGGGTAGTTGTCTGAACAACCCTCTACAACATGGTTGTGATACAGGTAACCATAATTGAGATATAGGGGTGTTTATGACAAGAATTGTTGCTTTTCTCTAGAGACAAATTAATTTTACATAAATAAAGACATTTCATCCCCTAAAAAAATTAGTTAATATGTAAAATATTAATAAGGGTAGTTGTGTAAACAACCGTGTAAAATATGTTTGTGATACAGGTATCTATAAGGGAGATATGGGGATGTTTCTGATAAGAATTTTTGTTTTTTTCTTGAGTCAAATTATTTTTACTTAAATAAAGACATTTCATCCCCTGATAAAAATTAATTGCTATGTAAAATATCATTAAGGGTAGTTATGTGAACAACCCTCTACAATATGGTTGTGATACAGGTAACCATTATTGAGATATAGGGGTGTTTATGATAGGAATTGTTTCTTTTTTCTTGAGATAAATTAATTTAACGTAAATAAAGACATTTCATCCCCTGATAAAAATTAATAACTATGCAAAATATCCATAAGGGTAGTTGTGTGAACAACCCTCTACAATATGGTTGTGATACAGGTAACCATAATTGAGATATAGGGGTGTTTATGACAGGAATTGTTTCTTTTTTCTTGAGTCATTTTAATTTTACGTAAATAAGGACATTTCATCCCCTGATAAAAATTTCTTACTATGCAAAATATTCATAAGGGTAGTTATGTGAACAACCCTCTACAATATGGTTGTGATACAGGTAACCATAATTGAGATATAGGGGTGTTAATGATATGAATTGTTTCTTTTTTCTTGAGATAAATTAATTTAACGGAAATAAATAAATTTCATCCCCTGATAAAAATTTCTTACTATGCAAAATATTCATAAGGGTAGTTGTGTGAACAACCCTCTGCAATATGGTTGTGATACAGGTAACCATAATTGAGATATAGGGGTGTTAATGATATGAATTGTTTCTTTTTTCTTGAGTCATTTTAATTTTACGTAAATAAGGACATTTCATCCCCTGATAAAAATTTCTTACTATGCAAAATATTCATAAGGGTAGTTGTGTGAACAACCCTCTGCAATATGGTTGTGATACAGGTAACCATAATTGAGATATAGGGGTGTTAATGACATGAATTGTTTCTTTTTTCTTGAGTCGTTTTAATTTTACGTAAATAACAACAACCCTGTACAATATGGTTGTGATACAGGTAACCATAATTGAGATATAGGGGTGTTTATGATAGGAATTGTTGCTTTTTTCTTGAGATAAATTAATTTAACGTAAATAAATACATTTCATCCCCAGATAAAAATTTCTTAATATGCAAAATATTTATAAAGGTAGTTGTCTGAACTACTCTACAATATGGTTGTGATACAGGTAACCATAATTATTGAGATATAGGGGTGTTTATGATAGGAATTGTTGCTTTTTCCTTGAGATAAATTAATTTAACGTAAATAAATACATTTCATCCCCTGATAAAAATTTCTTAATATGCAAAACATTTATAAAGGTAGTTGTCTGAACTACTCTACAATATGGTTGTGATACAGGTAACCATAATTATTGAGATATAGGGGTGTTTATGATAGGTGTTGCTTTTTCCTTGAGATAAATTAATTTAACGTAAATAAATACATTTCATCCCCTGATAAAAATTTCTTAATATGCAAAATATTTATAAGGGTAGTTGTCTGAACAACCCCCTACAATATGGTTGTGATACAGGTAACCATAATTGAGATATAGGGGTGTTAATGTTAGGAATTGTTTATTTTTTCTTGAGTCAAATTAATTTTACGTAAATAAGGACATTTCATCCCCTGATAAAAATTTCTTACTATGCAAAATATTCATAAGGGTAGTTGTGTGAACAACCCTCTACAATATGATTGTGATACAGGTAATCATAATTGAGATATAGGGGTGTTTATGATAGGAATTGTTGCTTTTTTCTTGAGATAAATTAATTTAACGTAAATAAAGACATTTCATCCCCTGATAAAAATTACTTACTATGCAAAATAATATTAAGGGTAGTTGTGTGTACAACCTTCTAAACTATGGTTGTGATACAGGTAACTATAAGGGAGATATAGCATATTTAAATATTAAGTGGGCATCTTTTTTACCATCTTGAAATTAAATAAAATTCTCGCATATTTATATTGACTTAATTTAACATAAAAATTGAATTATATTTATTTAAGGTTGATGTATTAGGAACCCCTGCGAATTAAATTGTATTAAAAAAATATATAAAATACATATTACAGCTGATTTTTTAAAAGTGGTTATTCTTTTGCAGTCTAAAGTACATTTTCAAGCCTGCCTCGTATTTTTATTGCTAGGGTTGTCCAAATTCGAATCGGCTGCTACGAATCGGCTGCTAGCTTCACTCTCATACAATAGAAATTGTTCAATCATTTTGCTATTTGGGAACTGTTGTCTCCCCTTCGGGAAAATTTAATCAGGCAGCCAAGGAGAACCTCAGGAAAGCTATTATTGAAATTCAAAATGTAAAACATATTCTTGTAAAAGGAAAATCACAAGGCTGGCAAGTAAAAATCAAATTGTTAGAGACAATAATTAATGCAACTGCTCTCTACGCTTGTGAAACGTGGGGACTAAAACAGTTTGAAACCATCGAAAAATGTCAGATAACTTTCTTAAAATTTATCTTACAATGCCCCAGAAATACACCAAATTCTATCCTACGCCTTGAAACGGTGTGCATTGCCTGGCAGCCGTTGGTTGGACCAGAGTACTCAACTGGTGGCTTAAACTACTCAATATGGATAACTCACGGCTTCCAAAAATAATCTACAACAGATTATTAGCCCTAGATAACTCATACATTAACAAAAGTGAATACAACTGGGCCACACAACTAAAAACATTTTTAATTGACTTAAAACTGGAAGAGATATGGTCAAATCAGTCTATTAATAAAGGAACAATAATTACTAGTATTATACAAATCTACAAAAACAGTCTTGTCGTAAAGGACATAGACAATGCCAAAAACTCAAGTTTTCCATGTGTTTATAATCAATTTACTATCCATCCAGGTACAACAGATTACTTACTCCTCAAGTCCTCAATTAACAAATTAAGAATAATTGCTCAAATCAGACTTTCCGGCAAAAAGGGTCTAAATTTTTTTTACAAAGGCTTCAAATATACTCTGGACGCTGAAAACAACTGCACTATCTGCAATTATGTGAAGTTGAAAACCTGTTTCACTTTTTCATTATATAAGTCACTACGTGACACCTACTTGTCAACTTATATCCTAAATATTAGCTCCGAAATACAATTATTTAATCTATTTGAAGATCTAGATAATGAAAAAGTAAGTTACATATTTTATTTTACTATAAATGCCTTTAAGCTCAGAAGCTTTTGTCTCAATGAATGATTTATATTATTGTCACATCTCATATGTTATGTTATTTCCTACAATTAATTAAGATAATACTAATTTCATCATTAGTACTATTATTATTTGTCATATTTATGTATTCATGGGTATATGTGTATGATGTATTGAGTTTATTATTTAAGTTATTAATGTAACCAGGTTCATTTTATTTCAACAAATTCAATTGTAATTTTTGTTTTCAGTTTAAAAATTAATATTGTAAAACCATATTTTCTCCGTAGTATTAAACTTTATACACGAAATTTAGGCCACCAACCACCAACCATATACTTGTACGAAGTATAACTTTAAACAATTTAATAAACTATCTATCTATCTATCTATATTGAATAAGCGCAGATCGACACATTGAATAAGCGCAGATCGTAACATTAAATAAGCGCATTTCTCGAAAATGAGATTTCTGACCATAAAAAGTTAGTCCAGATCGTCTTCGAGTATGATGGGGCTAAGTTCAGAAAAATGTTAGACAAGAATATTTTCTTGTTTTAAAAAATTCTAAAAATCTTGTTAAAAATACACTTCGAGTATGATGGAGTTAAGTTCAGAAAAATGTTAGGCAAGAATATTTTCTAGTTTTAAAAAATTCAAAAAATCTTGTTAAAAATACTCTTCTAGTATGATAAGGTTAAGTTCAGAAAAATGTTAGGCAAGAATATTTTCTAGTTTTAAAAAATTCAAAAAATCTTCTTTAAAATACTCTTTGAGTATGATGAGGTTAAGTTCAGAAAAATGTTAGGCAAAAATATTTTCTAGTTTTAAAAAATTCAAAAAATCTTGTTAAAATACTCTTCGAGTATGATGGGGTTAAGTTCAGAAAAATGTTAGGCAAGAATATTTTCTAGTTTCAAAAAATTCAAAAAATCTTCTTAAAAATACTCTTTGAGTATGATGGGGTTAAGTTCAGAAAAATGTTAGGCAAAAATATTTTCTAGTTTTAAAAAATTCAAAAAATCTTGTTAAAATACTCTTCGAGTATGATGGGGTTAAGTTCAGATAAATGTTAGGCAAGAATATTTTCTAGTTTTAAAAAATCCCAAAAATATTGTAGAAAAATTGTCGTACAATCCCTAAAACCATTGTGCTTTTCAAATGTGCGCTTATGCAACTACAATAATTTATGCGCTCCCCAATGTGATAAGCGAAAACTGATAAAGGCCAAATGCGCTTATTTAACTCACCCTGGGAAAAATTACGGAACAAGGCGAAGCTGAGTGAAGTAACCCCACCAACGAAATAAATAACTTTTAACGCGTAATACAATATTATTTAATCTACGACCGTTGCTACACACGTTGCCAATGGTAACGTGTTATTAAAACTATTGTGCGTATTTTAAATTATTATATACATAATTAGCTTAGCAACCATTAAAAGTTCTAACAACGGTCGTATTAATTTAATAATTATACTAGATTCTTTTCTCATGTTTTTATATTATTTCTTTTATCTTAACAGAAAATGGAGTTTTCTTGTTCGCAAAAAGGAGGCAGAGTATTTTTATACAAAGGCTTTGAATATTTGAATTTTAAGAAAAGTTCTGACAATATTGTAACATGGCGATGCAGATAAAATCGTATTTTTAAGTGCCATTCTTTTTTAAAAACTAAAGAAGAGAAACTAGTTGAGGAACCAAAAGAACATTCGCATGATTTTATGAGCATTTGTATACATATGGGCTGTAGTACACATGGGCTTTTTTCCGTGTGAGCAATTGCCCGCATGAGTATTTATACCCATGAGCATTTGTACACGTGGTCTTCTGTCCGCGTGCGCAATTGTCCTCATGAGCATTTGTACCCGTGAACATTTGTACACATGGGCTTTTGTCCGCGTGCGCAATTGTCCGCGTGAGCATTTGTATCCGTGAGCATTTGTACACATGGGCTTTTGTCCGCGTGCGCAATTATTCGCGTGAGTATTTGTCAATTGAACATTTGTCTTTGCGCATTTGTCCTATGGGTTTTTGTCAATTGCGCTTCTGACCTGGAACCCATTTCGATGACACCCTATATATATATATATATATATATATATATATATATATATATATATATATATATATATATATATATATATATATATATATATATATATATATATATATATATATATATATATAGTCCAAAAAATGGTACGCTCGAAATAACTTTTTTATTAATGAAGCAATATGTTAATAATAATTATTCACCTATCGCATGTTAATTAATGTCAAATTTTATAACCATACTTGATTTTCTTTATTTTTCGCATAAAATCTGGACCATTAAAGTACTTAAAATGTATTTAAGTACAAAAGTACTTAAGTACTGCCCAGCTCCGGCCTGTAGTAACCCCGCTTAAGGTATAACTTACAACAATTTCAGCGATGAGTTTATCAAGAAGCGTCGCATCATCAAAGTAACATGTTGTTAACTGAATTAAATATTCAGTTAATTTATGCTGTTTCTGTAGGTTGAGCTGCATCTGATTTTGGTAGATCGTGGATCCCACCCATGTGCTCATTAGAACAACTAAGTACAAATCATTTTCATCATATACATCGCCCTCAATGTCACGGTAGAGTTCAAACACCGCCAAACAATCGCCTTCAGGACTTACTACTGGTACGCATATTACTGCCTTGACTGTCACCTCTAAAAATAATGTCAATTACTTTTTGACCTCCTGGGGTACGTTTCGATTCCATGAATATGTAATTGTTAGGATATATCTTGTCTAGGTTATGACATCGTAGAGAAGAATATCTTTTGATTCTAAACGACATTTTTGAACAACGTTCTTTTGACAGTATGCGCATGCTGTTTTATCCCTCTGTCACTTTTGTAAATTTTTTTGAAAACGTTATTTTAATAACTATAATTAGGATAATGAAATGAAATATTAGATGGTTTGAGAACATTTTTAAGAATGCTGCCTGAAAATAATCCAAGTAGAATTAAGAACTAGGTACTTAGAAGAAGTTATTACAAATTATATACCTACTGAAAGAGAATACTGTCACCAAATATGTAGAAGACAAACACTGCATAATTTCTACATTATCATTCATTTTTGATAAAAAAAGAATGGTAATTATATTGTTATGTTGAAAAAACACCATAAAAATACTGCTTCCCGAAACTGTTTTCAAACAAAGATTGACAGATATAAGTACACATAACAGCTGAACTGCGCAATTGCGCATGTCAGACAACTTTGAACTACCTACCTCTTGCAGGTAGGTAAGATTTCATAGTCTGGACGCTTTGCCCAGACAAGATATTTTGCCTAAAACCGTTCAGAATGAAGTGACGATTTATCAAGATAACTTTTAATTCTGTTCAGAATCATTACCAGGCGAACGTCCGGGCAACGAAATCTTACCTACCTCCAATAGATATTTCAAAAAGTTGTCTGACAAGCGCAGTTCACTTTGTGTATATCTGTCAATCTTTGTTTGAAAACAATTTCGGAAAGCAGTATTTATATGGTGTTTTTTCATCATAACAATATCATGATCATTCTAGCTTAGTAAAAATGAATGATAATAATAGAAATTACGAAGTGTTTGTCTTCTACATTATATTTGGTGACAAAATTCTCTTTCAGTATAATTTGGAATAACTTCTAACTTCTAAGTACCTACTTCTTTATTCTACTTGGATTATTTTCAGGCGGCGCGGCGTTCTTAAAATGTTTCTAAAGGCATCTAATATTTCATTATCCTAATTAATTACCTACTGGAAATAACGCCATGGTTCACGAATAAATAGTCACAAATTCAAATTAACAAAAGCGACAGCGGGCTAAAATAGCATGCGCACTGCCTAAGGAACGTTGTTCAAAAATGTCGTTCAGAATCAAAAGACGCTCTTTTCTGTGACGTCATTCCCTAGACAAGATAATATATCCGGACAATAAGTATCCATGAAATCGGAACGTACCTACTCCTATTGTAAACATAAAAATCACACATCGTTGACGTCTATAGTAGTTGCGATTTTACACATACCATGACCTTACTGCATATTGTTCGGTAAAAAGCATCGAATTTTATTCAATATACCTAGGCCATAAAAAAGAGATCCTGCAAAAACGCTACTTTACACAATTTATTGTTCAATAGAGTCTGAAATAAATAAAACAGAAGGGAATTTTTGTGCAAATGTCAAATGCAACTCACTTAACCTCATAGAAAATACATTATACTTTTAATAATAATGCAAAATATGACTATTTTCTTTTGCGTTTTTCTCGAGAACTACCAAAGCAATATTATTGAGCGTGGTCTCATATTGCGTAGTTTGAAATTTAGAACAAGTTTTGTATTTAGAACTTTTATCTAAAATTGTTAACTACAGCAAAATTTAAAAAATAACACTGTTTTTCCTAAAGCAGATTTCGAACAGTCACCCGGGTATACTAGCTTATTATTAGTGGTCGAACGCACTACTATAATTATTATCTACTTGTTCTATTGTCCCAATAAATTTGATCTTGATAAAAAAAACAGATAAAATAAATCATATTATTTGAAGTTATGTATAGTACAACATTTATAACAGTGACCTCTATATACATAATGGACCTGCGTCTGCTATATCTATACAATGTAAGTTATCTGTCATGGTGGACTGGACACCGCTTTCTAAAAGTGATAATTGCGCATCGCGTCAACTGACTACAGTTAGACACAGCCAAGAAGACTAATAGTGGGATTCTGTGAATATCTGTAGGTGCTACAGATCTATAAAATTGTAAATATTAAACAAAATCGCAATGAAATTTATAATCATATCAACATTTTTATATTTGTCAACAAACATTGATGTGATTTTGTTCCATATTTAAAGATTTATAAATTTGTAAAACTTATTGATTTGCACAGAATCCCACCATAAGACAATATTTTTAACTTTTTATTGCATTATTTTGCTCTGTAAGTGTCAACGAGGCTACAAAATTTATTTAAAAATGGTTATGTAGTGGCAGGTTGTTATAATACAGTAGGGTCAAAAAGAGAATTACATTTTCATCGGAAAGTACATTGGGTCGAATTCAGCACTCTTCTCTAAGCTAATGAAGCTTCACTAAAAATAACAAACAAAGACAAACGCATGTTTCTATCTGTAAATAAAATAGAGATAAAAGATGTTTCCAAGGTAATTAGAGAGCTTCATTAGCTTAAAGAAGAGTGCTGAATTCGGCCCATTATTTTTTTACCTCTCGCCTCATTTTCTTTGAATGCAATGAATTATTTTATGAATATAGTATGTTTTGTAAAAATAACAAAATAATAATATAATGTTTTTTGGATTGTAGTAGTCATTGAAATAATAAATATAGATTGTGAATATTTTGACTTGTCATTGAAGTATATTTTATAGAACTTTCAGGTTTAATGAGATATTTCTAACAGGTTATGGGCCCAGTGTTAAAAAAGTTAAAATATGGCAGATACAAAAATTTCCATTACAAAGCTAAATAATAGTAACTATCAAGTATGGACATATAAGGTGGAGTTACTATTAATAAAGGATGATTTATGGGATGTTGTAAGTAAAGCCAGACCCAGTGTTCCAAGTGCTGAGTGGTTAGCAAAAGACGGAAAAGCGCGTGCCACTATAGGTCTTCTAATAGAAGATAATCAACTTATTCATGTTAGAAAGGAAACTTCTGCAAAGGGATCTTGGGAATCATTGCAAAAATATCACCAAAAATCTACATTATCGAATAAAGTAACATTGTTAAAGAAACTTTGCAATTTAAGGTTAAAAGAAGAAGGCGATATGGAAGCTCATATAAACACTATGGAAGATTTAACAGATCAATTAACAGCATTAGGGGAAGAAATTGCGGATCCACTAATGGTTGCATTACTTTTAAGTAGTCTGCCAGATACGTATGCGACATTAATAACAGCTCTTGAAACCAGACCTGAAGCAGATCTAACACGGAATTTAGTAAAGAACAAACTTATTGAAGAATACACTAGAAAGAACGTATCAAATATCAAGGTTTTTCAAGACAGTGAAAAGACACTGAAAACCAATGTAACTCTAAATAAACATCAAACAGAAAAACACAAACTAAATTGTTTCTTCTGTAAGAAAACTGGTCACTTAAAAAGAGAATGTCGAAAATATTTAGCGTGGAAAGAAAAGAACCCTCATCAAAAGGCAAATGTAGTATGGATAATAATACTTATCCACATATATGTTTTGTCTTTAATAGTTGCAAAATGAATAATGGTTGGTACATCGATTCGGGTGCAACAACTTACATGTCTACTGATAGAAATTTTTATATTAAGTTTAATCCAAATGCTGTCAGTACATCTACAGGGTGTCTGTTTATAAATGAACCAGCATTTATCTCGCTTATTTGTTGATTTAGCGTTTTTTTGTCAAATACATGATTTATACAGTATCATGTGTAGTAAATGATAGCGGATGTGAATCCTTGGTATCACTGCCGGTTTTTGAGGAAGTCATAGCAACTTTCAAATTTCAAATGGAACATTGTATTTTTTATTACGAATTTGAAAAGTACATTAAATTTGCTTTGCGGTGGTATAAAAAAGTCATATGTTGTATTATTAAAATATTAAATTACGGGCACTTAAATTATGCACCTATGAACGCTGAAATAAGTAAGCCTTGCCGCGAAACAAAAACAATAGTTGAAAGCAGTGGCACTGTTTGCTAGAAAATCAAGAAAATGAATTTTGCATATTTTCGAATTATTTATAAAGTCGTTATTTTGTCATAACACAGGAAAATGGCTGTAATATTTTATCGGATAAAGATATCGACTTCCGGTTTTAAGCATTCGATTTCTGAAACAATTTTCTATAAAAAACATAATTTTCAAAATTTTGGAGATTCTGGTGTAGCCGCAATTTAATTATATTCCACAAGAAAACAAAATTAATATTAGTCATTTTTGTGTTTATTCATCTGCCATTTCTGAACGGATAATAATACCGACTTCCGGTTTCCAGCATTCGATTTGTCGAACTTTTTCTTTTAGATGCATTATTTCAAACATATAAGAGGGCCTATGTTGAGCCGAAATTTAAACAATTTTGATATATTTATTCATATTTTGAGTTTAATTAGCCGTAGATTTAGAATGGAATAAAATATTGACTTCTGGCTTTCAGTTCTGAATAGAAACATGTTTGTGAAAACTTATACTGGAAACCGGAAGTGATATTTTAGTATGCTCTGAAATTATAGTTAATTATATAAAATAAATAAGAAACACTAAAATTATCTTGCAGTAAATCTGTGAAATATCACTTCCGGTTTTCGGTTTTAGTGTTTACATATATGTTTCTATTTAGAACTGAAATCCAGAAGTAAATTTTTTAATCCATTCGAAAACCACAGCTAATTAAACTCAAAATATGAATAAATATATCTTCATTCTTTAAATTTCGGCTCAACAAGGCCCTCTTAAATTTTTGATATAAAGCATCTAAAAGAAAAAAGTTCGACAAATCCAATGCTGAAACCCGGAAGTCGGTATTATTATCCGTTTAGAAATGACAGATGAATAAACACAAAAATGACTAATATTTATTTTGTTTTCTCGTAGAATATCATTAAATTGTGGCTACACCAGAGTGTACAAAATTTTGAAAATTATGTTTTTTATTGAAAAATGTTTCAGAAATCGAATGCTTAAAATCGGAAGTCGATATCTTTATCCGATAAAATATTACAGCCATTATACTGTGTTATGACAAAAAACGACTTAAATAAATAAATCATTTGAAAATATACAAAATTCATTTTCTTGATTTTCTACAAACAGTGCCATTTACAATAAAATCTATATAAATCTATCTTGTAGAGAATTTTATGCTCTACAATTCTATTTAACAGTTTTCTTCGTAATGTAAACCATTTGCAAGATAAACGCGAAAAACAAAAAACGGAGACAATTTTTTCAAAATGGCGGCTAACACGGACACTTCCGGTGATGCCTCCACCCCTTAAAATACTCAATAAGGTATGGTAAATAAGAAAAAAAATTAAAATTGCTTTTGGCTCGAAGTGCACAATAATGTCACTAAGCCGCCGGACTATTTGCAAATGCATGGGCAATAATTGTCAAAACTTACCAGAATAAGAGTAAAATTTTGTTATTTTTCACTACTTATTAATATGTAAACCACTTTAATTTAATGATTAAATTTGTATTGCATTATCATCGTGGCGTTTTTCATTTCATACCTTACCCAAACAACCTTTTTATAGTCAAGAACAACGTTTTTTTTTACAGCTACAGCGATGGAATGGAAAACTCTTATTATCGGGCCGAAAAAACAAATTGGACCATAATTCTGTCCGGCAACCTCCACGATATCATTTTTTAGCTCTTTCTAAACTCAAATCATCAATCAGAATGCGGTCATCGGTTTTTGCAAACGGAATGTTTCTCAGCGCCCGGTCTATAGTGTAAATTTACCTCTCATCTCTACCAATCAGATTCAAGAATATCGTTGCCCTATCTAACCCAACGCTATTTTCTTAGCTGAAATGAAGTATAGATATTTTTTGTAATTTATTATAAAATTAAGGTAGGTAGTAAATAAAGCAAATACTTGGATAGGTAGTACGTACCTATATGATACAAAAACGTCTTTACTATTCCTTTGTATATTTCATAAGGAAAATACCCATTTATACCTACATTATATTTATTCTGTTCCTATTATGTATTAATTATAGAATTAATTTTTTATATTAAATAAGTTGAATTAACCCATGGAAAAACTCGAGAAAACTATATTATCTAATTAAATTTTATATTTTCTCTTTTCTATTCATTTAAGGCTGGCGTCTGAAGCTGTGAAATCGTAGTTCTTTCTCAGTTCAAAAAGTATTGATTCAGCAGAAACAAAAAAAAATATTTTTTACAATTTTAAAATGGTATCCAGGGACAGACACTATTTATTTGTTTATAAGTTAATAAATGTAAAAGTTATAAACAAAAAAGAATCATTTTAATAAAATGAAGAATTATCAATTGTCACAAATTCAAATATGTTTACAGTTTGTAAATAACATGTTTGAATAATCGAAATAATAACAAATTTGAATAATCGAAGAACGGAGATTTTTCCATAAGAGCTAATAAATTTTAAGTTACTTCAGCGTATTATTGCTGACGGCATTACGTGTGTTCTTGTACCGCGCTCTCTGCCACCCCCCACCGGAGCTCCTTAGTTCTACTTCTCTGCACGCCTGTCGACTAGCGAGCGTCAACAATACGTGAAATAATAACAATAGTAAAACTAAAAATATTATTATTTTATCCCATTATGCCAAACTACCCAACTATTCCTTTAGTGATTGTTTCTCCGGATTTTTGTAAATGATAATAATTAACAAATAATATACCTAATATTTATTTCTATATAAAAATATACAGCTCTGTTAAAGTGAATGAATGAAGAGATTGTTTAATTTTTAAAATATTGATAGAAAATATATACATAGGTGTTCTAAAAATTTATTTTTATTATACTCCAGTCAAAATACGGGGGAGGGTTGTATTATTACTGGCAACTACCAGATTTGGTCTAGTATAGGTTTTTTGGGTCGCTGATCACGAATTTCGGGGTCATTTTGTAAAGAAATGTGCGGAACACCCTTAAATTTGCTAAAATTACCCCCAAAATTGGGTATTTTTTATATATTCGCACTTTGAGTGCCCAGATTTGGCACATAGGGGTTTTTTGGGTCGCTGATCAAGAATTTCGGGGATTTTTTTATAAAAATTAATATTTCACCCTTAAATTAGCACAAAGTGCGAAAATAACAAAGACACCCTTTTTTGGGGGTACTTTTAGGTAATTTAAGGGTGAAATATTAATTTTTATTTTAAAAACCCGAAATTCTTGATCAGCGATCCAAAAAACCTATACGGACCGATACGGACTAAATCTGGACGCTCAAAGTACGAAAATAGCAAAAATACCCTTTTTGGGGTAAGTTTGAGCTAATTTAAGGGTGAAATATTAATTTTTATTAAAAAAATCCCCGAAATTCTTGATCAGCAACCCAAAAAACCTCTTTGTGCGAAATCTGGGCACTCAAAGTGCGAATATATTAAAAATAACCCATTTTGGGGGTAGTTTTTGCAAATATAAGGGTGTTCCGCACATTTCTTTACAAAATGACCCCGAAATTCGTGTTCAGCGACTCAAAAAACCTATACTAGACCAAATCTGGTAGTTGCCAGTAATAATACAACCAAACCCGTATTTTGACTGGAGTATTACCAGAGCGCAATTATTTAGTTTCATAGGTAAAATATTATTCTGTCATTTTTGACAACGTTAAATACTAAAATATTTTATAAAATAGTAACGAAACAGCAACATTAGAAAACAGTATGTTCCAAATATTGATATAAAAAACGTACCTACCAATAGAATATTGCTACTAGTAGTGCCTTTGTCCGTACTCTTAGTTTAATTATATACTTTGTCTAAAGTTAGCAAGTGTTTACTCTTGTCATCTAGTGTTTTTACTTATTAGTGCATTATTTTTATTAATCATCTTTACTTGATCTCGGCTAGCGTCCAACAATTAGTCTTTGATTGCAGTTGTAGTGTAGTATGCTCGTTATTATTCGGTTACTCTCGGCTTACGTTCGCTTCTAGTGCTGTCCCCTCCATTAAAATAGCATCGCATAGTTCAAGACCGGCGGGAACTTTTGTTACGCGTTTCATCGTTTCAAACGCCAGCCTTAAGGCTGCCGTCAAAAGACAATTTTCCGTAATTCCATTTTATCTCACGAACGGTATTGAATATAGGACTGAAATTTTTTTCATAGACATATAAAAGCGTGTGTGAGGGAATGAGCGGAAAATTTTATTATTACTTGTTTTAATAATATGAATAAAGGATGTTACATATATAATTTAAGATGAAAACAAAAATCTGTCTCGCTCATCCCCTAGAGAATAATTTAAGGAATTCAAAATTTCAAACGTAAATTTTTTATAACAACTAATAAAGAAACTACGATGGATTTCGGATCCACCAATAAGAGATGTAGAAATGTTGCAAACAGTTCAGCCGTTTCTCGCTAGATAGCGCTAACAAGGAACGATATGGCGGCAGTGAAAGATTCAAACCGCGGTATTTTCGCTTTGTTTAATTGTTTCTTTTTGACCACAAGATAAATTCTAATGTGTCTAGCAAACGACTTCCCTTCACATAGTATCTTTAATAATTGTATGAATAGTTTATATCAAACTGTGTATTTATAATATTGATTATTTATAAAATTTTATTCCAGTTCCAATCATTATTAGATATATTTTTTTGTAATTTTAAGCAAGTACCAAATAATACTAAATACAAGAACCTTTATATCCTTTAGTTTTATTATTTTACTTCCTTATTTAAAAAGTTCAATATTTCGGTCGTCAGTTGCGACCTTCCACAGGAGATCAAAGATACAGATACAATTAAAAACGTACCTGTGAAAAACAATAAAATTACTTACAGAAATTAAGTGTGTGTCTTACAAATGCACATTATACAGTATACCTACACAAATTTTCCGACCGGTCGCTAAATCAAATTCTTAATATAAAGAGTTAAAAGTTAAATAACATTATTATATAATTTAATTAAAGTTACCTACATTTTTATTGACTTATTTTAGATATTATATTATAATGTGTAGTTATTACTTGCACATATTTGACCCCTTGGAAGGCTCCACCCATATATGTAGGTGTCAACAAATGTATTTTGTAACAATTGGTGAATTTTTGGAATCACCAGTTAGAAGGGGCTGTACCTAAATTATTTTTATTCCAAAACTTTCTTAAAGTTAGTTACCAGAAAACTGAGTAATTGAATAGGTATACTAATCATAACAAGCGATACAGTGAAGCGAGCGTATGTGAACTTAATTAATAAAAGAAAAGAAATCATGCCACGAATTAAGGGAATAAAAGCTACATGACCTTCAAAAGCTAAAGGCACTTTTTTTCAAAAATTCATAACTCCACGCCAAATCTTCGTAGGCGTACTTGAAATTTTGCGGACTTTGAAGGAAAAAGTCTGATCTTTATTACCCTGTGTGCCAAAGATGTCCACGATTTTTTGGCACTGCGTATGAGCTGCCAAAAAAGTTGGACCTTTTTGGACATCAGGTACATTTTTTTTCTTAGGGGGGTGGGACCCCTCACCTGTAGTGGATTTTTTGTCACATTGGCTATCATCACATTAAAGATAAGATTTTAACGTTTTCAGAACTCGAAGATCATCCAATTTCGTCGAAATGCAACCTAGATATCTCTTTGAAATGTTGCCATTTTTGGTGCAGTTTTGAGTGGTGCGTTTTTATTTTCCTCGAGTGTATTTATACCATAAAATTGAAAATGATTTGCAAAAAGTAACTACCTATTATTCATTATTCTATAATTGACATTTGTTTAATTAATTTAATTTAAGATTTGGCATAATCAGATATGAACAAGTACGAGTATACAAGCAGCTGGAGAGGGAGAATAGTGAAGGAATTCCCATCATCACAGTATATTTAGATGAGGGTTGGAGTAAGCGGAGTTACGGTCACAATTTATTACAATGCCGCTTCTTGAGTTGTAAGATATTTTTTAAAAATTTCTACGATTATAAATAAATAAATAATTGAGCACGGATTATATGCAAATGCAAACATTGAACTACAAAAGTTTTGTTTTGACAAACATTTTGAAATTTGTGCCTTACTATGTAATACAAATAAAAACAACTTATCCACCATAATACTAACGTGTTACAGATCACCTGACAGTGATTTTAATATTTTTTATACTAATTTAAATTATGTTTTAGATGAAATATTTAAACCAAATCTGAATGTTGTGCTGACTGGTGACTTCAACATAGATCCCACTCGAGATGCCAGAGAATTCATGTTACTAAGTTCGTTACTTACCTCATATAATCTTCTCAATATTGTGAACCAACCAACAAGAGGAAATTATCTTATAGATTACCTTTTTACAAATATTACCTCAAAAAATATTATGGTGGACCTTAATTTCATATCCGACCATAGCGCTATATTTTATGAATCTGAATATAATATAACCACACATAACAAGGTTAGTATTAAACGTAGATGCTTCAATGAAACAAATATTAATAAATTTTCAACCATGCTAGAAACTGAATTCTGGCACTCTGTGTATTCTGAAACTGATCTTGATCTCGCATTTGATAAATTTCATTGCATATTTCTACAGTTCTTCAATACTAGCTTTCCATATCAAATTTCTAATCGAAAAAAAGTTAAAAGCTGGGTAAACCATGAAATTAGAAGTTCTAGTAAAGATTTAAAATCTCTTTTTATCTTAAAAATGAATAATAACCAACTAACACCCTTATATTCATATATGAAAAAGAAACATGCTAAACTGGTTAACAATACTAGAAGTAACTTCATTCAATCACAAATAATTGAATCAAGTAATCCTTCTAAAAGTTTATGGTCTTTTGTAAACCAAAAACAATGCAGTAATAATAAAGATATTGATAATATACAGATAACATCTAACAATGAAACTGTTGAATCTCCTGTCGATATTGTTAATATTTTTAATAATCATTTTAAACAGGCTCCTTTAAATACCCTCAAGTTAATACCTAATAATGATAACATTACTCGAAATAATGTCTTAAAGCACATTCCGAACAGCTTTTTTCTTACTCCATTTAATGAGACAAATGTCTTAGATTTAATTCAATCAAAATTGAAAAACAAATACTCGGCCGGCCCTGACGAGGTGCCCAGTTTCATAGTACGACGAATTTTACACCTCATTATTGAACCACTTACGTTTTTAATAAATTTATCTTTCAAAACCGGTTCATTTCCTGATAGCCTCAAGATTAGTAAAATCACTCCTATTTATAAAAAGGGTGACAAACACAATATAAACAATTATAGACCAGTGGCTCAGACCTCAATATTTTCAAAAATCCTAGAGTACTGTTTTCTAGATAGACTAGAATCGTTTATCAGTAAATACAATATTCTTAATAAAAATCAGTTTGGCTTCAGGTCTAATCTTTCAACTGCAGATGCTATCACTGGCATGTATGATAAAATTGCCTCTCAAATTGATAATAAACAAGCTGTTGTTGGTATATTTTGTGACATATCTAAAGCCTTTGATTGCTTAGATCATGAAAGGCTATTAGATAAGTTAAACTCATACGGTATTAGAGGTACGCCACTCGATTGGTTGCACAGCTTCTTAAGTAACAGGACCCAATTTGTTTCTTTAAAATTAAATAAAAACAATTCTTATCATAATGTTCAGTCAGATACTCTGCAAACCAACATCGGTGCGCCGCAAGGAACTATTCTGGCGCCAATTCTGTTTATTCTATACGTAAACGACTTACTAGATGCAACTATCAATGATTAGTCAATCATACAATATGCGGATGACACTTCAATGATAGTCACCGGTAATAATGTACACTGATAAAACAATATAATTATTGTAATTCTTACTTATTTCTCTAAAATATATGCGAAATTTGGATACGGCGAAATCTATATATGATTTATTATTATAATAGTGTATATTTGGGCCGTATATTTCAAGTTATTATATGTAAGTTTAAGACAAATATATTTGTAATGTTACAAGCAATATTGTATTTTCCCTGAAAATATGCAATAAATTTCATGTAGTCTTTAATATATTTATATGAAATATATGCATATTATGTCTAAATTAAGTCTCAATTTTCATGGAATTATGATATATTAATTTTAAAAATTACTATATTTAATTGAAATACACTATATTATTTAATTTATTGTGCAATAATTGCTAAAATTATATTCTAAGCGGAAAAGGTACTTAAATAATATACTGTCCACGTATGGGAGTACAAATATATATGTATTTATATTAAATAATATTATACAACGATAATAAAAATAACATTTTATAAAGTAAACATATATGTTATAGGAGATTTTCACAATTTCAGAATTTTTCTACACAAAATATTAAATATGAAAAAATTAATAAGTAGGTATTTTCATTCCTTAAAATGTCATCAATAAAAATTAAAAAACGCACAAATTTCTTGTAATGTTGTAATTATAAGTTATATTATAATAATTTATAACCTCTAAATAAACCATTATATTTTTTTAACCATAGTCCGCTGGCCAATTTTTGGAATAAGCTCTTCTAACATTTTATCCGTTAAATCTTGAAGAATACTGGGCGTCACTTCATTTTCTGCAGAGATGTAGAAATATTAAAAATAATTAAATTCGCACGCAAGATATTTTTAGTACCTACTAACATAAATCACGAACTAAAATCATATATTCCACTAAACAATAATATTATTTCTAAACAACGAACCCTCAAATGCTGGTACGAAGTCAGGCAAGTTCCATTCAATTAATAAATCCATCATAGTAATCATGTACCGTACGTAGGTACTTAATAAATTTTAAGAAATAACGCTTATTTAACAAACTAGACACTTAAAAATAACCAAGGAAAGTAACTACAATGGTTGAACTACAGACTAATCGAAACAAATAAAGACACGTCTTCAATAAGCACAGACCAAACAAGAACTAACACGTTATTTGTAAAATTCTTACGTTTAGTATATCATATTCTTCGCAAATATACCTTGCTTTCAATAAAACTTAACAGTTTTCTGATAAACTTTCATATATTTGTCAGAAATATATCTGTTTTAATGCAAAAAATACGAATATTTATTTGAAAATTAAAACACGTTTCTACAAAATATTAGTATAATCATTAGTAATTGATAAAATTTAAACTAAATATATATTACATTAATACAAAACATATTTATTTTCCCTTCAAATCAAATACAAATATATTATAAGGAAATTAGTAACGTGCAAATATACCGTACATTTAAAAGAAATTTATTCTCATATTTAAGAGTGCAGGATGAAATTTACATTAAATATATTATATTTACTGTTAATACAACACCCCCAAATATATAAATGTAATTCTGATAATCATACTGTTTTTTCAGTGTAATTGATGTGAAACAAAAATGTGAGTTTAGCATGGAGCTACTTACACAATGGTTTAATGATAATAAACTTTATCTCAATGGGTCTAAAACCTCGTTTATTCATTTTCGTAACTACCAAAACATAAATGTTTTAAATTTAGACATCTATGTCAATGGTCAGTTAATGCAAAAATCACACAAAACGGTCTTTTTGGGAATCACAATTGATGAATTCTCTATATGGCGTCCTCATTGTGAAACACTCATTATCTCTGTGAATCGCTCTTGCTACTCTCTACGTTTCTTCAAAAATTACTTAAACGTATCTCAACTACGTATGATATACTTCGCTTTAATTGAATCTCGGTTAAGGTACGGAATTTGTCTCTGGGGCACCTCTTCATGGGCAGCCCAGGTTTTTGTTGCACAAAAGCGCGCAGTGAGATGTATTTACGGAGTTAGCAGTCAACATTCTTGCAAACAGTTATTCAAACAATTGGAAATACTCACTTTACCTTGCCTATATATTTTGGAAATATGCAAATTTATTTATAAAAACAAACATAACTTTGTTACTAACAAAAACTGTCATTCATTTGATACCAGATCAAAGGATCAGTTTAGAATTCCATGTGCCAGAACTAATATAGCGACTAAAAATCCAAATGTTTTTGGCTTGAAAATTTTTAATGCCTTACCTAAGGAAATTTCGAATATCCCCAAATTCAACTTATTTAAATATCATTTAAAAGTCTATTTAATAGATAAATGCTGGTACAATATTGATGAAATTTTCTTATAAACTTAACTCATTCATTATCTCTTTGAAGAACTTCTCTGGTATCTCAGGTGGGATCCCCAGCACAAACTAATTTTTAATTTTATGTTATTTTATCTAACTTCTCTGTGTACATATTATGTAATATAATATTTATCTGTAACTGACGCTATCCATATACATTATCTATGTATCACAGGATCAAAGAATAAATACAATACAATACAAAAATGCCTGTAACAAAGATCTTCGCGATTCGTGCTAAGTATATTTGATACTAGTTTTGCATTGTTATGCGTATATTTACAAATTGTGTACCTATATATTTATCCTTTTTTTCAAAATTTTAAATTTACGATTACAGACACTTTTTACTTGGCTACCTACTGATACTGATGTTATTTTTATAAAAATTGTAGGTAACATTTTTAGAAATTTTTATGAAAATCATTAACAATTTGTGAAATAAGTGTATGATTTAAAGAATAAAGACCCTAGGTATTGAGTACCGCGGCAACCGGGGTGTTACTCAGAAAACGAGTTTATTTGGAAGGTGGCATTTACCACGAAATGAAACAACAATGTAAACCACTATGTTATTTACATTTATGTTTCATTATTTTATTGTTTAGTTTCATTTAAATGAAAAACATTACCTACATTATTAAAAAATTATAGTATTTTGTCCCTCGTATAGTTAACGTCGGGATATAATTTTTTTTAACCCAGGTAGATTTCTGGTGAAATTTTGACACATAAGTATAAACAATTTTTTGCACAGTGTACCTATAATGCAATATTTTCTGTTATTTTGATTACCTACCTAAATGATTTTTTTCTGTTCTAATTTAAATAGCTACTTATTATACTTTATTAATTCTAAAAAAAATTGCATAATATTTTCTAAATTAAATTAAAAGAGCAATTTTTTTGAAAAAGATGTCAACGTTATAATATCTTAACGAATTTATAATACTTTCTAGCAGCATTTATTTTAGCAAAATTCAAGAAACTCGCATAAGTATTTAGCTTTGAACGTAGGAACATCGGTTTGGCGCTTGGCACTGCTGGCGCGATTACTCTTGTGTTAGTTGTTGTTCGGTAACTCCCGTCTCTATCCGAACCTTTCCGACGAGGAAGTTTATTTTTACATTCATTTAGCACGCTACTGCGAGTTTCGTCGTTCGACTGACGACTGACGCGCCTCTTGCGGCAACGTTTTCCTAGTCCAATTGGACTACCAAAATTTATCGGTCCGGGTCGGTTATTATCAAAAGAGTCAATTTCTTAGCATCTTAATAAGTGTACCCAATACGACTCTAGTTTGGAGGTGGAACTAAATTGAAATTAGAATATTTATTCGAATATTTACACTGCTTGACCTTATTTTTGTGTAGAAAAGGGGTTTAGTTTTCACCGTAAAATTTAGTCTACATATTAAAACAAATTGACAATTTTTTTTAAATTTGTAGAAGAAAGTTGGTTCTGTGACATTTCTGTATTGAAATTTTAAAATTCAAAACATAATACACTTTAAAATGAATTACAAAATTGCCAATGTTTATAACGCCTATAATAACAAATCAAGCAAAAATTTAAAATTGTAATACACAAATGTCATACAAACAACCATTCTCTACAAATTATAAAAATTAATATATTAAAATGTTAATATTTAGATTAGATATGATGGTGAAAAC
This sequence comes from Agonum fuliginosum, assembly GCA_947534325.1. NCBI lineage: Eukaryota > Metazoa > Arthropoda > Insecta > Coleoptera > Carabidae > Agonum > Agonum fuliginosum. The sequence goes on from OX384040.1 coordinate 17,856,301, forward strand.
GAAACCTTGTTTTCACTTGTAAATTGCACCAGTATCCGTTCCTCTTAACACTAAATAAAGTGTCACAAGTCTAATTTAAAGTTTATAAACCAGTATTTAATGTATTTATCTTCAAAATTTTTATAATATCTATTTTTGCATGGACTATGTGAACAAAAAATGGACAACATTGCTTGGACTATCTCAAGACTATCTATACACAAAAATTTGAGAGAAAAGCCCAGTCCACCAGTTATGCGGGTTGCGTTTTCGGTGGAGACACGTAGAGTACCTAAATAGTCTATTTAGGTACTCTAGAGACACGTATATTACCCAAGACGCACGTCCATTATGTATATAGAGGTCACTGATTTATAACTATAGACAATTTAAATCCATATAGGAGTGACGATAAATTATATCCACCACGTCCACTAAATAAGCTATCTCTTTCTTACACATCTTACTCGTATAAATCTATACGTATATCGTATGTCATAAGGGGCGGGGCTTATTAATTTGTGTCTTAACGGCAATAGCAGAACAATTATTCATATAATATAGTACTCATTATATGAAATATATTTTCTTACATATTATTGTTTTCAAAAAAGTTCGTTATATACCATTTATTGTTTACTGCTGACAACTTGTCAATTTTCTACTTCTTGTTGTGTCAAGTGTCAACATAAAATTATGAGGTTAACGTGTTTTGTTATTTAGTTTTGTTTTTATTAATATTTGATTATTTCCTACAGAATCATGCGATGTAAAAATGGTAAAATAATGATTCATTTTAAAAATTGAAATAAAAATCCGATGTGGCCAACACATGACCTCTCGCCATACTCTACTATTTTACTAAGGGTATGTTCCAAAATTAAACCATGTTTACCGTGGTATTATGTTACGGTAATTCTTTGGTAACTGAATGTGACGTTTCTCCCAGAAACTTGTGAAACGCTTCGGTAAAATTTTGACATTTAGGTTAGAGTATTTATTGAAATGGAAGCACAAAAGTCACAAAAATATACTTTTTCATCTTTAAATAAAAGCATAATATGATATGACACAAATAATACATGCTTACATACAATTTCGCAAATTTTTAGAATATATAAATCCGTTTGTATATAATCATTTCCAACAGAGAAAAATCAGCCATTCAACAGCAAAACAAACCAACGTTTTTAAGTTAAAACTGTGAGATCGCGATACACAAATACAAATTTACCACAAATATCGTACTCTCTAGCACGGTAAACGTGGTAACGAATATTTGCGAAAATTTACCGCCGTTTTCAGTTACCGCGTTTCAAATTAGTACTGACAGCCTGAAAAAAATTACCATGGTACATGTGGTTTAATTTTGGAACATACCCTAAGTGTGTATGAAGGTACTTTATTTTTTGTTTTCATGGATAGGCAGATAAATCAAAAATTTAACTTCTTGTAATTGGAAAATGGTGCTAGATAGAAACAACGTTTTGAATACATATTGTAGACAGTAACATTTAGTATACAAAGTTATTTAAAAAATTCCTATTAATTCATAAATTTTGAGGATATTCCAGAAAAACTCTTCAGATCTTCAAGAAACTACCACTTCCGGTAGCACGATGAACACCAAAATCTAATCAGATCTAATCTAGGGTGTTTTTAAACTGACACAGACACTAATCAAATAATATGAAAATATGATTGTTACGTTCAGACACAGTGTTGTAACTTATCTAGATAGTTTTATCTAGATAAATCGTCTAGATAATATATTTTTATCTATTATATTATCTAAATAATTTTTTTCTTATTTATCTATTATCTTATCTAGATAAAATTACAAATCATCTTTATTTATTTTTTAAATATCATCTAGATAATACTTTTTGTAAAATTAGAACCATTTTTTTTTTCATTTGTACTTTTAATCGAATTAAAATGTAATCAAACTATGAAAGCATACAACGCAGAAGCTTGGTTCGTTAGCTGGTACCGCTTATACTTTAGAATATGTCATTTATATTTTTTGTATTATCTATGAATTATCTAATAATTATCTAGATAATTATTATTTATCTATTATCTATTATCTAGATAATTTATTCAATGATTATCTATTATCTTATCTAGATAAATAAAAAATACGTTATCTTTATCTTTATCTAGATAATAAATATTGTTATCTATTTAAATTTTTTTTTTTTTGAGTGATGAGCAGCCGACATAGCTAGACGTGCTTAGTGTGTTCTGGCAACTTTAATATTTTTACACAGTAATACTTATTTTTGAGTGTACCTAGTTTTAACCGTTTTTTCTAATCAGCATAAAATTTATAAACTCACAATGTTAACACGTGACGACCACGATACGATCTCTAAAATGATCACTAAAGCGCTATCTGAATTAGGTGAAAACAAAAATTTCATTGAAATCATTGTGAAAAGTGTAACTACAGCTGTTCAAAACGTTTTTGAAGACAAGTTAAAAGTTCTTGAGGATGAACTTGCCCTTGTTAAACAATAAAATAATGTCTTCAGAAATACATGCGTTACGTATGAAAAATGTGCGGACAATCTCGAGCAATATACACGCCGAAATAATTTGCGTATTTTCGGTCTGGAAGAAAAACCCAACGAATCCATTGATGCGACTGTACTAAACTTCTGCCGTGATAAATTAAAAGTGGAAATTTCAGAAAGTGATATTGACCGCTGCCATAGAATAGGAAAACCAACTAAAAGTGCGATTCGTCCAGTAATAGTGAAATTCGTGAGTTACCGTACGAGAAGTAAAATCTACAAGGAGAAAAAGAAGCTGAAAGACTCTGGAATTACTCTACGTGAAGATCTAACAAAATTCAGGGTGGACCTCCTCAAAGCAGCATCAGATAAGTTTCATTTTCGTAATGTTTGGACAATTGATGGGCGTATTTTTGCTAATATAAAGATAGACGGAAAGGAAAAAAGACTACATATAAACAGTCTTAGTGATCTTGATCTCGAAATCTAAGTGTATAAATTATTTTAATTATTTCTCGCACTCTTTATAAAATTATTATTACCAATCTTAAACTGTATGTTCTTAAAGGTTAATTTCAGTAGCTAAGTCAGAACGTACTCAGGTCATTGATCTCACACAAATTTAGTTATTACTTGTTATCTTACTTGCTTTGTTTAATAAAGAAATTTTTCGTATAAATGTCAGATACACCTGTTTCTCGTACACAGGTAGTTAACACAGACACTAGTATGTTTACATTTGGTCAAGTGAATGTTAGATCGCTAAACTCTTGTTTTTCTAAATTTAAGGATTTTGTTTATGATCATTGTTTTGATATATTGGCAGTTACTGAGACATGGATATGTGACACTTCCTCATGTGATCTGTTTAAGTTAGATGGTTACAATTTAGTAAGTTTAGAAAGGCAACATAAACGTGGTGGAGGTGTTGCATTTTATGTTCACAGTACTTTGCAGTTTAAAGTTATGGATATATCTTTTGTAACTAGTAACAACATAGAACATCTATGGATTCAAACCACAGTTCAAAACCGTAGAATTATTTTTGGTGTTCTTTATAACCCACATGCAGATCATTATAAAGAACTTTGTGTTTTGGATTCCATATTTGCGGAGTTTTTAGTGCAAGCAGATTATTTAATTTTTTCGGGCGATGTGAATGTGAACTTGTTGGTAAATGATGCACGCTCACTGTATTTTAATAATTTATTGTCTGCATATGGTATGCATCAATTGATAAACAGTTTCACAAGACCAGCGTCAAAAGCTCTTTTAGATATAATATCTATATCAGATCAGTCTTTGTGCGTACACTCTGGAATTATAGATTGTTCGAGTTTTACCGATCACAATTGTGTTTTTAGCATGTTAAATTTATCCAACACAAAGAATGTTACAAAATGCTTCACTTATAGGGACTTCAAAAATTTTGATTCTTCAAAGTTTCTTCTTGATTGTGAATATGTTAATTGGAGCACTATTTTATCATTAAGTAATATTAATGAGAAGCTGGATTTTTTAAATCGTAATATTATCGCTTTGTTTGATAATCATGCACCGGTAAAAACATTAAAAACCAATAAAAAATATTGTCCCTGGATTACACCAGTAATCAAAGTTATGCAAAAAAAGAGAGACAAGGCTCTTCTGGAGTATAAAAAATACAAAACAGTGGCAAAGCTCGATTATTATAAACAATTTCGAAATCTTACAACCGCAGCAATACGTAGAGAGAAACAAGCCTTTTTAGAATATGACATTAATAGCAATATAAATGATTCAAAAAAACTTTGGACTAATTTAAAGCGCTTAGGTGTGAACAACGAACCAGAAAATAATATTCCAGAAACACTGCTCAAACCGGATATTTACGGACAACACTTAATAGAAAAAGTTAGTTCCTCCAGTACAAATTTTCAGTTAAAGCATTTTTATTCTAACAATAAATTTAGGGACCAACCAGGTGAAGCATTCAATTTCAAATGCATAGACAGTGATACCGTATGTAGTATATTAAGAAAACAAAAATCTAATGCTTTAGGAGCTGACGGAATTTCTTTAAAAATGATTTTAATTATTCTCCCTGTAGTTATTGATTATATAACTCATATCATTAATAGTTGTCTGTTGGAGGGAGTGATGCCTGATGAGTGGAAAGCCGCAATAATCAGACCCATTGCAAAACAAAAGAAATGCTCTACATTTGATGATTTGCGACCAATAAGTATCTTACCGGCTCTCTCTAAAGTCCTTGAAAGAGCATGCTGCGATCAAATCATGCAGTATGTAATGGAAAATAATATTTTACCAATTAATCAATCTGGATTCAGAAAGGACCACAGTACAAATACCGGTCTATTAAATATTATCGATACCTTGTTAGATAACTTTGACAAATCGAGAATATCGTTATTGATACAAATTGATCTTTCCAAAGCATTTGATATGGTTGATCACAGCATGTTACTGGCAAAATTTAAATATTACAATTTCTCTCCGAGCGCACTTTTGTGGTGCCAAAGTTATTTGGAAGGTAGAAACTTTACGGTTAATATGACCTCTAACTCTGAAACCAAAACCTCATCAACTTTTGCCCTTCATTATGGTGTTCCACAAGGGTCTATTCTAGGCCCATTATTTTTCCTAATTTATGTAGCGGACATGCCCTCTGCCCTTAATTTTTGCACATTACACTCATATGCGGATGATACACAAATCATAGCAACTTTAGATCCTAATAATATTGTTGAACAGTGTAACTTAGTTAACCATGAGCTGGAACAGTTAGTCACCTGGATTAATGATAATGGCCTGATTATTAATGCCAGCAAATCGTCGCTGCTTATTGTAGGTCGTTGCAATATGCCAAATATTTCTCTTAATGGAATAATTTTGGAACGTAGTTCGTTTATTAAAATATTGGGTGTCCTTGTTGATGAAAATCTAAATTTCAGAGAACATTTAAATACAAAACTTATTGGTGCCAGACTTAAACTGCGGCAGTTGTATACCTACAGACATGATTTATGCTCTCAAGTTAAACTACGTATTACTGCTGCGATAATCTTTCCAACAATAAACTATTGTGCTTGTACTTACGTTCCAAATCTTACGCAGTTGGATAAAAACAAAATTACTCTTTTACAGAACTCTTGTTTACGATTTGTTTATGGTGTGCGTAAGTACGACCACATTTCACAATATCGAGCTTTGTCTGCTATGAAATTAATAGATGATCACGTAAAAATTGCATACCTCTGTCTCGTTCATAAAATTCGACTATCTGGTTCTCCTTCCTATTTGCATAATAAATTAGTTAATAAAGAATATAATTACTCTCTTCGAATCAAAGATTTGTATATTGTACCATCTTTTAACAAAAGCAAATTTAAAAGTTCATTTTCGTACTTAGCACCCTCACTATATAATGACATTCCGCAATGTTTGAAGTCCCTGTCTATAAAATGTTTTAAATATCATGTAAAAAATATGTTCTAATGTCTAAATTGTATCCAAAAACAGTGATTTATAGTATTGTGTTAAGACCTAGATTGTATATTTTTTCTGAGCAACTAAATGATCTTGGTGTATATATTTTTACGTGTATATTTTTGCAATTCTATATGTAATTTAATATTATTGTATTTCATTCAATGTATGGTTAGGTGGAAGAACAGCCTTGGCTGAACCTCGCCTTTGACTACAAGTCAATAAAGATTTATTATTATTATTATTATTATTATTATCTATTATAACACTAGTTCCAGACAGTACATAAAAAGAGACAACAATATATCATTTTACGCTTCATCCTATTGGTCGATTCCTAAACATAAAACCTAAAACTAAACATAAGATTGGAGTTTGCAATCTTCCAAAACTAAACAATGATTTGTGAATGGTTTCATAAGAATACATGTTCGCAAGGTCATTAAAACGAAAACGTATCGTAAAACATAAAACTAAAACTAATTTTGAATTGTGAATGTACTTTTAGTATAAATACCTAGATTTCTTATTCCACGGGGAAACCTAGTATCTTCCAAAAGATCATCAATTTTCACAATTTCTTTTGTAAAAGCGACATGAGCAGCAACTGTTGTTCCGGTCTCAATTTTGTAGCTCTGCATATGTCGCCTCTTTTGACCACTCTCTTCGTCAAAGCTCGCTGCAGGCACGTAAATTTCATCCAAGAGTTCGTCTACCATGTACACATTCGCCACTGTTGAAAAAACGTACACACTGTTAATAAAACAATCCAATCAATAAATTACCGCTACAATTTATTCGCATAAATTAATAAACGGTCTCATTGCTGATCCTTGCACACCAGAGCGCATACCGTTTAAAATACCACGCATTTCATCCAGAAGTAAAACTACTTTTGCCTGCAAAACAGTCAGAACAAAAACAAACTACCAGATTAAATGTCCTATTAGACAAATGTGTGATCGTGTGATGCATAAAATAATGTCACATATAATATTGACTTATTTGGTGAACCATTACTTAAGACTGCGTTTAAAGCCCTCTATGAAAAAACGTGGCCAATTTTTGAACAAACCAGAGTTTCAAACCATCTATGAAAACACATCGCCACCATTCCCTAATGGGGTAGAGCTATTTACCTAAAGATGTCACCGTAGTAAGACAGCACATCAGTCAGGTAGTACGACCCGCGTAGGGAAGGTAAGGGGAATAGGGAATGGGCAAGGGATGTATACGCCAGATGGGAAAGAACCGAAAGAACCTTCGACCATGAATAAGATAGACACAGTATACGCCACCTATGGTAGGCAATGTTTTGAAGCCAACATAGTGAAGCGGGAGGGAGGGTGATGCCTTCATAAAGGTGTATTGCTGGTCGAAGGTTCGTTCCTTGTTTACAAACGTCAAGTGAGCGTGGCGTGGTTTTAGTTTCAGCATTATTTGGCTTTAATAGTGTTTTGATTGTACTTTTGTGGACATTTGTATATGAAAACTGCATAATATATTATATTGTTTATTTGTGTTTTGTTGTAATTTTGATATCTGACACTTGTTCGTATACATTTTACACTTTTGAAAATGGTTCGTTCATGTTCAGCTCCTAATTGTAAGGAAAGATTCCATAAAGACTCTGTGGTAACATTTCACGTGTAAGTATAAATAGTACAAAAACAATAATATTTTCATAAAATTAAATAGTATGTTCATTAATAAAAAAATTGTTTTTATTTCTTTGAAAATCCTAGAATTTCAATACAATAACTAGTATTTTAAAATACATAAATAAATGTTGTAGATATGTTCAAATATTAATATATCTGTCAGTCATCGACCTTTCGTCAACCTTCGAATGTCAGTGTCAGCAACCCGCAGTGCTTCGTTATAGGGGCACCACACCGCTCCCCGAACCGTAGATGTTGGCTTCAAAACAAAAGCACCAGTACTTAGTCTAGCCTATTTATGGTCGAAGGAAAGAACGCATTGCACCATGCACACAACACAATTCTATTCGGCTTCACAAATTCACGGACGGTGATTCCATGCCTGTTTCCATACGTACTGTACATACGAGTAAAGAAAATAATTTCATATTTATTAATAAAGCAAAACATTTTAATTTCAATTAAAGTCTACAAAACAATAATAATAAATTATCAGTAAATTTTTCTACAAATATATATTTTTGCCAGTTCTATAATAATATATAGTAATACAATTTACATAAAAATACAGTACCTACGTAAACAATAATTTTTTTTTATTGTTTATATTTAGTTGACCATGGGTTTGATAAAATAATTATGATTTTTTTGTAACATGTGCACGCAAAATGAGCTTATTTAGAGGGAGCAAAACGCATTTTTGTTCCCTTGAGATGTTTTGCTCCCTCTCTATTATTTTCGAGAAGCGGAGTAGCGACCGTTACACTGAGGGAGCAAAATATCTCAAGGGAGCAAAAACGCGTTTTGCTCCCTTTAAACAAGCACGTTTTCCGCTCATTTTTCTGTGCACTCGTTACAAAAATTATCGTATGCACTTCGGGAGGAACGCTTTTGCTCTCTCGAGTGAACTAACAGCACAAGACTGATTCAGTCCTGTGTTGTCAATTCACCCGCGGGAGCAAAATCGAGTTTTCCTCCCTTGGTGCATAATGTACTATTTTCCGTTGATATCTGTAATCGTTGAATAGTGTACGAGTATGTTTGGAAGTGTGTATAAATTATATCAACAGAAAATATTAAAGTTTTTTTTATTAAAAAAAGTCAGACATAAAATCCAAAATTGGAGTTCTACTATCAGCTATTTCAGGAAGAATATAATTTAAATACAAATATTTTAGTTTTGGTAACATTACTTGCTGCCATAAAACTTCATCTTTTTCAACTTTTTCTATATCAGGTCGACATTAATGAAATAACAATATTCTTTATTATTTATTTGATAAAAGTAATTATGGTTTCTTTTTAACATTTTTTTTGCTTGAGTATTTAAAGTTTCACTGGTATTACTAAAAAAGAAATGAAAGTTATACCTACAGTTTGTTTATTTAAAGTAGACTCAATTTACACATATACAGAAAACGATACAAAAGTATTGATTTAAACAATTTCATTATTCAAGATTTGTACTGATAAAAATCAATTTGCTGTACTTGTTATTTATTTAATGTAAAACTTGAAATTTTTACATAATATTGTATTTGTATTCACATACTATCATATTTTGTTGCTACATTAATACCGATTCAAAGTCAAATATTTTAAAAAGAATTTTCAATACCTTTATGTGCAAAAATAAATAAAAATATTACTTTTAATTCTGCGTCAGTAAGAAATAGTATAATAATGATTGGAATATTAGTCTATTTTTAGAAACAAATAATAATCTTAGGGAGGGGGTAATTTTTGCCGCTCCCCCTCCTTTCAGTTAATTAAATTAATGTTTTTTCGACTGTTTTTACCTTCCGCTTACCTGTAAAGGAAGGTATTGGAATCATGCAAAAAATCGGGTGGTGAATTTTTAGTGGATGAGCACGAATTAGGGTCCTTACAACTCATTTTTGATAGTTTCACGATGATGTCTGTGTGTATGTGTGTGTGTATGTATGTGTGTGTGTGTGTGTGTGGTCAAGGGTTGTTAGTCGCATAACTCAAATACGAATTACCCGAAAATTTTGATATTTGGTATTTAACATTTGTATATAAATTGGAAGAGCTCCCTAGATTTTGGTACAAATATCTTCATCGGAAGTGATATTTTTTGAAGATTGAAAAGGTTAATTGTCAAAATTGTATATAAATTTGGAAAAATATACTATTTATTTGTAATGAGAATAAGAGGAAAAGTTATTTGCAACTTACGTCATAAAAAAATTGTCTTTATCTGGTAGCATTCAAGAACTGCAGTAAAATTTAAAAAATCTGACGTGGACACCACATAACTTCCTTGTACGCCTTGTTTGTTCATACTTTTCTTAATAACTAAAATGTAGAATAATATAAAAAATTCTTTTAACTTATTATACTAGTATACTCACAAATATATTTTAGTCATTTTATTTAAACTGCAGAAGAAGATATAAACGATATTTTACTATTGTCACTGCTACTGTCACTGTCATGTCATAATCATTTAAATTTTACGTAGTAACAAATGTTAATCGATCATGGACTACAAGATACCGAAATATTAAATTATAAGTATATACTTTAATTATTATTAAATGATAGAAGATACAGAAAAATTTATAAAATACCGATTGTAGATAATAATCACATAATCTTTCATTTAAAATAAAAAAAATTGCCTAAAATTAATTATTTATCCAATTTTTTTTTAAATTTACTACTTCCGGTTTGAAGATTGAAACCAAAAATAGGAGGTGCACAACTAGATGCTATAACATTTCTAAATACAAAATTTCAGCTTTCTACGTCTAACCGTATTTGAGTTATGCGACACACATACGTCCGTACGCACGTACGTACGTACGTACGCACGTACGCACGTACGCACGTACGCACGTACGTACAGACGTCACGACGAAACTAGTCATAATGGATTCAGAAAAGGTCAAAACGGATATTTCCGTCAAAATCTGAGAACCGAAATTTTTCGCGATTACAATACTTCCTTACTCCGTACAAGGAAGTAAAAATAAATTTATCAAATAAAACGTTGATATCTTGTAATCCATGATCGGTTGATTTTTGTTTCTGCGTAAAAAATATTGACAGGTGAGACGGGTGACATATTGTCAAATCAAGATCACAAGTAAAAGTGAAGGTTTTACCCTTAGCAAGCAGCACAATTTATATACCTGTACAACTGTTATTTAACCGTTAATCCATGGAAAGCACCTTATTCCAGGTATTGAGCAGTAGATTGTTTTTCGATAGCAACACTAACAGTTATTTCAATCCTATAAATCAAACTTTAAATCTTGGAAAAACTTCTGTATTTGAATTAGCAGAGTTTTCCCTCAGCAGCACAAACTATAATAATCTTAACATAACTGTTATTATCCCCGTTAATTTCAAATAAACTTTTAATCCTTTAAATCAAAGTAAATCTTTTAATATTTTATCTTAACATAACTTATTAAGCCCGTTAATTCAAAGAAAAAAATGCCAACTGTCAATCTGTTTGTTTTCCTCTACAGTTAGATTTTTCGCCTATAAAACGCTTATAAATATCTCAGTACAAATTACAGTAAATGAAAATGTTCTCGCTTCAACTAGCTGGAACAAATTTGAACAGCCGGGTCCACTACCGTCTACCGGTCTCTTCTTAACCGACCGATATCCTAGTGACAAGAAGCTGAACTATTTACTCGCTAAAATGCATTATGGCGGGCGCTCAGCCCTACATTTTTTTATTCGTACAAATTTCAAAAACTGTTGAATATATACGATTTTTGAAATTATATTTATAAACAATATCATATATTCTTTGTTAGGAGACAATACATTTATTTTTCTAGTACTGGAGAATTTAATTATTGTATTAAAAATTTAAACAATAAACAAAAATGTTATATATGGTGACATAGATATTTAAATACTAAATACAAATTTGAAGACCGGATCCCTTTAAGTGCAATAGTTCTTGAGATTTGTATGCTTGAAATTTTAGTGCACTTCGAACGCAGTCTTTTAAGGAGGTTGGGGACGCCTGCAGTGGCGTACCCAGACATTAGCCTTAGAGGGAGGATATGAAAATAAAAATATTTTTGATAATGTAAAACAAAATTCGCTTAACGCCTTAACGCACGTTGGCTGATGTCATTGCATTGCTGTGATATTTATTTTTACAATAATTATTAATTCCCTAATCAAAAATTGCTGACATGCTTACATTTTTTACTTCCTTGTACGGAGTAATAAGGAAGTATTGTAATCGCGAAAAATTTCGGTTTTCAGATTTTGATGGAAATATCCGTTTTGTAGCATCTAGTTGTGCACCTCCTATTTTTGGTTTCAATCTACAAACCGGAAGTAGTAAATTTTAAAAAAATTTCGATAAATATTTAATTTAAGACAAATTTTTTTATTTTAAATGAAAGATTATGTGATTATTACCTACAATCGGTATTTTATAAATATTTTTGTGGTATCATTTAAGAGTAATTAAAGTACATATTTATAATTTAGTATTTCGGTATCTTGTAGACCATGATCGATTAACATTTGTTACTACGTAAAATTTAAATGTTTATGACATGACAGTGACAATAGTAAAATATGCTTTATATCTTCTTCTGCAGTTTAAATAAAATGACTAAAATATATTTGTGAGTATACTAGTATAATAAGTTAAAAGAATTTTTTATATTATTCTACATTTTAGTTATTAAGAAAAGTATGAACAAACAAGGCGTACAAGGAAGTCATGTGGTGTCCACGTCAGATTTTTTTAAATAACTTGCAAATGGTTTAGAAAGTACACAAAATCTTCAAGAACTGATTTTTAAAGGTTTACAGGAAATATTAATACCAGTTCTATGAATTTTTCATCATTTTCTCATATAGTTTAAACAAAAATTTAGTGAATTGCCATAATGCCTGTGGCACACCGGCCGAGGAGCATCGAGGACCATCGAGTAACTCCTCGATGAAACGATAGAACGCACCCCGTCCTCGACGAAAAATAGGGGCGCCGCTATTTTCATCGAGTTGTTCCTCGATGAAACGAATGTATCTCATTTCAGACGTATCTTTGGATTTGATTTCGCGCAAAACTTTGATGTATTTGTCACCGATTAAATAGAAATCCATCGCGGACGGGTGCGTTCTTTCGTTTCATCGAGGAGTTACTCGATGGTCCTCGACCGGTGTGCCACAGGCATAAGAGTCCATGTAAAACGAGCGAAATTTCAACATTTAATTACTCAAAAACAGGATAAACGAAAATTTAAAAAAAAAATAGAATCTCAATAGTGAAATGAAGGCACTGTATAAATTTCAGCCTCTCATCATCATTTTACTATACAGTCACCAACCTCCTTAAATTTAGAAATATACTTTTTGCTCATATTTAATTATTTATATTCTACTTATAGAGTACCTAATAGACTAAATTAGAGTACCTAAATAGACTATTTAGGTACTCTGCTATTAGTTTATATTACTTATGTAAGTACAGTAATGTTCAGAAATAATGCCCAGACTCCCTACTCCAGTGCTGACGATTTATGAAAAATTCGAAATACGTCTGCAGTCGTTGATGAACAGAGGCAGATACAAAGCAAAAGATAGCTATATTCCCAATTTTCTCGGAAAAACAACATTAGCTACGGTAAACAGAGGCTTCAGATTTTGAAATATTTTGTAAATTAGGATTCACTACTTTCGATGATACCTTGGATAGATACTTTCTTTTTGAATCACTTGTATTGTCAAAATTCTGCATTAAAATTAGAACTCATTAATTCATATCTATTTATTTATAAAACATATTGTAGTGAAATAACTCAAATAAAATTAGTAGATCATGAAATTATGCGTTAAGAATTATCATAAAAAATAATTAAACGATGCTTTTTATATTTACATACTCGTATATCTATTTCTAAACTTTGTAACACAAAGACAATAATAGGTAAATTAATAATAAAACATATTTAAGAATAATGTAATTTAATTACATTTATAACGATATATTTTTATAGATCTTATATTCAAATAAATAAATATTATTATATTACAAAAAATGGTCGTCAGAAGTTATATCTCTAATAATAATTAAAAATAAATGAAAATAATCTAAATAATATATTTTGGAATCCTGCATAAAGCGGGAGGAAAAGTATTTTTCTCTCTGGAGAGGAAAAGATAAAGTGGATTTCCGCATAAGGCGAGAGAAAAAGTACTTTTCCTCCCTAAGGAGAATAAATAAAAATAATCTAAATAATATATTTTGGAATCCTGCATAAAGCGGGAGGAAAAGTATTTTTTCTCTCTAGAGAGTAAAAAATAAAGTGGATTTTTGCATTAGGCGAGAGAAAAAGTACTTTTCCTCCCTAAGGAGAAAAAATAAAGTGGATACGCGCATAAAGCGGGAGGAAAACTACTTTTACTGCCCAGGGAGGAATATTACTGACCGGTCAGAAATACCTCACTTTCGTCCCTAATAATAGGGACGAAAGGTGGCGTTTTCGGTGCAGGTATTGAAAAAATAATTTATTGAATTAGAGTTGTTAATTAAATCAGATTAAAACTGAAACAAAAATCTAAACATTTTTATTTCTTACATAGTAGGTTACAGTTTAACTCTCTAGTTCAAAATTCATTTGGATTTCATACACTTGACAAAATTCTAACTCAAGGTATTTTCTTGCCTCTCAGGTAAAGAGGATACTTCTACATTTGGTTCTAGTTTCTTGGAATAGAAGCAATATACCTTTCCTTTGCTACTTATCTTCCATCACCCTCACTCAATCGAACGTATATCGAATTTTTCATAAATCGTCAGCACTGGAGTAGGGAGTCTGGGCATTATTTCTGAACATTACTGTACATATATGGTTGATTTATTTTTTGTATATTTGCCTTATACTATGTCCACCGAACAGATAGAGTAGATGCTCCTCCCAAAAATGTGCGCGAAATTGAAATACGGTATTGCTAATTGGTAAGCCAGTTTTACACTGCTAGGCAAACTCAACTGCTGAGATCGGTCATCATAAAAATCGTTCGTAAATAAAAATTGTACTTCATATTTCTTTTAAATTGATGTTATACATAAATGATGAAATATATAATTCTTCCATATTTATTTCAAATAAAACTATTTAATTTTTCTGCTTTTTAAAATTTGTTGCTTGTAAAGCCTACTTCTGCGCACATTGTACTGCGCAGTTTTGGCTCTGCCCACTAGTTTTATTACTCTATATGTTCGATGGACATAGTATAGCATATTATATTGTTTTATTTAGATTGTACTTGAACATACTGATATTATTTTTGTAATCATATTGTAATTTTATTTTTATAATCGTCCTGTAATTGGGATCTTGTATCCTGTTGGATTGATTAAATTAAATTAAATTAAATAACAAATAAATTAATGTATTACCTACCGTTTACTTTGTTCAAAACTAAATTAGGTGTCGGGCCGACTGGGCCTAAGGCAAACTCTATCATTTAGCAGATCTAACCCGCCTTATGTTAAAGGCCCGGCCCAATTAAAGCCGCTGTATATTGAACCCGGCCGTCGGGGGGTGCATGTCACTGCGTCAAATTGTCGTAATGTCAAATACCCGCTGTGTCCAATTGCCGCAATGTCAAATTGCCACTGTGCCAAAACGCATCCCCACCACTTACATACTTGTAATAACGTATTTTGAGAGACTATTGCAAATTTATTTCGACACAGAGGTAATTTGACCCAGTGGAAATCAGGCACAACAGCAATATTTAGACATACTGGCAATCGGGCATAGGTTTTGGTATTTACTACACTAACAAAGCTAACAAAACCGTACTAGAGCCCCGCAAACTCGGTTTTGGTATTTACTACACTAACAAAGCTAACAAAACCGTACTAGAGCCCCACAAATTCGGTTTTGGTACGTCAAATCTACTGTTGTGCCTGATTTCCACTGGGTCAAATTTCCCCCGGTTCGAAATAAATTTGCATTAGTCTCTCGACATACGTTATTACAAGTATGTAAGTGGTGGGGATGCGTTTTGGCACTCGTCCCGAAATCATGCATTTTTACTTCCTTGTACGGAGTAATATGGAAGTATTGTAATCGCGAAAAATTTCGGTTTTCAGATTTTGATGGAAATATCCGTTTTGACCTTTTCTGAATCCATTATGACTAGTTTCGTCATGACTAGAGATGGGAATTTAGTGACTTTTCCTTTTTTTCTACGTGAGTACTATTTTTATGTGTCATAATACAAAATCCGTTTTGAAGAAAATGCTTTCATTTGAACCCAATATGATTTTACCTATTTTTCCTAAAATCGTGGTTTTTTAAAATTTGGACCTATTTTACTATTTTTGTACCTAAATCATATTTTTATGTTCCTAAATCGTGTTTTAATTTTTTTTCTTTTTTAAAAATTTAACATTCACAGATATTTGTATTTTTTAAGTTGTCAATTTAGATTTTTGAACTTCTGCAGTTATTTTCTTCGCGCATTTTAAAAAGTATTTGAAATTAAATACAGCTGTCGTCTAGCGGTCGGTGCGAAAACTAAAATTTTAGTCACGTGATGGTTACAGCAGTTCGTATATGAGTCGCACCACACTGGCTGTAGTGTAGATTGTGCGACACAATCTTACTGTAGACAATATTGAAAAAATATTAGTTTGTTATAGTTACAAAAATAATTTGGACTGATCTTTTTAATTGTTATTGGTGCTAGAATTCTGTACAAATTGATGATTGTACATGTACAACCGTACCTAACTAATTTTTTTACACCTAAAGTTTAATAGATTTGTGCAATATATAAAACTTGCACAGAATTTCACCAATAATTTATAGTATAGAGTAAATGTTTATTTATATTTACAAACCTGTAAATTTTTATTTTTGTTTATTATTTTATTTATGAATATGATTATGAATATTTATGAATAAATGTTTATTTATATCAATATAATAAAATATTTAAAAAAATTATAACCTAAAATACTTTTTTTGGAACCTAATTTTAGATATTTTGTACCTAAAACGAGAATTTTATTAACCTTTTTAGGAACCTATTTTCACAAATTTTAAATCCTAAATTCCCATCTCTAGTCATGACGTCTGTACGTATGTACACTATGTTCCAAATGTTCTGCCCCAAAGATTGGTAAACCCCCGTTGATCCGCAACCATTGTAGCACTATTCGTCAAAGTATTAGAAATACGGCCTTCTTAGGTTGTAGAAAAAGACAGCTTGCGAAAGATAGAAGCAGTTCTCGGTGAATCATTGCGGATTACGCCAGGTAGAGCAAAAGTGTAGAACAATAATTGCTTTGAGCTCTGTTTCAGTTTAGAAATACAATTTCCATAGTTTTATTTTGTTCACTTCATTACATTTCTAAAAAATCTGCTGTGTCCACCACAGTACTTCCCCGATTATAAGTTTTAATAACTTACTTTCGTAACGCCGTTAATTTTATGCTTTATTCTGCAAAATTTAAATAAATTTATCATTTTTCCTCAAACTATTTAAGTTGATATCAACTTCGGCATAATTTAAATACCATAAAAAATCTGATACTTATTCACTAAAAACTCACACTCGAAAATTTTAACCCGTCACAATACCTTATAGCCTTATAGAATATAATGCGGGAAGTAAAAACAACTGACCATTGTTTAAATGTTGTTATTGATTCTTCGACTAATATTTTTTTCTAGAAAACTTTAATTTGATAATACACTTAAACAAATTTGAATAATTTTTTGAGAATCAATATTTGATTATCGCATAAATGTCATTTTTTACATTTTTACTAAACTTATCTCCCCGAGAGCTTTAAATTGACACCAAACTCGGTACAATTTGAATAATGTATGATAAAAAAATTGACGATCAGTTAAAGCTTTATTTTGATACCACACACGATAGTATTTTAATAAAAATAAAATAAGATATGTTTATAAAGTTGGTACCACTGGTTGAATAAAAAAATTTGAGTAATTTTTTGAGAAACAATTATTGAAAATCGCATTTATGTCATTTTTAACATTTTTACAAAACTTCTCCCTGAGCGATTTAAATTGACACCAAACTCGGTATAATTTGAATAATTTATAAAAAAAAAACAATTGACGATCATTTAAATGTTATTTTTGTTTTTCTACTAGAATTATTTTCCCAAGACCTTTAATTTGATACCACACACGATAGTATTTTGATAAAAATAAAAAAGTTTTGTTTATAAAGTTGGTACCACTGGTTGAATAAAGCTCATTAACGAACTTGAAGTCAGATTTTGGCTCAAGATCTTAAATATAAAATTTCAGTCCAAAATTCCAACGCGTTTTTAAGTTATCCAACATCCAGACAGACCGACAGACTAACAGACCGACTTTTTTTTAAATTATGTTTTTTGGGTTCAGTAGGGTCTGAAACGTGAAGATTCACCAAAATCTCGAACTGTCAAAAAATCACGATTACAATACTTCCCTCTATTACATAGATCGGGGAAGTAAAAAAATTGCATTATTATGAAATAAAAAAATTATTTTAAATACACAATTTTATAAAACTTTGTATCCTAAAAACGCCACAATGCCTTAAAATGATAAAATTGACTTATTGCCAAATTTAATATTAAATACAACATAAGATAATTATTGGCACTGACTAAAGGTAAAATTTAAAAATGAAGGAAATCCTAGACTGACCGAATAAATTGAAAGTAAAAAATCTTAAGTTAATTATTTTTATGATTAGTAATTTCATTTTCAATATTTTAATTTAGTTTATATTAAATACATAATAACAATAAGTATGATACAAAAGTTACATAGAACAAAATCGAAGTATCAGTTTTAGCAATAATTTCCGGGCAAAATTACAAGATTATAAAAAATGATCACCACACGATTTTTTATTTCATAACTCGATACACAGTAAATCTTTGAATGTTTAATCAGTACCTACATTAATTAACACACAATTTGACTTGTGCAGCGTTGAGGTTGATAGTGGCGGCGGCGAATTGTTAAAAATAAACCGGCGGCGGCGACGCGCCGGCATGAACGCTTAATTTTAAGTGACTTTTCTTTAGGCACCGTGCCGGTGTACGCCGGCGTATTTACATCAAAAACTTCGTAATATCAACATGTGAAGCAAAGTTAGTGGAAAATATCTTATTAGATGCCATCCACATAACGATACAATTTTATTTTAATTTTAATTGAACAATTACTTTTTTATTTTGTTGTCTAGAGATAGAGAATGGACAAAAGTTGAACATAATAATAACGCAACATGCAACTTAAGAAGTTATTATCATAACTTGATTGCCAACTTACATGATACTGATACAACACATTTAAAAATAATGAATAAATAACAATATAAACAAACAACATAAAAAATAGGTAATAAAATTTAGAAACTGGAAAGAAATAATTATAACAGACCATGAATCTCAATAAAGTTGTTATTGTTAAAAAATACATGATACAACACATTTATATTCTTGAACATGTATTAAAATTTTCATATGTTTGATACTCAGGTGACCAAATATTAAGAAATAAAATTATGGAGAATGTGTTCTTCTCTAACAGTGAACTGAATCCTAGCCCAAAGCAATAATTGTTCTACACCTGGGTTAGTCCGCAGCTGTTTCTATCTTTCACTTGTTGTCTTTTTCTACGATCAAAGAAGGCCGTATTTCTAATACTTTGACGAATGGTGCTACAATGGTTGTGGATCAACGGGAGTTTTCTAATCTCTGGGGCAGAACATTTGGAACATAGTGTACGTACGTATGTACGTACGTACGGGCGTACGTATGTACGTATGTATGTCGCATAACTCAAATTCGGTTAGACGTAGAAAGTTGAAATTTTGTATTTAAGACGGTTATAGCATCTAGTTGTGCACCTCCTATTTTTGGTTTCAATCTACAAACCGGAAGTAGTAAATTTAAAAAAAATTTCGATAAATATTTAATTTAAGACAAATTTTTTTATTTTAAATGAAAGATTATGTAATTATTACCTACAATCGGTATTTTATAAATATTTTTGTATCTGGTATCATTTAAGAATAATTAAATTATATATTTATAATTTAGTATTTCGGTATCTTGTAGTCCATGATCGATTAACATTTGTTACTATGTAAAATTTAAATGATTATGACATGACAGTGACAATAGTAAAATATGCTTTATATCTTCTTCTGCAGTTTAAATAAAATGACTAAAATATATTTGTGAGTATACTAGTATAATAAGTTATATTATTCTACATTTTAGTTATTAAGAAAAGTATGAACACACAAGGCGTACAAGGAAGTCATGTGGTGTTCACGTCAGATTTTTTTCGTTTAAAACAGTTTTATTTATATAAAACGTTTTTTTATTGATTAAAACACATGTTTTAAACAAAAAAATAGTGTTTTAATCAGCAAGTTCTGAAATATGCACCATTACGCATTATGGCGATAAATACGCTGGGGATTTCCCTACATATATATTATTATTATTTATTAGGTTATGGCTATGGGTGACACCTAGCGAGAAATAGTATATACTATACACAATGGGCATAAGAATAAGAACTGCATAATGTAGAACGTAAAAAATTACGTATGTTCACAATGATAATAAACATAAGCGGATTTTTTTATGTGAAACTGGTAGTAAGTAGGGTTAATATTATTTTCTTGTTGGCTGTATTGTATTAGCTCATTGTGTTTAATAATAATAATAATAATAATTAATTAATAGTTCAATATTAATGATTTTCAATACTTGTTGTTATACACATCTAGCCTAGTAAAATAATAAGGAAAAATACTACCTACAAAAATTGAGGGCGAAAATTTTATTGGATGTTGTAATTTACTTGACTGGTGGTAGTTAATGAGAAAAGGAGAAAAATTTCTGGGATGCAGTCACTAATAATTTTATTTCTCAGTCGACTAGTTTCGACGTCACATACGTCATCATCAGGAGCTACATTAAAGGAATAACAATTACAAGTTTTTTCTATATAAATTAATTTGTACAATACAATTACTTACATGAGAAATTTAAATTTGTGTAAAAAATATGAAAAAAACATTTACTGTATAAAGTAAAACATTAGGAATTAATGTCTAAAAGTTTTTATATTTTGAAAATTGGAATATTTCAAAAATTGTCAATAAAAATTATTCTTAAAAAACGTTGTCACACCTTCAACGAAACCTACTTAAGTAAGTTAAATCCTGTTGCAATTCCGAAGGTCAACCGATGCAAAAACCGCGCCAACAAAATAATTTAAATGCTGCAATTATCCCTTCTATTCTAGTTAATTCAACTAGTATTAGTGTTTAACTTCAGTAAAATATTGTAAATTTTGCTAATGTATAGCGTATCCGTTTTCAAATTTACATTGTTCTTATCATTGTTGATGTGTAGCATTTCTAATGTTAGGCGTTTGTGTAGTGTGTGTTCAGTGTCTATAATTTTGGTATCCTCAAAATTGAAATAAAACACAAATAATTAACAATGCTAAAAATTTAATTAGTAGAGCGATGACACTTACCTCGGAACAATTTAAAGAACAGATACTAACTATTATTAAACATCTTTTAAAAGTTAACCGTTATCCAAAAGGCATAATTAATGGTCTGATAAATAAATATGAACAAAATAAAAACAAAAAAGCATTACGCCCAAATGTAATAAATAATAATGAAGTTGAAAATAACACTGACAGTTCGAATAAACAAATCAAGGTCATGGATAATAAAAAATACTTCTCATTATTTTACATAGATGGCATTGCGGACAAAATAAGGAAATTATTTATGGAACATTTAAATATAGGCATAGGTTTCAAACCAATAAAAACGGTAGGCAGGTTATTTTCACAATTAAAATCTAAGATCAATAAAAACCTGCAATCATGTGTCATATACAAAATACCGTGCAAGGATTGTTCAGCAACTTATACAGGTCAGACTAAAAGGTATTTACAAACTAGATTGAAGGAACACAAACGAAACTGCAACAATATATGTAATAAAAATGCAGGTGGCACATGTGCGTTGGTGCATCATGCACAAACAAATAAACACACTTTCAATTTTGAGGATACCAAAATTATAGACACTGAACACACACTACACAAACGCCTAACATTAGAAATGCTACACATCAACAATGATAAGAACAATGTAAATTTGAAAACGGATACGCTATATATTAGCAAAATTTACAATAATTTACTGAAGTTAAACACTAATACTAGTTGAATTAACTAGAATAGAAGGGATAATTGCAGCATTTAAATTATTTTGTTGGCGCGGTTTTTGCATCGGTTGACCTTCGGAATTGCAACAGGATTTAACTTACTTAAGTAGGTTTCGTTGAAGGTGTGACAACGTTTTTTAAGAATAATTTTTATTGACAATTTTTGAAATATTCCAATTTTCAAAATATAAAAACTTTTAGACATTAATTCCTAATGTTTTACTTTATACAGTAAATGTTTTTTTCATATTTTTTACACAAATTTAAATTTCTCATGTAAGTAATTGTATTGTACAAATTAATTTATATAGAAAAAACTTGTAATTGTTATTCCTTTAATGTAGCTCCTGATGATGACGTATGTGACGTCGAAACTAGTCGACTGAGAAATAAAATTATTAGTGACTGCATCCCAGAAATTTTTCTCCTTTTCTCGAAAATTTTATTGTTTTAAAAGATAGGTATTGACATCTTCTTCAAGAATAGCCAACAGCCCGAGTTCTACCCCCTGTGCTTCGCCTTCACTGCCCCTTTTAGTGGATGAAAATCGCATGTTTTAAATGAAGCCTTCTCCTTTAAGATTTAATTAAAAAATAAAAATAACAATTTGTAGAGCTGAAAATTCTCTTTAAGATAGGTTATAAGCGATTTTCATGAAAACGCATTGTTTTTGAGAAAATCGTAAAAATATATTTTGACAATTTCCAATTGTTTTAAATAGTCTTTTTTTTCTCAACACAAAATTAGCTGCCACTCATTAACGTATTATAATATCGACTTCCGGATTTCAGCATTTAATTTCTAGACCATTTTTTTTATAAGAAACATTTATTTTAAAACAATTTGGATCTCCAGTTTAAGCTCTGTTAAAAGAATTCTACGATAGAATATTTTTAAAATTTTCTAAATTTTGTAAGGTAGGTGCGAGTAATAAGGCCTGTCGGCTAATAAGACCTAAGTAACAAAAATACAATTTAAAATTATTTTTGTCGCTCAAAATCACACTCGTAGGTAGCTAACATTCATATAATGGCGCCTCAAACCTGTCGCGACACGTTAGTTCGCATACTGTCACCAGTGCGAAGTCATTCAGTTTGAGGGACGATCGCGCGGCTCGAATAATAAGATATCTAAGACTTCTATATATAATTTTAGGCTATAGTTTTCTATTATTTAATGCTTCTATGGCTTTTGATGTTTGAATAATATATCATGGTCCGAATAATGTTCTTTTCAGTTTTTGTTTTCATGTTGTCGGCGGGTAATAAGGTCTACTAAATTCGACCGTAGGCCTTATTATCCTCCTTTTTTTTAAATCAACATTTGCCTGTTTTACAGTTTTATTTATATATTTTTCAAAATGTTAGTGACCAAAGACCTTCTTCACACATACAAGGAAGAGAAAAAAATTAAAAATACCTCAACCCCCAAAGGTAGAAGTGGTACTAAAGAAAACCAGGCGAGTTTTTTTTATATCACGGTTGTAAAGAGGATAAGATGGCTAATATGAGGAAATGTTCTAAATGCGACAAGTAGGGATGGGAAAATATCGATAAATACCGATATGGACATCAGTTGCTATCACTTTTCTTTTATTATCGATGTATCGATAACTCGATATTTGTTGATATATATCGATAATTATCGGAAAATTTCGATAATATCGAGTTATCGATACATCTGGGCCAAACTAAAAGTAATATTGACTGATGTTTATGCCGATATTTATCGATATATCGATATTTTCCCATCCCTAGCAACAAGTGGTATCATAAGGATGATACAGATAATTTTGAGTGTCCTGATGGCTATTAAACAAAGAAATTTGTTGTTAATTTTAAGACTTTAGCTTGAATAATGCATAATTATTAATTATTAATCTCAATTATCAAATATAAAAAGCCTATTTTGTTTATTTATGTATGTTAAAGTCTTGGGCCTTATTATCCTACCATAGTATAATAAAGCCTACTGAAGAGGTTTTTTAAAATGTTTAATTTTCTTTTTGTTTACGGCAGAAGTTGCCATTTTTTGTTTATGACAGCAATTGATGTTTAGGTTTAATTAACATTCAAATTTGTTGATTCAAGTAAATAGTTTTCATTTTATTTCAAATCTCCCTTAGCTAGGCCTTATTACCCGCACCTACCTTATTTAACCAACTGTATCTGCTAAACGGATAGAGATATCGACTTCCGGTTTTAAAAATTCAATTTTTTAGACATTTTCCTATAAGAAACATTATTTTTATAGTTTTGGAAGCTGTGGGTTAGCCAAAATTTGAAGATTTTCTTCGAGAGAAATTAGACATTATAGTAAGTTATTTATTAAAATTCTTGTGTTTAATCAACGTCAACCAAAGATTTTTGAAATTTTATGAAATATGTATCAAATAGAAAATTGTTCGAGGAACCTAATGCTGAAAACCGGAAGAAAATATATTAATTCGTTAAGAAGTTACAGTTGATACAAAATTTGAAAAAAATTACTATAATTTCTACATTTTCTCGGAGGAAATCTGCAAATTTTGGCTAACCCACAGCTTCCAAAATTTTAAAAACAATATATCTTTTAGAAAGTGTCTAAAAAATTTGATTTTTAAAACCGGAAGTCGATATCTCTATCCGTTTAGCAGATACAATTGGTTAAACACAAAATTTAGAAATTTTAAAAAATTATATCGAAGAGTTTTTTTAACAGTGCTTAAACTGGAGATCCAAATTGTTTTAAAATAAATGTTTCTTATTAAAAAATGTTCTAGAAATCGAATGCTGAAATTTGGAAGTCGATATTGTAATCCGTTAATGAATGGTAGCTATTTTTGTGTGATAAGATAAAATTTTACTGTACTTAAAACAATTGGAAATTGTCCAAATACATTTTCATTATTTTCTCGAATACTATGCGCTTTCATGAAAATCGCTTATGACCTATCTTAAAGAGAATTTTCCGCTCTACAAAATGGTCACTTGATTTTTTATTTAAATCTTAAAGGAAAAGGATTAATTTAAAAAATGTGATTTTCATCCACTAAAAGGCGGCAGTGGGGGCGAAGCACAGGGGGTAGAGCTCGGGATATTGGCTATTCTTGAAGAAGATGTCAATACCATCTTTTAAAAAAATAAAGTTTTCGCTCTTAATTTTTGTGGAATTGGAGCAAATTTTTGTCTTATTTTAATGGGCTAATCTATCATCTGTCAGATTTACGCTGTCATGTCGTAAATGCAGAATGCAGATAATAATTCTCCACTTGTACAAAATAGTATATAATTTTAACATAAAGTTGACCTGATCCCAACTTTACGTTTTTCTTACGTATGTAACATAAACAGTGGCGGACTGGCTCCGGCGGGAGTACGGTAGCTTTCCCGGTAGGCCGGAGGTACTGAGGCCGATGGTCGGTCAAATTTTTATAAATAGATATGTGAATAGAAAGACGAAAGAAAATTTCATTCTTCAAAAAAAATAAATTTGCTATAAAATGGTATACATGTTTTTTTAAAGAAATTGGTACAGTTTTCGAGAAAATCGTGAAAATGTATTTTGAAAAAAATGATAAATTTTGATCAAGTAGTAGTTTATGTCTCATAATACGAAAACGGCTATAATTTTTTATGAATAATAATATGGATTTCCGGTTTGCAGAATCCAATTATCTGAATACTCTTCTATTAGTAAAATTATTTTCAAATTTTTTGACGTTCAGGTTTACACAATTAAAGGATATTCTTACAAAAGTTTAACAAAAAATTTGTTTTTTACCTTCCGCTTACCTGTAAAGGAAGGTATTGGAATCATGCAAAAAATCGGGTAGTGAGTTTTTAGTGGATGAGCACGAATTAGGTTCCTTACAACTCATTTTTGATAGTTTCCCGATGATGTCTGTATGTATGTGTGTGTGTGTGTGTGTGTGTGTGTGTGTGTGTGTGTGTGTGTGTGCGTGTGTGTGTATGTGTGTGGTCCGGGCCGATGCCGGATGTTGCATAACTCAAATACGAATTATCCAAAAATTTTGATATTTGGTATTTTACAATTGTATACGAATGGGAAGAGCTCATTAGATTTTGGTACAAATATCTTTACCGGAAGTGATACTTTTTGAAGATTGAAAAGATTATGTGTCAAAAATTTCTATAAATTTGGACAAATATAGTATTTATTTGTAATAAGAATAAGAGGAAAAGTTATTTGCAATTTACGTTATAAAAAAATTGTCTTTATCTGGTAGCATTAAAGAACTGCAGTAAAATTTAAAAAATAAATTTATCAAATAAAACGTTGAAATCTTGTAATCCATGTTCAGTTCATTTTTGTTTCTGCATAAAAAATATTGACAGATGAGACGGGTGACAAGTTGGCATACTAGCGCTATATAAGTCATAAGTAAGCTATTAAATGTAGTAACTGAACGGAGTATTGCTTCAACACAGAAGAGTTTTCGTGTGAATGAATCTTTTGATTCAGGTGATACTAATTTCTGTGTTTGAATATTTTAGATTTTTATTTGTATATTTTAAATGGACACCGGATTGTACGTATACATTTCTGTTTAAAGTCTAGATATGGCGGAAGGTTGTGTGATGGCCACGTCAGATTTTTATTTTACTTTTTGGTGTTTAATTTACAGTGTCTTCTAAATGGATAAAGTTATTGACATCGGCATTGCTGCATACAATTCTCTATAAAATTTGTCAAAAATGATATGAGTTTTAAACGTTTGTAGGTTTTAGTTACGTCGAAATTTTAAGATTTTTTCTAAGAAAAAATTGAAACTTTTGTAAGAATATCCTTAAATTGTGACTAAACCCGTGCGTCATAGAATTTGAAAATAATTTTACTCATAGAAGAGTATGCAGGAAATTGTATTCTGCAAACCGGAAATCCATATTTTTATTCACATAAAAATTACAGCCGTTTTCGTATGATGAGACATAAACTACTACTTGATCAAAATTTATCGTTTTTTTTTCAAAATACATTAGCACGATTTTCTCAAAAACTTTACCACTTTCAAAAAAAAAAGTATACCTATACCATTTTATAGCAAATTTGGTGCTCTACAATTTATTATTAATAATTGTGTTTTCGTAATATTAATCATTTACGAGATAAAAATTAAAAACAGAGACGGCGGCCATTTTTTCAAAATGGCGGACGAAGCTCCAGTCCAATCGATTGAGACTCTTAGTATATGTTGTTGATAAATGTAGGTACTGGAAAGGTGTATACCAAAATCCAGGTTTCTACAAATTTTTTTCACTAAAAGACAAAATATGATCTAATTTGACTAGATTATATCCCAGAAAAGGTATGTTTTTTAATATTATTAATATAGGAACTTTTCAAACAATATTTTTTAAAAGAAAATAAAACTTGGTTGTTAATAAATCCCAAATCAAATACCTTTATTTTTCTTTATTATTTCTCCTATGCATTTTAGCGGACTGCGCCACATGCATGAATATTTTTTTTGGGTCATCAAAAGAAACAGTTTTCAAAAATATCTAATATAAATTGTATATAAATAGGTAGGTATGAAGAGTTTCTTGTTATGTTCATTAATTAAAATGTTGAACAATCGGAAATAATTTTTACAGTTCATTTTCAAATGAAACACCAGTTATAAATAAATAAAAAACAATTATTTGCGGCAGATAAAAATTATGGAAATCCAATTGAAATTATACCTGACATGACAGACGAAAAAAAGAATTTTTAAATTCTTTAATTTTAACAAAAACAGAAATATTAAATTTAGAACAAAATACTTTAAGACAAAGTTCTAACAAAATTTGGAAAGAGGCACGATCATGTAGATTAAGCGCATCAAATTTTGGTAAAATTTGTAAACTAAAGAAAACTACTTCATGTGAAAAACAATTATATCCATGATATATACACCATTTACTGGTTCGGTAGCAACAATGTACAGTCATTTAATTTTTTATTGTATTTATAGTGAATAAATTAATTTCAAATAACAAATAACACGTGATAATGCGTTCTGGGATAGTATGGTGAATTATCTAGAAATAATCGACTCGGTATAAAAGAAAAATGCACATACGAAATCCATCAAGGGAATACATTTTTGTTACAATCAAAATTACACATTAATTGATTAATTTTTTATATTTAGGATTATATTACACCTATGTTTTGTATAATAATATACTTTACTTTTTATACCTATTGTTTTTTATTGCTAAAATTTTGCAGATCACATCAAAGAATTTCGTACATAAATTATTCAAAGTTGTGCACTATACAGCTAAATTAATGTTTTTATTAAAAATAGTATCATAATGTGCTAATGGTTTACTCAAAAGATTTACAACCACAATAAAAGAATTCGATTAGGGAGTTCAATAAATTTAAATTCTAGAGTAAATGATTATTACAACAATACGCTTTAGGTATATGCTCAAAAATCAAATAACAATATGTATGCTGATCCTTGCA
The DNA here is from genome assembly GCA_947534325.1 of Agonum fuliginosum. Classification (NCBI taxonomy): domain Eukaryota; kingdom Metazoa; phylum Arthropoda; class Insecta; order Coleoptera; family Carabidae; genus Agonum; species Agonum fuliginosum. The sequence goes on from OX384040.1 coordinate 17,884,683, forward strand.
CATGTATTTTGTCAACCCAGGTATAAAGTAAATATAAAAGAGATAACAGTAATAATTGGGCAATGCTGTGGTTACAGCTATCCAAATAATTTGTTGCAATTTTGGTTCTTTCGTATATTGAAAACTTAGGCGTCTATTTGCATTGTGCGGTAGAGAGAAAAGATACATTTTAAACATACGAAGAAAAAGATAGAGAACATGGTTTGATGTCCAGAAATGACAGGTCCGTCTGGAATCGGTAAAAGTATTTGACTTTATATTCCCCTTAACGCGTAAAGCTGAACTGTGGGCACAAGCTGACGTCATGCGCGGCTTGGACGAGTTTACGAAGCCGGAGTGTTCGACCTTACGTATTCTTTCGGCCATGGGTACCACCGACCGACATTAGCGTTACCCGACGTGCACGGTGCACCACGAGGAGGTTGCCGGTTGGATTTTTTCATGGGTTGAAAATTAGGGTGGAAATAGAGATTATTCTTAAAAGGGGGTAGGTATGACATTACAATGTAATTTTACTATGAAAAGTGTATGAAATAAATTGATTCTAAAAAGGGGGTAGGTATAACTTTACAATGCAATTTTACTAGGAAAAGTGTATTAGTCCGTGGGCCCGCCGACATAAAGTTTCATTTATACATAACCGACTGCAACTTCTTGAGATGCTTCATTGAGGTGCTTTATTGAGGTGAGTCTACCACATCTTTCCCTATGAAAATTTTCGATCTGGCGGCGTTTCCTCAATAATTCTACCGGAAGTCGACTATTCATATTAATTGCAAAATTTATACATACTCTAATTTTGAATGAGAGAATCGAATAAGAATTAACTGAAACGCATGAAAAAAAGTTGTCCGACAAAATATATGCAGCATCAAGCGTGTCTACCAAGATAGACATGCAAAAATTTCGACCTCGAAAAATTTATTGATAGCGTTCCAATTTTTTCATAATTTGTTGATGAAAACGTATCTAAATCAAATATTCGCAATTGTCCGACCAAAATCATTTTGCGATTTTTCAGTCCGACGCGTGGAAATTGTCCGTTTCCTGAGGACCAAAAACTTATTAATAGCATTTTCTTTTTTACTTCCTTGTACGAAGTAAGGAAGTATTGTAATCGCGAAAAATTTCGGTTCTCAGATTTTGACGGAAATATCCGTTTTGACCTTTTCTGAATCCATTATGACTAGTTTTGAAGTGACGTCTGTACGTACGTACGGACGGACGTATGTGTGTCGCATAACTCAAATACGGTTAGACGTAGAAAGTTGAAATTTTGTATTTAGGACTGTTATAGCATCTAGTTGTGCACCTCCTATTTTTGGTTTCATTCTACAAACCGGAAGTAGTACTTTTTTCAAATATTTCGATAAATATTTAATTTAAGACAATTTTTTTTATTTTAAATGAAAGATTATGTGATTATTACCTAAAATCGGTATTTTATAAATATTTTTGTCTCTGGTATCATTTAGGAATAATTAAAGTATATATTTTTAATTTAGTATTTCTTTATCTTGTATTCCATGATCGATTAACATTTGTTACTACGTAAAATTTAAATGATTATGACATGACAGTGACAATAGTAAAATATGCTTTATATCTTCTTCTGCAGTTTAAATAAAATGACTAAAATATATTTGTGAGTATACTAGTATAATAAGTTAAAAGAATTTTTTATATTATTCTACATTTTAGTTATTAAGAAAAGTATGAACACACAAGGCGTACAAGGAAGTCATGTGGTGTCCACGTCAGATTTTTTGATTTTTAGTCCAGGCGAACTAATAAATAAACTAGGTATCAAAGATTAAAGTTTAATTTAATGAAATACGAAGAAAAGATAACGAATTAAATAATAGCATCCTAACACCTGAAAAGGTAAATAGGCTTTAGGATTAAGTAAGTAAGTATTAAAAAATCTAACGTGGACACCACATGACTTCCTTGTAGAAAAGTATGAACACACAAGGCGTGTGTTCATACTTTTCTTAATAACTAAAATGTAGAATAATATAAAAAATTCGTTTAACTTATTATACTAGTATACTCACAAATATATTTTAGTCATTTTATTTAAACTGCAGAAGAAGATATAAAGCATATTTTACTATTGTCACTGTCATGTCATAATCATTTAAATTTTACGTAGTAACAATAATGTTAAACGATCATGGAGTACAAGATACCGAAATACTAAATTATAAGTATATACTTTAATTATTCTTAAATGATAGAAGATACAGAAAAATTTATAAAATACCGATTGTAGATAATAATCACATAATCTTTCATTTAAAATAAAAAAAATTGTCTAAAATTAATTATTTATCAAAATATTTTTAAAAAGTACTACTTCCGGTTTATAGATTGAAATAAAAAATAGGAGGTGCACAACTAGATGCTATAACAGTCCTAAATACAAAATTTCAACTTTCTACGTCTAACCGTATTTGAGTTATGCGACACACATACGTTCGTACGTACATACATACGTACATACGTACAGACGTCACGACGAAACTAGTCATAATGGATTCAGAAAAGGTCAAAACGGATATTTCCATCAAAATCTGAAAACCGAAATTTTTCGGGATTACAATACTTCCTTATTACTCCGTACAAGGAAGTAAAAATTATAGAAGGTGTTAAAACTGACCACCATTTTCGTTTACACACATTTTAGACCTTTGTCTATTGTTAATAATTATTTTCACCTATCGCATGTCATTTGTTTTTACAAATGTCAAATTTTATAACTTTCTTGATTTTCTTTATTTAGATTTTTTCTTGACATATTTTGCATGAAATCTGGACTTGTGATGTATCATTGGATTCAGAATCGTACGTAGAATTCAAATATGTAAAAATAAGAAGTATTTGGCGAATGAACAGTAAGTTCATTTGCATTATTGAGATATTCATGTTTTTTGTCCGACTTCAAAATGGCCACGATTTATTTGTCCGACAGCTATTAATAAATTTTTTGTCCTCAGGAAACGGACAATTTTCACGCGTCGGACTGAAAAATCGCAAAATGATTTTTGTCGGACAATTGAATATTTGATTTAGGTACGTTTTCATCAACAAATTGTAAAAAAATTGGAACGCTATCAATAAATTTTTCGAGATCAAAATTTTTGCATGTTTCTCTTGGTAGACACACTCTGATGCGGAGCAGGCCACGGCGTATAAAATCACCGTGTCGACACATGGGGCCACGGAGTATAATATCATCGTGTCGACACATGCTACACCACAGGGTCCACGGCGTATAATTTCACCGTGTCGACACATGGGTCCACGGCGTATAAAATCATGGCGTATAATTTCTATCCCTACCACAGGGTCCACGGCGTATAATTTCACCGTGTATAAAAGCAGTGAGGGCCACGGCGTATAAAATCACCGTGTCGACACATGTGGCTACCGCGTCGACAAACGGGTTCACGCCGTATAATAACATGTTCATCAGTCTTGTCACTTTTTCTGTGGTGGCCAATAGCAGAACTAAAATAGTATGAAATAAAATCTTACTTATAGTAAACTGTTTTCCCCTATTGTTATCAAATTCACGTTTAAATTTACTGATGGTTATTGGTGACACGATGACATTTCGAAATATACATAAAATCTTATTATAAATTTATTGGTTATTGTAAGTTTAATATTATGGCTCGTGCATTTCCCAAAAATATGTCATTTTAAAAGTGGCTGAATATAGGAAATTTTTTATCATGTAATTAAATTAGAAAAAAATTTTTGTGAGTGGAACTATATTTATATTAGTAGTTAAAAGTGTAGGGTATGGCAGGAGGTCTTGTGCTGGCCATATCAGATTTTTTTTCTGTCAAAGAGCAGTTCTGACAAAACTATCCTGTGTCAGAAAAGTGAGTGCGATAGATACAAAGTAACATGAGTTGAGTGAGACATCAAAAGTACGCTGTGTGACAATGGAAAGTGCGGTAAATTTGAACGAGCGCTGTGAGCACAATACACATACACAAGCATAAAACCGTGTTAGCGACCCCTTCACCCCCAATTAAACTGAATGTATTTTTGCTTTTGTAATTGTAAATTTTATATAAAATATGATATGATAATTTTGCAACGTGTATGAGCATTAATAAAATTCGAGTGTTTTTGCCAATATCGGCAACAAATTGTCGATATTTCTGTCGTGGGATCCAGGATTTAGAATACAGTGAATCTGATCCAGGCGCAGATAATTACCTGTTTCTCCGCCCCGATAATCTAAGTTACATTCAAAAATGTGTGTACCTAGACCTACTTATATGGAATTTTATTCCAATTTATTAGACTATATTATTTACTTTATTTATTTTTTTATAATAAAAACGAGTATTTAACCTTGAACTAAAAACATTTTCGCCTGTGGCGCAGTTTTTACAATTTTTTCTAAAATTACCCCCATCTGTACTTGCGTGGCATTGCGTCTCAAGTTATCTGAACATATTTTGATATTTTAAATAATTGCGACTTGCTATTTAACCAGAAAAATTTTAACAATTTAGTTTCAGCAAACTGATGCTACCTGTATAGGCTAAAATGCGGATTTTCAGTTTTACAATAAAATGTATACATTCGACGGGACGTCGGGACCCAGAGGTTTTAGAAACTATTCAAATAAATGTTAGCTTTCAAAAATTATTTAAACAAAAACTTACCGCTACCCTGACAGTCTAAAGTAGCGTCATTTTACGGGCTTTTCAAATGTGTATAAGTTTTCATTTTGTTAACAAAATTATCTAAATTATAGGAATTAGGAAAACACTCTAATTTTATAAATGCTCACATTGCAAATTTATCATATCGATATTAAAACACATAATTACAAAAACAAAAATATATTTAGTTTAATTGGGGATGAAAGGGGCGCAACACGGTTTTATGCTTGTGTATTGTGATCACAGCGCTCGTTCAAATTTACCGCACTTTCTATTGTTACACAGCGTACTTTTGCTGTTACACGCACTCACTTTTCTGAAAGGATAGTTTTGTCAGAACTGCTCTTTATGACAGAAAAAAATCTGATATTTTCCTAAATAATTCCTAAATAGTATCATAACAGAAAAATATTTGAAATATACTAATTACAGATAATTTTTGTTACTATAGGTATTGTATTACTGCATGTGCATAGAGCAGGGTTGAAAAAAAACATGTTTTTTTCAATTTTAAACAAAACATTTGTTTTTTACTGTTTAAAACCGTTTTTTTGGTTTAAAACATGTTTTTAACTCTGCACAAAAAAACATGTTTTAAACAACAAAAAACATGTTTTAAACAGGGTATCTGTTTTAACTAAATATTGTTTCCATCGAAAGATGTCGCCAATGCTATTTTTTGGGCGAGGACGGGGATTTACATCGCTCTAGCTGCGTAGCACCGATGGTCGGTGGTTGAATTTGTTTTGTTTGTGTCATGCGTCATGAATGGATTTCGGTATCATTTATTCACAATAGACGTTAAGGGATAGTTAATAAGTTCATAGCATAGTCCAGTGCACATTAAGTGTAGTTCTATTTAATATTATGTAATTAATATTCTTTCTGACCTGTTCACACGAGGAAAGTTTTCACTAAAAAGTTTCTTGAAAGTAAAACAATTGCTAGGAGTTGTCATAAGAAAAAACTGCCAATGTCAATACCGTTCATACGGGGAATGTAATTATTTTTATTAAATATATTTAAGATCACTAATAATAATACATTATAAAAAATAATTCCCCTACGGTTTCGCCATGACCGGTTTTGACAGTTTTTTTTATTACAACTCCTTGTTTTACTTTCAAGAAACTTTTTAGTAAACATAAACACTTTCCTTGTGTGAACAGGGTATTATGTATATGAATAAAAAAAATTCTCTAAGATATTTTAGAGACTATTTTATACTCTATAAGTACCAGCGAATGATTTAATTAATAAATTTAATTAAACGTAGGAAAAAAACAGATTTTTTGGATTGTTGTTTTAAACATGTTTAAAACAGTTTTAAACACCTGATTTAAAACACAGTTTAAAACATGCAATAAAACATTAGGCCGTGTTTAAAACATGTTTAAAACAGTTTGTTTAAAACAAATTGTTTTAAACATAACAACCCTGGCATAGAGGCATAACTGCACTTTTACTATAATTTATTACCAACTTTAATGAATTAATCTTTTGGAAAAGCGTGTGTATCTTCTAATTTAATTACATGATAAAAATTTCTATTAAATATGTAGCCACTTTTAAAACGACATATAAAAAAAAAGTCGATCGAAGAGCCATTTTTGGGAAATGCACGAGCCATAATATTAAACTTACAATAACCAATAAATTTATAATAAGATTTTATGTATATTTCGAATTGTCATCGTGTCACCATTAACCATCAGTAAATTTAAACGTGAATTTGATAACAATAGGGGAAAACAGTTTACTATAAGTAAGATTTTATTTCATACTATTTTAGTTCTGCTATTGGCCACCACAGAAAAAGTGACAAGACTGATGAACATGTCATGAACATACGGCGTGAACCCGTTTGTCGACGCGGTAGCCCCATGTGTCGACACGGTGATTTTATACGCCGTGGCCCTCACTGCTTTTATACACGGTGAAATTATACGCCGTGAACCCTGTGGTGGGGATAGAAATTATACGCCATGATTTTATACGCCGTGGACCCATGTGTCGACACGGTGAAATTATACGCCGTGGACCCTGTGGTGTAGCATGTGTCGACACGGTGATATTATACGCCGTGGCCCCATGTGTCGACACGGTGTTTTTATACGCCGTGGCCCGCACTCGCTTGATGCTGCATATATTTTGTCGGACAACTTTTTTTTTCATGCGTTTCAGTTAATTCTTATTCGATTCCCTCATTCAAAATTAGAGTATGTATAAATTTTGCAATTAATACGAATAGTCGACTTCCGGTAGAATTATTGAGGAAACGCCGCGAGATCGAAAATTTTCATAGGAAAAGATGTGGTAGACTCACCTCAATGAAGCATCTCAAGAAGTTGCAGCCGGTTATGTAAATGAAACTTTATGTCGGCTGGCCCACGGACTATATGAAATGAATTGATTCTTAAAAGGGGGTAGGTATGTCTTTACAATGCAATTTACTATGGAAACTTTATGAAATGACAAGATTCTTAAAAGGGGGTAGATATGGCTTTACAATGCAATTTTACTAGGGAAAGTGTATGAAATGAATTGATTCTTAAAAGGGGGGTAGGTATGACATTACAATGCAATTTTACTTTGGAAAGTGTATGATATGAATTGATTCTAAAAAGGGGGTAGGTATAACTTACAATGCAATTTTACTAGGAAAAGTGTATGAAATGAATTGATTCTTAAAAGGGGGTAGGTATGACATTACAATGCAATATTACTATGGAAAGTGTATGAAATGACTTGATTCTTAAAATCCACCCTAATTTTCAACCCATGAAAAAATCCAACCGGCAACCTCCTCGTGGTGCAGCACGTCGGGTAACGCTAATGTCGGTGGTACCAAGCCAAAATGCATAGTCTTCTTAAATCTTTCATAACTTTGCGCCTAATCATCGTAGGAACTTCGTTTTTTGCGTCATTTACAGGAAAAGGTGTGAATTGTTTTTTAGGCCAAGCTGTATAGCATTTTTGCATGACATAAAGACTAGTAGCAAACCGAGTGTGCGATGATATAAAAGATAATGAGCAGATGTATAGGTATGTGTTCTTCACTCGAGTTTCCGGTCCATTTGTTAATTATTAACAATTTATTGCAAAAAAACGCGATTTTTGTCTATTTTTGCTTGTAACTTTGAAACTAATGGAGCAATCGGAATGCACCAATGAAATGATTTGTAGAGAATTAAAATATCTACAAAATGAGAGGTCGAACGTCTCAATCGGATAATTAGGTCCTGAAAAAATTAGGAAAAACCGGAAAATTGGGCGTTTTTTTCGAAAATTCATAGCTCCGTCATTTTTTGAGCTGGAGCGCTAAATTTTTGAGATAATTTTAAAACTAACAAATGGACCGGAAACTCGAGTGAAGAACACATAGGTACCTATACATCTGCTTATTATCTTTTATATCATCGCACACTCGGTTTGCTACTAGTATTGTTGTCACGAGAACGCTGTTTTAAATCCCTATAGCTTGGTCTATTTACATTTTATTGAATCAACCCGTTCAGGTTTTTTCGGACGTTTTAACAATAGTCGAAGTACGACGTTTCTAGGCCAAAAAACGTCATTTTCATGGATTGAAAATTAGGGTGGAAATAGAGATATTCCTAACCAAGCATGTTCCCTCTTACACGCGCAGAAAAGAGCTTCTTTGCGCAAAAAAAATTGTCCCATTTCGTTAAAAAGAATCCAAGTTATGTGGAAAAAACCCCAAAATGCACTTTTTTTTCAAACGCGCATAACTTTGGTTACAAAAATCGTAGACACTTCATTTTTGGTGACATGTACGGAAATTGATTGAATTTAATCGCCTTGATGGTTGATCGACTCGAAAAAAAATTTCCAGCTCCGTACATACTTCCAAAGTTGGACTTTTTTTTCACAAAAAGTTTTGTTTTCTTCAGAGAGGGGTGGAGGGGATTGAAAATGATGGACATTAAAGTTCGCATACACCCTCTTAAAAAGGACACTTCAAGCTTACATGGCATCATCAGAACTTTCAAAACGGTCGCATAGAAGCCAAGTTATGACGGTTTGAAAATCACCTAAATTTTGACAAATCTCAAGTGTCTCGTTTTTTGTTTTGACCAGATAAGAATAAATATTTACCAAATATCTACACGCAGCATTGACAATATCTTCATATGCCCATTTTCAATGTGCAATTCATGTATTTTAGTTCTATACATTCCTAATTATTCTTGAATCACTCGTCATTATATAATTTTTTATTGGCGAGTATACTCTATGTTCTAAGTTAGTTTCAAACATACTAAGATGTTAACAACAAAGAACAAGCTTAAACATGAGTTCTATTTACCCCCCTCTACCCAAAACTGTGGACACAACACGCATCCTGTGTAAAAATTAACACCAAGAAAAAGAAAATTAGCTTTTAAATTGGTTAAATTAATGTTTTGGTGTAAAATTTAACCACTCACTAGGTATTTATAGTAACACTGATAACTACAGTGTTAAATTTTAACACAGCATTTGGTTAAATATAACACGTACAGTGGTTGATTTAACACGGGACGTTTTAACCACAACATTTTTAACCATAACCACCTTTGGATTTTTTACTGTGTAAGTACCTTCATACTCACTTAGTAATATAGTAGAGTATATGGCGAGAGGTCATGTGTTGGCCACATCGGATTTTTTATATTTATCTTTTAACTTATTTCTGTTTTTGTTTTAAGAATTATATTTATTTTCTCATAATAAAAATTTAAAAATTTATATATTTACCATATATTTTTAAATAGATCCATTATTAAAACCGAGATTAAAACCTATATAGTAAAATTTGTATGCATTTATTTTAGTATATAATCGACGTTAAGTAAACATCAACAGTCGATGTAAATATGACGTTGACGATCGATGTTACTGCTACGTAGATAAACGACGTTGATTCGATCCACGCATAATCGTCACTAGGACGCCTTATATCGACCTCACAAATACGTCGGAATCACGTTACATTGTTACTTGGGATACATTATTATGCAAAGAAAATATTTTAATGAAAATAAAAATATAAATAATATGACAGCTACTTTGACATTGACAGTACTTATTCCACGTATATCAAGATGCCTAGCATGATAATTCCATTGTCATATATTTCCCTATATTCGCATTTCATCTCCACCAACCTGTATTTGAATTTAGCACCAAATTTTGTAACTAAATTGAAAGTTCTTCCAGTATAAATCAGTCTTTTAGATACAGAATTCTTTAAAAAACGAACTAGGTATAGTGCGCATTGTTTCTGCACAACCTAGAGTATTCTTGGTTGGCGCCAATTCGACCGAAATGTTAACTTCACAATACAAATAAAAAACCTAACCTAAGTTGAATTACAATACCATAGTGTTATTGTCATACGTAATATAACAAGTGATATGATTATTGTCGATGATATTCTCGAGTGGAACCGAGCTGCAGATTTCACGAGTCCGTAGGACGAGTGAAATGTGCTGCTTCGGTTTCACGAGCAATATTTTCGATTATTAATCATATCACGAGATTATATTTAATGAGAGAATATAATGAATTTGTAGTGATGCGCAAGGCGCGCGCAATGAGAACGGGAACGCACTTTAAAGTTGGGTGTTTACTGAACGCAACACATCACATCGGGTGTTCGGGTGTGTTTTAACATAACCTAACTAATTTTAGATGCTGTATTAAAAGATTAAAACGAACATTTCATTTATAATTACGCATACAATAATTACAATTTGAAGTACTTATAAAACAAAAGTCTATTTATTTGCAGTGTGGGTTTGTATCTCGTATAGGTATATTAATACGAGTAAAATGTAGAATTAGATACTGTAATATGATTTTCAGGTGTTTCTGGATTATTTCCTCTTAAGGAATTTATAATATTTTGATGATGATTTGATTGAATATTTCAATAAGACTGAATTGAATTAGTACCTATTGGAATAACCTGTGATCTTTATTAGTTGCTGATCAAGTATATTTGCATTTTGCAAGATGCGTTACCTGAATTTTTTAATTGTTTGATTAATTTAATCGTTATTAGCATCACTCCAACGATTATCACACATTTTAATAGTCAAGAATTACGAAATTAACTGTCAATACAGAAAAAATGCCCTTAGCAACGGACCAAAACAAGGTGATAATTTCTTTGTTTTTTATCATCGCTGTGATAGACATGTAACTAAGCAGATTTCGATAGGATCTCGATGATGATTGGCGGAAAACAGGTCACGTGACATATGAATTATATTCTCATAACAATAACTATCTATATTTTTAAAATATTGTTAAGTAACAGGTAAATAATAAAATATGAATTCCTATATAAATAAAATATTATTTCTTAAATAGAAATGTAAAAAAATATATTCCATTAATATAATAATATAAATAACAAATATTTAAAATAATTTCATAAATGAGGGTCGCAATATAAGATTTTCGCCTGGGGCGCCCAAAAGTCTCGGGCCGGCCCTGGTTACACAGGTTGGGTATATTAAGGTTAAATGTTACCCCTGCGCGCGCATTTCAAAATAGACGAAAGACGTATTTATGTCTATTTATTTTTTTATTAAAATTGTGCAATGTTCACAAGTATTCTTTGTATGCATAGTCAATAAGAAATCATTACTTAACGTAAATAAAAATATTTTATAACTATTTGTGTTAATTTACCCATCTAAAAAAGCATTTCATATCTTATTTTTTAAATAACTCCAATGCTAGATGTAAGTTATTGTTCATATTTATAGGGAACATTTCTAGTAATATTATGTACAATATGTATAAAAATGATTAAAAATAAATCTCAAGAACAATATTTAAAATACAAAAAACCTACTTTTTTCATACATTAATTTTTTTTCCTGCTATACCAGATGTAAGATATTGATCATATTTAAATATGTTGTGTAGCTTAGTACTGTACATAAGATAGTAAATCGTAATTCAAAAAGGAATATCAGGCTCCTATAGAAAAACCATAAAATATGTTATATTATTTTTTTTCTCAATAGTGTTAGATTTATTTTCCAAGATTCGGTTTTTAAACTCTACTTTACACATTTATTCATGTTTGGTAAAATTTTGAAGAAGATTTATTACCTTATACACGAGATATTAATATTTACAACAATTTTGGTCAATATTCTTACGGCAATTACTTGCAGCCAAGGAGGTGCTGTTCGCTGGGTGCAGCGGGAGAAAGATTAACTACTTAGTAATTATTTAAAACAACTGTTGGCACTAGTTTCGCAACTCGTAATTTCTAGTAATGTGTGGGGGGAGGGGGACCTGTGTTACATTTTGTCGCTAAATCATGTTTTCACCCGTGCCATGCTTTATTCAATTTGTTATCGGAAATATAAAGAAGAAAGAGAAATTATAATGTAAAAATGTATATGACAATATAAATTTTTTGTAGATATTGTATGTATCATGTTACGAAGTTGATTATTTCGTTTAAGGTTAACAAATTTTATAGCGTATTATTTATTGTGCTTGAGGTACTATGTAATGTCGTGAATTTAAATAATATAGTCAAGTTGGGTATACAGACTTGATGACATACAATACCTACGTATGTATGCATGTATAATTATTGCACTTGACACAACATATTTAACATAATAACTGACTTAGCTTATTATTTGTATTCAATAAAAACTGAACTATGATTGAAAACTATAAAATCAAAAGAGTCTAAGTGCCCAAAATTGAGTTTTTTTTTTTTCGCCAAAAAGGTTCTAAGTGTCTTGCCTAATACCATAAAGGTTCCATGTGTCTGAAGTTTTAAATTGAACTTTATACTTATACATACGCAAAGATAGCCATATTTGGATTTTACCTTATAAGTCCGTTTTAAATGTTTTGCAGTTTAGCCCTCATTATAGGCCTTTACTTTTGTTATTATAAACATATATTTATAAAAATTACATTTAAGCTTTACAGCGTTATTATGTCTATGTTAATTTAAATTAAAAATACATAATTTTCAAATTAATTGCTTACTCCTAAGAAAAAGCTGTTTTCCTCAGAAGTTTAATTTTGGCACTTAGACCCTTCTGATTTTATAGTCTTCGATTATTGAAATGTACTTATTACTTATTATTATTTTTTCGCTCATTGTTATTAATTAATATTAATTTTGTTATTATTTCCAATATTTTAACAGGTATCGCCATCAAATTGACCTATCCTCTGTTGAACTTCGGTTGCGCGCGAATGCTTGGGTATTGGGCATCCGGTTTAGAGCAAGTGAGTACTATAAAGTAACTTGCGTTGAGTGAGACGGCAAAACTGATGCGCAGTAAGCTATGATAATAGAAAGTGCGGTTAGTTGAAGTTTGACATTTCTTATTTTAAATTTTTTAAATGTAGGGGAAAAGTTTAATTCAATTTAATGACATTATGCAATTTGAACAATTTATTACGCAACAGGCATGAAACAAATTAATAAAATCGAAAAAAAAAATTGAAATTAAATTTTGATATTTGTACAAATCTGTCAAAATACGACCGCATCACCAGGATTGGTCTATTGACGTCACTTCCTTTTGCCACAAGCATGCGCACAGCGTACTGCGCACCAGCTTGCTGTCTCACTCAACACAATGTTACTTTGTATCTATCGCACTCACTCCTTCTGACAGGATAGGTCAATAATTATGTTATTATATGCGCGTTTATTGAACGGTTGCTATGCGTTTGTTGATCGATTGTTTTGAAAAGTAGTTACTTGTTTAACTAGTTAAAAAAATATTGTTTTACTGTCGCGGCTAGAGTTTCATAGACGAGGCGCAGTCGAGCTTAGGCAGTAAATCTATATTTTTGCCATGTTAAACACATTATTTTTTGCAGATTGTTGCTATGCCTTCGTTGAGCGATTGCTATTTTATTGACAGGTGACACCAATGGTTCAAAAAATGCTCATAGCAATAATTTGATGGCGCGATATCGGTCAAAATATTGATAATAATCACTAAATTAATATTAATTTGTATAAAAATCAGCGAAAAAATCATATTTAACATGGTAAACAAACATATTTACTAGCCCCGGCAGTAAATGTGTAATTTTTTTGCCTGGTAAAACAAATAACTATTTCATAGTCATAATTCATAATTATGTAAGGCTAAAAGCCTTGTTATTTTTGTGATATTTTGTAGGTTTATTAGGAATTAGAGTTTCTACCAATACCATAGTACATTATGCACCAAGGGAGGAAAACTCGATTTTGCTCCCGCAGGCAGCCCGAGAATCAGTCGAGTGCTGTCAGTTCACCCGAGAGAGCAAAAGCGTTCCTCCCGAAGTGCTGAAACATGCTTGTTTAGAGGAAGCAAAAACGCGTTTTGCTCCCTCTAAACAAGCAAGTTTCAGTTCATTTTGCGTGCACATATTACAAAAATCCGATGTGGCCAACACATGACCTCTCGCTCTCGCCATATACTCTACTATTTTACTATACTTCATTTCAGCTAAGAAAATAGCAGATGGCACTGCGAATGCCAGTAAGTTTTAGACTTACACATTTTATTAGTTCAAAATTTGACGTGATCTTAAATAAGTTATGTTTTGTGAATAAAGCTGTCATCTATAGAATAATGTAGTACTTCGATGTAACTATGAAATTCAAAATAAGATGGTATAAGTAATGTTAACGTAAATTAAAATGTTTGCTAGTGTAAATCTACCTCTCATCGCAACCAATCAGATTCAAGAATATCATTGCCCTATCTAACCCAACGCTATTTTCTTAGCTGAAATGAAGTATAAGTGTGTATGAAGGTATACTACTCACAAATATACCATTGTAGAAGGGAATTCGAGAATTGTAGTTTTTATAATATTATTAAAGTTTATAATGACCTTATAAATAATAAATGATATTTCATATTTTCCATTTCAATTATTTGCCAAAAAGTCAAAAATTCATATGACATTAACACTCAAATATTTTATTTTTTGTTTTCATAGGTAGGCAGATAAATCAAAATTGTAACAAATTTGTAGAATTTTTAACTTCTTGTAATTGGAAAATGGTGCTAGATAGAAACAACGTTTTCAATACATATTGTAGACAGTAACATTTAGTATACAATTTTATTTAAAAAATTCCTATTCATTCATAAATTTTGAGGATATTACAAAAAAAACTCTTCAGATCTTCAAGAAACTATAACTTCCGGTTGCACGATCAACACCAAAATCTAATCAGATCTAATCTAGGGTGTCAGAATATTATATACAAAATTTCAAATTTTTTTACTCAGTGGTATTTGAGTTATCGTACCTCCAACATCCATCCACGCACAGATACACACACACAGACATCATCGCGAAATTATCAAAATCGTGTTCTAGGGACCTCAAAACGTGCTTATCCATTGAAAACTCATTATCGAAATTTTAGCATGATTACAATACCTCTCTTACCAGATATGAGTGACGAGAGGTAAAAATGATATAATATAATAAATAATATAGACGGAGTAGAGCGCGCGCGAGAATGTTACGATGGGGATGGCGGAATGTATAGGGGCAAGGGCGGAGGGATTGCAAGCCGATTGACCTTGCCTCTTGCGTTGCCTGCATTTTTGAATTTTTGTTATGTTTTCGTTTTGAACAGAAGCGCGCAATTTGCAGGTTATGTTAATCGTGAATGTCATGAATGCTAATAAATACTATTTTTATTCTGTGATGAATATTATATTATTGTACTCTGTTGGTGCCAGTATTTATACAAATTAAAAATAAACTGTCGTGAGACATCATAGCAACGAAAAAAGTAAACATATCATTTCTATTTCGTGTGATAATTTTGCCAAACTTTCACATTATTTTTTGGTAACAAGGGAAGCCAAAAATGGCAAATTGGAACCGTATCACACACAAGAGAAACACTTTATTAGACATACATAAATAATATATTTACAAATCAGTTGCAATATCAAAAATACTAATTTCTTTTCAACAAATACCTACACTAACGAGAAAAAGTAACGACATCGGGTTTATAACTCTAGCAGTAAGTATTCTGACGAGTAAGTATGTGTGTATACAGTACCTATAATTTAATGTTACTACTATAATATTAATTTTATTTTTAGTGTTCCAACATCAACATTCTCGACTACTGCATTTTCCGAGGAACCATCGTCTAGTAGTGTGTGAGTAAAAATTAAAGAATAAAACTGAGTTGAATTGCAACATTCTACATTGCCAAAATCAGATCTTGACTTACGATTTAATTTCCAACAACCCCTTGTCACAGTAGACATGACTAATAGTCATTGCAAAATATTACTCTGTACAAGAGTCATCAGAAGAGGTTTCTGATTGAGAAATAATACAGGTCAAATGATCCTTACATTTCATCCTTGACGGGGCATAGAATTGTTGACATCGCTCAGGTCATATCTGCATCAAGGAGTTTAGAGAACCATGGAATGCAAAGTAAATCCACTGGGTTATTTGGAATTTCATAAAGAGGTATAATATACAATTACCGAACAATTAAATTTATGTATTCAGTTTGATAGTTCAATTTTTGTAGGAGGAACTTGGTTTCAATTTGTACAAATCCTGCACCAACATAAAGATAATATCAACTGGGCAGGTGAGTACCCAGTTGAAAAATAATATAGAAGCTAACAATTAACTATATTTTAGTATAATCTGAAGACCAGGGAAAACTTGCTGAAAATATTGATTTAAATTTTGAAACAAGATATTCAATATGACCAAAAGCTGCGTGTGGTTGGCAGACATTCGGACAATAATCTATACACTGCTGGATCGAGAATTGTTGTGCATCCAATATTTCAAATTTGATTTCCATTGACTGCAGTTTATAATTATTATGTTGCGCGACTTCTTTAGACTCAGCGAATAACACTGCATTTTTAAATGTTTAATTTAATAAATAAAAATTTGAATTTCTATGGTTTAGTGTTTTTATGAGCTCTTGCCAGATTTATTCACTATTATAATTGTTGCGTGGTATAGTTTTATTTCATGTTTGTTTCATGCAAAAATGAATAATTTATTGTTAACTGTAATATGTAATATTATTTACTATGTGCCCAATTATATCATTTTAATAAAACTGGTTGATCAAAATAATAATTTTGTAGTGTTGAAATAAACCCTACTACCAAAATTAACGGTTTGTTATTTTGTTACAATGTTAATTAGTAAATAAGAATATGTTTATAGTTTTTGGGTGAATTAAAATTTGTCTGTACTGCTTGATTATAACATAATACAGCAATTTCTCATTGCGCGCGATTTTTATCCCAGGGGTTATAATTTTGTTTGGTTTGTTTCTGAGATAAAGTACGACGTTGTGGAATTTGTCTAATAGGGGGCAATCTATCATATACTTAGATAACTTCTATACCAACCCAACCCAAAGTCAAGCATTAGAAGTGACTACAGCGCTCACCTCGGTCCAGAAACAAAACAGAGACGGGTAACATTTAACGTTAACGTTAAATATCACTGCCGAGTATTTTGTTTCTAGCACTGCAGATGTCGCAGCAATCGATCTTGTTTTAAACTTAATTCAATAGATGTCGGAAATGTTTAAACTAAGTGTTGTTAGATGGCACTACTCGATGCTGGTTAGTTAAGTTTCAAACCTCTGCATATGGCGCGAATATTATAAAAATTTGAAAGTATCAATTTCTGCTATTAAATAAAAATCGAAACGAAACAAACAAATACATTTCAAAACATATGGATTAATAAGGAAATTATATTTTGGATTCTAGACATTTAATAATTATATTATAATGTATGTATAAACATTACCAATTTCAAACAAAAATTGAAATACTATTTGATTTGTAGCTATTTTTGTATTTTTTCTACTTGCATGTTGTTCTGCTAAAATTTTTGTTCTGTATTAATTTTTATACCCAACTAATTTATTTATAATAAATAAATAAACGTATGCATACAATTTATCTATTTTGCTACAATGAAACATAATCTTATCACAACTTGAACATTGTTGCCCTGGCCAACGAGTTCATTGAAAAAATTGTTACAATGTAAAGCTCTACATTGTGGTGGAGAAATGAGAAATATACTTATTTTAGAATTACGTGCTCATTTAGCAAAACAAATTAATTCTATTAATGTCTTCACATGAAAAGGGACCAATTTTCTATTGATAGATTTTTAATCTTGAATAAAAAAAAATCACCTGCAGCGCATTACTTATTTTCTAAATAATTATTTGTAATTCAATAATTCAATTACGGAAGATGTGTTACATGTATATATACAGCAATGCGATAAATAATTCCACCAGAAACATTACATATAAGAACTTTGCTAGGGTGTTTGGGTGTTCATAGAATGCCGCCCGCTTTATACCTGGAACTGGAACAGTACTTTTCTAACAATAGAAAAATACCCCAATAAACATTTCAATAATCGCTTCTAAAGAGTTGTTACATAGGACTAGATTGTAGATAGGATTTTTCAGAGAGATCTGTTAATTAATTAATATTAACTACAAAGTTCTTTATCAATATTTATATATTTATTTATTTATAAAGTACAAAAATAACATATTATGTGTATATATACCAGGTGTCTATTTAAGGTTAAATTAGACAAAAGTTACCTTATCAGAAGGCCATTCCAGTGATGTATTTGTTTATCCAAAAATATGCACAGGTAACTAGATAGAGCAAAAACTTTAATTTTTTTAAATGGCAATCACAGTTAGCTATGGCATCATTAAAAGGAGTATTTTTTTCTCTTTTCAACTGTATGTAATTTTCATCATTTATTTTTTAAATTAATGTTTTATTTACACAAAACCAAATACACTTAATTCTAATGGCACTTATTAAAGTAGGCCTTGATAAAAACAATTTAATATGACAACAGTACTAAAAACTACTTTTAACAATATAAAAACTGACAGCAATACGAGAAAAATGTTTTAATGTTTGAAACAATATAAATAGTTTTAAATTGTTTTTATCAAAGCCTTCTTTAATAAGTGCCAATAGAATTAAGTGTATTAGGTTTTGTGTAAATAAAACATTTATTTAAAAATAAATTATGAAAATTACATACAGATGAAAAGATACTTCTTTTAATGATGCCATAGCTAACTGTGATTGCCATTTAAAAAAATAAACGTTTTTGCTCTATCTAGTTCCCTGTGCATATTTTTGGATAAACAAGTACATCACTGGAATGGCCTTCTGATAAGGCAACTTTTGTCTAATTTAATCGAAGTCGTATCACCATGACTTAGAATTTCGTCAAGTGTATGAAATCGAAATGAATTTGGAACCAGAGAGTTAAATTGTAACCTGCAACGTACGAAATAAAAATATTTAGACTTTTGTTTCAGTTTTAATCTGATTTAATTAACAAATCTAATTCAATAAATCATTTTTTTCAATACCTGAACCGAAAAAGCCACCTTTCGTCCCTATTATTGAGGTATTTCTGATCAGTCAGTAATTTTCCTCCCTGGGGCGAAAAAGTAAGTACTATTTCTCTCGGCTTATGCGGGAATTCACTTGAGTTTTTTCTCCCGCTTTATGTGGGATTCCAAAATTGATTATTTAGATATTTTTTATTTTATGGAATTATTATTAGATATGCAACGAATTTTCTGCACATCCTTTTGGTGCCAAAAAAAGATAATGCAGAGAAACTTATTTTTTAGTCCATAGGTAATTTGCCGCGTTCAAATTTTAATAACGAATAGTTAATAATTTTTATTTTTTATCAAAATTACAAAATTAAGTCTTGACAATATTTATTTAGTTACAATAATTATTAAAAATTCTAGAATAAACATATTTTTTGTCTGTTTAGATTAATAAATGAAATAGGTACGAAAATGAAGCATTTGCATGAGACTGTTTATAGGCAATCCCATTTCAAGTATTGTATGTTATGTCACATCAAACTTATTCGGTATTCGGTCGAATAGTAAACTAATATTCGGTGTTCGGCGGAATAATGAAAAACCTGCAGAATAGGCAGAATACCGAATACCTTTTATGCACACTTACTAGCTCGTTCAGGAGTTATCAGCGTTTTAGTTGCACATGATATACTAAGGTTAGTCTTATTTGCGAATTGCGACATATTAGAATGATATAAATATCTTTCTAAACGTGCATGTAATTTTTTTAATATACGTTTACTAGCTCGTTTAGGAGTTATCGTCGTTTTGGTTAGACATGTTTTACTCAGCAGCCCACCATCAGTCAGTAAACACCGATAGAAGTTATGAAGGAGATATGACAGTTTCATGAGTATCTTTTAATATAATGCCCTATACTTGTAGAAAAATCCATGCAAAATATCATTACGCTTCACTACTTAGATTTAAAGATACGAATGAAAATGATATACAAAATTCATTTCAATATTCAATAAAGGTAAACTGAAGATGAATTGTGGCGTGGGGAAATTTGGAGGGTGACCGCCCCCCATGAAAAATTCTAAGAAAATTAAATATACAATTTACATTTTATATAAAACTTAATAGTAATTACACAAACTGAATTCACTCAAATTATAATATATCTCTAAATATTAAATAATAGTAAATACAGTTACACAGTAATTAAATAGGTAAATGCAATCATGTACCAAATAAAAATGGATTATTTAGACAAATACATTTTTTGTGGATAAATAATTGTTTAATTGATAGATCTCTCAATAAATCGATTTCAAGATTAACCAATTTTTAAAACTAAAGATCACTCTGATTTTTGGTTAAAAAATATTAATTAAAACATTTTTACGCAGCTCTACTCAGTAAGTAGTTTTTATAAAAAATATCTCATCGGAAGTATAGTTTGAATGTTAAAATATATATTTTAAATTATATAACAATCAATCATTAATCAGTTTTTTATTAATCTGACTTTCAAGCTATCACAACAGTTGTACTCCAATAAGATTCTGTACCGGTGAGTCGTGAATTATTGTCTAGCAGAAAAACTGCAAAAGCAATCAACAAGCAGCACAGCAGCAGACAAGGACAGAATAGCTGAAAATTGTAGCAGTACCACTGTTGTCCACTTGGCTATGTGTCAGCACTTGCCGGCAAAAGAACAATGAGACTTTGAAGAATTATATATTATTTTTTATGCAGGTGCTAAGCATAATTTGTACCTAATAAAAATATGTATTATAAAAAACATTGTATTCTATGAAGTAAGATATTTGAAACTTATATTTCTGTATACATATGGCAGAAAAAAAATTAAATAACGTATTTTTATCATTTTTTTAGTATAACTCGGTGGTTTAGTGGTCTTATGCATTCATATTGTTTTTGTAGGTAGGGGGTATGAATATATATATATATATATATATATATATATATATATATATATATATATATATATATATAACATATAAAAAAATTAAGAAAATCGTTGCTCCTGTTTTTGAAATATATTTTTTTATCGAAATTCAGGTTTCAAAGATTACAGTATTTTTCCTATAACTTGGAAGTATAGTGGTCTTATGAATTCATATTTTTTATGGAAACAGGCAAGATACGTCTAAATAAGATATGAAAATATTTAAAAAATCGTTGCTTTGGTTTTTAAGTAATTAATTAAAATTGTAAAAAAAATATTTAATTTGTTCATAGTTTCATAATTTAAGAGATATTATCAAAAGTTATATCTTCTATAGAAAGCTAATATTATCATTCTTATAATAGCAATACAAAAATCCAATTTCGCACATAATTTACAGGTTTTAAGTAGCTAAAATATGTTACTGCTCTAATATACGCTTGAACTCCCGCCACTAGGGGTGACGTTTAACGTTAAATTGAAGTATTTGAACATTTGAAGGTAATAAGGTATACATATAAGCTGGGTTTAATTTTAGATGCTGTTCGTAATAAGTACGGATCATTTTTAGTTATTCGCGTACAGGACACTGTTTGGAATTGAAGCTATACCTTCCAAATACTATCTTATCCACTATTTCTGAAGTGTCACTCACCTTTGCTTGTTGACCAGAATTAGCCGGTTTTATTTCATACCTTGTCCGTAAAACGAACTTTAATATAAAAACTAGGAGGAATCACAAATGAAAATTATATTTAAAAGAGCACGTTTTTTACTTCCTTATACGGAGTAATAAGGAAGTATTGTAATCGCGAAAAATTTCGGTTTTCAGATTTTGATGGAAATATCCGTTTTGACCTTTTCTGAATCCATTATGACTAGTTTCGTCGTGACGTCTGTACGTATGTGTGTCGCATAACTCAAATACGGTTAGACGTAGAAAGTTGAAATTTTGTATTTAGGACTGTTATAGCATCTAGTTGTGCACCTCCTATTTTTGGTTTCAATCTACAAACCGGAAGTAGTACTTTTTTCAAATATTTCGATAAATATTTAATTTAAGACAAATTTTTTAATTTTCAATGAAAGATTATGTGATTATTACCTACAATCGGTATTTTATAAATATTTTTGTATCTGGTATCATTTAGGAATAATTAAAGTATATATTTATAATTTAGTATTTCGGTATCTTGTAGTCCATGATCGATTAACATTTGTTACCACGTAAAATTTAAATGATTATGACATGACAGTGACAATAGTAAAATATGCTTTATATCTTCTTCTGCAGTTTTAATAAAATGACTACAATATATTTGTGAGTATAGTAGCAGTAGTAGTAGTAGTACTAGTATAATAAGTTAAAAGAATTTTTTATATTATTCTACATTTTTGTTATTAAGAAAAGTATGAACACACAAGGCGTACAAGGAAGTCATGTGGTGTCCACGTCAGATTTTTTATTGTTAATTTTGAAGCTTTTAACTGGCAAAAATATATGGTGTGAATCTGTGCAAAGTTTTACAAATGTGTAAATCTTTAAATGTTGAACAAAATCACATCAATGTTTGTTGACAAATTTTAAAATGTTCATAATATGATTACGAATTGCGATTTTGTTGAATATTTTCAATTTTATGGATCTGTAGCAACTACAGATTTTCACAGATAGGTATTTTATTTGTACTACCTACTTCACGATGAAAGTTGGGAAATTTCGCTAAATTGTCATATAATCCAAAACTTTAGAATACTACCAACATAATATTTTAACAGTTAGTTTTTTTTATTTAAAAAAAAATGTTTTAGGGACGGGTAGAGGGTGGAAGATGAAATCCCATAAACATAAATTTCACAGATACAAAAGGAAACTTTCTATAACTATAACATTGCGAAAATTTTGAAAAATAAAAATTCTATTTTTTCGCTCCACCCTGCGTGCAGTGCTCTATGATAAATCATCCTTTTTAGTGTGAAAATGAAAATACATTAAACCTTTAGAATCAGTATTCGTTCCCAAGATGCTAGCAGTTTCCGTCATCACAGCCAGTAGATTAGAAGTTATTTTCCACTGAGTCGTCGCTTCCTTCATTAGAATACTTGGTTTCTTCTGAACATAGAACGAGAATGCTTTATTTTCCTTCGGTTCTTCCTGGAGCTTTCGCCTTGCCTTGACGTAGGGCGCAAGGATCCTCTTAGTGGCATTTATAGACTTCATTTTCTTATCCGAGTAGTTGCGCGGGACGGCATCTCGCTTAGCAAACGTTACGTTCATTGTTGCAAATGATGGTAAAATGTACGAATTGTAGAATTATTAATCTTAACACAATGAAATTGAATATTTAAAACAAATTAATACTGACATGGACAACTACTTGATATTATCGTTTTATGAAAAACAAAATGCCCTGGGGTACGTTCCGATTCCATGGATAATTGTCCGGATATATCTTGTCTAGGGAATGACGTCACAGAGAAGAGTGTCTTTTGATTCTGAACGACATTATTGAAAAATGTCCTTTTGACAATACGCATGCTCTTTTAGCCCGCTGTCACTTTTGTTAATTTGAATTTGTGACTATTATTATTATTATTATATTTATCTGTGAACCATGGCGTTATTTGCAGAAATTAATTAGGATATTGAAATATTAGGTGCTTTTAGAACATTTTTAAGAACGCTGCCTGAAAATAATCCAAGTAGAATAAAGAACTAGGTACCTACCTACTTAGAAGAAATTGTGTCACCAAATAAAATTATGTAAAAGACAAACACTTCATAATTTCTATATTATCATTCATTTTTACTTCCTTGTACGGAGTAATAAGGAAGTATTGTAATCGCGAAAAATTTCGGTTTTCAGATTTTGATGGAAATATCCGTTTTGACCTTTTCTGAATCCATTATGACTAGTTTCGTCGTGACGTCTGTACGTACGTATGTACGGACGTATGTATGTCGCATAACTCAAATACGGTTAGACGTAGAAAGTTGAAATTTTGTATTAGGACTGTTATAGCATCTAGTTGTGCACCTCCTATTTTTGGTTTCAATCTATAAACCGGAAGTAGTACTTGTCAAATATTTCGATAAATATTTAATTTGAGATAAATTTTTTAATTTTAAATTAAAGATTATGTGATTATTACCTACAATCGGTATTTTATAAATATTTTTGTATCTGGTATCATTTAGGAATAATTAAAGTATATATTTACAATTTAGTATTTCGGTATCTTGTAGTCCATGATCGATTAACATTTGTTACTACGTAAAATTTAAATGATTATGACATGACAGTGACAATAGTAAAATATGCTGTATATTTTCTTCTGCAGTTTAAATAAAATGACTAAAATATATTTGTGAGCATACTAGTATAATAAGTTAAAAGAATTTTTTATATTATTCTGCATTTTAGTTATTAAGAAAAGTATGAACACACAAGGCGTATAAGGAAGTCATGTGGTGTCCACGTCAGATTTTTACTAAATAAGAATGATCATTATATTGTTATGATGCAAAAACACCATAAAAATACTGCCACGTGAAACTGTTTTCAAACAAAGATTGACAGATATACACATAACAACTGAACTGCGCATGTCAGACAACATTTACCTACCTCTAGGAGGTACAGTTTATTTTTCTTGTGGTAGGCTTCACGTCATTATTTTCCGAACTAAGAATTAACGAACATCATATCTCCTGTCTTCGTCCTACACGTGCCTACCCTACTTATCTTAAAATTCAACGTTTGTCTAATGACTGCATCTCTTTCTCACTAAAGACATAAAATGCGATAGAGCAACATCGCTTCATCTGTATGGCCGAACAGAAACGTGACGCCCAAATTTTCTCCCACTACTGTCATTTAATAAATAATACTTCAATAATGGCAACCTATACCTAAGAATTGTTACGCTAAATCAAGTACTTACAGATACAGAGCCATCTATGTAAAAGTACATTGACTATTATTTTTCATAATCGGTAAAGCAGAATAGCAGAATACTGTATTTTGGCTAAGACTGTATTAGACGTAGGTACGTAGAAATAAGTTTTGATGTCAGTTCTATTTTAATTCAACTTATGAGCTAAACAATACTTTGCTAAGTACTTTTATTATTATTATTATTATTTCTTGATATTATTTATTTATTGTTTACCAGTTTCTGCTCACTATACACGAAATTACATTGATACGAACTTGAATATTTGATTGTTGACAACAATATGAGTGTTGTAAATTTCCTAGAATATATCTCCAACATAAAAATGAGCTTAACCGCCTCTGAATAGATATAGGTATAGAAAAGTATTTATTGCTGACTAGTAGTTCGTACAGAGTTTTTACAATAATAATAATAATTATGTGTATCTACATATCTGGGCAAGCCCATTTCTGTAGTCTTTTAAATTAATACATATTTACATTAATAATTTTGTGGTTCCTTTACATATATTTTGTAGGAAAAAACAATTTGAAGCAAAAAAATCTACACAGGGTCTGAATAAATAGTATTTTTTCTAATACTTGCACGTTCGTGCTTGTTTGTGTGCGAAAAGTGCCTCATTTCTAAACTATGCGAATATTCGTGCGCAAATTAGATGCGTACACGAATAAACGTGCGCAAATTTTTTCACCGCTCGCGAGTCGCGGCTCGCGAGGTCGCGAACGCGAACGCTCGGCTTTGCTGCAAACCCCTGCCCTCGCCGTTCCGCCGCGAGCAACTATCGGTCGACTTCGGCTCTGCCTCGGAAGGCTTCGGGCAACTATTGTTCAGGCTGCATCTCGCCTCGCGGCATCCTATATTATTTGTTGTGCACGTATTGAAAAAGATATTTTTATTGGAAATATAATTTAAGTAAACTTTGACGAACGAGGTGAAACCGAGTGAGGCAATATACGAGCAATACGATATTTACTTTTGAACGAGTCATGAACGCTATTTTTTAGACGATCACAAAAAATAACACACAATTTTTCAGTTTCACCTTTTAAACACACACAATCTTCAAATGACATATTTACTGTTATTTCAAACAATCAACAAACAAAGCAAATGCTGCCTAGCTATGTTAATTTGGTCTCATAATTACGATATGACCATATCATGCTAGCACGATAGTCATATCACGTTAGTTCATGATATTTTCAACCTTTTTCGGTTAGGCTGCTGCCGCGATAACTATTATTTTAGTGGTCGTCTAAAAATTATTTTTTTTATAAAACAACTTTTTTTTCAAGTCTTGATTACAAAAATTCGTGTTATTTATAAAATTTACATATCTTGTATTTTGTTAACCAGAAGGAAACATGCGCGGATACAAGGGGGTAGGGGTAACGGGGTAATTAGACCTCCCCCTCCCCAAGAATCCTAAAGTTAGAACTTAAGAGTGTCGTTTACCTAAATGATCAAAACATGCTTCGCACAAGTTTTTGATTTATTTTCATGTCTGATTTATCGAAGACTATGCGTGGAAGTAAAAATTAAGTTTTAATTTATTTTTACACATAAAAAAGACTGTTATTCAAATCCGAAATTTCATATAGAGGCATTTGATCTTGAACTAAAAAAAATTTTCGCGTGCGGCGCTATTCTATCATTCCATTTGTCAAAATTACCTCCCCTAAGAACATCACCTTGATCCGCCGTTGGAAGGAAACGGGTCTAAGTTAAAAGACATTTTTTGCTTAAAATGGGCTCAGTAATAAGCTGTCACACTAGTCCTGGAACACCCTGTATTTTACAAAATGCAATTCGTATTTTATTAAACCCGGATTTGTCTCGTGCGAGTAGGTACTTATGATAGTAAGTTTTTTAGATAGTACTTATACTCTGTGCAATTCACTGATTGTTGACTTATTATTAAAGTGCGTCCTGGCGTAAATACAAAAAAATATATTTTTCAGTTCTCTAAATGAAAATACTTCAGATGTGGAAGAAGACGGCACCGAAAGTGGCGAAATAGAGAGTAAATATCAAAGTAAAGAGAACGAAAACGTAACAATTGAAGATGTAAGTAATTGTTACCAATTTTGAATTAAATAGCATATCATATTTTGCTGGATACCTTATTCATAAGTGTGAGAAAAAATTTAAATGCACTTCTTGTGCAAATTCTTTAAAAAAACATGACGAAATATACACAAAAACTGAAATTTTAATATTTTTAAGAGATTATGGTGAATCTGAGAGTATTGAATTTTTATACAGACCAACAGATTTGGTTGTGGATATTATTTTAGTTGCTTTAAATTTTTTTACAAAATTTTATGCAGAAAATAAACATATATCTTTAAAAAAAAATCTGACGTGGACACCACATGACTTCCTTGTACGCCTTGTTTGTTCATACTTTTCTTAATAACTAAAATGTAGAATAATATAAAAAATTCTTTTAACTTATTATACTAGTATACTCACAAATATATTTTAGTCATTTTATTTAAACTGCAGAAAAAGATATAAACGATATTTTACTATTGTCACTGCTACTGTCACTGTCATGTCATAATCATTTAAATTTTACGTAGTAACAAATGTTAATCGATCATGGACTACAAGATACAGAAATACTAAATTATAAGTATATACTTTAATTATTCTTAAATGATAGAAGATACAGAAAAATTTATAAAATACCGATTGTAGATAATAATCACATAATCTTTCATTTAAAATAAAAAAAATTGTCTAAAATTAATTATTTATCAAAATATTTTTAAAAAGTACTACTTCCGGTTTATAGATTGAAACCAAAAATAGGAGGTGCACAACTAGATGCTATAACAGTCCTAAATACAAAATTTCAACTTTCTACGTCTAACCGTATTTGAGTTATGCGACACACATACGTCCGTACGTACGTACGTACGCACGTACGTACGCACGCACGTACGTACAGACGTCACGACGAAACTAGTCATAATGGATTCAGAAAAGGTCAAAACGGATATTTCCATCAAAATCTGAAAACCGAAATTTTTCGCGATTACAATACTTCCTTATTACTCCGTACAAGGAAGTAAAAACACTTTTGGCAAAAATTATAGAAGTTATTAATAATAAACATCCCGGCTGGTTTCAAAACGATCAATGCTATCAGCACAAAAAATATTTAATTGATTTATTAATAACCATAAACATTTATAAAATGTTAGCATCTATTACAAAATCTTTTAAATTTGCAAAAAATATAGGTAAGTACCTTCTTACAAAAGGAAGGTCAGCATTTTACAAAATAAATAGATTATTAAATAAATAGATTATAAAAATATGTTGCTTTCGTCATTGTCACCAATATTATTTAAGAAATTTATTTTGTGATGAATTAGTCATTTATGTTCTTATTTTATATATTGAACTTATTTTCTGATGAAGATTCAATTTTAATATTATGAAACGTTGTATTTTTGTTAATAAAATATTGCATAATATAAATGAAAAGTTTTATTGAGATATTTTTAAAGTTATTTCCAAATGCAAATTAAATACATCAAAACTTCTTTCCAGTTATATAAGCTCCTCCCATGCTCCCCCACCCATTTGGAACTCCAAATAGTTCCTAATATGCACTACAGGGGCAGCACTTTCTCAGGTACACAAGTGCGAACGATTCTTCTCATTAGGTTGCCATTATTGAAGTATTATTTATTAAATGCTACTGTTGATTTGATTCGTACGAATGTGAATGATGACGTGAAGCCTACCACAAGAAAAATAAACTGTAGGTAAGATTTCATTGTCCGGACGTTCCCCTCTAATGATTCTGCATTCTGAACAAAATTAAAAGTTACCTTGACAAATCTTCACTTGATTCTGAACGGTTTTGGGTAAAATATCTTGTCTGGACAATGTCCGGATACTGAATCGGAACGTACCCCTGGAGACCTATTCTAATTAATAGCGAGATGTGGCTACAGTTACTACGACAACAGTGTTAAGGCGCGTTTACATTGGAGGAGTAACTGAGACAGTTACTATATAGTACAAGTAGCGGGTTATACTAGTATACTCAACTAAGCGCTAGGCTAGTATGTGTGTACACCAGAAATACAATTTAGACGATTAGCTATAGTTCTAGTACCAGTATAAGTTGTTCTGTAAGTGACAAAATGAATTATTTTCATGGTTGTATATCATCTCGTACAAAATCTATTATTAAACGAAATAAAGTAAAGCTGTATTTACAAGTTTCGGAATGCGTAATAAAAGAAATCAATAGGGAGATCGAGGAAGAAAAAATATAGTTCTACAAACTTTATTGTCTCCGATTCAAACCACTTCTTCATTTTAATAAAGTAAAAATAACTAATTAAACTATAAAACAATTCTCTTTAAAATGAGACGTCAAAACACACTAGTATATCCCTAATCACATTGGTATAGTGCAGAGATGAGTGTAGTGGATAGTGCAAAATGTACTAACCCGAGAGGTTAGTTACTTTACCTTTTACCACAGTATAATAGGAGCTACAGTAGTCTCACTCCGCGAAATTGGTGAAGCAAAGTTTTCCTCGCGCAGGGATACTGCGCAGTGTCGCAGGACGGCAGAAAAGCGAAACACATTGACAAGCGACACCGCGCGGGCCGCATCATTTTCGAACATCACAGCAGTTTGCACTTGGTCGTTGGTCATTGTTGAACATTGTCTTGTTTTTACTAGTGATTACAGTGGTGCTTACATTTACTGATAAATTATCATGGGTAGGCCGAAGTGTTGTGTTCCATTTTGTACAAGCGTACTCCAAAGACGTTAGTGTATTTAGTTTGCCTACTGACGAAGTGAGGTAAGTTTATTTACAAATATTTACTAATTTTTGTCTGTACAAATAAGCTTTATTGCGTTAATCGTTCTTCTTTCAATTACTTGTTTGTTCCTTGTAGTGTGTTACTCTTACTAATTACTGTTATAAACAAATATGAATAGATTTGATGGGTCCAATAATATTGATGAAGGATGTAAATAAAAGCTTTGATTGTTGAAAATAATGTTAAGATTTAACACTTTTCTAACCAATAGTATATATTAAGTAAATTGATATGTAATTTTTTCTATTGTAGGCGCCGGGAGTGGATTGCCAATATTGGTTCAGGTGTTCTGGTGAAAAATGCAAGAGTGTGTCAACTACATTTCGAAGTTTGTTATTTTAAAACTGAAAAAAGAAATAGACTCACCAATGACGCAGTCCCTACTTTATTTCTAAGAGATGAAGCTGAAGAACAAGATGCTGTGGCTGATGAACAGCATGGAGCTGTTATCGAGGAAGCAGTAGCATCTACTTCATTTGCAGGAGGTAATGTTAATAATATAATAATTGATGAATATATTGTAGATGCTGAAGAACACCACACAGCTGAAAAGTCTTCACAAACTCCAGCAACATTGTCCGCTAATATTCCAAGGGAAACTCATTTGCATGAGCAGATTAAAAATTTGTGTTTTATGTGTAGATGAAATGTCTTTAAAAACATTTTTATTTTATAATAGGCAGAGGGATGAGGTACTCGCCTTTCATGAATCAACAGAAAAATTATATGTTCCTGCAACTAATGCATTGAGCATTGGTATTAATGGCTAGAGGAGTTCACTCTAATTGGAAGCAGCCAGTGGCATATGATCTTATTAGAAAATAATGTAATGTTAGTTATAATATGAATTTCTATATAAGTATATGTGTAATACAATTATATTTTTGTCTATTTTTTATGAATATGCATTTATGAATATTATTACAACAATAAATATCAAAAAAAATTATTTTCAACTATATTTTTGTCAAATAAACACGCAGCAAAACCAAAATTAATCTTAATCTTATTTGAAAAATTTCCAGTTTCACTGCTAATGAGTTAAAAACACAGGTAGTCATCCATTTAATCTCATTTCACTTTTAATAAGATTATACATTTTGTATGTCCTAAATTTAAGTAAACGATATTATTAGAAGTTTCAGAGAAAAGATATCTCTAATACTATAAGTAGATTAGTGTTTATGGGTTTTTCTGAGTAAATTTTAGTCACGTAGGCACTTACACATTATTGATATTCATAACAGAATGCAAATTAGTAAAATCAAATGTCTATTACCTAACGAAAGTAGAAAAATAATTTCTATAAAATTATGAGTTCCGAAAATTTGCATCAATCTTTTTTCCTCGTTCAATAAATATATACATTTATTTTCTGTAATATTATTCTATCCTGTAAATGGTGTATCTCCTCTAGAATAATAATAAATTAATACATAAATGGTTGGAGGTTGTTTTAATTTCATTTCAATCAAAAATACATAATATGAGGTTAAGTGTCAAAACTTCTATCTGTCAGTGTACATTTCAATTTCGCCGCGGATGAGGTTAGTTCTTTTAAATCCCGATATGCGCAACTGCGCAATATCCCTGCGCGAGGAATATTTTGCTTCAAGAGAACAAAGGCGCCGACACGGAGTGAAACTACTGTATTACCTTATACTGTGACTTTACTACCCCAACTACTTGTACTAGTAATAGTACTGGTACTAGCTTCTGTTGGCTATATTGGATGAGTAGCGGTCGGACGAGCTAATAGTACTATACCCTGTTCCAAATAAGAGTATAGTAGATGGCGCTGCGGAGCCAGCCCGTTTTACACACATTAAATAGAAATTTAAACGTAGCGCGGTATTTTTGAAATAGTGTTATGTTCCGCGCGTCACGCGCTACTGACGCTAATCAACGACTCACAATACCAACAATACCAGCTGTTACTACTACGGCGTTCGACAGCTAAATGATGCGCGCATATCACAAATTTTTCGCTGATGTAAACTTGGTTTCCGGCTAGACCAATCAGAACGCTCAAATCGTAAGCCCTATCTTGCACCATACTATATTCTTATTTGGAACAGACCTTAGTAACTAACCCATTTACACGACCAATGTAAACCCGCCTTTATGATGTCAGACTTAGTAATATGTTAGTAAATTTTAATTTCAATGTTGGTATTACAAATTGAGCGCTGTTGGCAGTACTTGAAACGCGATTAAAATTTTTAATTTTAAAAAATCTGACGTGGCCATCACACAATCTTCCGCCATATCTAGACTATAAACAGAAATGTATACGTACAATCCGGTACCCTTTTAAAATATACAAATAAAAATCTAAAATATTCAAACACAGAAATTAGTATCACCTGAATCAAAAGATTCATTCACACGAAAATTCTTCTGTGTTGAAGCAATCCTCCGTTCAGTTACTATATTTAATAGCTTACTTATAGACCAGACGGGAAATCCGAAATTCGCACTTCTAGGTGCATTTTATGTAACATTTTGGTAACATGAGTTTCTAGACTAATTTGACCCCGCTGAATTCGAATCTGCCCGTTACCAAGCCGAATTTTGCATGCAACACCCGGAAGCCAAGATGGCGGCCGTTTTTTGAATCTTCACGTAAAACACGTAAATATTGTTGTATTTTTTACATTATAATTAATTTTTTTGTAAGGCCATTGATAACCAAAAATTTAATTACTATCTTCAAGTGAAAATTGCAAAATTTAAGAATCTAAAATATGTTTTTGTGTTTAATCAATTCTACTTTCTGAACGGATAAAGATATCGACTTCCGGTTTGCGGCATTGGATTCCTTTGTAAATTTTACGTAATATACATTATATTAAATTTTTTTAAGGCCCTTGATAACCCAAAAGTTGATTAAAATGTTTTTGTATATTC